>CAMTDV010000022.1:82999421-84208350 GCA_947069175.1 Scalesia atractyloides | reverse complement strand
ATTTGTATCATTTCCGTCCCTGTCATTCTTGAGACATGCCGGTTCCGTCCAAAAAACTAACGTCTGTTAAAACCTGTGTTTAATGAAGGGTAAAACCGTCGTTTTCCATATATCTTTTATTTCCCTTTTTTAAACCCTATTAAAATCCCACCCCTTTTAAAACCCTTTTAATTTTAGCAGGGTTTAAAAAAGGGAATATAAAAGAAAATTGGAAAATGACGGTATTGCCCTTCATTAAACGTCATGTTTTAATAAACGTTAAGTTTTTGATGGAACTGACATGTTTCAAGAATGCCAGGGACGGAAATGGTACAAATTTGAAATTTGGCCTAGACTGGCAAAATTGGACCAACCAAAGTGCTTTTGAACGCGTACGGTCTCTAAAATCTTTTAATTTTTGCAATATTAATAACATAGCTTTTGCAGTCTTACTTAACGCACATTATTTATTTATGAAACGAACCAAAATGCTTACTTATAACAACCGGTTTATATATGGTAACAAGTAACTTCCATATTTGCTGACATTTTCGACTATATTTTAGAAAAAACACTCACCGAAAGAGCGGTTGGTCTACATAGTGAGCTTGAGAATGCAACGTCAGAGGTATCCAGCTTGTTCGCGAAAATTGGTTTGTATCAACTTTTATAAAACCATAGCCCCTTTTTTCCGTTTTATGATTCCACAACTTGCAATGATATTGCTTCTTATTTTCTACGTGGTAGAGCAAAAGAACCACATAGAAGAAGGAAATAAAATGCTAATCCAGAGCTTCCGGGCACTATTAGCGCAACATCTTGACGTTCTTCACCGGATTATCGTTTCTTCTGTAACACAACAGGAGCAACAATTAAATGCAATCGAAGAACATATGAAAACGTTCATAATTGATCAGGACAAGGTAGACTATATAACATATTTATCAAAGTTATTTATAATTTTAGTTCAAATTACTAATATTAGTAATATAAAACATTGTTTATTTACTTTAATGGGTTACACGGGTGAAATCGAAAAATTATCTAAAAAGGAATCGGGTCAACTGGTTTGAAAGTATTTTATTCCAAAAGTTAGGTAACTATTGAAATAATAAAAAAATTTAGTCATAGTGAACACGCAAAGTCTAGATCTTTCAAACAAACTGTGTTGTGGGTCAATCTAACCTGATTTGACCTGCGTGAAAGTTGCATGCAATGTTGTAAAACAAGGTCCAGAAGGCCGAGTAACCGTTACAAGGTAGGCTGCCGAGGTGAATTTTTTCAAATCCGCCTAATTACTTGGAATCAATCAAACACGGTCAACCTCGGCCAGAATAGGATCTAGTTGGTCAACTCGGTCCAAGTTTTGACTTTAAAGAATGAATATGTTAGACTAAGTTATTTAAATTAGACAAGTTTATTATTATTAAGGGTACCAAGTTGTAATTAGTTTATCTATATATAGGGCCTTGTATTCTTCACTATTAATCAATAAAAACCTAATTACAATTATACGTTTCAATTTGGTATCAGAGCTTATACGCTCTGGGATTCCCTAAACCCTAAAAGCTGCTGCCGCCTTCTTCTTCTCCTTTTTTTTTTCTCTCTTCTCTGCTGCAGCTATCAACCCTAACCAACCTAACAGCCGATTAACAATCCTGTGGCTGCTATCTTAACAGCCGATCACCAAACCTTCTGCCATCTTCCTGCATCGATTAACAAACCTAAGCCGATTATTATGGCTGCCATAACAACCTTTACAAATCAGGAAAAAGCTATCCATAACTCTCACAAGTTTGCTTTCACCCTAAAACCTACAAACTATGGCTACCAGAAACAAATAGTCGAACCCTTCCTTGCCTCTCATAACCTACTCGGTTATGTGGATGGTACCATCCCTTGCCCATCAAAGGATGTTACAACTGGAACAACCACCACTGTTAACCCGAGTTATGCTCCATGGATTGCCAATGATGCTCATGTCCATATGCTTATTGTCAACACAGTTTCTGAAGAATCTTTTCAGCATGTTCAGGGACACACTTCTCGTGAGGTATGGTTATCACTTGAACGCGCTTATGCACCCGTTTCCTCCTGTCGTGAATTTACTCTCAAAAGCCAACTACTGCGAATCACCATGAAGGGTGATGAAAAACCGGCTAACTATTTGGCCCGGGCTCAAGAGTATGCTACTGCCCTTGCCAACATAGGAGAACCGATGAAGGAAAAAGATCTGGTCATGTTAACTGTTACCGGCCTTCGTGAAGAATATAATGGCCTCAAGGCCAACTTATTGGCTCGTTCCCCTCCTGTTACCTTTACTGAACTACACGGGTTACTGAGTGACCATGACTACATGATCACAAAGATCTTGGCCACCAATCAGCAGGTGCCACACGCCTTGTTTGCGGCTGCCACAACTTCACAACAGCCCCTTACGGCTGCTGTCCCAACTCCACCACAGCCAAATATTGATTCCCTACGGCAACAACTTCATAGTCTTCAACTCATAGCTTCTCAGTTGGGATATCAACTTCATCCTGCATCTTCTTCACAACCACAAGCTTACTTTGGGTCTCGATCCTTTAACAACAACAGAGGCAACCGTGGCTCTCGTGGTTCTTCCCGTGGTAACTCTCGTGGTGGCCAAAATAACCGCAATCAGGACAACACTAGCACTCGTCAATTCTCTTGGGCGTCAACACAGAACACAGTCTATGGCCACTGTAACCGTTGTGGCATTGGTCATCTCCCATCTCAATGTCCAAATCAACCGAACCAATCACGTGCAGCACCACAAGCCAACCTTGCTGCTCACTCTGATGTTGCCTCCCAATCAGGATTCACTCGGAAGCCCGACACTGGATGCAATGGACATGCCACTCCAGACTTATCTAGCATTGACAACTCGGAGGCCTACTTTGGTAATGATTCTTTACTTATTGGTGACGGTAACCCACTACCTATTTTTCATATTGGCTCCTCAACTATTTACTCGCCTAACAAAACCTTTAAATTATCCAATATACTTCATGTTCCTGACCTTAAACAAAACCTTTTGTCCGTTCAAAAATTTTGTGGACAATGATGTTTTCTTTGAATTTCACTCATCTTATTTTGTTGTGAAGGACGAGTCTACACGCACAACCCTCCTAACGGGTCCCAGTGAACAGGGTCTGTACTCCATTCGTCTTCCTCAGCTCAAGTCTATCCCTAAAATCGCTTTCACGACTGTCAAAGCTTCTTCTAGCATTTGGCATCAACGCTTAGGACATCCTCATGCTCAAGTTTTTCGTTCAATTATCTCTCATTGTTCTTTACCTATTACTCACAAGTTTTCAAATACATTATGTACTCCTTGTCAACTAGGCAAGTCGTCAAAATTATCTTTATCATACTCATCTTTTGGTAGCAAAAATTTGTTGGATGTTGTTTATTGTGATGTTTGGGGGCCGTCGCCCGACTTGTCTGTTGATGGTTATCGTTTCTTTTTGTTATGTGTGGATCACTATTCTAGATACATGTGGTTTTATCCCCTAGCTCAACAATCAGATGTTTACAATGTGCTAACCAACTTTATTAAACTAGTAGAACGACAATTTAACACCAAACTTAAATGCATTCAATCTGATTGGTGGGAGAGTTTCGTACGCACCAGTCATGGTATCATTCATCGCCGCTCTTGCCCTCACACAAGTGAACAAAATGGGATGGTCGAGCGTCGTCATCGGCGCGTTGTGGAAACCGGACTTACACTTCTTGCACAGTCCAGTCTTCCCCAACGTTTCTGGCAATTTGCTTTTGAGACCGCCGTTTACTTAGTCAACCGACTTCCCTCTCGTGTCTCCTCTAACAAATCTCCATATGAACATGTATTTCAACGAAAACCTGACTACTCTTTTCTTCGTGTTTTTGGATGCCAATGCTTTCCTTATCTTCGTCCATATAACCGTCACAAAATTGAATTTCGATCCACTCCTTGCGTCTTTCTTGGCTACAGCCCTGTTCATCATGGCTATCGATGCTTTGACCCATCCACCGAACGAATATACATTGCCCGACATGTTCGCTTTAATGAACATGTCTTTCCATATAACAAACCCGTACCTACCCAAACCCCACCACAACCTTCCCCACCGTACGTCTCAATATTTCCTGACCCACCACCCGGTTTTCCAGCTGCACCCACACCACCTACTCCTCCTATACCACCCACTACTGCACCTCCCGAACCTACCCAATCAGACCCACAACTACAAACCGATACCAACACCCCACCCGAACCCTCAACTGAACCCACAGTTCCCACGGTCCAACCCACCCAAGCACCTAGAACTCGACCATCCAACCTTCGTCCAAACCCCAAGCCACCCACTCGTTATAATCCCGCTGCCTATATTGCCACCACTACCCCTACCTTACCCGTTGAACCCACCTCCTTTACCGTTGCTAATAAGTCTTTAGAATGGCGCCAAGCCATGGCTGAAGAGTTGGATGCGCTACATAGGAATGGGGCATGGACATTAGTTCCCCCTGCCCCTCATACTAACTTGGTTGATTGTAAGTGGGTTTACAGGTTAAAAACAGATGCAAATGGGAACATCAGCAGGTACAAGGCACGACTTGTTGCTAAAGGTTTTCACCAGCAACATGGAGTTGATTATCTTGAGACTTTCAGCCCAGTAATCAAACCTGCTACGGTTCGGACTATTTTATCCCTGGCTGTCACCAACAAGTGGATTCTCAGACAATTAGATGTTCAGAATGCTTTTCTGCATGGTGATCTTCAGGAGACAGTTTATATGAGGCAACCTCCTGGTTTTGTTGACCCGACTAGGCCAGATCATGTGTGCTTATTACACAAATCTTTGTATGGTCTCAAGCAAGCTCCTCGTGCCTGGTTTACAAAATTATCAACGGCTCTTTACCAATTAGGTTTTCACGGGTCCAAAACTGAACCGTCCCTGTTTATTCTTAACAACAATGGTACTTTGGTTTACCTTCTTGTCTATGTAGATGATATTATCATCACAGGTAATCACTCTGGGGCTGTTAATGCTGTTATTGACCGCTTGAGCTCTATGTTTGCAATTAAAGATCTGGGTCCATTACATTATTTTTTGGGTATTGAAGTGGTGCATCATGGTTCGAATCTGGTCCTATCTCAACGAAAATACATTCTTGATATTCTTCATCGTGCAGGTCTTGCAGACTGCAAACCCGTGTCGTCCCCTATGAGTACTTCTCAGGTTTTCTTACCTGATGATAGCCGATGATCTTTCTAGATACAGGCAGACGGTCGGTGCTCTTCAATATGCAACTTTAACTCGTCCGGACATTGCTTTTACAGTTAATAAGGTTTGTCAATTCATGCATGCTCCTACCGAGAATCATTGGGCTGGTATGAAACGTATTCTGCGTTACTTGAAGGGCACGGCTGATATGGGTCTCTTATTTCGTCGCAACACGGGGTCTAGGCTACAAGCCTTTTCTGACTCTCATTGGGCTACTAATCTTCGGGCGTTCTCGGATTCTGATTGGGCTGGTTGCCCTATCGATCGTCGGTCCACGGGGGGATATGCTGTCTATCTGGGTTCTAATCTTATTTCGTGGTCTGCTCGAAAACAACGAACTGTCTCTCGATCTTCAACAGAATCTGAATATAAGGCTATTGCTGATACTGTAGCAGAACTGATTTGGCTGAAATCTCTTCTTCATGAACTCGGTCTGTTTAGCAAGGCACCAACGCTTTGGTGTGATAATCTTGGTGCAACCTATCTCTCTGCTAATCCAGTATTTCATGCTCGTACAAAACATGTTGAAATAGACTATCACTTTGTTCGTGAACAAGTTACTCAAGGGAAGCTGAATGTCAAGTTCATCTCCACTGATGATCAAATTGCTGATGTGTTTACAAAGGCTCTATCTTCGCAAAGATTTGAGTTTCTACGGTCCAAGTTGCAGGTCGTTCCCCGCCCTCAACTTGCGGGGGGATGTTAGACTAAGTTATTTAAATTAGACAAGTTTATTATTATTAAGGGTACCAAGTTGTAATTAATTTATCTATATATAGGGCCTTGTATTCTTCACTATTAATCAATAAAAACCTAATTACAATTATACGTTTCAATTGAATATCATTTTTCAAGGAGTGAATATCAGTTTTTGAAATACTTTACTATTTGAACGTGTGTTTTTTATTTATATTGATATTCATGTATTTTGTTTTAATATTTGCAAACTCATGATATTTGAAATTTCCCGAAAACTAGTTTTTTTATAATTTAACATGTCCGAATACTCCCCGAGTACTCTCTGCCCAGACCGAGTACTCGCAACTCCCTAGTCGACCAATTTGCAACCATGATTGCATGTAAGCATTTTATCTTTAGTCAAAATAAACTTAAAAAACTCGGATTACTCAATTTATGTTTGGATAGGCTAATGAAGAGCTTCAAATGCGCGTAAAAAAGATTAAGGATGTATGTACCGGTGGAATTGAATCGCTGGCTGAACTAGCTACGGAGTTCAGTGGCCATTCAAAGACGGCATTTGACAACATAAATTCGGAAGTTGCTGAGCATTCATCTGCCCTTACAGAAGTGAGTAAGCTAAATCTTCTTCAATAATGTTTTCAAGAGTATAATGGACGTAATATTTTATAATATATATACATATATATGTTATACAGCTGATTAGAGGAGCTTCAGTCAAAGTTGGTGACATACTAGTTGATTTGCAGAGTAACCTTAACGAACTTGAGCAAAGTATAGCTTCGTTTTGGCAACAACAACATGAGGTACGTTATTCGCTATTAGTCAAATGTCTAAAGTTTGTTTGATCGTGACAAATATGGAAAAATCATTGCAATTAGTATCCTTGACGTGATTAAACATCGGTAGTTTTGAGTTATATTTTAAAATAAAGTACACGGATGAACCCTATGGTTTAATAAAATATTGAATTTGGTCCCCAGCTTTCGTAAACTACATGGATAGTCCCTATGCCTGCACTTTGTAACGCATTTAGTCCCCAACCTTTTCCAAAAGTACATGGATGGTCCCTGTAGTTTGCACTTTGTAACGCATTTAGTTTCTAACTTGGACCTGCTAAAACCTTTAGATTTTTTGGCTGGGCACTAAATGCGTTACAAAGTGCAAACCAGAGGGACAATCCGTGTACTTTCGGAAAGCTAGGGATCAAATTCAAAATTTGGTAAATGACAGGGACCATCCGTCCATCCGTGTACTGTACTCTATATTTTATGTGTACTCTATATTTTATGTTCCACCAGGTCAGAAAGGTAATTTTTTAACTTTTAGCTAAATATGAAACATGTAAAAAATCATCTAAAGTGTATTTAAATCCATACAAACTCCTAAATTGTTTTTATTTGTAGAAATAAATGGATTATTATTTCAATAGTATAGCTTTTATAATCATATCTAATACATTTTGACCCATAATAAAAATTTATCTGTTTTTTGCGTGAACGCATTTTTTACGTTTTTTTTTAAATTTTGTTTTGGTGATCAGAGCCAGTTGAGAGCATATCAGACAACTCAATCTGCATCTAGTATTACCGTAAACTTCTTCAAGACTCTAAGCAAGGACATTTTCACTGTGATTCAAACGGTGGAAGAAGCACGAACTATATACGATCAGAAATTAAGTGAATTCAAGAAAAAGTTTGAGGTTTTTCACACTCCATTACATAAAAAAGTTCCCACTTTTTATCTTTACGTTATAAGAAAATCATTATCGTCTTAAAAGTTTCTTTTTTAGGACTACGCCGATGCTGAAGACAAACAACTGTTAGACAAAATGGCAGAGCTTTTAGCAAATTCAAATGCTAAAAAGAAACAAATGGTGTGTAACTTTTTTCTTTTATTTTTTGTGATCTTCCTTGATGCCTTAATGCACACAAAATAGATAAAAAAAGCAGAGTAAAGTACACGGATGGTCCTGTGGTTGAACCAAAATTTTGGATTTAGTCCCCAACTTTTAAAAAAAGTACACGAATGGTTCCTGTGGTTTGCACTTTGTAACATATTTAGTCCCCAACTTTTTTGCCAAAAGTACATGGATGGTCCCTCTCGTATGCACTTTGTAGCGCATTTAGTCACTAAACGTTGGGGACTAAATGCGTTACAAAGTGCAAACCACAGGGACCATCCGTGTACTTTTGAAAAACTAGGGACTAAATCCAAAGTTTTAGTTAACAACAGGGACCAGCCATGTACTTTACTTAAAAAAGTAGCTAGAATGGGAACGGTAAAATGTATTGAAAGTAGCCTACCCTAAACCAATTTATTTAAGGATTTTGATTATTATTGTAATAACATTAGTTCTGTACTCATAGCTAATACATTAATTGACTTGTGTCCACAAGTACTAAAATTCGACGAACTCATGTTGACCCATTCCCAAACCCCACCAGACCTTTCTGTTTTTCACCTATATTACTATTTTTTACAAACCATAGATTAATACGATGCTATATTGATAGGTTCAAACCGAACTAGATGATATTAGCAGCTGTATTGACAGCAAAACCTACACGCTTCATAACAATATGTCGAACATGAATGCTCTCACTTCCTCCATAGAAGATGAATTTACAAGTTTCATGGGAAAAATAAAGAAACATTATGATGAGGATGAAAACACGATCCAGAATGGGAAAATTGGTTTGACGTCCATGCTCCGAAGCTGGTAAAAGCGTCACTATAGCAAAATATATTATGGCTGTAAAAATCGCTAGACGCTAGTCGGCCTGCGGGGTACCGACTAGCGATTAATCGGGATTAATCAGGATTAATCGAGACTAATCGGATTGGGATTTTTGTATGTAATTTTCAGTTTTATATGTATACAATTTTTAGGTAAATATTTGAAGTAGACATGTTTTAACCCCTCCTCGACCCATTTTTTAAGCATACATGATTAATCACCCGAATCTACATGGTTTGGTCGGAAACTGGCCGGAATTTACAGGTTTTGGCCGGATTCTGGCCGAAATCGCCAGCATTTGGCTGGCTGACTAGGTCGGGCTACCGATTAATGGACTGATTAATGAATTAATTAGTGACCGGCTGACTAGCGATTAATCACCGACTCGTCGACTAGTCCCAATTTTTACAACACTGTATATTTTAACTTATCAATATTCTTTTTACTTCAAATGAAAAGGATAACCAAGGCAAGAATGGGTGATCAACATTGGAGGCAAGTCCAAGAAACTCTAAGCAGATTACAAAAAAGACATATAGAATCTGTGGATTCCAAAATCAAGTAAGTTTAAAAAGGCTACTCATTTGACTTTGCGATCACAATTACTTTAAGAAACTCAGCATTTGTGTTTGACTGAATGGCAGTTTTGCCCACGGTTGCAGAAGTCGCTAGGCGCTCCCTAGTTGGTCAATGGGGGAGTTGCGTGTACTCGGACATGTTAAATTATAAAGAAATTTGTTTTCGGGAAATTTTATATATGTCAAATATCATAAGTTTACTAATAGTTATAACAAAATACGTGAATATCAATATAAATAAAAAATACGTGTTTAAATACTAAAGTATTTTAAAAATTGATATTCATCTGTTGAAAAATGATATTCATTCTTTAATATAAGAAACATAGGAATTATGTTTTTATAAGTCAAACTTGGCCTGACTTGACCTACTAGATCCGATTCTGGTCGAGGTTGACCGCGTTTGATCGATTCTTGAGTAATTAGGCGAAGTTAAAGAAAGCCGCCTCGGCAGCCTACCTTGTAGCGATTACTCGGCGGTACTCGGCCTCCGAGACCTTGTTTTACAACATTTTCTGCCAAAGTTTGAATTATTATCCTTTTGTTTATTTCGTCTGCTATATAGTTAATTATAGGTACCGAAAGAAAATTTTAAAGCAAAAGAATATGTCCAAGTTTTGACTTTATTTGTTTGACCTAACATGCCAACGAAAAAAAAAATTGTAACTAAAATCGATTCTTTCTTCCAGTTTTCAATTGTTTTAACATGTCTTTCTGAATGCAGGGGTGCCCTCGAAACCAACCAAACGGTTTACACTAGATTTTCGTCCATGGCTTCGTCAACACTTGAAGAAGTAGATATTGCACAAAGTGGTTCTCTCACATCCATTGAATGTAAGACATGATATTCCAAAAATAATAAAAAATAATAATGATTTCCTATTTGGGGTTGCCGGATGTCAACGGCAACATTCCATATTTGCAAAATTTCAAGTTCAAAGTACCCAAGTTCGCATAAGTAATTACAAACAAAAATACTTGTGGGGCAAAGCATGCCGGTTGGGTAATGAGTCAAAACTGGTGACTTTATGTGCGGGCCAATATGTTGGACCGTTGGGGTCAGACCAACTCATCCCTTTTTGTAAATAGTTAGTATAGTGAATATGATTAAGAAAATTATATTGCTGTAATAATAATGTACCTATAAAATGCATCAAGATAGGACAGTGTAAACATTTAAATGCATGCTTTGCGAATTTTAACCTGTTTAACTTGTTCGATTTATTTGACGTGTTTCATTTCTACTTTTTTTTTTCTTGTATTAAATAACCTTTTTGCCGTCATATTAATAAATACAACTCAAGCGGTGACCTGTTTCCATTTATTTTTCTTTTTGCAGATCTATTGAGGTTTAACCATGAAGAAAATGTGGGGATAAATTCCCTAACAAGCATTTCTCGTGACGCTATGAAAGATATGGAGGCTGCTCATTCTGACAAAATAACCGAGATCACGAAAGATGTGGAAAAGTGCTTAACAAAGGACTACATGGTATTAAAATATTAAGAAACTGCATTTTTAGTTTAGTTATTATAATCTACCTTTGATCAAATTTCTATGTTAGGTAACCAAATTCTTTACCTCGAATAGACCATTAAAGTTTTTTTTTCAAACTCACACTCAATATGATGACATGACGGCTGACCCGAGAACTTTGACCATGTTGACCTTTTGAAATTTTGGTACCTTGATGGTTATCTAAGATAGAAATCTGACCAAATTAGGGATGGGATCGGTACTGTACCGGTACCGCTACGGAATCTGAACAATATCGAATACTATGGTACAGTACGGGTATCGGTACCGGCATTTGGGTACGGTACCCACTTTGGTTATTTATCTTTTGTGCACTCGTACGACTACCAAATAGGTATAATTAGTACGGGTACCATTTCAGTCAGTGTTGCAGAAGTCGCTAGGCGCTACCTAGTCGGCCGATTGGGGAGTTGGGAGGAGTATTCAGGGAGTACTCCGAGAGTACTCAGACATGATAAATATATATAAAATTAATTATTCGATATTATATAAATGTCAAAATAAGGGTAATTCATGTCAAAATTAGCATAATGCATGTCAAAATCAGCATAACTCATGTCAAAATTAGCATAATCCCGAGTAGTCGCTGAGTATTCCAAGGTTCCCACCGAGTATTCTGAGTAGTTGGCCGAGTACTCCGAGTACTCGCCGAGTAGGCCGAGTTTGACCGCCTCCGACTTATACAAGATGACTTGTAATAAATCTCCAAGGTAAGAGGCCGAGTACCGAGTAGTCGCCAAGTACTCAGCCTTGGAATCCGACTTTCACAACACTGATTACAGTACGGGTACCAAATAAGGTAAAATTGGTACCAAAAGAGGTAAAATCGATACGAGTACCATAATACGAACTAGTACTATATAAAATTCGGTACTAGTATCATTTTTTACTTGTATCCGTATCCGTACTCATACCGATACCGAAAGTACTGAATACCGAAATCGAAAAAAACTGGGTACCGACACATGTACGAAATACCCAAAATCGGTACACTACTGGAACAGTATGAGTATGGTACGGGTACGGGTGCACGTACATGTATCTGGGAAAAAAATCTCCTCCCTAGACCAAATAGTTTAAATTTTTATGCAATTTGCCTGAGATAATTCTATGTTGCACCTTTTTGTTTGCAACAAACAGGTGGATGATTCCGTGTTCTCAACACCAAATATCAGTAAATTATCAAACAAAGTCAACACAGAAGAATTCAAAACTCCACCATTTGAGGTTTTGATGGATGCATTTAGAAAAGCTCAATCAGGAAAGCAAGAAAATGGGGACTGAAATGCGGTTTCTATTGGAGCCATTAATGGAAGCTGAAGATCTGTAGGTATAATGATTCCTTTTTTTCTGGTTTCTGTTATTGGTTAGAAGCTACTCAAGAACATACTCAACATAGACGTTAACAAGATCTTGATACGATATAATACGATATGATCATATTTAATTTAAGTTTGTGAAAGCTATAGTTTGGGTGTAGTGGGCTAACACCCATGTTTACTGAGGGGCGTGATGGGGCATGACCAGCTAACAATTTTTGCGGGCGATTATCATTTTCCCTCGTCTTTTTAGCCAAAGAGATGGTTCCCGATCATGCCCTTTCTTTAACTATTTTTTTATTTATTTAATTTAAATGTAATTTTAATACGTGGTGCAAATGAAACCGTTACATAAGTTTAGTGAAAAAACTAAAAGGTGAGCGAGTGACCCTTGTCTACGTGACAATAACTTTTTAGTTAAACAATTACACGGTCTTATATGATTGGTTGGTTGACAACATTGGAAAGCAAGTTACTTTGAAAAACGCAACCACTCGAAATTACCCTAATTCGACTCTTAAAGCATCAACTTGTAGCAAAATCGAAATTTGTTAGAAACTCTTTAGCTGTACGTGGACGTGACTAATTACATCTATTTAGTGAACAACGTAAATACATGAAGTGTTAGTGAACCACGTAAATACAATAAAGTGTTATATGTGTGCGTTTAAATGATCACATATTAAATATTCAAAACGTTCGTAATTTTAATAACTTTTCCCTCTGACTCTTAACTAAAATTATAGTGCTCACAAAAGACATGTTGGTTTTTTTAACTTTGTCGTCACATAATATAAAATAACACTTTAATTATTTTTTTAATAGAAAATGTAAATACAATTGACAATAAAAAATAATGTTTTGCTATAAAACTAGTAGACAAGGGGACTAACTTCTGAACCCAACATGGCAACATGCAATTCGGTCTCTCATTGGGTTCACAGTTCAACAACATAAGCCCATAAAATGTTGTATATGACCGGCCACTACAAATATTTTATATATTTTAATATAGAAACACTTTAGTCACACTTGTCTCATATAAAACATTACTTTTTTACAACACAAAAAAAAAGTATATGTATATTATATAAATACAATAAACGACAACTACATTATAAAATTCTGTAAAAGTGCATGTAGTGTACCTAAAAGGGTAACCAATCTTTCACATATTTATTTATATAAATAACATTAAGGTGAGTTATATTGCTCTAGATAAAATATAGCCGGTATAGAAGAAAATAAAATAATATAAAAGGCATATTTGTAATTTAACAAAGATTGATATTTGATATTGAAGCACTAAAACTATATTCTAATGTTATGAGTTTTTAACTATCAATACATGATATAGTTTAAATTTTAGTTATGTTGGTTGTTTTAGTTAGACTGTTTTAACTACCAATGCATGATATAGTTTAAATTTTATTTATGTTTGTTGTTATAGTTCTCTGTATTATGGTTTCATGTCCAGAGCATGAACTATACGACTCAGCCTTAGATGACACTATTTTTATAGGTTATTGGGCGTGAATGAAGAGTGAAACCGCGATGCAGGAGAGGGTGTGGAGGGATAGGCATGAGCTTACTAATCAGGGGCACCTTTTAAGAGGCAAGAGTTGCATCCGCCCGTTAATATTTCGGTTAGTAGCGTAATTTTTTCGGATTTTCGTCTAAAGTTTTTAAAATTATATAGGTCCACTCCACCAATTATTTTGCCTAAAAATTTCCTGCCCCTTCCAAGTTTATTGTCCAAAAAATTTATACATATTTTCGTATTGAGTTAAAAAAATGTGAAGAATAGGGCTACTAGTATTTTTTATAATTGTTTTTAAACTTAAAGTGAGTTTAAATAAGTTTGAAACTAGTTTTGTAGAAAAGGAACTTGAGGGTTCATTTTTGTCTTAATTGAAAGATCTTTAAACAAAAATAGAACAGTAAGTAAGGATAGAAGCGCCCCATCTGTGTTGTTCGACTTTAACAGAAGAAGAAAAAAGGTTCTATGTTCTCAGGGTTCTTGAAGTCTTCAATCTTCAATCCTTTATACATATTTTCACAAAATATAAGTATTTTGGTCTTTTTCTGTTAAACAATATTTAGTTTTATTTGAAGTTATTATTGTTTAACTCGAGCCGACTCAAACATATAACCCGAAACATAGTGCTAGTAATTGTTTTTGGGGTCTCATGAGTTTCCGTCCATGCATTAATTTTTATTAAGCTCCCCCTCTATTAGTAATGCTTGAAGGGGTGGACAGGGAAGGCGTGAAAAGGACATGACGGGCTTGGTCAATGTGGCTACAACGTGATGGTTGTCACGCCCCAAGGCGTGACTCTACAACACTCAGGGGCTGTTTGTTTACCTCTTAATAAAGTTCTTAATAGTTCAGATATCTTACTGGTTCAGCACTTAATGGTTCAGACTGTTTGTTTCGCTAACATATGTCTAAATCATTCAGACATTTGCCTCTGAATGGTTAAGCATTATGCTGAGTCTAAATGGTTAAGACCTCTTATCTGAATTGGTCAGACTTTTACCTCTGAATAATTAAGCATTATACTGACTTTTAATGGTTTAGACTTCTTACTGGTTCAACACTTCACCCATTCATAAATTACCAAACAACCCTTCAATCTTTTACAAGAAGACAAAATAATATAGAGAACATTAACATTACTAAACAAAGCCTTGAATTTTGTATTGAATCTCTAAATCCAATTCTTTGTTATCATGAGTTTCTTAGAATAGGAATCTTTTTCTTTCTCATGACAATACAATTCAACGTCTTATATGGTATAGTTTATATGAAGTAAAACAATATTTATGGGTTTTAAAAGTCATATAGGCTTATAAGAATCTTGATAAGATATTTGATGATACTTTGAACCAAGTAATGAAATGGATGGGAGTTTGATATCTTATTTGTCGATCCATGACATAGTTATCTTCTATATAGTCATATAATAAATTCACTAAATTTATTTAATGTTGTAACATTTTTTTCTATAAATTAAGTGAACCCATCATGCATACCCAAGTCATTTATTTTGTATTTTGATCTTTGAAATTCATATTTGAAACAAGTTGCATATTTTTTATCTTTAGTGGCCTTCTTGGTTCTTATGCATTAGAAGAAGAACAAAGGGACTTGTGAGTGTCATGGGTTTGTAGGTCCAAAAAGTCACCTTTCATGGGGAATTAGCACAAATTAAAAGGGTGTTCTTCGGACATTATCATCTCGGAATTCTAATAACAATGTAAAACATTATAGAAAACTCAAGTTGAAACATAACCGAAATCAAATAAGCCGAGGAGAAAGAATACAACATCTATAAGACTATTACTTGTTTCGACGTAACCCTCAAACTAAAAATATGACGGGCGCCCTTTTTAGCATACATGATCATATCAAATAAAGTTAGAAAAACTAGAAATGGAGTAATTAATAACCAAACCAAGTCGACCCTTTGAAATGGGTGAAAATTATCTTATTTAAATTCAAATTAAAGCATAAGAAAAATCATGTTATATCACCATTTGTATTTGAGAGAGTTCAACAAATTTGAATATGTTAGTTGTGTTTCACTAGGGTTTACATTATGATAGTTTTCAATAATATTTTAATCACTATGTTCATTGAATGCGGGTTATTGTAAAAGTAATTGACTAAAGAGAAAGTAGGTTACCCAACTTATATGTTAGTTTTTCGAATTTCTTATTATTGACATGAGATTGAGTATGCATTGGATATATCTTACTAACAATACACCATTATACATACATATGTATGTATTTTACTAAAGGAATTACTAACATTTGTTGCATTTCTTTTTAACCAAATTTTTTCACTTTGTTATCTCCTATAGCACAATTCTCTTTGTGGTCTCAAAGAGTTCCATTAAAAATACTAAACGTATAAGGGTTTCGATTACAAATGATTGTAGTTAGGGGTTTTTCTACTCTTAAATGATTTTTAACCAACGATCATCAACCACACTCTCTCTCTATATATATATAACCACAACAATACGGTAACACGTACATATACATAAAAAAACATTCTTAAAGATAGTTTTTCTCTTAAATTTATCGTTATAAAAACCCGTCAAAATATGTTACTTTTCACATATTTAAGGTAATGTGGATCATGGGTGAGAGATAACTTAATCTACATCAACTCCGACGCCAAAGATAAACCCTTACATATCTATCTTCCATCATCACTTATTCACTTGAACACCTTCTATTCATCTGTCATACATTTGCATTCGAGTGCGCCCAACTCAGTTCACTCCCTCTGTTGTATAAGCCTAAGGGTGTTTGTCGGGTCGGTTTTTAAACAACGAAATACGATTTGGAAAACCATGAAGCCAAATTCGAAATCGATAAACCAATTCAAAGTCCTTTTGAATTCAATTTAATCGAATAACTCCATCAGAGATAATATATATAATAAATAGTGTAACGCATATATACTTTACTTTTTACAAAAAGTATATATAACTCAAATTCAAATATTCAGTTTCAACCGGTTTGAAAATTACTAATTCAAATTCAAATTTAATTTGAAAACAAAGTTCGAAATTAAATTCAGATACTAACCATACTCGACATATTTGTGAACACCATAATAAACCTACAAGTGAGGGCAACCTCTAGAAAACAAATTTGACCAAATTAAGACTCTTACAAAACAACCATTAAACAAAAACCTAGATTAACCACATACACATTAGCTAATAATGGCTAAAAACATGGATTACTATTCAAACAAAAGTCAATAAAAATTCTAAACTCATTGTAACCATGACCCACAAACCAAACCCCAATAAAATTCCAAAACTGTGAGAAAGATATCAAAAGATTATTAATTTATTCAAACCCATTGTTGAAAACTAAACCCTAATCACCACCAACTTCTAAAGTTTCAATCTTTTTGTAAACCTCATGATCCTCCATAATAATCTTGAACATCCCAATTGACAAAAAACTCCAAAACTTTTGTTTTCTGCATCTGATCCATGAACAAAACCTGTCACAAAATCATATTCTTTATGGGTTTTACAGCTAAGGATGTTCTTGAAAGGGGACAAATAAATGAGAATTCTAGATGAACCAAAAAGCAGGTTCACGGTATGTACTTCAAGAACACATCTCCATATTCTCTGAAAACCATTAAAGATCATTGCTTTCTTGTCTTTTGAGTTAAATTAGGGCTTTTTTGGCAATTTTTACCCATACTCACTTCAACCCATTTGCATTTCTTGACATTAATGGTGTCTAGCTCATTTAACCTTTGTGGGTATTATATATTTTCAAGAATCTTGGCTGTTGAGGCAGAACAAGAACAAGAACATAAGCATAAGTTGAAGCTGAGGTTGACTTTAGGTTTGATTCTTGATCTTTATTTGAAAAACATGACCTTTGCTGGCTCTTTTGGATGATAAGTTTGTAACTTTGTATGTGGTATGCAAATTATTGAACATTGGTGTTGTTTTGAATGATATATATATACATATATGCAAAGTTTTATGTCGGGTAATAGTTACTTAGATATGGTCAAACCCTGTTGGAAAGGGAGACTAGGAGGGGTGCAAAATGGAAGAACAAATGGGTTGTTGTGGTACAAGGATTTGGGGGGTCATGTGAGCGGTGAGTTTTCGATGGCGGTTGTTCAAGCCAACAATTTGTTGGAGGATCAAAGCCAAGTTGAATCGGGTCAATTGTGTTCGTCGAAGAATGCGATTTACGGGACGTTTATTGGTGTCTATGATGGACATGGTGGACCGGAAACGTCACGGTTCGTGAACGAACATTTGTTCTCCAATCTTAAGAGTATGTTACTCATTCTTTATATTGTATGTTTTTTTTTGTAATTTTTTCAAGGATGATCCCATATGAATTTATATCAATGCAGTTAATGCGGTAAAATATCGGATATCGGTCCTTGACCGATATTTGAGATATAGGTTATCTCGGTGAGATGGGTAATTTAAATATCATGCAGAATTTATTTATAGCAATTTAACACTAACAATTCAGTGATATATCGGTCAAATATCGGTGATATATCGGTTGTATCGGTCCATATCGCCATAATATTGGTACTGATATTCTGACCGATATTTGACACCGATATTTTACATGGGGACCAATAACCGATATATCACCGGTATTAACTACATAGATTTATATGTGTTGATTTTTGATCATTTTTCATTGCATTTTTAGAATTTGCATCTCAAGATGAAGAAATGTCGGCGAACATCATTGGAAAATCTTTCTTGAAAACCGAGGAGGAATTCATCTCGCTTGTTAGAGATCAATGGTGTACATGCCCGCAAATTGCCTCGGTGGGCACGTGTTGTTTGGTGGGAGTTATTTGTAACGGTTTGATATACATTGCAAATGCTGGTGATTCACGGGTGGTATTAGGGAGATCAGAGAGAGGCGGTAGAGGAATCTCGGCCATTCAGTTATCTGAAGAACACAATGTAAACCGCGAGCCGATACGAGATGAGCTTCAGTCGTTACATCCCGAGGATCCGAAGATTGTGGTTATGAAACATAACGTTTGGCGTGTTAAAGGGCTAATTCAGGTATTTCCACTTAAGTTTCCGCAACCAAATTGATTTTTTTATAAAAGGTGGCAAAAGGGTGGCTAATTGTTTATAGGAGTCGGGCAGCGTTGACCCAAAACACCTTACGTCTAAAAATATTCATTGAAAGAGTTTGTGTCTCAAGTATTGTTAAAGAAGTTTTAGAAGGTCTCATACATGTACTTCACTAAAATTCTAAGGCTTTTGAAAACTGAATAACTGAGTGTCTCAATTACTGTTTAGCTATTTACACGTTGGAGATAAAAACATAACCAACATTAATCGAGTATATGTGAAATTTTCACATCTTCTTTATGTAAACTTAAATTCAAACTACCCCAAGTTTCTAAACTAGCCCACTAACTTTGTATAATGTCACTTTGAACCCCTCAAGTTCATAGAGTTTCGGGTTTTCTCTAAAACTAATTTCTTACGTTTTTCTTCTTATGTATGTGTCGGTATACATTTGAGTTTGTCTACACTTTCACGCATTTTTTTTTGAAATCGAGTCGGGTCAATGACTCAATTATAAAATGTTTTATTTTTATGTACGTTTTGAGTTGGACTACGTTTTGACGGGAATTTTGTTTGAAAACAAGTCGGGTCAAATATATTACGTTTTCATTTAACGATATAAATTTGAATTACTATACGTTTCGACGTAATTTAGTTCGGAAACGAGTCGGGTCGATTGTAGTCTAAACTTTATCACGCCATGTACGGCGCCACCGCACGTGGTTATTTTATGTACTTTTTGAGTTGGTCTACGTTTCGACCTGAATTTTGTTTGGTAACAAGTCGAGTCAAATATAATACATTTTCATTCAACAGTATCGATTCGGATAACTCCACCTTTCAACGTAAATTTAGTTTGAAAACAAGTCGGGTTGATTGTAGTCTATAATTTATCACGTCACGTATGGCACAGCCGCAACGCGCGAAGGGTAACAAACTAGTTTTATTTAGAATGAAAGTGATTTGATTGTATTCATGATATTTTAGGTCTCGAGATCGATAGGTGATGCGTATTTAAAAAGTCCCGAGTTCAATAGAAAGCCGCTTTTGCCAAAGTTTAGGCTTGCGCAACCGTTTTCAATGCCAATCCTTAGTCCCGAGCCTTCAATCTCCATACATGAAATAAACTCGAAGGACGAGTTTCTAATATTTGCATCCGATGGTCTATGGGAGCATCTTAGTAATGAGGAAGCCGTTAATATCGTCCATAATTATCCACGTAATGTAAGTTTATAATCTCTTTGCCTTCTTTCATTATTCTTTCGTTTATTCGGTTTCTGATGTTAAATTAAATTCTTAAATTATATGATCGTTGTCGGTTAACCATACATGTTTGGCTAAAACCAACACCACACAACCCGTTTATTAAACAAGTTATACATTTATCATTAGTAGGTTTATGCATCTGTAAATGGGTTAGATAGGTAAACCCGTTTATTAAGCAAGTTTTGAATTGAATGATTTCGGAGGTTTATGCGTCGTATAGGCACATGCCTAAGCCATTTATTAGATTCGTGTTATGTCATAAATTGCCACCACTAGCGAGTAGGGCCCGTAAAGTAGGGATGAGTAAATGGTACCGGAACCGATACCGAATTTCCCGAATCGAAATATTTTCGGTACCAACACTTGGCATTTTTTGGTATCGGTTCGGTACTGGTATTTACTGGTTTTTACTTTCAAATACTGGGTCGTACCGGTGCCGAACTGTACCGGGTATCTTCGGCACTGGTACCCATTTTTTGGGATTTTCGGTACTGGTTGGTACCGAGCTCATCCCTACCGTAAAGTTCCTTTTAAGCTACTTCTATCCAATACATGTAGGGCCCGCTACTTGTGATATGGGACCCACTCTACACAGATTGCCCGTACCTCGACTAACTTTCAAATTTTCGGGTTTTTTTTTGCAGGGGATTGCGAGGAGGCTAGTGAAGGCAGCCCTTCACGTAGCAGCAAAAAAACGAGAAATGCGATATTCAGATTTGAAGAAAATCGAAAGAGGGGTGAGGAGACATTTTCACGACGATATTACAGTTGTGGTTGTTTTTCTCGACCCGTCTTTAATGAATATCGGTTCAAGTTTCTCTATAAAAGGAGGCGTTGGGCTACCCGCCCCTAACAAGTTCTGCATGTAGATTCGAACACAAAGCGCAATGGTTATTGTGTTCTTCGAATCTGTTTCATATGGGAATCGAACCCATTTGCTCAACTTTTATGCAATTTCTTATATGTAAAAAGTTCTATTTGGATTGTATTTTGATTTATAATAAGTTTAGTTGTTTACACTTTAAAGTGTAGTAATAATTTGTTCACAACCTCTTAAACTGGTTTCTCAAGGAAAAACCAAATTATTGTTCTGGTTTGATGTGTTATATAATACATTGTCTTTGCTACTTAGGTTGTTTGTTACTGATATTCTTTGAATTCGTGTAGGTTGGTGGAGTGATGGGTTGGAATTGATGAATCCCAACACGACTGGTATATTTATTCATGTTTTTTAATAAGTCCAATCCTAAACGTGTAAAAGAGTTGTTGGGGGTATAAATGGGTTGTTATGAAGTTGTAAAAGGCGAAATGGTTAGTAAACTGGTTTGTACTTGTAAACGGGTTGTGATAAAGTTATAAATGAGTGTTTATTAAACTAGTTGGCAGTCTCACCTTTAAATATTTCTAACTTTGAATATTTCTACTGGCAATCTATCTTTTAACTATTTTGCTTTCAATAATTGTAACACCCTAGAAATAACAAATACATGTATATATATATATATATATATATATATATATATAAAACCTAGTTGGTGATAAGTAGTAACTAACAAAATTATAAATTGTGGTCCTTTTGCTAAATTTTAAATTTAGTATGATGTGTGTGTTCGTTTCATAAAATATTATGAAATACAAACTTTATTTTGTATTTTATGATTGATACAAAATGAGTGTTTCAATAATCCTCATATAAAAAACACAATGGAGTTAAGTTTTTTTTCGGAATTACAAACCAATGTTTTAGGGCTTTTGATCAGAACAAGGATACGAGTCGATTGATGTAAAACTTACCTCGAAACGGTGCTCCAAACGGCGAAAACGGTGCTTCAATTTGGGTTTTTAAACTTTCAATTAACAAAAATCAAGTCGTTTGGAGCGCTATTTCGAGGTAAGTTTTACATCAATCGACTCATATGCTCGCTCTGATCAAAAGCTCTAAAACAATAGGTTTTTAATTTGGAAAAAAACTTAACGTCGTTAAAATTTTTAATTGGAGACTCTTGAAGACAAAATATTTAAAAAGTCGGACTGCCAGTAGAAATATTCAAATGTGAGATTGAAAATAGCCAATGACATTACTTGGGATCATTAGAACCCAAATTTTCCTTTTTTTATTATTTTCATGAATGTTTGAAATGTCAGCCTCATGATAGTTTACTATAAAACCCAAGCTAAACTTTTATTGTTTACAATAATGCACACATGTTTGCTTAAAGCCAACTTGTTTAATAATTTGAAGTGAAAGTTGTTGAAAACAAGGAAAGCTTTGTCTCAAAAGGGTTAACTTGTTATTTTAAGTTTTTAAATTGACGGTCTAACGTAAAACATACAAAGTGTAAAAGCAAATCTAAACTTATTAACTACTATTTAGTTATGATGGAGAATAAAAGTAATAAACTAAGTAATTTTAAATTTAACCCGAAACAAACAAGAATTTATTTAGATTAAAATCATACACTAAGCAAAATTTTCTTTAACAATGTTTCATTCTAGTTTATTATTATATAGATATAAAACTTTTCTTTTGCATTATATTGATGATACCATTTATATATCTACCCTACGAAGTACGAAATACGTAATTATTTTTTTAAGATTTTATATTATCATGAAATTCACATAGTTTGGTTTCAATTATTTTATGGAGAAGATGGTACGTATGTAATTTATCATAGTTTTAATTTATTTTGATCGCTGAAAACTTATAACTATATAAATTTAGAATGGAAAGAAAAAAAAATATGTGAAAAACCAAACATGTATCCTTTTTCTAAAAAAACTAACGGATATATAGTATACCCAATACTAAACAAATACTTACCAGATAAATACCCCACAGATAATGACTCAGGTTTGGAACACAATATTACAGTCAGGTATATGACTGAGAACATGGTTGTAAAAATCGCGACTAACCTCTGATTTGTAAATAGTCCCAGGTTCTGAGTAATTTTTATCTAATCGGCCAATTAATTAGTAGGTGATCAAATCCAGTCCTAATTAACAAAAAATCAATGGCTTTCTGTTGATACTGGCTAAATTCTTGACCAAAACCTGTAAACTTCGGTAATTAATCCAATCTACTTGAAAATATGGGTCGAAGAAGGTGTTAAAACATGTCTACTTACAAAAATACATATAAAAACGTGTATATTTATATGCAATACAATTTACATGCCAGGGGATAGTGCCAAACTGCTGCCTGGCACTCCTCTATTGTAACACCCTGTAAAATCGTGTCCAATAGTATAGTGACACGTATTGTATTCTTAAATATAGTCTGTCAAAGACCAATAAGGACTAAAGGCGTCAACATGCTCAATCTGAGCTTCTGAGTGACGATCCGATGTCAACATGCATAAATAACAGTCTCTGAGTGACTGATATGTCAACATGCTTAAATCATTAGCCTCTGAGTGACTGATATGTCAACATGCTTGAAATTTGGCCTCTGAGTGACTGATATGTCAACATGCCCAACCTCTGAGTGACATCGGAATCAACATGCTTACCATAAACCTCTGAGTGATCTTTTGTGGAGTCCTAAACTATCATACGTGCCATTTGTTGGACGAGAGAGTTCAATTTTGTAAATATGTGAAAGTTGGATAATGGAGGGATTAAAAGTGTCAACATGTTAATTTATACCTCTGAGTGATCTTTTAACGAACCGAGAGCTCGACAATGTCCGGGCATAATCCCGGGTATGCTAGATATTGGCTACGGAGGGCTAAAAGTGCCAAAAATGTGTTTAAAGCTTTAATAAGTTAAGGGGCTAAATATGTCAAACTTTGAAACTTGCCATGGGGCGGTCGCGGGCCGCGAGAGACCTAGCCTGAGTCTCTCGCGCCCCACGAGACAAGGTCTGCTGCAGAAAATTGTTTGGCAGCCAAGCAAAACTCCACAAAACCATTAAATCGAAACCATGGCTTCCCAAATTGCTATGCCACGTTTTGGGACACTTGTAAGCTTCTTTTTACACCCCTTAACACCTGGCTTCACCTCCTTTGAGCCCTCCAACTATAAATAGGTGCTTAAGTTCACCATTCCAACTTGCACTTTTCTTATTAAATCACTCTTCTCCCTCATCTGGAAGTTCCTAACTAAAAGGAGCAGTCCAACATAGTTCTTTTGCATCTAGGAATCACTGGTAAGTGTTCCTTCTTTGTGCATTTTTGTTTATAGGCTTTGATAGCCAAAAGTCAAGCGTTTTCGTAAAACGTTTTGACTTTCGGTTAAGACCATTATGGTCCGGGCCATTGTTCGAAATGAACATGGCTAAAGGATCGTAATAAGGTAGGTGTTAATCCCTATAAAGGGCACCTCCTGAAGATCACGTTTGCTAGACCAATTGATGGGTCAAAGTTATGATATTAAAAAGTCAAACAGACCATTTTTCGAAAAAAATTATAAATTGATCTTATACATGTTATGAAACTTGTTTTGACACTTAAACAAGTTGGTAATAATTATTAGAACATGTAAGAACATGTTCGGCTCGTCAATTTCAGTTCTAGGGTCGGTTCGCAACCGAAAGTCGCGAAGTTTGACTTCTGCTTTGACTTTCGATTCTGACCCGATTTAGATTAGCTACCTACTGATCTAAAGTTGCACTACGATCATAATATAATGTAGCATAACCCTCTGAGGTTATATTACATGATCATTATTAGAATCCAAGTTTATGCGCAAGTTTCATAATTATGCCATCTTTGACCAAAATGCCCTTTTTACATAAAACAAGGTTTTAAATGATAATGAACTTGAAAATGAGTTTCCTACTAATGTAATATTATAATTAGGATTATTTGGGATGTTAAACCAAGTTATAAACTGAGTTTTCAAGCAAGTCCTTAAACTATGTCGATAATGGACGATTTTAGCCCCTGTGGCTTATAACATAGAATTGAAACGTATAATTGTAATTAGGTTTTCTTATTGAATAATGAAGAATACAAGGCCCTATATATAGATAAACTAATTACAACTTGGTACCCTTAATAATAATAAACTTGTCTAATTTAAATAACTTAGTCTAACATCCCCCCGCAAGTTGAGGGCGGGGAACGACCTGCAACTTGGACCGTAGAAACTCAAATCTTTGTGAAGGTAGAGCCTTTGTAAACACATCAGCAATTTGATCATTAGTGGAGATGAACTTGACATTCAGCTTCCCTTGAGTAACTTGTTCACGAACAAAGTGATAGTCTATTTCAACATGTTTTGTACGAGCATGAAACACTGGATTAGCAGAGAGATAGGTTGCACCAAGATTATCACACCAAAGCGTTGGTGCCTTGCTAACCAGACCCAGCTCATGAAGAAGAGATTTCAGCCAAATCAGTTCTGCTACAGTATCAGCAATAGCCTTATATTCAGATTCTGTTGAAGATCGAGAGACAGTTCGTTGTTTTCGAGCAGACCACGAAATAAGATTAGAACCCAGATAGACAGCATATCCCCCCGTGGAACGACGATCGATAGGGCAACCAGCCCAATCAGAATCCGAGAACGCCCGAAGACTAGTGGCCCAATGAGAGTCAGAAAAGGCTTGTAGCGTAGACCCCGTGTTGTGACGAAATAAGAGACCCAAATCAGCCGTGCCCTTCAAGTAACGCAGAATACGTTTCACCCCAGCCCAATGATTCTCGGTAGGAGCATGCATGAATTGACAAACCTTATTAACTGTAAAAGCAATGTCCGGACGAGTTAAAGTTGCATATTGAAGAGCACCGACCGTTTGCCTGTATCTAGAAGGATCATCAAGTAACGGACTATCATCAGGTAAGAAAATCTGAGAAGTACTCATAGGGGACGACACGGGTTTGCAGTCTGCAAGGCCTGCACGATGAAGAATATCAAGAATGTATTTTCGTTGAGATAGGACCAGATCCGAACCATGATGCACCACTTCAATGCCCAAAAAATAATGTAATGGACCCAGATCTTTAATTGCAAACATAGAGCTCAAGCGGTCAATAACAGCAGTAACAGCCCCAGGGTGATTGCTTGTGATGATAATATCATCTACATAGACAAGAAGGTAAACCAAAGTACCATTGTTGTTAAGAATAAACAGGGACGGGTCAGTTTTGGACCCGTGAAAACCCAATTGGTAAAGAGCCGTTGATAATTTAGTAAACAAAGCACGAGGAGCTTGCTTGAGACCATACAAAGATTTGTGTAATAAGCACACATGATCTGGCCTAGTTGGGTCAACAAAACCAGGAGGTTGTCTCATATAGACTGTCTCCTGAAGATCACCATGCAGAAAGGCATTCTGAACATCTAATTGTCTAAGAATCCACTTGTTGGTGACAGCTAGGGATAAAATAGTCCGAACCGTAGCAGGTTTGATTACTGGGCTGAAAGTCTCATGATAGTCAACTCCATGTTGCTGGTGAAAACCTTTAGCAACAAGTCGTGCCTTGTACCTGCTGATGTTCCCACTTGCATCTGTTTTTAACCTGTAAACCCACTTGCAATCAACCAAGTTAGTATGAGGGGTAGGGGGAACTAACGTCCATGTCCCATTCCTATGTAGCGCATCCAACTCTTCAGCCATGGCTTGGCGCCATTCTAAAGACTTATTAGCAACGGTAAAGGAGGTGGGCTCAGCGGGTAAGGTAGGGGTAGTGGTGGCAGTATAGGCAGCGGGATTATAACGAGTGGGTGGCTTGGGGTTTGGACGAAGGTTGGATGGGCGAGGTCTAGGTGCTTGGGTGGGTTCTGTGGGTTCGGTGGAGGGTTCGGGTGGGTCTGATTGGGTAGGTTCGGGAGGTGCAGGAGTGGGAGGTATAGGAGGAGTATCGGTTTGTAGTTGTGGGTCTGATTGGGTAGGTTCGGGAGGTGCAGGAGTGGGAGGTATAGGAGGAGTAGGTGGTGTGGGTGCAGCTGGAAAACCGGGTGGTGGGTCAGGAAATATTGAGACGGGTGGGGAAGGTTGTGGTGGTGTTTGGGTAGGTACAAGTTTGTTATATGGAAAGAC
Organism: Scalesia atractyloides; assembly: GCA_947069175.1. Lineage (NCBI taxonomy): Eukaryota > Viridiplantae > Streptophyta > Magnoliopsida > Asterales > Asteraceae > Scalesia > Scalesia atractyloides. The sequence goes on along the minus strand of CAMTDV010000022.1, from coordinate 84,181,331 downwards.
ATGTTCATTAAAGCGAACATGTCGGGCAATGTATATTCGTTCGGTGGATGGGTCCAGGCATCGATAGCCATGATGAACAGGGCTGTAGCCAAGAAAGACGCAAGGAGTGGATCGAAATTCAATTTTGTGACGGTTATATGGACGAAGATAAGGAAAGCATTGGCATCCAAAAACACGAAGAAAAGAGTAGTCGGGTTTTCGTTGAAATACATGTTCATATGGAGATTTGTTAGAGGAGACACGAGAGGGAAGTCGGTTGATTAAGTAAACGGCTGTCTCAAAAGCAAATTGCCAGAAACGTTGGGGAAGACTGGATTGTGCAAGAAGTGTAAGTCCGGTTTCCACAACGTGCCGATGACGACGCTCGACCATCCCATTTTGCTCACTTGTGTGAGGACAAGAGCGGCGATGAATGATACCGTGACTGGTACAAAAGGATGTAATCGTACGAAACTCTCCCCCCCAATCAGATTGAATGCATTTAAGTTTGTGTTAAATTGTCGTTCTACTAGTTTAATAAAGTTGGTTAGCACATTGTAAACATCTGATTTTTGAGCTAGGGGATAAAACCACATGTATCTAGAGTAGTGATCCACACATAACAAAAAGAAACGATAACCATCAACAGACAAATCGGGCGACGGCCCCCAAACATCACAATAAACAAGATCTAACAAATTTTTGCTACGAAAAGATGAGTCTAATAAAGATAATTTTGACGACTTGCCTAGTTGACAAGAAGTACATAATGTATTTGAAAACTTGTCAGTAATAGGTAAAGAACAATGAGAGATAATTGAACGAAAAACTTGAGCATGAGGATGTCCTAAACGTTGATGCCAAATGCTAGAAGAAGCTTTGACAGCCGTGAAAGCGACTTTAGGGATAGACTGGAGCTGAGGAAGACGGATGGAGTACAAACCCTGTTCACTGGGACCCGTTAGGAGGATTGTGCGTGTAGACTCGTCCTTCACAACAAAATAAGACGAGTGAAATTCAAAGAAAACATCCTTATCCACACAAAATTTTTGAACGGACAAAAGGTTTTGTTTAAGGTCAGGAACGTGAAGTATATTAGATAATTTAAAGGTTTTGTTAGGCGAGTAAATAGTTGAGGAGCCAATATGAAAGATAGGTAGTGGGTTACCGTCACCAATAAGTAAAGAATCATTACCAAAGTAGGCCTCCGAGTTGTCAATGCTAGATAAGTCTGGAGTGGCATGTCCATTGCATCCGGTGTCAGGCTTCCAAGTGAATCCTGATTGAGAGGCAACATCAGAGTGAGCAGCAAAGTTGGCTTGTGGTGCTGCACGAGATTGGTTCAGTTGATTTGGACATTGAGATGGGAGATGACCAATGCCACAACGGTTACAGTGGCCATAGACTGTGTTCTGTGTTGACGCCCAAGAGAATTGACGAGTGCTAGTGTTGTCCTGATTGCGGTTATTTTGGCCACCACGAGAGTTACCACGGGAAGAACCACGAGAGCCACGGTTGCCTCTGTTGTTGTTAAAGGAGCGAGACCCAAAGTAAGCTTGTGGTTGTGAAGAAGATGCAGGATGAAGTTGATATCCCAACTGAGAAGCCATGAGTTGAAGATTGTGAAGTTGTTGCCGTAGGGAATCAATATTTGGCTGTGGAGGAGTTGGGACAGCAGCTGTAAGAGGCTGTTGTGAGGTTGTGGCAGCCGCAAATAAGGCGTGTGGCGCCTGCTGATGGGTGGCCAAGATCTTTGTGATCATGTAGTCATGATCACTTAGTAACCCGTGTAGTTCAGTAAAAGTAACAGGAGGGGAACGAGCCAATAAGTTGGCTTTGAGGCCATTATATTCGTCACGAAGGCCGGTGACAGTTAACATGACCAGATCTTTTTCCTTCATTGGTTCTCCTATGTTGGCAAGGGCAGTAGCATACTCTTGAGCCCGGGCCAAATAGTTAGCCGGTTTTTCATCACCCTTCATGGTGATACACAGCAGTTGGCTTTTGAGAGTAAATTCATGAGAGGAAGAAACGGGTGCATAAGCGCGTTCAAGTGATAACCATACCTCACGAGAAGTGTGTCCTTGAACATGCTGAAAAGATTCCTCAGAAACTGTGTTGACAATAAGCATACGGACATGAGCATCATTGGCAAGCCATGGAGCGTAACTCGGGTTGACAGTGGTGGTTGTTCCAGTTGTAACATCCTTTAATGGGCAAGGGATGGTACCATTCACATAACCGAGTAGGTTATGAGAGGCAAGGAAAGGTTCGACTATTTGTTTCCAATAGCCATAGTTTGTAGGTTTTAGGTTGAAAGCAAACTTGTGAGAGTTATGGATAGCTTTTTCCTGATTTGTAAAGGTTGTGATGGCAGCCATAATAATCGGCTGTTAGGGTTGATAGCTGCAGCAGGATAGCACAGTATTGGTAATCGGCTGTTGGTTTGGTGATCGGCTGTGGCGGCTGTTAGGTTTAGTAATCGGCTGTTTGCGGCTGTTAGGGTTGATAGCTGTAGCAGGATGGCACAGGATTGATAATCGGCTGTTGGTTTGGTGATCGACTGTGGATGTTAGAATCCACAGGATTGGTGATTAGCTGTTTGCGGCAGAATTAGGGTAGAAGGAGGCTGCGGCAGATTTAGGGTAGAAGAAGGAGGCTGCGGCAGATTTAGGGTAGAAGAAGGCTGCGGCTGCTTTAGAGTTTAGGGAATTCCGGAGCGTATAAGCTCTGATACCAAATTGAAACGTATAATTGTAATTAGGTTTTCTTATTGAATAATGAAGAATACAAGGCCCTATATATAGATAAACTAATTACAACTTGGTACCCTTAATAATAATAAACTTGTCTAATTTAAATAACTTAGTCTAACACATAGTTTTAATCAAATCTTTTCAAGGTAAATCATTTACCTACTGATATGTTATATGAAATAACACATTTTAAACATTTTGATCTGACCCTAAGATCAGTTTTCATTAACATCGCTTAAAGACGTCATATTACGACATAAGCACCGTTTCGGCGCATAGTATAGTTTCAAACCATATTAATGGACCAAGACTTGCCACCTACTGATTTAAAATTTATTTTAAACATATTTACAGTAGGTACATGTTATAAACTCATAATAATTTATAAACTATGTGTAAAATGACCAAAATGCCCCTTTGGTGCATAGTTTGGTCATAAAAGATAGTTTACACATATAATTGACATCCTACTGATATTATATCATAAATAAAGTATTTTTTCAGAATACTTATAATCATAACATTAAATTATATTCAAGTTCCTTTTATATGGTATGAAATTACCAAAATGCCCTTATGAGGCATAATTTCGTTTTAAAACCTTAACGGACATACAAGTTGATATCCTACTGATATCTTAACTTAATTTAAAGTATAATGGCATATAGAACTAGTCCATGACTTATCCGGTTACCCGATATCGCTAATATGTGCACGGTTACTTATATGTAACTACTTTACGGAAGTTAACCGAAACAGGTTTAACCTTGTCATTTAAGTCTTAAAATCCAGAATGTTAAAGTTCACCCATATTAAACAAGTCAAGGTACTTGTTAGGATTAAACTACATTCGATCCAATCTTCGTTTAATCTAGCGTCATACGTTTTGATCAAGTACGCTAGTCGGTCTAAGTCTATAACTTAAATAAGACCGTTAGTATTTAATTGGTTAGTTTATGCCATAATCCAGACTAGAGACTTGCGGTAAATGCTATCTGCACTTAGTCCTTTTTTGTGTACGGCTGAGTTATTAAAAATTAAAGAAGACTAGCTCAGGTAAATACTCTCGACTTATTTCTCCTATACGGGCTTGGGTTACGGTAAATTATTACCGCTTGGTCGGAAATGGGATTCAATCGAACGCCGGTTCGGAGATAATCAATCCGCATATTCTGTTTTAATAAGTTTTGTTTGATAATTAACATCGGGGGTTAACTACCGTGTCCTGGATATCCTCGGCTCATTACAATCGAAATGGTCACGACCTTAGCGCGGGTGTAGGCATACACCCGATAGACGCTCAATTATGCATTCCCACAAGATTGGGAGGAATTGACTCCTTCGTGAGTCCAAAGTGGTGTGTACGTTAATTGTGTCTCGGTTTTCGTGCCGAGCCCCGTATGTATGACAAACATGTAAATCTGTTAACAAGGTTGGACGGTCAATTAACCCAAGTTATAAAAAGATTTTTGTGCTGATACGCACTTAAAACATTTTTGAAATGTTTTCAAAATGAGTCAGTTGGGTGTATTTACCAGCGAAAGCTGACGTATTTTCAAAAGACTAATCTGCAGGTACGATACGAAAATAGGCCGGAAGTGCTCGGTAGTGATAGAGGATCTTGCAAATCCTAAATCTGCCAAAGTCTGTTTTGTATTCTTTCCATGTACAATTTATGATCCGCCTGTGGATCTTCTATTACAAGCATGTATATTATTTTGTATTTTAGTAATTTTACTCCAAGACTTCCGCTGTGTCGTGTTTAATTGACTATGGTGATTATCAACTGACGTCACGATACTCCCCACCCGGGCTCACCGGTGTTTGGATTTCGGGGTTGGAAATCCGGGGTGTGATATCTATTTGGCCTAGACAAAATACGATTTTACCTCTACTTTAAAATTATAAATATGCCCATGTTAAAAATTACGTTTTTGCTCCTAGTTTAAGTTTACAATATTACCATCGTTTTAGTTTTTGACAAATTACGATTTTACCCCCAGTTCAAAATTACAATCTTGCCATCGTTTTAGTTTTTTAGTAAAAGTATGGAAGTGTTTTGTTTTAATTGGTTGGCTTGATTGAAATTTTTATTTGTGTCAGGCAGCCGCCTAACACTCGCTCATTTGTCCTGACAAATTCAGTTTTGTCCCCAGCTCAAAACTACAGTCTTGCTATCGTTTTAGCTTTTTTTTTTTTCTAGCAAAACTATGGTAGTGTTTTTTTAATTTGTTGAGAAATATTCGGCTTAACCCCCAGCAACACGGGCAAGCATAAAACTCGTATACATATAAAATCCCAATTTGATTAATTGCTACTCGGTATCCCATCGGCCGACCGACACCTAGCGATATTTACAATTTGACTCATCATCATTATACTCAGTAAATCCCATCAATAGCAAAACTAAGGTAGGGTAAGATGTAGACAGCCTTACCTCGACCCCATAGGAATAGAGAGGCTGCTTCTAGTGATACCCCCGTCTCGATAGTAGTTTTGTATCAAGACTTGGACATAAAGCACATAACACTCCGTAATTAAGACAAAGACCAACTAGTACATGCACTCACTTGTCTTTCGTCTATCAACACCACCACATGATTCATGATTAATCATCCCCTCTTTTAATATTATTTTTACAAAATTAATGAAATAACATTAATTTATTAATGTACTTTCAGTTTTACTCCAATTTATAACCTTGACTAAGACTATCAATACCTGTCCTTTTGGTCACCCCACCACATATGTCGCATATGCCAAATTAATTGATGAAATTAGTTTAAAGAAGAGGGGCCAAAGTGAGCATATTTTAGTTCTTCGATGGATCATACAATACACTTGCGCTCGTCTTCACTTCACCCCACTCATCTGAACCCAAAAACCTGTGCATCTCACATTCATCTACCCCTCAACTCCATACATATACACCATGAAATTAGCTTCAATAATCCAAAATGGGATGCAACCCCTGGTCAAAATCGATGTGGGGTTGCTTAAATTCACTTCAATTTCAACTTCCAATCAGTTTCCCAAATGGGTTAACCTTCAACTCACTAATTCCCATAATCTTGCTTCAGGTAGTGTTACTGTTTGATTGTTTGATGGTGATGATGAATTGTTGATAAGATAATGGTTAGTTTTTTGTGATTGAAATGTTGCACTCCAGGTGTTTGTAGAAATGCGTGGCTGAGAAAGTTGCCTGTTGTGCGTGCTAAAGGAGTTGAACAAGAAGAGGAATCTGTTTCTTCAGGTGAAAGTTTGAATCTTGAAGTATTGTTTTATATGTGGAAGTGTTTGTGTAGTGATCTAGGGGTGCTTGAAAATGATCATAGCAATTTATAATAGTAGAAGGGATTGGCTAAACAAACACCACTGACACACTCATACGGGCCATATGACAGGCGAAAATGGTCATATGGGTTGAATGAGGTGGTGTTGCCACATCACACCTAGGAAGCACGGGGACGGCTTGGAGCCATGAGTACCCGTCCCAGGGACGGCGTGGGAACGGAAACGCACCGGAAACGCCATGGGGACGTCCCCCGGACGTTTCCGGGAATATGGGGACGGCAACGCTACGTTTCCGGGAATATAGGGACGGCAATTCCACGTTTCGGGGACGTTTCAGGCTAAGCCTAGCGCAGCAAAACCGCCTATCCCAGTGAAAGGCGCACTCCGGCCAACTTCTGGCTGGATTCAGGTCAGAATTTGCAAATTCCGGCCAAAAACCAGACAGAACTGGTAATGGTTGAAGAGGTCCCTGGTTGAGTTCTGCTTTCTTCTTTCTTTTTGATTGCTTTTTTCTTTTCTTTCCCAGTGGCTTTTTCTTTCTTCTTTCCTATGGCTGGTAATTCTAAATCTACCGCTAGGAAGTAAGTAATATTGGTGATAAAATGTACTTATTTCCATGGATCGTCACTGACCATCATAATGTCATCCTCATCGCTTGTGTATACAACCTGCCATTTCTTAGGAACCACACGAAGTTCACCTTCAATTTCAAACATATTTTCCAGTTTCTCCGGTAAATCCTCATAACAACGTAACTGTGTTAAATCGAAAGCCCTACCATCAACAGTCCCTTGTATATGAACCCGCAAAAAAAGAATAATGCTCCTTAATATACATTTAATAATATAAATCATATCAGACCCTTTTGCCAAAATTGAACCAATAACCCACCCAATCAATCGTTGATATTTGGAGTTTGCTGATCTTTCATTAGATGAACCGGAACTTGAAAGCAATTTGCTTGTTAACGTTTGATTAGATTAGTAAGATATGGAATTTTTTAGCTTTACATCAATATATAACTAATTTGAGTTTTTGTGTTACATTATCTTTGATATATATTTATTTTTTTATATGTTTTTTTTCCCGTACCCGTCCCGTCCCCGCTTCTTAAATTTTTTAGTTTTGCCGTTTCCCGTGCCCGTCCCCGTACCCGTACCCCGTCCCCGTACCCGTCCCAGTGCATCCTAGCATCACACGGCCCATATAACCTGTTTGACCGACACTTAAATGACTGATGTGACCATTGACAAAGTTATGTCCCTTATGATGTGACAACAGGCATGGTTTACACTTTTGGGGGTGGAGTTTATATAGCATATCCCGAATAGAATTATAAATCAGTAGTTTTGTTTTTATCTCAATAATTGGCTGTTAGAGCGACTTTTCTATGCATAGTGTGATTATTTTGACATTGGATGATCAGAAAGTTGAATGATAAACAGTTTTATTGAAACAATTAAATTTGATTATTGTGACTACAATTTACATACGCATCGAATTTCGTTTATGCGGAAAGTAGCCATATGACTTGTTTTAAATTCATACGGTTTAAGTCGAACTCAAGAAACAACTACTAGGAAACTAATTAATCACTAGATTAACCATGCAGGATCATGGTTTTAAACTTTGTGTTTGGCTTCTAGAAGTATGTAGTGTCTCATTTCAAGACTTAACCAATTTTCTAGTTATAAACATGTGCTTCCCATCGTATAGTATTCTAGATCAGCTACTGAACAAAGATGAAAACTTTAGCACAAGTAGGTCAAAAAAATTATAATTGTTTCTGTATGGTATTTATTTATGAAAGAAAGTATTGCATTTGTTTTTTTGATGGAAAGAGGGACTTCTTTTTTATTTTTCCCCTTTATTATAAACATTCACTATTTGTTGTACAACATAATCCAAAAGCCATCTCATTATAGATAAACATATCGAAGAAAAGACCAAAGATCTTGAAAACTACAAGACGTCTGCCAAAACCGTAGCCTTGTGCGTAAGTATAACCTAACGATAAGTTTAAGTTCATAAAGTTTTATTTATTCTCATATAAGGGTCAAACTAACTAGTCTTTTCATTGTTTTAGGTCTTCTCAGCTGTGGCATTTGGTGTCGGTGTGGGATTAAAAGAGGGAGTCGGCAAGGCTTCCGAGTTCTTTGCGGGGTATGAGCTTGAACGTCTTTTATTTTGCATATGAAAGGATTTTAATCACTTTAGTTATCTTTTAGGTAGGGCTGTAAACGAGTCGGGCCGAGTCGAGCCAGGGTGGGTTCAAGCTTGAGCTCGAAATCAAACAAGGCAGCTTGGCTTGGCTCGAGCTCGAAGTTAAACTAGCCTAAGAATGAGTCAATGAGCCGAGCTGAGCTTGGCTTGGTTACAAAATGAGCCGGCTCAGCTCAAGTCCTTTTCAAATCGAGTTTTTTTAACTAGCTTTTTTTGAGCGAGCTACGAGCCGAGCTGCCAGCCGCTAGCTTTTTGAACAACCCTACTTTTAGGTATGGATTCAAGTTAATTACCGCATGTCCCATGAAAATTGCAATGTTAGCATGTTGTTCAACAGAATTGTTTGACTATTAGTCTTCCATGATGATCAAATGGAGAATTTGTGCACTAAAAAGAAAAAAAGAAAAATGTGTAAATTTTCTTAACTGGTCTTATCGCATCGCAAAACTTTTGTTTTTGTTTATAATTTAATTAATGACTAATATATTAATTATTTAATTATGATATACAAATTTTTGTATTAAAATAATGGTATAGTTTTTAGGAACAAAGAAATAAATAGGTGGTAAACACTTACTTTGAGTGACTTTCGACCATTCAACTTTTCACCCTTTTCCTTTTAACTAGTTTTTCTTCAATTTTACCCATTTCATCATTTAGCCTTACACTATAACCCGCATTAACCCGTATTCACATAAATGGGTTGAAATTTGACCCATGTAGACATCTAAATAATAGTTGCAATTTCATGTGATATTTTTCTTCTATCCTGCCAAGCTATCCTATCCTTGGTTCTTATACTCTATTATATTTTATTTGCGATTCACATAGGTACTTGCTTGAACAAAGCTTGTCTGTGGATAATCTTTTCGTCTTTGTTTTGATATTCAAATACTTTAAGGTGCCACTTGCTTATCAGGTAGACTTCTATGTGTATTCTATGAGTTACTTTCAAATATAATAATTTCTTGAAAGTTATTTAAGTTTCGGATTTTGTATATTTCTGTTATCTCTTTATTTGTTGTAATTGTGATGGTGTGATCACAGAATCGGGTGCTTTCATATGGCATTGCCGGTGCAATAATTTTCCGTTTGTCATTAATACTTCTTGGAACAGCGACGCTTCAGGTAATTTCTTGCATTAAATAACATTCCATATGTCTCATGGATGTTGCAAAATTTGACTCGTAGTAAAATGTCTTTATTACCCTTCGATAATGACAAAACAAAATAATCTTATCGACCCAGATCACTGTCTTGATTTATATGAAAACTTGATGATGGTGAGTAGTATTTTTTGACGGAAAAGCCAAAAGAGGAAGTGTTGTAATCTACATGGGACATTCCACAATGTTGATACTTAATTGTTGTAATTTTCATCTCTATTAACATAAAAATGTTTTTGTTGTCATCTATGTTAAACTTTTCATCTAAACGTTTAGAGGTTTGAGGCGGTGAACTTGCTACTGGCATCGATACTTCTTTACTCATCCTTTAAGGTACGGTTTTTATTCGTAGTTACTTCTATGAAGAATATTACTAAAAAGTACTTCTGATCACATTAACGTTTAGTATTGTAAATCACACAGAATAAGTAATAATTATTAGATATGATAATTTCCATCTGTTTCTGTAGTTGTTTTTTGCTGGTGAAGACGATGGCGACGATCTATCAGACAATTTTATCGTGAAGACATGCCAAAAATTCATTCCAGTAACACGTAATAATTTCTTTGATGTTTATTTGAATTGTTCGTTTTATGGACAAAAATTTATTTAACACATTTATACACTAGTAGTGGAATAACTTGTTACATGAAGGGTAAATATGGTATTTATCCGATTTGTTTTTTTTCATGGTTTGGCAGCTGCATATGATGGCAATAAGTTTTTTACAGTCGTGAATGGAGCTTGGAAAGTAAGTAATAGATATCCGTATTTTTTTGTTTGTTAACACGGTTAAAAATACATTTGTAAAAGTTAAATTAAGAGTGTTTGACCCGTTTGACCTATTTGAGAATATTGATCAAACACAACCCAGATCCACCCATTTATAAGCAATTATAGGGTTGCAAACGAGCCGAGCCAAGCCAAGCCCGAGCTCGAGCTCGGTTCGTTTATAATCTATTAATAAAAATATTAAATAAATAATATATAAATAATAGACTCGTTTAGGCTCGCGAGCTCGATAAGAGAGGCTCGGGCTCGTTTACTAAACAAGCTTATCTATAGGTTCGGGCTCGACTCGGCTCATTACTAGACAACTTTAAATAAGGGGTAAATGTTTAAAATATTAACAAAAACTAATATTACACTAAGGCTCGATAAGCCTGACAAGCTTCACATGCTAGGCTCAAGCTGGGGCTTGATAAATACATGAGCTTTATTTTAGGCCCAAGCTTGGCTCGGGCTCGATAAGGCTCCTTTCTAGCTTTTTCTAGAGTCGATCTCGAGCAGCGCGGCTCGTTTGCACCCCTAAAGTAAACGGGTCAAAAGGGCCACCTCTATCGTAAATAATAACTATAAATCTTTTTTGATTCATATTTTGAATCGAAAGTGTCATGTTGAATTGTTTTTTACATGGTTTCTAACAGGCATCAAACATTTTGGGCAGGCTACACCTTTGCTTCTAACCGTAGCAGTCATCGAACTCAGTGATATAGCATTCGCTGTATGGTTACTTTTCCCAGACTCCAAACCAAATATATTAATTTTACAATTCAAACTCGTTTACTTTTATCAATCTTTATTAGGTGGACTCTATACCAGCAGTTTTCGGTGTGACAAGAGACCCCTTCATTGTTTTCTCATCTAATTTGTTTGCCATATTAGGTAAAAACCTGAGTTTACGGAAACCGGTGTTTAGGGGTGCTAAATGGGTTGTGTTTACGGGTTGGCAGGTTCAACCTGACCCGAACCCGATAATCATGTCATACATATGAACCCGAACACGACCCGTTCAACCCGTTTTTTTCCCCGCAAATTAATATATTAAGATTAAAATTTTACTTAAAAAAAGCACAAATGTTTATGATAAAGTTACATTTTAATTATAAAATCTAATGTCAGTTTCTCTTATTAAGTTATAATTATGGCATTAAATGCGCACCCAAATTAATTTGACAAAACATATTGTAAAATATAAAATATAATATAAAAGGGTTGAATGGGTCAACCCGCCAACCCGATCGGCTTGACACGAACCCAACTTGTTTAGCTAAATGGGTTCGCAGGTTCAACCTGAAACTGACCCAAACCCGCGAATTTCGTGTTAGGTTCGTGCCATGTTTTCGGGTCGTGTCAGAAATTCACACGGTTGACTTCTATCTAACTGGTCAAAGATAATTTCTTGATATAGTTTGTGTTTGATGCAGGTTTAAGGTCTCTGTATACACTGATCTCAGAAAGCATGGGAGAGTTGGAGTATTTACAGGTGAATTTTGGAACATACTGTATTCCGAAATGTTTACTGTTAGAATGACATGTTTGCCCCCATTAATACTCCCCTATTTCGTCAATAGGCATTTTTAAAAGTTGACTGATGGTCAGGCCCCCTTCAAAATTTTTATCAAGTCAAACTTTGTAAATTTCAAATAGGGTTTTGGTTTAAATCGCTAACGTTTACCATTTTTTGCTATCAGCCTGCCATTGGCATCGTTCTCGGCTTCATTGGATTCAAAATGATCCTAGATTTCTTCGGTAAGTATCTCTACCATTCGGTTCTTTTGGTCATTTATACTCAAAGATAGAGGGTGCAAAATGAGCGGGTTGGGTTACAGATCAATAGGTTCAAGTAAATAAACAGGCCAGGTTGGTTTGGGCCGCCCGCAAACAGCTTTTGTGTCCATTTTTTCAATTTTGTAAATCATTAACACGTGGTGAGTTAGTTTCGCACGGCCCTCAAATCTCTTTTTTCCAATTTTTGAATTATGTTGTAATTCACTGATGGGATATTTGAGTAGTAAAATTATAATTTACAATAATAATAGAACTTAATTTATTATTAGTAAAGCAATCTAGGAGGTATGCATTTGAAATTCCTGGTACACTGTCAGCGACTTTTGACCTATTTGACCCGTTTGCGCATTTCTGTTTTTGTGCAGGGTATCATGTATCAACTGAAGTTTCTCTCGGGTGTGTGGCAACTACTCTTAGCGCCGGGGTTCTGTTGAGTTTATTTAAGAAATCAGTTTAGCATTAAGAGATTTATGCTTGTTGGGGGAAAAACCCGAAAGTTGTTTTGTTCTTTTTGTACTTGAAATAAAATAAAAAGAAAGGTAGCAATTTAGTTAATGCACAATTAAATAAATTAATTAATAAATCTTTATTTTTAGTGCACAGTTAAATTAGTTTTTGTTTTTGGAAACCAAACCATCCAGAAGTTAGTTATAAATGCATTTACTCAAAATTCAAATAATATATGTGAATGATAATTCCAATTCCATGGGTATGATAGAAACAAAAGTGAGGGTTTTGTCCCAACACCCTAAGAAGTGAAGTTATTGACTACTGAATTAGCCTTGAGAGATTTTATAGCACTCACATTGGAGATCCTAACGCATATCCGATTTTTAAAATTCAAAGAAAAATATGTACCATGATAAATAGAAATACATCCCATTATTTAAAATAGTGAAGATTTTGAGATGCCACAAATATGAATCTTCAAATACATAGCCCCACTTTTCATTCTTTATATGCATTTGTTTATAACTAATTCTGAGTGTAAAAAAGAAAAAAAAATAATACAAGTCATTGTGTTTTCGGTATTATTCCTCATTTTTAAGAAACTTTTTGCTTAATAAATGAAATTCGAAGACAAGTTTTTTGTTTAACGAAAAGAGATTTCCTGATAATACATTTGATCCGGAATTATAAAAGTAAAATGGTGGACATGTAACCATATGATCTGATTAGTATTATTGGATTTTTTATTCCTCTTTTTAGAGGAACTATGGTTTTTGAAAAGCTAACTCCATTATATGGTGTTAAATCTTCATGATATTCGTTTGGAAAACAATCTGGTTTACATATACACAATCCTGAGCCACTATCTATATAAGCAGCAAAGTATTCAGCTTTGTAATCTTTATAAGTAATCCCTATAGGAATATATATACTCTTAGGGCTCGTCATTATTATACATAAATCATTTTGCCATTGTATGTAATTTTTAATCCATATGAAGTTATTTGGTAAGGTTTTACATATTCAAAGAAAGTTAATCCTAACATATTTTCTAATGTATCGTTTTCATCTTCATTACCTCTTAATGGAATTTTTTCTTCTCCAAACTTTATTATGGTTTCCACCGCTTCGTTAATTTCATGTAGTTCTCCATTAAAGTTTGTATATTGATGGGTTTCTTCTAATATATATTTTTGTAAATATTTACAAATTTTATGGTTTATATAGTTTCCATTAGCACCTGTATCTATTAGCATAGTTACATCAGGAAATCTTTTTTCGTTAAAATATTCTCCTTGAATTTTATAATTTCTTACATTATCTTCTTTTTCGCTAATTATTTCATTATACCTATTAGTTATTTTTAGAGGATGACTTATTACCTCTTTGTTTGAGAAAAAAACAATTTAGGAGTTATCTGGTTAGATGATAACATCGGTTTATCTTGTAAATCAAGGCTTAAAGGTCTTGAATCTATTTCTTCTATTTTGGGTAAGGTTGGTATTTGTATATGACAAACATCATTAAACAAGAAAGGGAAATCAATAGTGTCTTTTATATTAAAGCATTCAGAATAATGAGTATTTGACACTGCATAACATATAGCATATGTAATAGAATAAAGTCTATTTTGTTGTTTAAAGAAATCTTTTCTCTTAAAATCTTGTAATAGACTTAAAGTTCTGTCAAAATCTTTATCTTGAATATTATAAGAAATTCTAGGATATATGTTACATTTAAATTTTTCGTATTTCAAATTTCCTCTTAATATTCCAAGGCATGCTTCTTCTCTATTTTGTATTCTATTATCCATAGCGGCTAACTCTATAGGGTATCTATTCCTTCTTTAAAGGTGGATTTTATTATTATTTGAATAGCTCCTACGTGTACCCACCCGAAAATGTTTCTTATTTGTGGTTTTGTCTTTTGTAACTTTTCTTGAATATCCTTTTTAGATAACAAAGATATCGTAACTTTGTTAGATGTTCTATTGATATCTAAAGCTATTTCTTGAATATTTAGCCCTTAATATAGGTGATGATCTCTAGGTTTTATTCCTAGTTTTTGTAAAGTATTTCTTTTGAATCCAGAGTAATTTGACAAATTGTATTTATTTAAGTTTTTTCTTATCTATTAATACTTCTTGCTTATATTCTCCAAATTGTTCACTTTGGCAATCAATTATATTATTATCTATCTTACTAGTGGTGACTAAATCAGACTTATTCATTTTCAGATGATGTGTATTCTGTTTCAGTTAAGATAAATATGCTTTCATCAGAATCTTCATTATGAAAATCATTATTTGTATAAATTCTCCTTCATTCATTATTTTTTCAATGTCTTCATCTATTTCAAATATCTTGAGGTTTTTATTAAATTTTTTTGGGACATTTATTTGCATATTGTTCTTCTTCATGACAAAGAAAACATTCACATTTTTTAGGACTTTGTTATCTTTTATATGTAGCCTTAAAAGTTTTCTTGTATCATTTTCTCTTATAAAATTTTGTTTTATGCTTTTTGAAAAATCTTTTTTTAAAAGAGTTCTTTTCTTATATTTTCTTTTTATCTTTCCATAATAGTAAGAACTATCACATCCTATCATTAAAGGTATTTTTGGGTTACTACAACATAAAGATATCTTTTTTTTAATCCTTTGCTTAATTTAGCCAATATTGCATCCCCACACCACTCGATTAATTTGTCTCTAACGTGAGTTATTCTTTTTCCTAAGGTATCTAACGTTCCTGGGTTATAAGTACTTATTAGTTTTTGTCCCCAAGGATCAGGTATCTTTGCAAAAAACAAGGTAAATAGTTACCCATATCAGGTACTTGATTATAGATATGATAATAATAATCTTGAAAAACACAAATATATCTATCTATTTCACAAATATTACATAATTGTAATCGTAGTAAAGCTGTTAAATATTTTTGTATAGTTGCTGGGTCTCTTATTATATTACCTTCCCCACAAAACTCTAATCTAAAAGCCTCAACGGCTCTTATTACTATATTAGCCATATCCTCATCTAAATTAAATATATATTGTTTTGCATCAGGGCTTTTATTTTACCAATATCTTAAAGCGCTATTTAAGAGAGTTATTTCTAAAAATCCTTTTATTGTTTCATTATCCATTTTATTAACATAAACTGCTATTCTAAAAGCTGTTTACCATTTATCAATCGCCTCTTCAGTATTATTTACACAATCTAAATCCAAATATATTCCAAAAGGATTTATTGGTTCATTTTTCTTGCAGGACAAGATCTACAACTATCTTCTGATTTCATTGTTGATTTTATAGCGGCATATCCTAGAGTTGGTCCTTGAAATTCATGTCTTATTGGTACTCTTTTATCAGTACTTGTACTAGCTGTATCATTTATATTAAAGTTTTCTTAGGTTTTAATGTTAATAAAATTATCATTTAATTCCATAGCTCCTATTTTTATTATTAGATTTTCTATTTCAGAATCCTCTAACTTAGGAAGTGTATTATTTTCACTTTCAGTATCTGAATTCATTTTTTAATTATTCTTATAACCTTTAGGTATCTTCATATTTTGTAAAAGTTGAACCAACGGGTCTTGTAATTTAGTTGTTTTTTCTTCATCTTTCTTAATAGGATAGACATACCTAATAATTCCATAATTTTATCTAACCTAAATATTATTTTATCTCCGTAAAATATAATGGTTTTTTATATTTCTATTAAATCTTTATCTATCTTTAAAGAATTTTCACTTTCTTTCAGTTTACTAAAATTTTTATTTTCCATTAAGGAGAACTATATTGCTAATCAGTATCATCATATGAAAAGTCAGAACTTGTCCATTCATAATGGCTAAAATTAAAATCTTCATCAAAAATATAATACTCGTTAAAATCAACATCAATATTTAAGTCTTCATTTTCAAATAAATTCGTTTGGTTATTTAGCATAATCATTCTAATTCTAATGCAGTTATCTATCAATCTTATATTTAAATAAATTAAGTTATCAAAATCAATTTCTTGTAAATGTTGGCGTAGCTCTAGAGCCCCCGCAAAAGAAATATCGGTGGCTCTGATACCATTTAGGGTGGTAGTAGCCGAAATATTTTGTCGGTTCAAAATCGTTGCTTCGTGTAAACAATTATCAATAGAGTTTAAAAACATATCAAAATTACCTATAGTTATTATTTTGATTATCCACATATTATATAATTTTTTAAATCAGTAGACATAGCATATTAAATTATCTTAAAATTTTATATAGGTTAAATTTATATTATCATTTATAGTGAGCATAAACTATCATTAAGGTTTAATTTATTTATTAAATATTTCCTTACAAAACTAAGAGCAACAACTATTTAGATATATTTCAGAATTAAAAAGAAAGAGGGTCCAACATGCTTCCCCACCTTTTTCCCGTTTTGACCAAGATGCTGCCGGCTTATACCAAGAGTCTTTTTACTAGGCTCTTTCATGCCAAACCTAAGATAACTTAGGTAACTCCTCTTTGGCTCCTTCAACAATATTCAACACAACATGGTTTCATTTCGTACCCCCGTTGTAAGGGAAAATGAGACAGTCCAAGATTGGCGAATTTTTCTTTTTAAGGGAGAAATATCTCTAAATTAATATGGACACTCTCAGAATTTAAAAGGAAATCAAAGACTCTTATTCCATGATGGTTGTTTTACAAAAGGGAAATATATTACAAAAATAAAAACACTATAAAAATATAAAAGATTTTAATACATGAAAGAAGACTTGTTAAGACTTGAGTGAAGACCGATGCCCCTTCTTTTCCTTCTTTTATAGGCCTTTCTTCATGATAAGCTTTCTCCTCTGCAAGATACGTGTCCCCCTTTGCATATTTATTAGCTTAGTGTCGTTATGTCTTGCCTTGGAGTGTCCAACTCCTTTTTTCAAAGTTGCCTTGGGAAATTGAACATTTAAAGTTTACACCTTTTGTCTTTATGGCCATATCTCCCACCTTATATATGTCTATTTTTACCTTTTTTCAAGGTCAATCAAAGTTTTACCCATATCATTGATATCTTTTATAATATTAGAAGAGAATCTTTTTTGATAACCAGATTTTTAAACTCATAGTTTAAGCTCTATAATCTATGTTTAATGCCCAATCATTTGAATTTATGCTATCTCTTGATGAGTTGGTACTCATATTGTTTTTATTATAAGAACATGATGGGAAAGTTCCAGGTTGATGTTTCCTGGATTGGCAAATCTTATACTGGGCTTCTGGGCTTGATTTGACTGAACCAGTTTCTAACATATTTATCTTACTATTTATAAATTTAATTGCTGCATCTGGAGATCTTCGGGCAGGAGCAATCATAACTGAAGAATTTTTATATTCTCCTCTATAAGTTCTAAATGGCTTTTTAAGAGCAGATTCCATTCCCTGTAATACTACTCTTATCCCAATAGCCATTCTGTAGTGATATCATTTCCATTGAAGTTTGTAAATTCTCTTCTTTTGGAATCGATTTTGCAGGAAAATGCTTGCCATTTTTCAAGGTGCAAAAATGATATGCAGGGTAATAGTAATCATTATGAAAATATGGTCCTGCAGATAAAAACTTTAAAGGTAAAGTATCTCGAGGGGTCATAGTCGGGTTATTTTGGTAACAATTTTTTATTAAAGTTATGACCCATTTAGGTAAATCTACTAATTCAGGAAAATCAGGTGATGTGAGATATATCATATCGATGGCACCAAAATCGTACCAATATCTTATCTCATCTGGTGGTAATCCTTGCAGATAATTTAACCTTGGGTATACCCCTGTGAAATCAACATACCTTGACTCGGTTTGAACAAGGCTGTGTAATTCTATTATTTTGTTTCTTTGTCTAGAAACAAGATCTATCAAAGAAGGTTGTTGTTGGGGATGGACTCGTGGTTGGAGAGGAATTTTTTCAAACGTAGTTGTTTTATCTGACTGGAGTTTAAAAGAAAATTGTTCTCTTACCTCTTCATCTGGTTCTGGAGCAGACTCCATAACCTGATCACCTGAAGAACTGGATAGAATATTTGTCTTTTAGAATAAATGACATATCTAATTTTTATAACATTTGATGCTTTATCATAATTTTCATCTTCATGCTATCGAACTCATACATGGTAACCTTGTTGTTTATCATCCTGAAGTGGCTTTTAACCAAATTTTCTATTTCTGCAATATGTCCAGGAATGGTTTCAATTATATCTATGAGTTCTCCCATATCAGTTGCAATTTCTTTAATTGCTTGTATCTGTTCGTCCATCATCTTTAGACGGCTATCAGGTTGTTGACCTAGTTTTTCCATCTCTAATCAAGAAATCTGCCAATATATTTTTATCTGACTTTATTATTTCTATATCAAAGTTATATTCAGATAGAAGGGTTTGCCATCTTATCAATCTTTTATATTCAGGTTTAGAAGGCAAATTATTTTTTATAAAAGCCTTTACCTGGGTATTATCAGTTCTTAACAAAAACTTGTTAGGTAATAAGAAATAATAAAACTTTTAGCAACTCCTAATGACTGTTAATAATTCTTTTTCATTAATATGATATCTTATTTCAGTATCACTAAAAGTCCCTGAGCAATATCTACAAATGCTTTCACCAACCTTTTCTTTTTCAGAGTTATATTCTATTCTTTTAAGTATCCCACACCAATAATATTCTGAAGCATTAGTTTCTAAAATTAAATCATCCTTTTCTTTGGGTAAGTGTAATTTTGGTAAATTCTTACAATATTCCTTTATCTTTTTACTTGCTCTTCTAACCTTTTGTTAAAACTAAATATTTTATCATTTTTAAGAACTTGAAAGGGTTTTCTTAGGGCTGCAAGATTTTCTATAAAATCAGATTCATAATTTAATATTCCAAGAAAACTCTGAACTTGTTCTTTTATCAATCAGTTTATTTGGAAATGCTGTTATTTTTTTAAGAATATGGCTTTGGAGTTCTATCCCTTTACCATCTATTTTCATTCCTAAAAAATCTATGTTATCATATAATAAACTAGTTTTTCTTTCTGACAGAGCCAATCCATGTTTTATATATAAGTCTATAAAAGTATCAAAATGTTTTAAATGTGAATTGATATCATCTGATAAGACTAAAATGTCATCTATATATACAAAAATAAAATCATAATTTCTAAATACAATATCCATTTTTCTTTGAAATATTTGAGGAGCATCATTCAATCTAAAAGGCATCACAAGCCATTCGTATTGCCCTTGAGGTGTAGAAAATGTTGTGTATGCAATGCTATCAGGATGCATTTTTATATGCCAAATCCACTTATGCAATCAAATTTTGAAAATATCTTTTTGTTTCTAGTCCAATTTATTAAACTTTCTTTATGGGGTAAAAAATATCAAAAAAAAAAAAACAGAATTATCATTAAAATAGTATTATCACTTAGTTTTTTATAGTTTATTACCATTCTAGGTTTACCTCTTGCGATCTCAACATGCTTTCTTACCAAAAAGGTAGGAGAACTGTCTGGGCTATGACTGGCTCTAATCAATTTTAAATCTAGGAGATCTTTTATCTGAGACCTAAATTCTTTTTGGTCTTCTGGATTGTATCTCATTGGTTTAACTCTAATCTCTTTATTGTAGTTTGTAAATTCTCATCTTTTGGAATCGGACATGAATTCCAACCAACATACCCATACATACATACGTACGTACATACATACATGCATGCATGCATGCATACATCCATGGTTTGTTTGTCGGAGAAGGTGCCATGTCAGGTAGTGGTCGGTGCAAGAGGGAGAGGGGAAGGAAGGGTAGGTGAGTATAAGTGAGGGACTCAAAATGTTTTAAGAGTTGTTATATGGGGGGTTAGGGGTTTTGATGGGTTGTAAAAGACCAAAATGTCCTGTGTCGTTAATATTAATATACCGATCGAGTTGGAGGGAGGGGATCATTTGCAAATCAGAGGGACTCAGACAACGAAAATTAAATTTGACGGGTGGAACAATGATCTCGCCACCAAACCAACCTGAATTGCCCTTTGATCCATATAAAGTGTCCAAATTTGTGATATTTTAGAGTTTCATTGCTTGTATTGTCCAAATTTTGTTGTAAATACTGTTTTATAGGTTTATGATATCTGAAATGTATTTGAAACTTAATAGTTTTTGTTTGAGAGTTAGATATGTTGACATTCAACCTTTATACTCTTATTATTATTGCCATTGTTTCATTTTTATAGCACTTTTTCATTCTTGATTTTGATTTAGGTCAAATGTTGTTATCAAACATGTTCATGTCAGACTTTGGGTTATGAACCAGTTGTTGTTACCTATTTATTTGTTATTTTTGTTCAGCTTGTGTTTCTTGCTAGAAAGATTAATGTGGTTATCCTTTATAATCAAAGAAGCTACTCTTGCTATTATTCTGAAAATCTTGTGAACCAACTTGAGAGATATCTGAATCAATGGACGAACTGAAGACCGCAATGAATGATCACTTGGATCAAATGCAAGAGATAGTTGAGAAACTTTCAACCGAGCTTCGAGTTGGAATGCAACCAGCTATGGATAACTTCATTGGCTTCTTTCACGCCATCGATCGGAAGGTACACCCTTACATGGATGGTAGACGATACTAACTACTAACTAAGTTTCCAGATAACCGATGTCGCACAATAACAATCAGTGCTAGTGGAACACATGATCACTTTGAAGTCATTAGTTATGTCTTGTCAAATTTGAGAAAGGTTTGGACTGAACATTATTCAACTAACGTTCGGATTCACAAACTGATTTATCAAAAGAGTAATTTGCCAAAATGGTCCCTGTGGTTTGGGCAGTTTTGCCAGTATAGTCCAAAGGTTTCATTTATCCCCTGTGGGTCCAAAAAGGTTTCACCATTTCCATTTTGCTCTAACCGACTTAACCCCATCCACTTTTTCTGTTAACTAGAAGGGCAATTCAGTCATTTTATATTCTTAACATAAGAAGGACTATCCAAAAAACATGTAAAATAACCGAATTGCCCTTCTAGTTAACAGAAAAAATAGATGGGGTTAAGTCAGTTGGACCAAAATAGCAATGGTGAAACCTTTTTGGACCCGCATGAGATAAATGGAACCTTTGGACTATAAAACTGCCCAAACCACAGGGACCACTTTGGCAATTTACTCTATCAAAAAAGAAACATTTTTTTTTTCTGACTTCTGTGTGAAGAAACATTCTGTTTTACTCTTTTAGAAAACAGGTTTCTAGTTTAGGGAATGTATCAAAAATTATTGTTATTGGTCAATCCTAAATAATCCTGAATATTTCTATCACTCCATGTTATTGATATCTTGCTACTTCATTCTACAATATTTTTAATCTCCACAAAAAGCTGATTGTACATTTTTGAAAGTTTCTTTCAGGAACCTTGGTTAGTTGGTTTGATGGCATTTTACGTTACGGTGCTAATAATAACTCTCACCTCAAGGAAGAATATCAACTTTCAAATGTACATGTTCCTTCTTTCATGTAGGTTTACTACGTCTCGAACTACGCTTGTCGTCTATATATTGTAACAATCTCTAGTCAAGTTTTTTGTTCAAGAATAATATCTAGATCTGGAAAAAACGGGTCGGTTTGGTAGACTGGGTGACACGTTAAAACGGTTATCTCTTGGTATGGGTCGAGCTAGTTGGGCTGACCGTTGACCCAAAACACTTTTTATCCATTTTTTTAAGTTTGTCAATTATGGTTATAAAATTATATTATATCAGTAGTAAGCTAGTTATTTTTATGAAGTGATTCAGGGGTTTTATACATTGACATACACTTTGGGCAACTTTCTACCCATTTGACCCGTTTCATTTTTTAGTTTTTTTTATATCATCTTTTTGACTGTTAGGAGATAAAAAAATCCGTAATCGGCCCATTTATAAGTGAATGATTTTAAACTTCCGACCTCTAATAACGTCTTATACCAGTCCTGGTTCATATATTTTGTTTTGTCTAGTTTTATTCTATCATCTTCCTTTTTTCTTTTATCTTTACCATCTCAGTTGACTTCAAAAGTCAACATTTTATAATTCACTATCTGAATATTATGATTCAGTTAAACTGACGAAAGCGTACAATGTGAATCTCACTAATGTTGAATTTATATATATGATATTCCATGGTATATAGATTCTGTAAATTCGATTCATGATTAGTAGAGGTAACAAAATGGGCAGATTGGATAACGGGTCAAAATGGGTTCAAGTTGAAATGGGCCATCGTTTTTGGTGTGAGTGGGTCGGATTGACTCAGGCTTTCGGTCCATTCTAAATTATAAGTAATGCATCATCTAAGATCACAAAAACAATATTATTACAATAGTAATCTAATCTTTGAAAAAAATGATTTATGATGTCATATGCATTGAGAATAACCTATGAGCGACTCTTGACCCGTTTGACCCATTCTCCTTCGCTTGACCTATTCCACCGGCAACAATCATTAGAAAGCGACGACATTGGATTCCCCTAATAGTAGAAAATCTTGTGAATCGGAAGGTCAATAGACCCTGAACCCCCTCTAGTTCCTCCTGTGCTCCATCAAATGCATACTGGTTTATATGTCACAATGCCATGTTACTTAAGAAAAAGTGAAGCGAATTACGAATTGACTATTACCTCATTGACTTTTCTTTTCAGGTCAACACACTGTTTTCTCTCTGTCAGCTTATCGTGAAATGGAAACGAGCAGAATTCAAACGCCGTACGAGACTTTCTAGTACAAAACAGGATTGACCTTTGATATTCTGTACATTTTGTGGCTTTGCTGCTTGTATCAAATCTTCTTACAGAATGTGAAAGTTATACTCCTTTTGTGATACTGATTTTGCAATTTATAACAAGTTTTTAGGTGTAATCTGAAGTTCAAATCTATTAAGTAACTTCTTAGCACTTAGCAGCCCGAGTTACGCATAGATACTAGCATTTACATATTTAACAGGCTTAAAGAAGATCAATGTCTGAGTTCTTATAAGCTTAAGCTCGGCTTATTATAAGTTTGTGATTGCCTATTGTCTTGATAGACTTAGACTAGGTTTGAGCTAGGGGTGAGCATGAGCCAGTTCGGTTTGGGTTACAGTTGCACTTATGAACAAGATATCAGCTATAAGTGCAATTTTTTTGTTTTAACCTGTAAACGGGAAGAGGGTTATAACATATCCTTTTTTTGTTACCCGTGACATCTTTTATGTAATTAAACCTAATGTATTCGAAAATAAATTTTTTATTTTGTAATATTTATTATTACTATTATTATTATTATCGTTATTATTTTATGATGATTATTATTATTATTATTATTATTATTATTATTATTATTATTATTATTATTATTATTATTATTATTCCGTTAATGAAAGCCCATACTACCTTTCCATGTGCAGATAAGATGACAAATTCGGTATCGATTCTCATTATAACGTTGCTGATATATTTTTGGAGGTCACACGTTTATCTTTTGTTTACACAAGTGCGCCTTATGTGAATTAAACCTTGTATCGCTGTAAAAGCCATTTTATTTTGTAACACACATTTTTCTCGCGATCGCGCGGGTGCAAACTTACTAGTTGAATTTTAAATTTAGCTAATATGTGATGCGTAATATATAGAGCTAGTAGTTGATCACTTTCGTAATGTTCCCTAACATTAATCTGACCAATACTAATGTCTTGATAAATATATTCATCATACTACATACATTAACGTTAACATAATATATATGCAAATGTGTGTTTGACAATAAAAAATATTATTTTTTGGCCTATTGTGAAAAATACCGGTTCCCTTATAAATTTCCATGCACATGCATAAACGTAATTAATCTATGAAACATTGCATGGATGTGTGTCTTTACACGTGCACTCAATTATATACGAGTTATACTTTTTTTTTGACAAAATTAAGGTCAGAAATTTTAGGAAAGTTGTTTCAGACAAAACATCAATCACCACAAAGGGGATCCATCACCTTTTGAATAAAAAAAATTAGGGTTGTTTGTTCTACAAGAATGTGAATCTGGGATCATTAGTTTGATTATGTTGGGTTTTTTTTCTCCAATTTTTGGCGCTATAAGGTGATAATATTATATCTCAGATTTGATGAGGATTGAGACATAAAGGCAATATATGGATTAATGTCTGTTTATACGTCGGGTTTGGATTTTTTTGCTCGGATTATCTTGATAACTTGGCTGGATTTAGCGTACCTTGCGCAATAAAATAGCACGTGGAGTAGGAATCATAGATCTAAGTTTTCACTGCAAATTTTGGAATGGTGGTTTGAGCATCAACTAAGAGTTCATGTTTAATTTGAAGAGATATGGGAAGTAGAATTGTTAATCTTTATCAAGTATGCTGTTATCCTTGCTGAGTAAGCGAACTTTACGGGCCGATTTCAGGTATAATCTTAGTTGTCTTCTTTTAGGGGTTGGCTCAACGTATGTTAAAAAGGTCAAATCAAGGGGATCTTTTTTGTCGTGTGAAAATGGGGATTATTAGTGATTTGACAACTTAAGTGTTTGACAAGTAAAATTGAAGGGGGAGGGGTATGTTTAGTACAACTTTTTTCTATTGAACATCATCTACATGACACATTCATGCTCATCATGCAAGGTGAGTATATATTAATGCTACAATTACATTATAATTAATTGAGAACTGAATTGACAGGGATGCATATGGATTCACTGTGAGGCCTCAGTACCTTGAGACATTCAAGGAGTTTGATATTATTTATAAGGTAATGGGCCTCTTAATCTCTTATAACTTTGTGAATGTTTCTTGTAGAACAAGATTATAAACATGCTACAAAATACGTGAATCGGAATAGGTTAGACGGATAAGATAGAGCATTGACATTGCTGTAAATTCTTAAACATAAATGGTTTATGGTTTAGGGTCCAGGGTTAGCTGTTGTCTCGTTTAACCTAGAAAAAAACTCATCTCAAATGTTATCAACAAATTCGAATTGGTGTAGGTTTTTACTAAATTCAAATAGGCCTCAATATCTCTTGTGAAATGTGAATCGTGTACGGAGTACCTTCACATTATAACATTTGAACGGTACAAATCGAAATTTCAATCGGATAAGTCATAGAGACTGACAAGAACAAAATATGCATATTTGTTATGAACCCCTGGGTTCGTTGGTGCATGAAATAAGAATGATCATGAACGCGCGTGTACTAGACATCTCCTAACACATATCAATCTGTTTCTTATATCCCTTTGGTCTCAAGTAAACCTTGATCATATCAAAATGAACATGATGACACTAGCATCACCAATATTGGGTGGGATATGCATGTATGTGTACAAATTTGTTTGTATTGACAATATTGTTTGCTCATATTAGATAGATTTGGTTTATATGTCAGAATGAGGAAGATGAAAGGGCAACAAAATGGGCAGTCTTTCTTGAGCAGTATTCCGAACTTGGTCAACCGAATTCATCTACCAAGTCCGATGCTGAAACTACAGAACATAAATCCGAACCTATCCTGGAACCGAGCGGAGAAGAAAATGTTTCAAGTGACAACAAACCGACACAGGATGATCAAACCGAGAGTGTCCCTGAAAATGTGGTCTCAGAGACACCAAAGACAAAGAAACCCGTGGTGCAAAATTGGGCTGAAGTCAGATCGTCTCTAAACACTATTGAGGATGTGATGTGTCGTCGTGTTAAAAATAAGATTAACAATAAAAGTGATCCAAAAAGTGGTCATGAAGAACATCTTCAATCTATTGAAGAGGATGAACCTGCCGGTGAGGTTTCTAAAAAGGAGTTAGTTAATAACGAGGAATCAGATTTGTTTCCTTGGAAAGAATTGGAGTCGCTTGTTCGCGGGGGTGTGTCAAGAGACCTTAGAGGAGAGGTGCGTTTCGACACCTCATAAACCATATTATACTTTTAGCAGAGCCGGCAATTTCAACCCGTTTACTTATGAATGGGTTTTTGGGCTGTCAGCTGTGTTTATTCTCTAATGGGTCAATGGGTAATATCCTAAACTAAAACTAAGAAGAAACAAGTAAAATGTTTTGAAAGTTACTTAATTTGTAAGGCATACAACCTTCTAAAGTGCTTTACTATAAAAAATAGTAATAGTAAATTTTTTGGCAAATATATTATTATCTCTATCTTAAAAGCAAATGTCGGTGGCTTCTACGCCACCGACCCTCCACTTTTCACAAAAAGACAAGGCCGCCCCAACATTGGGAAATGATATTTGTAACCCCTGCTCCAAAATAATAAATCCACCCCCAACTTTGCGAAATGGCATTTTTAGCCCCTGATTCATTTTACCGGCACCCCTATACTTTCAAAGTTTGCATTTTTAACTTTATTTGCTCTTTCTTTTGCGTTTTTACCCGAAGTTTCACCACATTGCAATTTTAGTCCCTTGGCTTTGCAAATGTCAACGTTTAATTCCTCAAGTTTCTAACATTCCAGCTTTACCCAATTACCATATATAATATGTGTTTTTAACATATTGTTTTCTTTAATGATTTTCGTTTGCTAATTTCTTTTTTAAAGGACTAATTTGTCGTTGAGTTTCAAAACTTTTGACTTTACCCCTTTCATTCCTCTACTTGTTTTCTTTTTCAGGCGTGGCAAGCCTTTGTTGGTGGGAAAACACGCCGGGTGGAGAGTTATTACCAGGATTTATTAGATGGCGGTGACGCTGCTGGTAGTGATGGAAGTTGTGGGAGAGTTCCTGTTCCAGAAATATGTAAAAAACAGATTGAAAAGGTCATTAATATCATTTTCTCTTTTACATGGATAACTTGTTTTGTTCTTCTTAGAGACTAATCTTTTTAACTGATTGCAGGATTTACAACGAACATTTCCGGGTCATCCTGCATTAAATGAGGAAGGTAGAAACTCTTTGAGGCGCTTACTTTTAGCATACGCTCAGCACAACCCTTCTGTTGGCTATTGTCAGGTAACTTGCTGATTAAATATCTTAGTTTACCTGGTTAAATATATTCATGTACTCTTTAACAATATATTTTTTGAAACTTTTCAAAAGAAAACCATAGTGTGCATGTTTGTAATTATTTTGAAGTAACCTGTGTAGGGAATGAATTTTTTTGCTGCAATGTTACTACTGATGATGCCCGAAGAAAATGCGTTTTGGTACGTATTCGCTAGCTTATTCTGTTTTACAAGATACTATAACGTCATCGGAACTATATATTTGGCATCATTAATTCAACTGAAATCTTTTCAGGACTTTGGTTGGCATGATTGATGATTACTATGAAGGATACTTTACAAAAGAGATGATAGAATCACAGGCTTGTCTTTAAAATATTCTCGGATTTTCCGAATACATCTATTCTGGATTCTATAAAGAGTTGCACAAACACATTATTTGTTTCACTTGCTGAATAAGTACTCTTTTTATTCAGGTGGATCAACTTGTTTTTGAAGATTTATTGCGTGAACGCTATCCTAATCTAGGTTTCTTCATTGCTGATTCTTGTTGATTCTGTTTATTAATAAATTTATAAAAATGCAAGTTCTCATCCATGTTATTTTTGTTATATAGTCAATTATTTTGATCACTTGGGAGTACAGATGGGATGGATCTGTGGACCGTGGTTTCTTTCCATCTTCGTACATATGATTCCATGGGAAAGTGGTGAGGCTTATTTATTTTGGTCTTTAATTTACAAGGAAAAAAACAGATGTAAAAGGTAACTTTCAAGAGTAGAGCTGCAAACGAACCGAATGACTTGTTCGTGTTTGTTTGTTAAGGAAATACTTGTGTTCACGAATAGCACATGAACACTTACTGAACGAGATTTTATGCTCGGGTCCGCTCATTAAGGAAATGAACTTGTTCGTGTTCATTCGTTATTTTTAGGTACCGAAAACAAACGAGCATTCATGAACACACGGACACATACGAGCGTTCATGAACACAAACAAGTATTCATGAACAAAAATGAACACAAACGAAAACGAACAAACAAACGTTAATGAACGTAATGAACACAAACGAACATATATATATATATATATATATATATATATATATATATATATATATATATTAATAAAAATTAAAAACCCCACAGACAAATGAACACAAACAAACACATTATCGAAAGTTCACAAACATAAATGAACGACGTTCATTTAACCCACCGAATGAAATTTCTTGTTCGTGTTCGTTCATATATATAAAACGAACGAACACAAACGAACTTCCCACGGAACGTTTCATGAATTGTTTGCTGAAAGTTCGGTTCGTTTGCAGCCCTATTCAAGAGTAATTCTTCAGGAATAATGATTATGTTGTTTTCCCTTCAGTTCTACGTGTTTGGGATGTGATTTTATTTGAAGGAAACCGAGCAATGCTATTGCGAACTGCATTGGCTTTAATGGAGCTCTATGGTATTGAGATTCCGTTACACTCATAATTTTTAATCATTTTGTATGAGGCTAACAACTATTTAACAACCTTTTGTAGGTCCCGAGTTAGGTAACGCGATGGATGCTGGTGACGCTATCATTTTATTACAATCACTACTCGGTTCAACTTTCGACAGCAGCAATCTAGTTGTGACTGCTTGCATAAGTTTCATGGACGTAACAGAAGACGTGTTACAGGAACTTAGAGCTAAACATAGACCAGATGTGATAGCTGCCGTCGAAGAAAGACTTAAAGGGGAACATTTAAAGAAAAGTTCTAAAGGGCTGGCTAATAAACTTTATAGTTTCAAACATGAACGCGAGCCACTTACGCGTGAACTTAGTATAAAACCAGGGGCGCGTGATAAGAGATTGGACAGAGATTCTTCGGATCTAATGTCACCGCTTAAACGCAATGAACCTTTTAATACCGAACCCATCAATGCAGAAGTAGACTCTCTTCCAGAAATTCAAGATCAGGTAGCTCACTATTTCATCATTTTAAGAGCTTAATAATTAATAAGTATAGTCTATTTGAAATGTGATGTTAGGAAAAACAGCTGAACGCCAGTAGATGAAGTTCGAGGTAGCAATAGGGATGGTTAGGTAACGAGTCAAAATGTGTTGGATTTGCAGCGGGTCAATTTTAGTACGGGTCAAGTGAGCAGGGTTGCAAGATGGACATACCGTTTTTGTCCATTTTTTTACGTTGGTTTAAAGTTTGTTTATGATTATGAAAACAATGTTATGCTTTCACGCCACTGTTAACAGTGGGGGTTCTCAAAATTCAAATCAGTGGGGGCCGGACTCTAAGAATCCAATATTTTACACTACAAAAAAAATTCAAAAATTTTCGGTAAAATAAACACTAGGAAGCGAGAAGCCTGCCCCCTGCCCCCTATAATCCTCTGCCTATACTGTTATGATCCCGCTTTCTAGCCATTGAGTTTATATGGTTCTGGTTCTTCGTCAGTTACTATATTTGGTACTTTTTTTTCTATAACGATTCACTCCAGCATCTCACGGATGGTTTCTGTAAAGATAAACTCTGCACTTTGTATATGAGTTATATTTTACTTATTAATAAGCTCATTGGCACAAGATGTTCCCAGTGTTTACATAAATGTTTGCATGCACAGGTTATCTGGTTGAAGGCCCAGTTGTGCTCAATGCTGGAGGACAAGAGATCAGCTACAGTTAGGTTAGTTTCAGAAAGTTTTTATTTTTGTTGCAGCAACCGGTATAATCTCCTTGTGCGAACAATCTGGATGCTTTATATGCAAGATGGTGTAACCGAAAAATGTTTATGAAATATATGGAATGGAGAGTATGGTTATCAGAGCTTGATGTTGTGTGATCACACGGACTTTAAAAACTCAAGGACGACCCTTATGGTTATCTACTGTAGTAGGAGGGTGTGCCACTTCTGCACATTCATGTTTTAATATTATAGAGCTTATGAAAAATCTAGTGGTGGCAAATTGACCCATTTGCTTATGAACGGGTTAATTTGGGTTGTAGCTTTTTTTTTCTTTTCTCGAACGTGTAAAACAAAAAGGTTAGCAATGGGCCAAACGGGTTGAAAGTCACCAAAAGTCTGTATTATATACATACAACTTCCGAAAGCGCTTTTGATTGAAATTATTTTTTGTAATAATATTGTTTTTGTAATCATTGTTAACACATTAATGATTATAAACAGATTTTCAAAATGGACAAAATTTGTTTGTGGGTCAACCCAAACCCAACCTGAGTAAACATGTTTTAACCAGCCCGACCCGCCCCGCCCCATGGCCCATATTGCCACCTCTAGGAATATCTCCTTTTTGGCATAATATTCTGTTCATTTCATTTTGTTACATTCTTCATAAAAGCATACCAATGGACCTATGACAAATGTACCTATGCCTTTCTAGAGCTGAGGAGTTGGAGACAGCACTTATGGAGATGGCCCAACAAGATAATAGACTGGAATTAAGCGCAAAGGTATTCCCGCATCATATATCTTAAAACTGGAAGCTTTAATTTTTTAGAATAGAGGGGTAGTTACAGTTAAATGGTAAAAGACTTGATTGTGTTCCATTCGATAAGGGGTTACAATATATAGATTTAAACCTGGCCCCTGGGCTAGTTACTAAAACCCTAAATACTATAGGTTCCAATAGTTACTTGTAAGCAGAGGTGACAAAATGGGCGGGTCAAGCACGTTGGGTTTGGTTCAAACGAGTAATTTTTGGTGAGATGAGGTTTGATCAATCAAAACACATTTAGTCCAAGGTTTATTTATTTTTACTAATAATTAGTCTCGCATATATTATTTTATAATAGCAAGTTAGCAATAATCTTTTATATAGTAAAATGATTTAAGAAATTTTATGCATTAAGGTTGCACTTTGGATGGTGACTTGCAGCATGTTTGATTTCTCTTAAGCATTAAAGATGATTGTTTTCACCATCTGTGTATCTAAAAAAGTTGTGAAAAAAGTGATTTAAGATTTCTGATCATGATTCAGATCGAGCGTGTGGAACAAGACATGTCTGAGCTGCACCAACTTCTTGCTGATAAGAAAGAACAGGAAAAAGCAATGCTTGAGGTTCAAATATTTATATTCTTTTATGTGGTTTTTATAACATATATTTAAACTTTTAAACAAAAATTAACTACAACTTTTGTATGTCAAGGACATTGCATATTATATAACACCATGTGTATTTAATGTAGGTGCTAATGAAAGTTGAGCAAGAACAGAAAATCACAGAAGATGCCCGTATATCTGCCGAACAAGACGCAGCTGCTCAGAAATATTTAGTGAGCGTACTTGAGGTACCTTTACAACCCATTTACTTACAAATTGATCATTACAAGATATGCTTTAACTCTAACGGGTCAAATAATAAAAGTTAGCTTCAAAAGGAAACACATCGTATGGGTCAAACGGGTTGAAAGTCACTTAGTGTGTTATTCTAATGTATATAACCCCCTAAATAATTTTATCCAAGAAATTATATTATTATTGAAATAATATAATTTCTGGATCATTTCATATTCATTGTGCACATAGCTTGAGTATTCAACATGAATAATCTCTTGCGAGAAAGAAATTTTTTAAGACCACCAAATGTTTATTTTGTTTATATGCAGAAAAAATATGAAGAAGCTATGACTTCACTTGCTCAAATGGAAAAGAGGGTTGTAATGGCAGAATCTATGTTAGAGGCAACATTGCAATATAATTCTGGCCAAGTTAAAGCGCAAGCAGCACCTGCAGGGTAAATGCGTTTTTCTTTTTGGAGTTAAAACATGATTGATTTTCATATCATTCACACTGCTATGATGTTGTTATCTGTTTACTATTTTCATAATGAATTAACTAGAGATGAAAATATTGACCCGTTAACTTTGGTTTTAGTTTTAACTCTGATGGGTCAAACGGGAATTGAGGTTGCTATAATGGGTCAAATGGGTTGAAAGTTATCGCCTGAAACTTTCTAAATCATATTATTAAAAAAACTGGATTATTATCAGAATGATACATTTTTATAAAAATTTAGGATAAATGATAAAAACTGTTTCGGGTCAACCAAACTTGACTAGTCTGTACAAAAAGTTACGTGCTTTAACCCAAGCCCGTTTGACCGATTACCCAAACCGCCCATTTGACATCCTCGGGAAGAAAAATGGTTATCGATATCAGTTTAAAAAAAAATTAATTAAGTCTCTATCACATAAGGCTAGAAAAGAAATAATATATTTGTTAAATGCAATGGAAAAACCTGTGTATCACACAATTTCCTTCCAAACTTAAAATCTATAAAAAAATTATACATCTAGCAAGTGCTGTTTTACCAAAACTTAAATTAGCAAAGTTGAAATATGTTTTATTTATAAGTGTTTGTATGTGCATACATATATTGGTTCTCATTGACCACTCTGTTGACTGACTTTTGTCAATGCTGTATAGGAACACTCATCCTGAGTCTGCGAAAGACAACAACACAACAAAAAGGACAGGCATACTTTCATTTGGACTAGGTTGGCGAGATAAAAACAAGGTTAGTAAGTAATCTTGACTATATTATGAGTTTGTCACTATTACAAACATAACGATTACAACTGGCAAAATGGGTGGGGCGGGTAACGGGTCAGAACAGGTGGATAGGGAGGGCATGTAGACTTATATTTTTTTTATTATCAATCTTTAGGGGTAAATTCAAACAATAGTAACCAAGTTTCTCAACTGTCAAACTAAAGTCACTCAAAGTATTTTTGTTCCTCTAGAGTCACTCAACTTTCAGTAGGCGTTAAAATGTGGTGAATTTTTTTATATAAATGCTAAAAATTATTTAAAATTAAGTGAGGCAAATGAAGCATACATAAATCTAGGTCACACTTCAGTGATTATTATTATTATTATTTTTTTTCCAATTTGACTTAGATTGAGCAATTATGAAAGTTAGTTATTATTTAATGATCTTTTTTCTTCACTATAACCTCATACGTCAAGTTAATTTGAAAAAAAAATAATCACTAGAACTCATGTATGTTCGTTCCTATAAGGTCATTTAATTTATAAAAAGTTAAGCATTTGTACAAAAATTCATGAAAGTTGGGGACTTTAGTGGAACACTTAGGAAACTTGATTATTATTGGGTGAAGTTTTTCCTTTTTTATTCTTTTCAAATAAAAATCGGCTAAATTGATTACCTAAAGTATATTGTTACAAAATTCTAAACTTTTTTTTATAAAACAATTTAGGAGATTTTTACACGTTTGAATATACTTAAGCAGGATTTCAACTTGTTAGGGGTGTCAATATATATATATATATAAATTGGTGTCAATTATATAAAAACTGGTCAATTCTGGTAGTATTTTACTGTAACGGGTCAAATTTAGAGGATTAGCTATGTTATTACTTTTATGGTACAAGTTTTGTAATCATATCCAATACATAAATTATTTACAAATACAAGCCCTTTTCACTCGCATGTTAAAATATCCGATTTGACACAAAACCATTTTGACCCGTTGCCCAAACTGAACGTTTACAATATTTCGCTACTTTTTTGTGAAAGCGTTTGAAGAAATAGTTTGACCAAAGCAAACAGTGATATGTCATTATGTTTGCAGGGTAAACAACCAAGTGATGAAAGTAAAACCAATGAGACATCAGATGCAAGTGATCAAGATTAGGTATTCTTTCAGCAGTGAATACATAACAACCGGGTTCTTAAAACCTTAATGTATTCATCGATTTTCGGGTTTTATGTCTTACTGATTCTTAGAAACACACTAATTATGGGATTGTTATTTATTGTTTTACCGGTGAATACATTATGTAGATTCTAAAATGTGATTTTGTGTATTTACTGGTCGATACGCTATATGTGGATGATTCGTATATTTTGGCGAACCTTATTGTATTTACTAGTGAAGACATTGATTCTAGGAGTTAAACTTGGTAAATGTATTATTCTATTGTGTACATAAATATGAATTACAGGACACATTATATATGCTTCACAATTACACTTAGCCCCATATAATAATCCCCCTCAAGCTAAGGTCGAGAAGCGGCCTGTAGCTTGGACGGTAGCAGAAAAAATTGTTGTGAAGGCAGCGGTTAGGTGAAGGCATCAGCAATTTGATCATTTGTAGAGATAAACTGGATTGAGAGCTTTCTTTGAGCAACTTTTTTCCTAACAAAGTGGAAATCAACCTTGGCATGTTTTGTATGGGCATGAAAAACAAGATTAGCTGATAAGTAAGTAGCTCCTAGGTTGTCACACCATAAGGTAGGAGCAAATGGCATTTGGGCTTTAAGTTACTCTAAAAGTGCCTCGAGCCAGGTGAGCTCAGCAACAATGTCTGCAAGTGCTTTGTATTCTGACTTTGTTAAGGGTCGAGAGACAGTGCGTTGCTTCCTAGCTGACCAGGAGATTAGATTGGAACCAATGTAAATGGCAAATCACCCGTTGGAGCGACGGTCATCCGGACAACCTGCCCTGTTAGCATTTGAAAAGCAGTGAGAGTGTTAGTAAGAAAGGAAGCCCATGTCTTGGACTGCAAAAGTCTGACTTAGCTGTTTGATGATCTGATTAATGACCGAAGGATTATTATATGTGAAAACAATGTCATCAATGTACAGAAGCATGTATAAAAGAGTGTTCCCAGAAGAGTAAATAAATAAAGATGGATCAGCATTAGATCCTTTGAAGCCAAGGAAAGGAAAGGAAAGGTCCTGATAAGTTATGAAACCAGGGACCTGGAGCTTGCTTTAGCCCATACAAAGACTTATGAAGAAGAAAAAGATGATCCGGTTTGTGTGGATCAACAAAACCAGGAGTTTGCTTTAAGTATATAGTTTCGTTCAAATCACCATGAAGAAAGCATTTTGCACATCAAGTTGACGAAGAGGCCATTTTCGTGTTACAGCAAGTGAAAGAACCACACGAATGGTAGCTGACTTGACCACGGGGCTGAATGTTTCATGATAATCTAGTCCTGGTTGTTGATTGAACCCTTTGGCAACTAGACGAGCCTTGTATTGTTTGATAGCACCTGTTTAATCTCGTTTAAGCTTGTATACCCATTTGCAATCAACACATCAGCATTAGAGACACGAGGTACCAAAGTCTATGTACCATTTCTCATCAAAGCCGAGTATTCCTCAGCCATGGCTTTTTGCCATTAGACCGTCCATAATGAGGCGGTATATACCGCCGGATTGGGTGATGGCGTCCCATAGCACCCGGCCACACCGCTACGGCTATGGGGTCTTGATTTTGAGTCCCCGCAAAGATGATAGCGGCGTGAGGGGGAGAGTTTCAAAAAATCGACCGTGGTGAGAGTTTGCGAGATAATGGGTTTGAAAGGTGAGATTGTTGGTGGAGAGATGAAATGGGTAGGTGTGATTGGGTTTCTGGTGGTGTTTTTGTATCTGGGTTTTGTGAATCTTGAGATTTGGAAGCCATTTTTGTGGGTTGAAGAATGATGAAGAAGGTGGCGATTGAAGATGATGTAGGCTGTCAAGTTTGAAGTTTGTGATGGATTTTCTTGTTTGGCAGTTTGCTTTTGTTTGTAGTCTGTTTGGTGTGAGGTGGTGGGAAAGTAGAAAATACTAAATGAAAAAAAAATAGAAAATTAATAATTATTTAATGATGAGTATGAGGCTTTATGATTATATTCTCCTGTAATATAAAGCCCCTTTATGATATATTTCGTCACTTATCACATGACGCCCTGAATGGGCTTTATGAGTACACATGGTTTTAGAAGATAAAGAAAAGTGATCCATCTTTTACTCTTTAAAATTTCCTAAATTACCCTTATTTTTTTAATAAATAAATAGCCTGGAGGGTATGGTTGTAAAATTATAATTTTCTTTTACCTTATTTCAAATTAGGGACACATAAAATCTGATTTCTTACTTCCTTTAAACTCTCTGGAATGCAAAATTATATCATTTCCGTTCTTCTCCCTCCGATTCTTTTCTTTTCTTAATTCACTTTCCTTTCTTTTCTTTCATTATTAAACTCAAGAACATATCGTTAATTCTAGTTGTCATCAGTTATTTTTAAGAATATATCTTATGTTTTTTGTTGATCTCTAGAGATAATTTTTATACATTATATATGAAACATCCGGCCTCTTGTACCACCCTCTGCTTTTTCTTTGATGGTTGCCACTCAAAAAACTCACAGATTAGTTTTTTATTGTCTTGATGGAGACTTTCTAAGGGTCACGCATCCTGGTACTAGTCCCACTAAGAACGCTTAACTGTGAAGTTTTCATGTGTTCCACAGCTAATGTGCCCAAAACGCATAGGTAATTTAAGAGGCGGAGCATTCCTTATAAATCAAGAATCTCTTCTGGCCATAACTCATATTAGGGAGACCATTCCTTGCCACCGCACAAGCAATGGTGGACATGAGTGATGGAAAGTTAACATTAAGGGTAGGTGACAACGAGGTTAAGTTCGAAGTGGGACAACAAGTGGAGGATGATCCGGTCAACTACATCAAAGCAATAGACTCGAGCTTAGAATACGCCCTTCATCAATGCAACTTGGGATGCGAGTCATCCCACTCGGGTAACATTTGACCGACTTTGGGTCTAGCCAAGGACCTTTAGAAACGTGACGCACCATGGAGGCATTCCATGGACTATCTTTAGTTAAGTAGTTTAAATTTAGCGTAATCTTTAGTTTAATGTGTTTCTTTAAATTCTCTCTTTAGGAATAAGCTACGCTCGAAGGAAGGATGAAAATGGGCAAAGGGACGTTGAAGCAACACCCCATGCATGTAAACAAACACTTCCTGAAACAAAATCTTTAGAACAGTAAGTGCAACACGGGGTCGTGTAAGGTAAGCACGCCCCCGTGCCTCAAGTATGCAGAAAAATTTTTGATTTTAGAACATTGACATGGGGCCATGTCCTATAGGCACGCCCCCCGTGCCTGGCTTCTGGAAAATTTTTGTTACTGGCACTTTTGACATAGGGTCGTGTCCTCCAAACACGCCCCTGTGTCTACCTTCTGGAAATTTTCTCAGAAATCTGGTATTAGCACTTTTGACATGGGGTCGTGTCCCCCAAACACACCCCCGTGTCAAGTGCCTGGTTTTTGATTTTTTTGTCTTTAACCCATGTTTACACATTTAATAAATTTAACCGATTTTGGACATATTAAGGACAATGTGTAATTTAAGTGTGTGTGTGGGGTGGGGGGGGGGGGGGGGGAGCTTAACTTGAATTTTGTTTGTCCTAAAAAACAAGCCTTACACAAAACTCTACTTGGAAACGCTTGTAACGCCTCGCTTTCGCAGCTTTCCATTTTTAGTAAGATTGTTCGTAATTCTATTTTCGGAAAGTCTTTGCCTTGTAATCGTATCACATTTCGAATCGTTGTAAATCTGAGGCTTTGATTTTAATTGAGTTGATCATTTGTACGAAATTTGCAAACTTTATACTCATTTATATGTATACTTGTACACATATTCGTTACATGATTTATAAACTTAAGTTAACTCGCAAATCCTTGTTGTGTATTCATATTTCTTAAACGCCATTCAAGCAAGACATTTGGTGATTCAAATACGAAACTTATAATTATTTAGCACCGCACTAAACGATTTACGCTTATTATACACTTCATTTCATTTAAACTCTTAAAAAGGTGTTTTTTTTACGAAGGAAAAGTTAGATTATGATGTTCGTATGCTTAAGATATCAAGCCACCTCGTTAATATACGTAACGTATATATAAAATAAACATCAATTAACCTTATAATATCCATGGAAAACCAAGGTGGAACAATACCGTTTTTAAGGATAAACTCTGTTTTAGAAGATGAACTTATAAACTTTAATAAAACTTGTTTTCTCTAAACAAACGTGTGCTACTTATGCCTCTAATCAAACCTATGGTTAGTGAGCTAGATAGAGTTTCTTCCTACAAATTAGGAGGTGTAAAATACTTCTAAACTTTCTGTTTTATAAAGGGTTTTTAACCCACAAGTGTTGGAACCATCCAAGCTTGACAAAGCTTGTGTTTTTGGTAAAGGTGTGATTGTATGGAAGGCTTGGCTATCCTACTTTCAATCCACCACCTCACTTGATGATTTCTAACCACTAAATTATGTTCAACCTTCAATTGAGTAAATAGACTACGACACGTCCCCAAACATTACAATGTTCGGGATGCACGCACCTAGCTTACTTACTTGGTCGATACATGGTTTAGTGAAGTATTCTTTCTTTTATTTTCATTCATGACCATCCGGATTGTCCTTGGGACAATTTGTGTATTGGTGAATCTTACGAAAGAGGTTAAAGGACGGTTATCCTCCTACCTGCATTCATGACATCTATGAAATTTATGACTTATATGATGAACTTAACAATATATCATATAATAAATACGTAAATATAACTTATACACAACCGAACTTTTGACAATGATCATAAGTTTACTTTTCCTAACATTAGGTTGTATTATCTAGGACTTAACCTCCTCGTTACGATTCTAATGGGCATGGCCCATGAAATCACAACTACCCTACGAGGATTATAGTGTCAAAAACGAGTATCAAGTCTAGATGATTATTTTATCGTATAAATACTTTGGTATATTTAATTCATAAATCCTCCGTTATCATTCTAATGCTT
Source organism: Scalesia atractyloides (assembly GCA_947069175.1). Taxonomy (NCBI): domain Eukaryota; kingdom Viridiplantae; phylum Streptophyta; class Magnoliopsida; order Asterales; family Asteraceae; genus Scalesia; species Scalesia atractyloides. Next base: position 84,142,258 of record CAMTDV010000022.1, on the reverse strand, counting down.
ACATTCCTCATGTAGGGTAACTCGGTGTCCCACCTCCAAAACAACCAACTCTTCACGGAATTACCAAGTGAAAGCTTGCAAAACCGTGAGTACACTCGAACACCATTTTTTACGCTTTACACTTTTGGGTGCAACATGTTAACCTATCAAAATTATACACAATCACACTTATAATTTTATGCAAAACACACAAACAATCCATTAAACATGCTAAAGATACGTAATACGTGATTTGTATACTTGGAACATTCTTATGTGATCCAACTTGTCATTAACTTCGTACGAGCCTCCCCTTAACATGTATAGCGCAATAGGAGTAACGCAGCGCCCGTATTCTTGTGGTGATACTAAGTTTATTTTATTTTGCGGTGACACTTGAGGATGGACTTGTAAATCTCATGCCTTGTTTACATTCATCTAGTATAGTGATTTAACATGTGGATTCATTTAAATTATTTCATACTTATGTTATATCAAACTTGTGTACTTGCCAATACTTTGTGTTGAACTATACTTTTAACATGTTGCAGGTTAAGGATGATGTCATTGATGAAACTTAGTAGGGACTTCCTAGAAACGCACATAGAAACTTCTAGACTTTATGTTGCTTATTGTTAATTATGTCGTACTTGAATTTCTTAAATGTTGTACTTTCAAATTTCTTATGTTGTACTTGATGAATTTGAAACTAAAAATCTAATATTGTCGCAAATAGTATTATGATGTCTCGAGCAATCTATTTCGTCTCACTCTGATGTTTCCATCATCGGTTGAGGTGTGACAACTCTAAACCACCCCAAATCTTTTTTAAAAAAATTAGTTTGTTTTGTTTATAGTTAAGTTAGGAGCCAAGATCTAAAAATTTCAAGTTTTTATAAATTTACAGCCAATAGCGCCAAGATAAAAAGTACCATATAAGAAAAATTTATAAAAAGGCATGACAATTCTTTTTAAAATTTGATTGTATATATAATTTCATACTTTTACCCCTTTTTCCTACAAAAATGTGAGTTTTGAGCCTTTATTGAGCATTCAAATTGATATCCTTACTAAATGCTTATTTTCATTTCTCGTGTTAATAGCCGTATAGTTCTTACGAATTTAGAACTTGATAAGACAATACATTCCCGGTCCTTACAAACTAATCCAAGTAAGTACATAATGGAGGCATTAGGACTTTTAACCCCTTTTCATTCTCAACTTTCTTTCTTTTATCTCCCCACCAAAAACAAAAACAAAAACAAAATTTCCCATAGTTAACCTTTTTGAGCATAAACCTTTTCGTTTCGAAATTCGCAAAACACCATTTTGCACAAACTACCCATCACCCAAAATCAATCTTTCTTTTTACATTCCTTTGTTTTAGTAAAATGCGGTTCTTTTGAAATTTATATAAAAAGATGTGGCTTAGTTTTATTCAAAACAAAATCTTTAGTTACTTGAAATAAATAAACAAAATTATTTCTTATAAACATGTAGTCTATATCTAAGTCACAAATAAATAAATTTTCAAAAGAAAACCGACATTTTACGTTTTTAGTCACTTTTCAATAAAACTATTCTACCCCTAGCCAAAACCTACCCTTTTAAAGTCATTGTGATATTTACAAAGATTTTATTAAAAAAGAGGAGGTTTGATTACTTGTTGGTAGAAATAAGTCCCACACCGGTATCGAGCGTTTCACTTATACATTTTCGGCCGAGTGTTGAGTGATCACTTGTGAGGTGTATGAATTTGTATATAGCTAAATGAAATTTTATAAAGGCATATTATGCCCCAAAATATTTATTTTTCAGAAAAGCGTTCTAAATAAATTATGTCAATAGGATTTTAAATAACATAAAAACAAAAATAAAAAGAACTTGGATTCCTGACACTCTACAAACAAGACCCAAAAACTTCATCTCTACCAATTCTATTTGAGTGTGTAAGCAAATATTAAAGAGTTTTGCTTCAGGGCAAGCAAATATTTAAGTGTGGGGGTATTTGATATGCGTCAAATGCAACATATAAATTGAATCAAATACGGTATAAAATCAACCCTTTTTAGTACTAATATTGGAAGAAGTGTGTTTCTTTGTATACATTTGATTTTCAGGATTAAAAGAGTTTAATTGTAAAAAGAAACAATTAACGACAAAAACCAACATAAGTATAAAAGACGGGAAGTAACATACTATACCAACCCTCCAAGCTTCACCTCAAGACAAAAAAACAAAAAATCAGAAGTCTAGCACGGGCCCGTGCCTTGTTGGCATGGGGCTGCGCCCCTTCAAGATGCCAAGACCTATTGACCATAAATCATATCTCACCTTAATATGCCACTATACTATAAAGGCATGAACAACCTGACACAATTTAAAAACCAGTTTTCAAAACATTACTTACAAGCTCGTTGGGGACTTTCCTCCACCGTACGTATCATTTGCCAAGGGACATCATCTTTCACCCATCTTTCAATGTATTTTTAAATGTCCAAAACTTCTTAGTCAAAGGACATTATCTTTCACCCCATCTTTCAATCTATTTTATAAATATCTTTCATCGTACACCATTTTTTTAAATCTTTTCATAGAATACAATTTGTTAATCCAAAATCACTTACTTTATAAAAATAAAATATAATGATAAGATTATTTATCCTATGAAATTCTGATCGAAGTAAGTGTCAAAGCAAATTAAAAGCTACTTTATTTTGAATACATCTTGGTTTTCATAAACAAATATGTCGAACCAGGGGCGGATTCAACCCACATTTGTAGATTCTCAGGAACCTAGTACGTTTAGAAAATGGAAGTAATTTTTGAGAATTAAAGAGAATTTACCAAAAGAAACCGATTAGAATAAAATCCTGGATCTGCCGTCGATGTGTCGAACATAAGACATGCTATAAGTATTTTTTTTGTTATGAACATATTTATACAATTTAAATTTGATACTCTAAATTATTCAAATATCATCAATTTCTATATTATTGTTTGTCTTAACTGTTATAAACCTAATTATAGTGATTCCATTATTTAACACTTATTCGATCACTTTTACCGCGATGTCCAGAAAAAAGCATCCGAATCTGAGGGACACCCAACTAAGAGAGAGAGAGGGCGTTTAAAATTTCTGATGAGACGCGAGAGAAACAAATGAAAAAGAAAAGAGAAGGGCAACATGAGAAAAGAGAAGGGTGATGTGGCGTTGACAGATAAGTCACTATTGGTGGTGTTTGTCATATGTTAGATCGTGGGGACTTGGGTTGGGAGTTTGAGTTGATATGAGGGGGAGGTGAGTTCCATCAGATTACTAAAAAAAATAGGACGTGGGAGCGGCGTGGCCTAACTGGCATGGGGTGACGTATGGATATATATATATATATATTGACATTTATATAATAAAACACATAATTATGTTATTTAAAAAAGTTACATAAAATCCTAAAATGTTTAAATAAAATCTACTTATTAAATCCTAAAAAATAAAAAAAACAACTTAATAAATCCTAAAAAAATTACAAAGTGCGGTAAATATTAAAATGGGGAACCAACGAAATTCCGCATTCCCATCAAGCCTATATTCGATCTTCGCGATCTCCTCTCGATCGTTGTGGGTCAAGTCGTCCGCAGGGATACGGTCGAAGCAAACTTTAAACCGATCCGGCTTCGGTTTAGCTCATGCCCTCCTGCTTATACACATTAATCCTTCAACTTTATATCTACACACTTTAAACCTCCGTTAATCATAACAGAACACAAACAGAATATAACAACATATAACAACCAGACCTAACCAGATGTAACCAACTTAACAGCTTGCAACATGAATTACTTTTACATCACCTTTATTTAACATCCCCTCATAATTCATGTAGCAAACATGTTATGTAAACCCAACTGCTCACACATAATGAGATGTTGATTTACACTCAACCCTTTCGTAAAAATGTCAGCAACCTGCATTTCTATTCCTACCTTTTCCGGCTGTCTAACTCCAAACGAAATTTTTTCTCTCAAGAAATGTATCTCCAACTCAAAATGTTTTGTTTTTTCATGAAACACAGGATTTTGAGAAATCGATATCGCAGACTTACTATCACAGAATAATTTATCTGGCAAACTATGATTAACTTTTAGTTCGGTTAATACATTTAAAATCCACATAATTTCACAAGTAGCTGAGCACATTGCTCTATACTCAGCTTCTGCAGTAGATCTCGAAGTAACATTCTGTTTCTTGCTTTTCCAAGAAATTAATGTATTGCCCAAGAATATACCAAACCCGGTAACTGACCTTCTGGTCAACAAACACTTTGCCCAGTCAGAGTCAACATACCCTGACAACACCATATCATTTGACCTCTTAAAAGTTACACCACTTCCAGGGGACTGCTTCAAGTATCTTAACAATCTTAATGCAATATTAAGATGAATTTGACTAGGACTATGCATATGTTGACTCAGAAACTGAACAGTATAACTTATATCAGGTCTTGTTAAAGACAAATATATCAATTTTCCTATCAATATTTGATTACCAATAACATTTTCTAATGGTTTTTTCTCTTTGTTACACTTATTTGTAACTAGAAAACTTTGTTCAATTGGTGTTTTAACAGGTTTACAACCTAAATACCCAAACTCACTTAACAATTCAAGACAATACTTTCTTTGCGAAAGACAAATACAATTATCTGAATATAAGACTTCAATACCTAAGAAATACCTAAGTATTCCTAAATCTTTAATTTTAAAGCTTTCTTTTAAACACTTCTTTATTCTTTCAATTTCAGTTTTATTGTTACCTGTAACAACTATATATCTACATAAACTAACAGAACAATAAAGACATCTTGTTTTGACAACACAAATAAAGAATAGTCACAAACACTTTGAGCAAATCCCATAGAAATTAACACAGATGTTAATTTCTCATTCCATTGTCTTGGGGCTTGCTTCAGACCATATAAAGACTTAACCAACTTGCACACTTTATTATTATCACTTGAAAAATAACCTTAAGGTAAAGTCATAAACACATCCTCAGTTAAAGTACCATATAGAAATGCATTATTTATATCCATCTGATACAATGGCTAGTTGTTATTAACAGCAAGTTTTATAACTATTCTTACAGTTACCATTTTCACAACTGGTGAAAAAGTTTCATCAAAATCCACACGTTCCCTTTGATTAAAACCTTTGGCCACCAATCTGGCCTTATACCTTTCCACTTCTCCATTAGCCTTATATTTGATTTTATACACCCATTTACAGCCTATAGGTTTTCTTCCTTTAGGAAGATCAACCAAAATCCAAGTGTTATTTCTATATAAGGCTCCCATTTCATCATTCATTGCCTCAACCCACCTAACATCCTTTGCAGCCTCACTATAAGTAGTAGGCTCAACAGTTTTATTTAAAGAGGCAACAAAACATTTATTTTCATAGGACAAGTTAGCATAATTGACAACCCTCTCTATACCATACTTAACTTTACCTTCAACAACAAAGTCATTAAACACTTTAGGCATAGAACTAGTTCAAGATGACCTTCTAACATGTGTACCCTCAGATAGGTTGAGTTCATCATCTAACCCAACAGTGTCCTCTGCCCTGTCATCACTATCCTGACTACTACTACTCTCCTGTTCACTATTGGTATGCTGAATATTCTCAGCAGTAGGAACAGTGGCATATGTAGAGGGTATTAATGGCTGCTGATCATCACTGGAGGGATCATGAAGACCACTTGTACCCTCTTCATCATCGGGAGTTAGAGTTCTAGATGCCAATGTCTCGTACTCATCAAAAAAATTTATATGATTTAAACCTTGATTATCAATTGAATCTCGATAACCAACCTGTTTACCTTTGAATGGAAAACGGTTTTCATAAAACTTAACATCTCTAGAAAATTTTTTTCCTTTTATGATCTAAATCCCACAATTTGTATCCCATTTTAACATTTGAATACCCTATTAAAACACACTTATCAGCATGATAAGCAAACTTATCTGATTCAGTAAGAACAGTACTAAAACAAAGGCATCCAAAATTCCTTAAGTGAGATAAAGAAGGTTTAAACCCAAACACAACCTCATATGGACTCTTACCATCTAACATAGAAGAAGGTAACCTGTTAATTAAGTATACAACAGTTAGAATGCATTCAGACCAGAACTTAAGGGGTAAACCACCTTGAGACATCAAGGCTCTAGCTGGGTTTAGGAGATGCCTATGTTTCCTTTCCACTACATCATTCTGTTGTGGTGTATAGGAGCATGATGTTTGGTGCAAGATACCTTTACTTTTGCAAAACAATGACATTTGGTTATTTACAAACTCAGTACCATTATCACTTCTAAACACTTTTATTTTTGTTTTAAACTGAGTAGACACAAGTTCATAAAAACTACACGAATTTTCAAATACTTAAGTTTTATTAGTTAACAAGTAGCACCACACAGTCCTAGAATAATCATCTACAACTGTGAGAAAATACTTATGTCCTTCATGACTGGTTACTTTATATGGACCCCATAAATCTAGATGAATTAAGTCCCCAATTGTTTTTGTTTTATGTTCACTCAATGGAAAAGGAACTCTAACCTGTTTGGCCCTATGACAAATATCTCAAAGCCCATGTTCAACTTTTTTCACACCAACAACATCTCTTATCACAGCTAAAACTTGATCAGATGGATGACCCAATCTACTGTGCCACAAACATGATTGAACATAACTAGTACAACACACATTCACAGAATTGTCATTATTACTCACAAAATATAAACCACCACTCTGACTACCAGTCACCAGGATTTTCCTTGATTTGGAATCCTGTAGCATACAACTACTCTTATTAAACACAACACTTACATTATTATCCTTTGCTAGCCTATAAACAGATAGTAGATTAACAGTGTACCCTGGAACATAGAACACATCTTGTAAAACAATGTTATCTTTTAATCTTACATTTCCAATTTCAAAACTTTAACACTTGTTACATTTGGATGACTCACTTGAAGATTAAATTCAGAAACATCAAGAACATTAAACATATCTTCATCACAGTTTATCATATGTTGACTTGCCCCAGAGTCTATTATCCAACTAAACTTATCTTTAACAAACACTAAACTAGAACAGCTAGCAAAATGTTTAACAAAACATGACTCACCTCCCACGTTAGAGGAATCAACATCACTCTTTTCACCCACCAAGCTCAATAACTTTGCTATCTGCTCAGAAGTAAAAGGCAAACCAGGAACAGTAATACTAGTAGATGATCCAACAGCAGTATTAGACTTATTAGAAAAATTGGTTTTACCAAACTTGGACTGATTACTACTCACTCTCCTTTTAAAACCAGGAGGGTACCCTATAATCTCAAAACACCTATCCACAGTATGTCTAGCCATATTACAATGAGTACATTCTAAGTTTGAATTAGATCCCCTTTGATTATTTACTTTACTTTTTGCCTCATGACTAGGTTTAGACAAAAGACACATTTTGATTTTTTGACACATGACTCGACAGTCTATGTGATTCCTCCCTAGAAACCACTGAAAAAGCCACTTTGACCGATGGAAAAGATTCTCTGGTTAATATATTTGTTCTTACAGGTTGATATATATCATCTAAGCCCATAAGAAACTGCATCAATTTGATTAAAGCTGAAAAATCGTTATAATCTTTTGCTGCGTTACAAGAACAAGTGGGCAGTTTGAGCATTGCATCAAACTGTTTCCACATAGTGGTTAACCTGTTATAAAAATCAGCCACTGAACTACCATTTTGAGAAATACAGTTTATCTTTTTATACAAATCATAAACCACATAACCATCTATCTTGTCATAAGTGTCTTTTTAATCTTCCCAAACCTCTGATGCAAATTTAGAAAAAACTTGCCCCAAAAGCAAATCCTCAGCCACAAAATTTAAAAGCCAAGTTAACACTACAGAGTTACACCTATCCCATTGACTAGCAAGAACATCGTCAACTTCAGACCGTTTACAAGTTCCATCAATTAGCCCGAATTTATTTTTAGCTTCTAAAGCTAATCTCATTGAACTAGACCATACTGAATAATTTTCAGTCCCTTTCAATTTAACACTAACAATGGTTAAGGAACTAGAGTCACTTGGGTGAAGGTACAATGGATCACTTATATCCAACTTACTTATTAACGTTTGAGAAGAACTACTAGTATCAGCCATAGCAACAATAACAAAACAATAATACACACAAAAAATTAAACAATCAATAACTGCAGAACCGTATCAGAGGCCAGATTCCAGGGTCATCACTCAAAAGGTGCCTGGACAAGCATAATACAGTTGCAAAAACAAACAAAGCAAAATCAAACAAAGACTTAACAGATAGGACAAAATGCACAGAACCAAATAGACAGACTCGATTAAGTGCCGGCCCAACTAATCCGGTAACAACAATGCCTAGACACACTTTATGTAGTATATCATGAATGAAATAAAGAACAGAGAAAGAAAGTTCTCACATCAGCGTTTACCTCCCTCCAAGCAGCTCTGTCTTATAACCTTCTAGGGTTATAACACAGTATGTAAGAAGAGATAGCAAGAGTATCTGGTTGGTTTGCCCTGAATCTTCTAGGATTCAGAGACCAACACAGTCTTCAACAAACAACAGAGATCCCCTTCTTTATTATTCGAAAAACTTCAAGCAAAAAACTCAGAACATCAGATCTACATCAGTCTAGCCAGATTCAAACCTGCACAAACTCCAAGAAACTATCAAACCAATTCTTCATAAGCAAGATCTTAATAAAGAAGCAAATAACCAGATCTAACTCTATATCGTGCAACGGAGATTCCAGAATCAGAAAAAAGAGCTAAACAAGAGCTATTTAGCTCTAATACCATGTAAAGAATGGTATAACAAGAAACACAAGAACAAGAACTCAAGAAATAGCGACAAAACAAGTGATGTAAATCTTATTAGTTACCAAACCAGAAAAACCCCAACCAAACCCTAGATCTCAGAGAAGATGAGATCTGAAACAATACACATAAACACAATTGATCAACTGATGACAATCAGTTGATCTATACAAACCAGAACCACAAGATCTCACACGAGATCAACAAGATCAACAAGATCAACACAATCACAAAGTACAAACCCTAATCGCCAGAAGGAACGAGAAGAGACCAGAAAACAACAACTTTCCCTAGATCTGCACCATATCTTCTTTTATATACTCAGAAAATAAAACTTTCTCTTTAGCCCTCCGAGTATATTTTATTACACTTCAGCCCTCCTGCTTATACACATTAATCCTTCAACTTTATATCTACACACTTTAAACCTCCGTTAATCATAACAGAACACAAACAAAATATAACAACATATAACAACCAGACCTAACCAGATGTAACCAACTTAACAGCTTGCAACATGAATTACTTTTACAACATCACCTTTATTTAACACCCCCCATAATTCATGTAGCAAACATGTTATGTAAACCCAACTGCTCACACATAATGAGATGCTGATTTACACTCAACCCTTTCGTAAAAATGTCAGCAACCTGCATTTTTATTCCTACCTTTTCCGGCTGTATAACTCCAAACGAAATTTTTTCTCTCAAGAAATGTATATCCAACTCAAAATGTTTTGTTTTTTCATGAAACACAGGATTTTGAGAAATCGATATCACAGAATTACTATCACAGAATAATTTATCTGGCAAACTATGATTAACTTTTAGTTCGGTTAATACATTTAAAATCCACATAATTTCACAAGTAGCTGAGCACATTGCTCTATAATCAGCTTCTGCAGTAGATCTCGAAGTAACATTCTGTTTCTTGCTTTTCCAAGAAATTAATGTATTGCCCAAGAATATACCAAACCCGGTAACTTACCTTCTGGTCAACAAACACTTTGCCCAGTCAGAGTCAACATACCCTGACAACACCATATCATTTGACCTCTTAAAAGTTACACCACTTCCAGGGGACTGCTTCAAGTATCTTAACAATCTTAATGCAATATTAATATGAATTTGACTAGGACTATGCATATATTGACTCAGAAACTGAACAATATAACTTATATCAGGTCTTGTTAAAGACAAATATATCAATTTTCCTATCAATATTTGATTACCATTAACATTTTCTAATGGTTTTTTCTCTTTGTTACACTTATTTGTAACTAGAAAACTTTGTTCAATTGGTGTTTTAACAGGTTTACAACCTAAATACCCAAACTCACTTAACAATTCAAGACAATACTTTCTTTGCGAAAGACAAATACAATTATCTGAATATAAGACTTCAATACCTAAGAAATACCTAAGTATTCCTAAATCTTTAATTTTAAAGCTTTCTTTTAAACACTTCTTTATTCTTTCAATTTCAGTTTTATTGTTACCTGTAACAACTATATCATCTACATAAACTAACAGAACAATAAAGACATCTTGTTTTGACAACACAAATAAAGAATAGTCACAAACACTTTGAGCAAATCCCATAGAAATTAACACAGATGTTAATTTCTCATTCCACTGTCTTGGGGCTTGCTTCAGACCATATAAAGACTTAACCAACTTGCACACTTTATTATTATCACTTGAAAAATAACCTTGAGGTAAAGTCATAAACATATCCTCAGTTAAAGTACCATATAGAAATGCATTATTTATATCCATCTGATACAATGGCCAGTTGTTATTAACAGCAAGTATTATAACTATTCTTACGGTTACCATTTTCACAACTGGTGAAAAAGTTTCATCAAAATCCACACCTTCCCTTTGATTAAAACCTTTGGCCACCAATCTGGCCTTATACCTTTCCACTTCTCCATTAGCCTTATATTTGATTTTATACACCCATTTACAGCCTATAGGTTTTCTTCTTTTAGGAAGATCAACCAAAATCCAAGTGTTATTTCTATATAAGGCTCCCATTTCATCATTCATTGCCTCAACCCACCTAACATCCTTTGCAGCCTCACTATAAGTAGTAGGCTCAACAGTTTTATTTAAAGAGGCAACAAAACATTTATTTTCATAGGACAAGTTAGCATAATTGACAACCCTCTCTATACCATACTTAACTTTACCTTCAACAACAAAGTCATTAAACACTTTAGGCATAGAACTAGTTCTAGATGACCTTCTAACATGTGTACCCTCAGATAGGTTGAGTTCATCATCTAACCCAACAGTGTCCTCTGCCCTGTCATCACTATCCTGACTACTACTACTCTCCTGTTCACTATTAGTATGCTGAATATTCTCAGCAGTAGGAACAGTGGCATATGTAGAGGGTATTAATAGCTGCTGATCATCACTGGAGGGATCATGAAGACCACTTGTACCCTCTTCGTCATCGGGAGTTAGAGTTCTAGATGACAATGTCTCGTACTCATCAAAAAAATTTATATGATTTAAACCTTGATTATCAATTGAATCTCGATAACCAACCTGTTTACCTTTGAATGGAAAAGGTTTTCATAAAACTTAACATCTCTAGAAAAAATTTTCCTTTTATGATCTAAATCCCACAAATTGTATCCCATTTTAACATTTGAATACCCTATTAAAACACACTTATCAGGATGATAAGCAAACTTATCTGATTCAGTAAGAACAGTACTAAAACAAAGGCATCCAAAATTCCTTAAGTGAGATAAAGAAGGTTTAAACCCAAACACAACCTCATATGGACTCTTACCATCTAACACAGAAGAAGGTAACCTGTTAATTAAGTATACAACAGTTAGAATGCATTCAGACCAGAACTTAAGGGGTAAACCACATTGAAACATCAAGGCTCTAGCTGGGTTTAAGAGATGCCTATGTTTCCTTTCCACTACATCATTCTGTTGTGGTGTATAGGAGCATGATGTTTGGTGCAAGATACCTTTACTTTTGCAAAACAGTGACATTTGGTTATTTACAAGCTCAGTACCATTATCACTTCTAAACACTTTTATTTTTGTTTTAAACTGAGTAGACACAAGTTCATAAAAACAACACAAATTTTCAAATACTTAAGTTTTATTAGTTAACAAGTAGCACCACACAGTCCTAGAATAACCATCTACAACTGTGAGAAAATGCTTATGTCCTTCATGACTGGCTACTTTATATGGACCCCATAAATCTAGATGAATTAAGTCCCCAATTGTTTTTGTTTTATGTTCACTTAATGGAAAAGGAACTCTAACCTGTTTGGCCCTATGACAAATATCACAAAGCCCATGTTCAACTTTTTTCACACCAACAACATCTCTTATCACAGCTAAAACTTGATCAGATGGATGACCCAATCTACTGTGCCACAAACTTGATTGAACATAACTAGTACAACACACATTAACAGAATTGTCATTAATACTCACAAAATATAAACCACCACTCTGACTACCAGTCACCAGGATTTTCCTTGATTTGGAATCCTGTAGCATACAACTACTCTTATTAAACACAACACTTACATTATTATCCTTTGCTAGCCTATAAACAGATAGTAGATTAACAGTGTACCCTGGAACATAGAACACATCTTGTAAAACAATGTTATCTTTTAATCTTACATTTCCAATTTCAAAACTTTAACACTTGTTACATTTGGATGACTCACTTGAAGATTAAATTCAGAAACATCAAGAACATTAAACATATCTTCATCACAGTTTATCATATGTTGACTTGCCCCAGAGTCTATTATCCAACTAAACTTATCTTTAACAAACACTAAACTAGAACAACTAGCAAAATGTTTAACAAAACATGACTCACCTCCCACGTTAGAGGAATCAACATCACTCTTTTCACCCACCAAGCTCAATAACTTTGCTATCTGCTCAGAAGTAAAAGGCAAACCAGGAACAGTAATACTAGTAGATGATCCAACAGCAGTATTAGACTTATTAGAAAAATTGGTTTTACCAAACTTGGACTGATTACTACTCACTCTCCTTTTAAAACCAGGAGGGTACCCTATAATCTCAAAACACCTATCCACAGTATGTCCAGCCATATTACAATGAGTACATTCTAAGTTTGAATTAGATCCCCTTTGATTATTTACTTTACTTTTTGCCTCATGACTAGGTTTAGACAAAAGACACATTTTGATTTTTTGACACATGACTCGACAGTCTATGTGATTCCTCCCTAGAAACCACTGAAAAAGCCACTTTGACCGATGGAAAAGATTCTCTGGTTAATATATTTGTTCTTACAGGTTGATATATATCATCTAAGCCCATAAGAAACTGCATCAATTTGATTAAAGCTGAAAAATCGTTATAATCTTTTGCTGCGTTACAAGAACAAGTGGGCAGTTTGAGCATTGCATCAAACTGTTTCCACGTAGTGGTTAACCTGTTATAAAAATCAGCCACTGAACTACCATTTTGAGAAATACAGTTTATCTTTTTATACAAATCATAAACCACATAACCATCTATCTTGTCATAAGTGTCTTTTTAATCTTCCCAAACCTCTGATGCAAATTTAGAAAAAACTTGCCCCAAAAGCAAATCCTCAGCCACAAAATTTAAAAGCCAAGTTAACACTACAGAGTTACACCTATCCCATTGACTAGCAAGAACATCGTCAACTTCAGACCGTTTACAAGTTCCATCAATTAGCCCGAATTTATTTTTAGCTTCTAAAGCTAATCTCATTGAACTAGACCATACTGAATAATTTTCAGTCCCTTTCAATTTAACATTAACAATGGTTAAGGAACTAGAGTCACTTGGGTGAAGGTACAATGGATCACTTATATCCAACTTACTTATTAACGTTTGAGAAGAACTACTAGTATCAGCCATAGCAACAATAACAAAACAATAATACACACAAAAAATTAAACAATCAATAACTGCAGAACCGTATCAGAGGCCAGATTCCAGGGTCATCACTCAAAAGGTGCCTGGACAAGCATAATACAGTTGCAAAAACAAACAAAGCAAAATCAAACAAAGACTTAACAGATAGGACAAAATGCACAGAACCAAATAGACAGACACGATTAAGTGCCGGCCCGATTAATCCGGTAACAACAACGCCTAGACACACTTTATGTAGTATATCATGAATGAAATAAAGAACAGAGAAAGAAAGTTCTCACATCAGCGTTTACCTCCCTCCAAGCAGCTCTGTCTTATAACCTTCTAGGGTTATGACACAGTATGTAAGAAGAGATAGCAAGAGTATCTGGTTGGTTTGCCCTGAATCTTCTAGGATTCAGAGACCAACACAGTCTTCAACAAACAACAGAGATCCCCTTTTTTATTATTCGAAAAACTTCAAGCAAAAAACTCAGAACATCAGATCTGCATCAGTCTAGCCAGATTCAAACCTGCACAAACTCCAAGAAACTATCAAACCAATTCTTCACAAGCAAGATCTTAATAAAGAAGCAAATAACCAGATCTAACTCTATATCGTGCAGCGGAGATTCCAGAATCAGAAAAAAGAGCTAAACAAGAGCTATTTAGCTCTAATACCATGTAAAGAATGGTATAACAAGAAACACAAGAACAAGAACTCAAGAAATAGCGACAAAACAAGTGACGTAAATCTTATTAGTTTACCAACCCAGAAAAACCCCAACCAAACCCTAGATCTCAGAGAATATGAGATATGAAACAATACACATAAACACAATTGATCAACTGATGACAATCAGTTGATCTATACAAACCAGAACCACAAGATCTCACACGAGATCAACAAGATCAACAAGATCAACACAATCACAAAGTACAAACCCTAATCGCCAGAAGGAACGAGAAGAGACCAGAAAACAACAACTTTCCCTAGATCTGCACCATATCTTCTTTTATATACTCAGAAAATAAAACTTCCTCTTTAGCCCTCCGAGTATCCATTATTACACTTCAGCCCTCCTGCTTATACACATTAATCCTTCAACTTTATATCTACACACTTTAAACCTCCGTTAATCATAACAGAACACAAACAGAATATAACAACATATAACAACCAGACCTAACCAGATGTAACCAACTTAACAGCTTGCAACATGAATTACTTTTACAACATCACCTTTATTTAACAGCTATTCCTCCTCCTCGGTCCAATGAACCGTTTTCGTTTTTTGGTGTGGTTTTGGATGAAGATTTGTGTTTGGATTTGGTTTGAAGAAAGTATATGTGAAAAATATTGATGTTTGGAACGAGTATTTATAGGTAAAAATTGGTAAAAGTTTTAAAACTTTGATTTTAACTTAGCTAAATCACCATGGCCAACGGCTAGCCCAAACAGATACCCCAAACAGTCAAAAATGACCAGCCAATCCCAGCCTTCCACATCATCACTCCCCCCGCCCCACGCTAGGCTTCAAAGCCACACTAGCGGGACAATGCTGTAGCCAAAGCTGGCACCGTGTGGCTTACCTGGCATTGCTTGGCTTCCCCCGCCCCAACCCACGCCCCACACCCCGCGGTCTTATTTCTCAACATCAACTGCTTGTTGTATAGGATTGTGTTTTTTTTGAATGACCAACGCAATAAAAGTTTTGTTGCCTGGGTAACCTAATGGCAAAAGGCGACCCCATACGTTCGCGACCGCAGACCGTTGGGTAGCCCAAGCCCACAAATAACTAGTTCCGAAAAAAATCCGTCGCCCAAAAACCAACTATGATAAAACCCGATTGAAATCGGATTTGAACTTGAAAACCTTAGATCTCAAATCCAAATCTTCACTTTCTCTCTAATGCAAATTGAGTATAGCTCATTGGCTGTATAGTATTGTGTTAAAGTTGAATCTTAACACATTTTAATTAACTTGTAAATTATATATTGCAGTAACTCAATCAATTAAGCTAAGATAAATGGATTGTTAAAATTATGATACTTGCAACGATTCACATATTTGAGTTACGTGAACGGTTGGAAGTTACTAGGTACTGTGATGTCCCATACTTCACAACACTATAAATCTACCGGATACCCAGATTCAAATCACCAACACAAAGCTAAACCAGATATGGCTCAACAAACCACCACCACTCCATTGACATTCACCGTTCGGAGGCATCAGCCGGAGCTCATTGTTCCGGCTAAACCGACACCTCCGAGAACTCAAGCCTCTCTCTGACATTGACGATCAGGAAGGCCTTAGGTTTCATATTCCACTGATTCATATTTACCAAAGCAACCCAAAAATGGGAAATAAGAATCCGGCGAGCGTGATCAGGGACGCGTTGGCTAAGGCGTTGGTGTTTTACTATCCGTTCGCAGGCCGGCTAAAGGAGGGTCCGGCCAGGAAGCTTATGGTGGATTGCTCGGGCCAGGGTGCGTTGTTTATTGAGGCGGAGGCGGATGTTACGCTGAAGCAGTTCGGGGTGGAGCTTCAGCCGCAGTTCCCGTGTAGGGAAGAGCTTCTTTATGATGTTCCTGGCTCCAGTGGCATTTTTTGATTCACCATTGTTGCTCATTCAGGTAAAACCTCATGAGGGCAAAACCCATAGAAAAAGTTAGAATGTTTACACGTAATTTGATTTTGGAATAATCATCAAAACTAGAATGTTTTTTAACATATATCAAAGATAAAGATATCCAAACCAATCAATTAGAAAACACCATATAAATAAAGTCGGCCAAAGAGGCTAAAATTTATCCAACACAAAAAATTAGTGGGTCCAAAAAACAATCAAGCAATTAAGTATGCATGTAGAGTACCAACTTCATTTTAGTTGACTGCATGTACAGTTCATGACAGCATTGAGTGAAATGGCAAAAGGCGCATCCACACCATTGACATTGCCTGTTTGGCAAAGAGAGTTACTTTGTGCAAGAGACCTGCCGCGTGTGACATGCATTCATCATGATATGACGAAGTGGCAGACACCGATGGTATAACCATTCCGTTGGAAAACATGGAAACTAGACATTCACCGTTCGGAGACATCAGCCGGAGCTCATTGTTCCGGCTAAACCGACACCTCGAGAACTCAAGCCTCTCTCCGACATTGACGATCAGGAAGGCCTTAGGTTTCATATTCCACTGATTCATATTTACCAAAGCAACCCAAAAATGGGAAATAAGAATCCGGCGAGCGTGATCAGGGACGAGTTGGCTAAGGCGTTGGTGTTTTACTATCCGTTCGCAGGCCGGCTAAAGGAGGGTCCGGCAAGGAAGCTTATGGTGGATTGCTCGGGCCAGGGTGCGTTGTTTATTGAGGCGGAGGCGGATGTTACGCTGAAGCAGTTCGGGGTGGAGCTTCAGCCGCCGTTCCCGTGTAGGGAAGAGCTTCTTTATGATGTTCCTGGCTCCAGTGGCATTCTTGATTCACCATTGTTGCTCATTCAGGTAAAACCTCATGTGGCCAAAACCCATAGAAAAGTTGATTCACCGTGTGGGGAAGAGCTTCTTTACGATGTTTGTGGCTGTTTGACAACTTTTGAATGATTAAGTTTGAACCAGTAAAAGGTCTGAACCATTAAAAGACAGCATAATGTTTAACTATTTTCAGAGACAAATTTCTTATTAGAGCTCTTAACTATTCAGACACAATATATTTAGAGGCAAATTTGTTCACGAAACAAACAGTTTGAATCATTAAGTGTTAAACCAGTAAAAGATATACATCAATAAAAGTTTCATTAAAAAGTAAACAAACATCCCCTAAAAAAGTCGTAACAAAGTTCTAGTTTCAAAACTATTAAAAGAATGCAAGGAATTTAGTTGCCCCTAAAAAAGTCGTAACAAAGTTCTAGTTTCAAAACTATTAAAAGAATGCAAGGAATTTAGTTTTGGGACAATCATCAAAATTTGAATGTTGACCAAGAAAAAAAAAATGGAGATTGATTTTACATTTAAAAAATAAACAAATTGAAAACCAACGGATTCATAAAACATCATATAAACAAAGTTGGCTAAGGAAAATAAAATTTAGCTAACACAAAGATTAGTGATTCAACAAAACAACTAATCTAATAATTACAATTGTAAAGTGTCGGCTTTGTTGGCGGGAATGGAGCCGATATTAAAAGGGTCATTTTAGCCGCCGGCTACGATACATTTGACTCTTTTAACTGCCAACACTTCACATATGTAATTTTTAGATTAGTTAGTTTATGTACGTGTTGCACTTTTGAATGTTTTTAGTGCCGGCTAGAATAGAGCCTCTTTAGCCAACTTTGCTAATTTAGCGTTTTCAGGCTGTTTGAATTTGAATATATCTATTTTCAAATGCAAAAATCACTACCTGTTTTGAAAGTTTTTGGATCAGTATGCCTATTTTGATGATTTCTCATTTATTTTTCTCTATATAACTTTAAATGCTTTATAGTTTAAATCATTTTTTGATGGTTTTATGCACAAGTGTAATAACTTAACTTTAAGAGTTTTAATTTGATTTTATGCATTTGGCATCATTAGATAAACGGAAAATTATGAATAAGAATATAGAATACATACAAGTGTGAACTTTAATTAGGGGCGGACCTATATTGTTACAAGGAGTAACCTCTGTTGTCCTTTGACGCTCTAGTGCTACTCCGATGGTAGTGTAAATTTTGGAAAAAAATGACTTTTTTCGATTTCGTTACCTCTTTTTTTGTAACGTTTCTCTTATATGGATTCTCTAAATTTGCCACTGACTTTAATGCGATGAGATCATCACGAGGTAGCAAACAAAAAACATGTTGGTTACTTTGTATAGCGGGAAGTTCACTTTAAAACTATATTCTGTTTGAAAAAGTTATGTTCGATACACATTTTAAAAAACATCAGTTAATTAAAGCATGACAAACATGTCTTTGAATAAGTATCTACATGTGACAGCTACGTATGGCCACATAAACATAAAAGTTATGTTCGATACACATTTTAAAAAACATGAGTTAAGTAAAGCATGATAAACATGTCTTTGAATAAGTATCTACATGTGACAGCTACGTATGGCCACATAAACATAGAGGTGAACACCTTTGAGCATGTAGTGATATGTTTTAAATGACAAATTGGTTAAATTCCACTGACGCTAAATTCGCTATTTCTATCAATTTTGATTAACAGGTGACACGACTATTATGTGGAGGTTTCATCGTTGTTGTACGATTTAATCATACCATGTGCGATGCATTTGGATATATACAGTTTTTGACAGCATTGAGTGAAATGGCAAAAGGCGCATCCGCACCGTCGACATTGCCTGTTTGGCAAAGAGAGTTGTTTTGTGCAAGAAACCCGCCGCGCGTGACATGCACTCATCACGAGTATGACGAAGTGGCAGACACCGATGGTATAACCATCCCGTTGGAAAACATGGAAAGTAGGTCATTTTTCTTTGGACCAACTGAGATTTCAGCCTTTCGCAGGTTTGTTCCAATACACCTCACACGATGTACCACATTTGAGGTCCTAACAGCTTGCCTTTGGCATTGTCGTACAATCGCGCTCCAACCAAACCTTGAAGATGAAATGCGCATGATGACCGTAGTCAACGGTCGTTTAAAGTTCAAGTCTCGGATCCCTGTAGGATACTATGGAAATGTTTTGCCATCCCGGCTGCCATTTCCAAAGCTCGAGACCTATGTAACAAACCACTAGGACACGCGTTAGAGCTTGTGATGAAAGCCAAATCTGAAGTCACTGAAGAGTACCTGAAATCCGTCACAGATCTAGTGGTTATCAAAGGACGACCCAACTTCACAACTGTTGGAAGCTTTGTCTTGTCAAACGTGACACGTTCTGGATTACATGAAATTAATTTTGGGTGGGGAAAAAGCGGTCTATGCAGGGCCTGATCACCATATTGCTGGTTTCTATACACGTCATATAAATCATCAGGGCGAGTCTGGAATCATGGTACCCATATGGTTGCCGGGTGTTGCTATGAAGAGATTCGTCAAAGAGCTAGATAACATGTTGGCGCAAGACGATAACGGTGATCATGTTAACCAAAAACACGCACTTGCTAATTCCAAACTATAGTATCCTGTTATGATTTGATAGGTGATGATGCAAACAAGCTTTCTAGACATGGTTTTCTTAATAGATATCTTAGAAGCTTATATGTATGAGCTAAATAAATGTAAGACTCATAAGTCTGGTGTATTGTATAATCTTATTCAGTGGCGGACTCATAAGTCCTGTGTATTGTATAATCTTATTATTTAGTGGCGGATCTAGAAAATCCTTATAAGGGCAATGAAATCGAAAAAACTTAGATTTTCCAAAATTTATGCTAACGTCGGAGCGTCAAGGGCTACCCTATTAACAAGCTAGGTCAGCCCCTGATCTTATTTCTAAATAATCGATAAACGTATTACTTCGAAGGTAGATATGCTGAAGGTTATCAATAGCTAGAAAAATAAGAATCAATGTGATCAAGATTGCCTATTCTACATGTTTGGTGCCAAACAAGACTGCAAGTCTTCAACTAATTTGAGGTTTTAAGTTTGAAAATAAAAAAAGTACAAAATGATATTACTTAACTTCAAATTGTAAGACGTTGATAATTGGTTTCAGTTCTAGACTGCAAAATCTGAGAACTAGTTTTTTGAAACAAACCAAACCAAACCAAACCAAACCAAACCAAAACCATTTTCTTAGAGACTTTAGAACCAAGAACCGAACCGGATATAGCTGGTCCGGTCTGAGTTTGATTCTTAAGTGTTGGACTTGGAAACAAAGAAGATGAATCAAGGTATATGGTCGATCCATGAATATTTCAAGCACAACACCACGAGAAATATTCAACTCTTACAAGCTTCTATAGCATTGCTTGAAGGGTCTCGCTTGGTTTGCTTCCATTCACAAATTATCCTTAGCTATATGTATTTAGAAAAATGAACAATGCTGTGAGAGTTATAAAATTTGTTAAGTTAATTTTAAAACATTATTATTTTTCATCTGGGTATTAACTTTAATTTTTTAAGACGCCCTAATTGTTTATTTAACATATTGTTTTTCTTTTTATCATTCTTACCATCCAACCACATCGTTTTTAATATATTAATAGACATAAGAGTAAACTTTCGTTTTGATGTGGTTTGGTCGTTTTAACGGTTTTGGCTCAATCATTTAAAAATAGCCATTTTACTCCCTGATGTTTCTATTGATTCTCTAACATACTCCTCGTATTAACTTTGTTCATTTTTGCTGTTAAAAGTAAGGGCACATTTTTCTTTTTAGTTCAAAGTAAGGGTAATTAATGAATTTTACATATTAGTATTTATTACTTATTTATTATATTACCTACAAAAATCCAATCCTTATTTATTTATTAATCACTCTTTCTAATCCTAGCCACCACCACCAGCCCCCACCATCTCCATCCCAGCTAACCACCACTATCAATATCCCAACTGACCACCACTTGAAATCGGAGCCGGCCACCACCATCTCTATTTCTCTATCTCTCCCTCTCTCTCTCTCTCTAACCTGTAACACCCTGTAAATCGTTTCCAATAGTATAGTGACACGTGTTGTATTTTAAATATGGTCTATTAAAGACCAATAAGGACTAAAGGCGTCAACATGCTCAAACTGAGCCTCTGAGTGACGGTCCGATGTCAACATGCATAAATAACAGCCTCTGAGTGACTGCTATGTCAACATGCTTAAATCTTTAGCCTCTGAGTGACTGATACGTCAACATGCTTGAAATTTGGCCTCTAAGTGACTGATATGTCAACATGCTTAAATCATTAGCCTCTGAGTGACTGATACGTCAACATGCTTGAAATTTGGCCTCTGAGTGACTGGTATGTCATGTGCCCAGCCTCTGAGTGACATCGGAATCAACATGCTTACCATAAGCCTCTGAATGATCCTTTGTGGAGTCCTAAACTCTCATACGTGCCATTTGTTGGACGAGAGAGTTCAATTTTGTAAATATGTGAAAGTTGGATAATGGAGGGATTAAAAGTGTCAGCATGTTAATTTATATCTCTGAGTGACCTTTTAACGAACCAAGAGCTCGACAATGTCCGGGAATAATCCCGGGTATGCCAAGTATTGGCTACGGAGTGCTAAAAGTGCCATGTTTTAAAAGGTTTTTAGAAGCTTTAATAAGTTAAGGGGTTAAAAGTGTCAAATTTTGAACCTGGCCATGGGGCGGTTGCGGGCCACGAGAGACCTGGCCTGGGTCTCTCGCGCCCCGCGAGAACAGGTCTGACGCAGAAAATTTGTTTGGAGACCAAGCAAAGCTCCAAAACCATTGAAACGAGACCATGGCTTCTCTAAACTGCTATGCCACGTTTTGGGACACTTGTAAGCATCTTCTTACTCCCCTAAACACCTGGCTTCACTTCCTTTGAGCTCTCCAACTATAAATAGGTGCATAAGTTCTCATTCCAACTTGCACCTTTCTCATTAAATCACTCTTCTCCCTCCTCTGGAAGTTCCTAGCTGAAAGTAGCATCCAACTTAGTTCTCTTGCATTGTAGGAACATCTTGTAAGTGTTCCTTGCTCTTGCATTTTCGTTTATAGGCTTTTATAGCCAAAAGTCAAGCGTTATACGGAAAACGCTTTGACTTTCGGTTAAGACCATTATGGTCCAGCCATTGTTCATGGCTAAGTGATCGTAATAAGGTAGGTGTTAATCCCTATAAAGGGCACCTCATGAAGATCACATTTGCTAGATCAATTGACGGGTCAAAGTTATGATATTAAAAAGTCAAACAAGCCATTTTTCGGAAAAAAAATATAAATTGATCTTATACATGTTCTGAAACCTGTTTTGATACTTAAACAAGTTGGTAATAATTATTAGAACATGTAAGAACATGTTCGGCTCGTCAATTTCAGTTCTAGTGTCGGTTCGCAACCGAAAGTTGCGAAGTTCAACTTCTGCTTTGACTTTCGATTCTGACCCGATTTAGATTAGTTACTTACTGATCTAAAGTTGCGTTACGATCGTAATATTATGTAGCATAACCCTCTGAGGTTATATTACATGATCATAATCAGAATCCAAGTTTATGCACAAGTTCCATAATTATGCCATTTTTGACCAAAATGTCTCTTTTGAATAAAACAAGGTTTTAAATGGTAATGAACTTGAAAATGAGTTTCTACTGATATAATATTATAAGTAGGATTATTTGGGATGTTAAACCAAGTTATAAACTGAGTTTTTAAGCAAGTCCTTAAACTATGTCGATAAATTACGGTTTTAGCCCCTGTGGCTTATAAAATAGTTTTAATCAAATCTTTTCAAGGTAAATCATTTACCTACTGACATGTTATACTAAATAACATATTTTAATTATTTTTAACTGACTATAACATCAGTTTTCATAAACATCACTTAAAGACGTCATATTACGATATAAGCGCCGTTTCGGCGCATAGTATGGTTTTAAACCATATTAATGGACCAAGACTTGTTACCTACTGAATTTAAAATTATTTTAAACATATTTACAGTAGGTACATGTTATAAACTCAGAATCCCAAATAATTTATTAACTACGTGTAAAATGACCAAAATGCCCCTTCGGTGCATAGTTTGGTCATAAAAGGTAAAATGCACATATAATTGATATCCTACTGATATTATATCATAAATAAAGTATTTTTCCTGAATACTTATAATTATAACATTAAATTATATTCAAGTTCCTTTTATATGATATGAAATTACCCAAACGCCCTTATGAGGCATAATTTCGTTTTAAAACCTTAACGGGCATACAAGTTGATATCCTACTGGTATCTTAACTTATTTAAAGTATAATGGCATATAGAACTTGTCCATAACTTATTCGGTTACCCGATATCACTAAAATGCGCACAGTTACGCATATGTAACTATTTTTTTCGGAAATTAACCGAAACGGGTTTAACCTTGTCATTTAAGTTTTAAAATCCAGAATGTTAATAGATTACCCATATTAAACAAGTTAAGGTACTTGTTGGGATTAAACTACATTCTATCAAATCATCGTTTAATCTAGCGTCATACGTTTTGATCAAGTACGCTAGTCGGTCAAAGTCTATGACTTAAATAAGACCGTTAGTATTTAATTGGTTAGTTTATGCCATAATCCAGACTAGAGACTTGCCGGTAAATGCTATCTGCACTTAGTCCTTTTTGTGTACGGCTAAGTTATTAAAAATTAAAGAAGACTAGCTGAGGTAAATACTCTCGACTTATTTCCCCTATACGGGCTTGGGTTACGGTAAATTATTAACGCCTGGTCGGAAATGGGATTAATCGAACGCCGGTTCGGAATAGAAATCCGCATATTCTGTTTTAATCAGTTTTGTTTGATAATTTAAACATCGGGGGTTAACTACCGTGTCCTGGATATCCTCGGCTCATTACAATCGAAATGGCCACGACCTTAGCGCGGGTGTAGGCATACACCCGATAGACGCTCAATTATGCATTCCCACAAGGTTGGGAGGAATTGACTCCTTTGTGAGTCCAAAGTGGTGTGTACGTTAATTATGTCTCGATTTTCGTGCCAAGCCCCGTATGTATGACAAACATGTAAATCTGTTAACAAGGTTGGACGGTCAATTAACCCAAGTTATAAAAAGAACTTTTGTGCTGATACGCACTTAAAACATTTCGAAATGTTTTCAAAATGAGTCAGTTGGGTGTATTTACCAGCGAAAGCTGACGTATTTTCAAAAGACTAATCTGCAGGTACAATACGAAAATAGGCCGGAAGTGCTCGGTAGTGATAGAGGATCTTGCAAATATCTTGCAAATCCTAAATCTGCCCAAAGTCTGTTTTGTATTCTTTCCATATACAATTTATGATCCGCTTGTGGATCTTCTATTACAAGCTTGTTTATTATTTTGTATTTTCAAACATTCGGTTTGTAATAGTAATTTTACTTCAAGACTTTCGCTGTGCCGTGTTTAATTGACAATGATGTTATCAACTGACGTCACGATACTCCCCACCCGGGCCCACCGGTGTATGGATTTCGGGGTTGGAAATCCGGGGTGTGACAGGGTTGGTATCAGAGCCAACCTTTGAGAGAATTAAACACTAGCCTTTTGTGTTTAGTCTCAAACTTACACGAGCACATTCCTTAGACTTCCGAGTCTAGGAATTGTCCTAGGATTACTCATTTCATTATTAAGTTATAGTATGTTTTTGAATTGAATTTTAACAGGAAAATGCCGCCATGTGTGAGAGGACAAAGTGGACGAGGAAAAAGTCCAATGAGAGGAGGACCATCAGGGCGTATTACCCCTCAACCTCATAATTCAGATAATTATCAAGAATCAGGAGATTCGTCTCCATGGCAACCAGCGAGACGTTCTGTCTCTAATAGACACTCGCCCTCACATTCCCACAATTCTTATCACTTACACCACTCCTACCATTCTCACCATTCCCATTCTCCTCACTCTTACCATGAGGAATTTAACCCCAACTATTATCTTAACACGCCTCCAGCCGATCAAAATCAGTTGGACCAGCCACATCCTATGGACGAGGACTCCGACCCGGAGATGCCACCATGGGGATCAAATATGCATCCCATTGAAATTTCAAGCGATTCAAACTCATATGCCGGATCGCCCTACCAAGGTCCTAATGAGTGGGACCAATACTGGAACCAATTCACCTTCGCCCACACTTCTTCTCACCACTCTTAACCACCCCCGGTTCAAGAAGATGTCCACATGGAACCGGTGGACCAACCTCAACCACCACCTGAACCACCAAGAAGAAAGCGTGGAGCACGTATGTCGGTATGTGCCGGACAAAGGTCGGGATCGCTACCACCCTTGCCCAACTCCTACCCCACAATTCAAGAGGACCCACAAATGGGTGGATCCTCTAATGTTCCACCTATAGTGGAACCAACACCAACACCTGCTGTTCAACCACCACCAACGGGTTAGACTAACCCAATTCCCACATATCCAGACACGTCTGTATATGATCCTTTTAACCCGTCTACACCAGTAGACTACCAAGCATGGTCGAAAGACCCATACATGCTGGCAGTTATGCACAACGCACTTTACCCGTCTCCTTTCCCACCTACCTACCCACCGACTGGATACCCAACTTATGGGTACCAGTATCCGGTTATGCCACAACCACAACCACAACCTCCGCCATCGCTTGAGGCCATTAATGAGGCCTTAGAAAGAATGAAATAAATGCAGCAGAAGGCGGAGAAAACGGAGAAGAAGACAAACAAGTTCTTCAAGAAACTATCCAAATTGGTCAAAAGAAAGAAGGACGAGTGAAGTTTCTTCTAGTTATATGTAGTCCCTGCGAGGACATTGTTATTTCTTTTAGTCCCTGTGTGGACATGTTTATTTATTTAAAAGTCCTTGCACGGACAGTTTATTTCATTTTTCTAGTATTGTAATTTCTAATCAAAATTTAATGAAGTACTTATGGAATTATATATATATATATATATATGTAAATCATCCTCTTGAAAACGAGCGTCTCGATTTTACTCAAAATTTATACTCTGCTATATAATTCCAAATGACCTTAATAGATTGATTATGCCAAGTGGCGTAGACCACACATTGGCCAAGAAATGATCGTTAAGTACGAAGGGGTCTTCTATCAGGATAGTTAAGGGAAGTTATCCTTCTCTCCAGGAGTAAGGGACTAGATCTAAACCTCCAAGGTCGTTAAGGTCGAAGGTGACCTGGACCATTAATCAATTATTAAGGTACTCTTATGTAACATTAAGAAATGTTCATACTCTTGGTAATGTGGCTTGAGGAATCACACCAACCTTCAAGGTAATGGACTATGTCCTAACCTTATAAGTAGCCCTTGTGATCTGTTTTGATCCCGGCTAAATAGCCCTTGTGATCTGTTTGATCCCGGCTAATATCACCAGTGCGGTGATTAAACATCCATTAGAGATGTATTTTATATAACCTTTGTGATCTATTTGATCCCAGTTAAATAGCCATTGTGATCTGTTTTGATCCCGGCTAAATAGCCCTTGTGATCTGTTTGATCTCGGCTAATATCACCAGTGCGGTGATTAATCATCCATTAGAGATGTATTTTATATAACTCTTGTGATCTATTTGATCCCGGTTAAATAACCCTTGTGATCTATTTGATCCCGGCTAAGTAGCCCTTGTGATCTGTTTGATCCCTGCTAATATCACAAGTGCAGTGATTAAACATCCATTAGAGATGTATTTTATATAACCCTTGTGATCTATTTGATCCCAATTAAATAGCCCTTGTGATCTGTTTTGATCCCGGCTAAATAGCCCTTGTGATCTGTTTGATCCCGGCTAATATCACCAGTGCAGTGATTAAACATCCATTAGAGATGTATTTTATATAACCCTTGTGATCTATTTGATCCCGGTTAAATAGCCCTTGTGATCTGTTTTGATCCTGGCTAAATAGCCCTTGTGATCTGTTTGATCCCGGCTAATATCACCAGTGCGGTGATTAAACATCCATTAGAGATGTATTTTATATAACCCTTGTGATCTATTTAATCCCGGTTAAATAGCCCTTGTGGTCTGTTTTGATCCCGGCTAAAAAGCCCTTGTGATCCGTCTGATCCCAGCTAATATCACCAGTGTGGTGACTAAAACGTCCATTAGTGACAGGCCTATGTACCATATTCTATGTCCATTAGTGACAGACCAATATGCCATATTTCGATGTCCTTTGTGACAAGCCTATGTGCTATATAATTGTCAAATATGATAATGACAGTTGTGACATTGCGATCCCCTGTCTAGTAATAAAAGGACTATGTCCAGATTGTAAATTTCCTATGATGGTCCTATTAAGACCTAGGCCAAATATAGTTATATTAAGCCTAAGAGTTGTGATGTTAATCACACTAGTGTAGGCCATGGATTTCCTTATATCCAATGTTTAAAAGCCGATATGGTTGATACACCATGGCTAAATGAAATTTTATTTGGTATATAGAACCAAAGCTTTGAAGAATGGCTAATTCTAACGAGGCACAAAGTAGCCATCGGAACGTCAAAGACGCTGAAAATATAGCCATAGATAATAATGATTTCCAAGCGCGCATTGATGCGGCTGTGGAAAAGGCCATGGGTAAGGCCATAGAAAAGTTAAGAGAGTCGAGTGCTACTCGCTCTAAGCCATTATCAATTCCACCATCTTCAGCTCACAGGGAGAGCTCCGTTCACTCTTTGAATGCGAAGAGTGAACCAAGGAAAATAGATTTCACTGAAGGGACCCGTTCTGTTAAAGACGGATGTACCTACAAGTACTTTGTCTCCTGTAAACCCCGAGACTTTAATGGGGAAAATGGAGCCGTGGAAGCCCTAAAGTGGCTGGACAAGATGGAAACTATTGTAGACATCAGTGGTTGTGCTGAAAGGGATGTGGTCAAGTATGTATCACAATCCTTCAAGGGCGACGCCTTAACATGGTGGAAGGCCAAGATTCAGTCAACAGGTAAAATATACATGTATAATCTGGGATGGTCCAAGTTTGTGGACCTTATTAAGGAAACTTACTGCCCATCTCATGAGGTGGAGAAAATAGAGACATACTTTTTGTCTCTTTCCATGAAGAACCTAGACTGTCGGAAGTATGTTTCCGATTTCAATTCCCTATCTAGGTTAGTTTCCTATTTAATTACCCCTGAATCCAAACGCATTGCGCATTTTATTAATGGGTTAGCGCCCGAGATAAAAGGCATGGTAAAGGCTGCTCAGCCTAGTACCTATAGGTCTGCTGTAGACCTATCTCTCTCCCTCACCCTTGATCTTGTAAAACAAAAGTCAGTTAAGTATGAAACTGACGGAAAAAAGGAAGAGGGAGAGAGATAAATAAAGGGAGATTTGAGTTCAAAGGGAACCATGGCAAGTCGCCCGTGATGCCATTTTGCAAGACTTGCAACCGCAAACACTGGGGACAGTGTACTTCTGATCCACAAGCTAGACCTTGTGGCATATGTAAAAAGAGAGGGCATAAGACCCTAGATTGTAAAGATCTTAAGGATGCTGTATGCTATATCTGCAACGAAAAAGGGCACATTGCAACTAACTGCCATAAGAGTTCAAAGAATAATAATCCGAAGCCTGGAGAGGCCAAGAAGGGGAATGCACGCGCCTTTCGGCTGACTGCTAAGGAAGCTGTTAATGACAATAACGTCATAACAGGTACTTTCCCCATTAATGATATTTATGCTAGAGTTCTTTTTGATTCGGGTGCGGATAAATCTTTTGTTGATCATAAGTTTAGTAAACTATTAAATTTTCCAATACGAACTCTAGACAAAATTTATGAGATAGAACTCGCCGCTAGAACCTTAGAAACTGCATCTTCCATTCTTGATGGATGCTCTATATCCATTAAAAATCATTCCATCCCTATCTCTCTTTTGCCAATGAAATTGGCGGGGTTCGATGTTGTCTTAGGCATGGATTGGTTATCTCATAACCAAGCCCGCATTGCCTGTGATAAAAAGCTCATCGAAATCAAAACTCCATCTGGTGAAATGATCACCATCCCTGGAGACTCACACTATGGACTACCAAACAAGGTGTCGTTATTTAAGGCATCCAAGTGTTTGAGAAGAGGTTGTGTCATCTATATGGCACAAGTTACCATAAATGAACCAAAGCCGAACCTTGAAGATCAACCAATTATCTCGGAGTATTCCGATGTTTTCCCTGAAGAATTACCAGGCCTACCTCCAGATAGGCAAGTGGAGTTCAGAATAGATATCATACCTGGGGCAGCACCCGTAGCTAGAGCTCCATATAGGCTAGCACCTACTGAAATGAAGGAATTAAGGACGCAACTCGACGAACTTTTGGAGAAAGGCTTTATTCAGCCTAGTTCCTCGCCTTGGGGAGCTCCAATCCTCTTCGTTAAAAAGAAAGATGGATCAATGCGGATGTGCATCGACTATCGGGAGCTGAACAAGCTAACAATCAAGAATAGATATCCTCTGCCCAGGATCGATGATTTATTTGACCAACTTCAAGGGGTTAGTTACTTTTCTAAGATAGATTTGAGATCAGGATATCATCAGTTGAAGGTTAGAAGTGAAGATGTTCCTAAGACAGCCTTCAGGGCCCGCTATGGTCATTTTGAATTCTTAGTTATACCTTTTGGGCTCACAAATGCACCAGCAGCATTCATGGATCTCATGAATAGAGTCTACAAACCGTATTTGGATAAGTTTGTCATTGTCTTCATAGACGACATACTTATCTATTTTTGTAATCAAAATGATCACGAGAAACATTTTCGGTGCATCCTAGAATTATTAAGACAGGAGAAACTTTATGCAAAGTTCTCTAAATGCGAATTTTTGCTTAGAGAAGTCCAATTTCTTGGACATATGGTAAGTGAGCGTGGTATCCAAGTGGATCCCGCCAAGATAGAAGCCATAATGAATTGGGAAGTTCCCAAGACTCCATCTGAAATTCGTAGTTTCTTAGGACTGGCTGGTTATTATAGAAGGTTCATTGAGAACTTTTCAAGAATAGCCACTCCTCTAACTTCCTTGATCCGTAAGAATGTTAAATACAATTGGGGTCCAAAACAACAAGAATCTTTTGAGATTTTAAAACACAAGTTGAGCAACGCTCCGGTGTTATCTCTACCTGAGGGTATTGAGAATTTTGTTGTCTACTGTGATGCTTTGCACACCGGCATGGGTTGTGTGCTAATGCAGAATGGCAAGGTAATTGCCTACGCATCACGACAATTAAAGGTGCATGAAAAGAATTACACCACCCATGATTTGGAACTGGGTGCCGTTGTATTTGCACTAAAACTGTGGAGGCATTACTTGTATGGCACAAAGTGTGTTTTATACACAGACCATAAAAGTCTCCAGCATCTGTTCAATCAGAAAGAATTGAACATGCGACAATGCCGTTGGATGGAAACTCTTAATGATTATGATTGCGAGATTCGCTACCATCCAAGCGAGGCAAATGTAGTTGCCGATGCCTTAAGTCGCAAGGAAAATGTCAAAGCTATAAGGATTAACGCTAAGAGTATTGAGCTCAGAAATAGCTTGAGTGAGAGGCTATTAGATGCGCAGAAACAAGCCCTATTAGAGGCTAATATTCATAATGATGGATTAGGTTGAACTGTTGATAATTTAACGCCTGGAAATGATGGAATCCTAAGATTTAATGATAGAATTTGGGTTCGATCTTTGGAGGACTTAGAGATCTAATCCTCCAAGAAGCGCATAGTTCAAGATACTCTGTTCACCCGGGTGGTGACAAAATGTATCAAGATTTGAAGAAGAATTATTGGTGGATGGGTTTGAAGAAATCCATAGCCACTTATGTAGCTAAGTGTCTGACGTGTTCGCAAGTTAAGGCCGAACATCAGAAACCGTCAGGACTTCTACAACAACTTGAGATTTCCCACTTGGAAATGGGAAATGGTAACTATGGATTTGATTACCAAGTTACCCAAGACCAAAAGTGGTAATGACACCATTTGGGTCATAGTGGATAGGCTGACCAAGTTAGTACATTTCTTGACAATTAAGGAAACGTATAATTCAGATAAATTGGCTAAACTATATGTGGACAAGATAGTGTCCCTACACGGTGTGCCAGTATCTATTGTATCCGATAGAGATACTAGATACACATCTCACTTTTGGAAAAGTTTCCAACAATCGTTAGGCATACGATTAAATTTTAGTACGACTTACCATCCGCAGACTGATGGTCAAAGTGAGCGTACTATCCAGACACTTGAAGACATGCTTAGGGCATGTGTAATTGATTTTGGTGGAAGTTGGGATGACCACTTACCCCTAACAGAATTCTCCTACAATAACAGTTATCATATTAGCATTAAGGCTGCTCCTTTTGAGTCCTTGTATGGGAGAAAATATAGAACGCCCATATGTTGGGCCGAAGTTGGGGAGGCCCAACTATTAGGACCTGAGATTGTCCTGGAGACCATGGAAAAGATTATGCAAATCTGTGATCATCTCAAAGCTGCCAGGGACAGGCAAAAAAGCTATGCTGACAAGAGGCGTAAACTTCTTCAATTCCAAGTAAGGGACAAGGTCATGCTGAAAGTATCACCCTGGAAAGGTGTGATGCGTATTAGAAAGAAGGGCAAATTGAGCCCAAGATATATTGGACCATTCGAGATAGTTGAATGTGCCGGCACTGTAGCTTATAAGCTCAGGTTGCCTGAGGAGCTTAGTGGAATCCATGATGTATTCCACATATCTAACCTTAAGAAATGTCTAGCCGATGAGTCGCTAGCAATGTCGCACAATGAGGTGCAAATTGATGAAAACCTGAGGTTTGTTGAGAAACCAATTTCGATCGAGGATCGACAGGTTAAGAAGCTCTGAAGAAAATTGATACCTATAGTAAAGGTTAAATGGGACGCTTTTAGAGGTCCCGAGTATACATGGGAGATTGAGTCCACTATACGACAAAAGTACCCCCATCTTTTTGAATAAAATCTCGAGGTCGAGATTTCTTTTAAGGGGGTGAGGATGCAACACCCTGTAAAATCGTGTCAAATAGTATAGTGACACGTGTTGTATTTTAAATATGTTCTATTAAAGACCAATAAGGACTAAAGGCGTCAACATGCTCAAACTGAGCCTCTAAGTGACGGTCCGATGTCAATATGCATAAATAACAGCCTCTGAGTGACTGATATGTCAACATGCTTAAATTATTAGCCTCTGAGTGACTGATACGTCAACATGCTTGAAATTTGGCCTCTAAGTGACTGATATGTCAACATGCTTAAATCATTAGCCTCTGAGTGACTGATATGTCAACATGCTTGAAATTTGGCCTCTGAGTGACTGGTATGTCAACATGCCCAGCCTCTGAGTGACATCGGAATCAACATGCTTACCATAAGCCTCTGAGTGATCCTTTGTGGAGTCCTAAACTCTCATACGTGCCATTTGTTGGACGAGAGAGTTCAATTTTGTAAATATGTGAAAGTTGGATAATGGAGGGATTAAAAGTGTCAACATGTTAATTTATACCTCTGAGTGACCTTTTAACGAACCGGGAGCTCGACAATGTCCGGAATATTCCCGGGTATGCCAAGTATTGGCTATGGAGGGCTAAAAGTGCCAAAAAGGTGTTTTAAAAGGTTTTTAGAAGCTTTAATAAGTTAAGGGGTTAAAAGTGTCAAATTTTGAACCTGGCCATGGGTCTCTCGCGCCCCGCGAGAACAGGTCTGACAATGTCCAGATAAGTTAAGGGGTTAAAAGTGTCAAATTTTGAACCTGGCCATGGGTCTCTCGCGCCCCGCGAGAACAGGTCTGACGCAGAAAATTTGTTTGGAGACCAAGCAAAGCTCCAAAACCATTGAAACGAGACCATGGCTTCTCTAAACTGCTATGCCACGTTTTGGGACACTTGTAAGCATCTTCTTACTCCCCTAAACACCTGGCTTCACTTCCTTTGAGCTCTCCAACTATAAATAGGTGCATAAGTTCTCATTCCAACTTACACCTTTCTCATTAAATCACTCTTCTCCCTCCTCTGGAAGTTCCTAGCGGAAAGGAGCATCCAACTTAGTTCTCTTGCATTGTAGGAACATCTTGTAAGTGTTCCTTGCTCTTGCATTTTCGTTTATAGGCTTTTATAGCCAAAAGTCAAGCGTTATATGGAAAACGCTTTGACTTTCGGTTAAGACCATTATGGTCCAGCCATTGTTCGAAATGAACATGGCTAAGTGATCGTAATAAGGTAGGTGTTAATCCCTATAAAGGGCACCTACTGAAGATCACATTTGCTAGACCAATTGACGGGTCAAAGTTATGATATTAAAAAGTCAAACAGACCATTTTTCGGAAAAAAAATTATAAATTGATCTTATACATGTTCTGAAACCTGTTTTGACACTCAGACAAGTTGGTAATAATTATTAGAACATGTAAAAACATGTTCGGCTCGTCAATTTCAGTTCTAGGGTCGGTTCGCAACCGAAAGTCGCGAAGTTCGACTTCTGCTTTGACTTTCGATTCTGACCCGATTTAGATTAGTTACTTACTGATCTAAAGTTGTGTTATGATCGTAATATTATGTAGCATGACCCTCTGAGGGTATATTACATGATCGTAATCAGAATCCAAGTTTATGCACAAGTTCCATAATTATGTCATCTTTGACCAAAATGTCCTTTTTGCATAAAAAAGGTTTTAAATGGTAATGAACTTGAAAATGAGTTTCTACTGATGTAATATTATAAGTAGGATTATTTGGGATGTTAAACCAAGTTATAAACTGAGTTTTTAAGCAAGTCCTTAAACTATGTCGATAAATGACGGTTTTAGCCCATGTGGCTTATAAAATAGTTTTAATCAAATCTTTTCAAGGTAAATCATTTATATGAAAGCTTGGGATTTTCTTGTACCATTCTAACAAACTGAACTTTTGTGTGTTGCATTCTAAACCGCGTTTACTCAATTTTCGGGACGAAAATTCTTTTAACATGGGGATAATATGACATCCCGGTTTTTCAGGTACCTTAAACGCGCTACTTTATTGTTATTCATTCCTACGCTGATTTAATTTGGAGAATTAATTACGCGCTCGCAATAACTACGCTAACTTTAGTATTTAGGGAATACACGATGTTTGGGAGTTTTAACGGGTCGTATCTGAATTACGTGCTACGTGTTATTAGTCGTTTGTGAATCTATTGTGTCACACTCCAAATACGTGATTTAATATTTTATAAACTTCGTGTCGCGAATAATTGTCTAGTCGTATTGTGTGTAGTTATTTATCAGATTATAATGATCCGTTAGTAAATTCTATTTATAAGCCGAACCGAACCGAGCCTGTGAAACGTTTCGACTTCGCGACCAAGCAAACCCAACCCGCCACCCACACCCCCTTGCGGCCCACACTCCTTGCGGCCCAAGGAATGGCCCAAACCGCCCCATTGGCCCCTTATGTATACGTATGTATGCATGGGGTGTTCAAAAAAATAGCAAACCCTAAAACCTCCTCCCCTTGTGGTGTGCGACGGCAGCAGCCCCCCTCTCTCGGTCGCGCAAACATCCCTACACCCCTCGGATCGATTCCAAGCTTGTCCCGGTTCGCTAATTGTCATCGTTTCAAGGTTAGGGTTTAATTGTATTACGATTCACATTTGTTTTGTGTAGTCTTTGTAACACCCCAACCGATGGCGGAAACATCGGGATGAGAAGAAAACGTGATTGCTCATTGCTCACAACATTATTAAGTGATAATAATTAATTAAACCATATTTCATTTCATAAGTATTGTCAAATACATCAATGTAACAAAACAAAGAACAACGTAACATTTGCAAAGTCATAACAAAATTGATACATCGACATTAAACCTAACGTCTAATTTGTGTGTATCTAGTCCTTGCTATATTTTTTTCATAGCATCATCTCCTTCAACCTGTAACATGTTTTAAAATAATGTCAATGCGAAAGCAAAGGCGAGTACGCAAGTTTAGGCATAGCATACGTATACGAATAAGTTTAAACAATCCTCATGGCAACCAAATCTATACAAGAGCAATATCAAGGCATGCAATACTAATAATCAAACCCTTAACGCAATCACGATGTTTTAACATGACCTCACGAATAACACGATGGAGGTGGATGCGTGAATTCCTATAGCGCTAAGCATGTCAAACAAAGGCTAAAAATAGTTAATGACTAAAGCATAGCAATACGAATATCCAAGACAAGCATCAAGTATATGATTCAAGCTTTCATGTATATGGGATCGTTTGTGTGTTTTATAAAGTTTAAGTGTTCGTGATTTTGTATATGGAAACATGTTACACCCGAAAAGTGTTATAAACAAAGTGGGTCGAGTGTACTCACGGTTTTGCTAAGTCTTTTCTACACTTGACATACTTTAGTGTTAAACTTAATAACTTGATAGGTGATTATAAGTTCATTATCAAGGTTTCGGTTTTAGAATTATAATATAGTTATATATATATCATTATAATCATGTAGGAGGTGGGAGGATGAACCATCCACTTTGTAACCTCTAGTGTCATGTATGTCAAGTATGAGGTGGGAGGTTAAACCATCCACTTTGAACCTCGTGTCACACCCCGACCCGCAGCGGAAAAGGTGATCGGGGCATGATTGGGTTATCATCAAAGCTCATGACATTTATTATGCGTTTCATATTCATTAATACAAATTAAATGGAAATTTACAATAAATGTTACGACATGTTCTATCTAACAATTTATACTTCTTTGTTCTCTTCTAAGACATATCCTATGTTTTCCTTGCTTCAACCTGTTCACCTGTATCATGTGTAAAATAGGTTTTTGTATCAACATAATGTTGGCGAGTGAATCCTATGGAAAACATTTGAACAAATTTATTTAAATTGATTATGAAATATGTGCACAACCAAACATGAGTAAAAATAGATGTAAACTTAATCAACAATCATAAGATATTAAATGAAACACACATGAACAATAATGGAACAATTAGAGGCACGCGATGCTCAACTCGTCTCTCACGAGGAACTGAGGGGCCTAATGAATGATTTGCATAAACATGATAATATGAATGACACAACTACAAACAATATAAACTCAATGATACACACATGAACAATAATGAATTTGATTTGAAGCACGCGTTGTTCAACTCGTCTCCCACGAGGAACTGATGGGCTTAATGAATGAGTTTCATATAACTTGACAAAAGGAAATAAGTAAATCACAACAATATAAACAATCTAAGTTTAGGTCATGATGTGGTATGGCACAAGTTTAAATAAATAAATTAATTATTTTCATAACACATGACACACCCCAAAACGTGTAATTTAAAAGGGGAAGTTGTAAGATTCACTCACAGTGGGTGCGTTCGGTTGATGACGTTGAATGCACGCGAAGTGGTTTTAACCACGAGTGAGATTAACCTAGATAAATCGCATTATGGTCTTGTGAGTAAACGGGTTTTATTAATCTATTTTAGTAGGATTGTTGGGTGAATTTTTGTGAGTTTGAGGCTATTTTCAAACCTTAAAAATGTTATTTTTAAGTATTTTTAATTGATTTTTAATTTAAAATAATTAAATAAAAATAATAAAAAATTTTGATTTTTTTCTGACCGTTGACCTGCCCGTTGACCGTTGACCTGACCGTTGACCGGTTTGAATCGGAATACAAGTGCGCTGAGTGAGGCTCGAACCCGAGACCTCCCGTTCGCGTGCACGCAGCTCTACCAACTGAGCTACGTGTCTAACCCGTTATATATCTGATTTTAATTATATATATATATTAATTAGTTTAAACCGAAATTCATTTTATTTTAAAAACAGTTTAAGCGAATCGGACGTGCACTCCACAGGTCTCGAACCCGGGACCTGTGGCTTAAACTAACACACAGTCCACCGCTGGACTGTGTGTTTAACATGTTATATAATCCAATTTTTATTATACTTAAATACAAACTATTTGTTTTCATTTCTGACTTTATTTAAAAAGGTTAATAATCGTCCGGGTCGATGCAGAAGACCGGACTCGAACTCGTGACGTGCGACTTAAACATACACACAGTCCACCGCTGGACTGTGTGTCTAACTTGGTTATTATTCCGATTATTAATATACTTAACATATACCTGTGGCGACTCCGGTTAAGTTTAACAAAAAAATGATTTTTATTAAGGCAGCGTGTGTGAAACCGGATTCGAACTCGAGACGTTTGTATGTTTAATGTGCACACAGTCCACCGCTGGACTGTGTGTCTAACCCGAGTAATATCCTGATTTATATTATACTTATATGATCCGGATACATCGTCTTCTTCATCAAGTGATAACCAGATATAATGTCTGACTGGTTCGAGTTTTTATTCAGGTTTCTTTAGCGTTTTAGGTTAATTACTGATAAGATAGAAGTAAAAAGAAAGGAAAATAAGCGGGAGGTTTACCGACTAGTTTTCCTCTGTTTTCCGGCAGAACTCCGGCGACAGTGATTCCTTCCGGCGACGAGTGTCTTGCAGCAGAGAAACTTCAGAAAACTTACAAAATATGTGGGTAACTTCAGTGTAATTTTAGGAGGTTCAATAAAGCTCGGAAATGAGGAAAACGGTTTTCCGGCGATGAGCAGAGAAATTCCGGCGAGTGGAATTACGCCGAGAAAAGGTGTGATTTTGAGCGAAAAGGTTTGCAGTGGGTTGTGGGTGAATTTATAGGGAGAAACCGAGGTGTATTTGGTCTGATTTCCGACTGGATTCGCAAATTATAAAACTCCGGCGGTTATAACTTTGTTCGCGGACTCAGACGTCGGTTATAACCGATGTCTTGTTAATGGTTTACGTTATAACGTAAATTGTCGTTAAGACTCGCGATATTTCTGGGATTTCCGACGACTGAACTATTGGGCGCCGGTTTTGAATTTGTAACGTTATTATATCAATTAAATGATTTCAATATATAACAAACAAAACAAGTGGCACAGTGGTTTGTGTGTTGTGTGTTAAGGCATTTCCGGACCGGTCACTGACCCGGGTTCGAAACCCGGCAGAGGTACTTTATTTTTATTTTGCGATTTTTGACAGTTTTTCAAAAACTAATTATATATTCTTGTATAATAATTGATTATGTATCGTTTAAAATTATTTTGGGCATTTAATTCGCAACGAAAATTTGACTGACTGTTCGGTTGATAAACGGAGCGGGTTTGGTAAATCCGTTTTTGACGGATGTTACAGTATCCCCTGCTTTTTAGAAATTTCGTCCCGAAATTTAAATAATGATATATTTTGACTAAAAGGATGATGATGTTTAGTTTGACAGTTGCTTGCTTTAGAAAAAGTAAGGGTTTAAGTTTTCTGTTCGAGGCGGTAACGTTCCTTGTAAGGGTTAAGTACCCTATTACAGGAATCGCTTTTTGTTGCCTACTGTATAAGTATTGATAAGCAGGAATGATTCGCTAAAAATGATATCATGCATAAGAGTTTAGATACGTTTGGGAAAGTATGGTTATATCCTAAGGCAAAACTTCTAACACTACAACCTACATGGAACGTAAATAAAAACACAACAGCTAATATTTGAACATAAGTAAACACAACAACTAATATTCGAACATGAATAAACACAACAGCAAATATTTGAATCCACATTCTGATAGCATATATGTTTGAATGGTGGGAGTTCCTCTCTCGTTTGTTATGATAGAGAGGTTAGTTTATGTAGAAATGGAACACAATCAAATCTCTTTAAATAGCAAGATGATATAAATTCCAACCAAGGCATTACTAAATCCTACATGGAACTTCTCATAACCGCCTGATAATGCCTCTGATCCTTTGGCAAGAATACTTATATATAGGAAGTACCAGCGGCGTATCCACCATATCCTTGCCAAATTTTCATTAGTTTTATCCACAAGTTATGATTGGTTACCAAGAAACTAATAACTCCTACATAGAACTTCTCATAACCGTCCGATAATGCCTCTGATCCTTTGACAAGAATACTTATATATAGGAAGTACCAGCGGCGTATCCACCATATTCTTGTCAAATTTTCATTGGTTTTATCAGTGAATTATGATTAGTCCTATAACTCTACAACCAATACAACAATCATAAAATACTGAAATGAAATATATCTGTGCGATCAAGGCTCAATCAAACGGAGCCGATCGTATTGCATGTACTGAAAATGAAATGTCTGTGCGCTCAAGGCTCAATCAAACGGAGCCGAACGTATTGAATGTACTGAAAATGAAATTGTCTGTGTGCTCAAGGCTCAATCAAACGGAGCCGAGCGTATTGCATGTACTGAAATTGAATAACTTAATCACACAAACAGCCTATGCATGGAACCTCTCATAACCGCCTGATAATGCCTCCGATCATTTGACAAGAATACTTATATATAGGAAGTACCAGCGGCGTATCCACCATATTCTTGTCAAATTCTCATTGACTTTATCCGCAAGTTATGATTAGCTCTATGCGACTCTACAACAAACACAACAACCACAAGATACTGATAATGAAAATGTATGTGCGCTCAAGGCTCAATCAAACGGAGCCGAACGTATTGCATGAACTGGAAATGTAACTTGAACTGTGCGCTCAAGGCTCAATCAAACGGAGCCGAACGTATTGCATGTACTGAAAATGAACAACTTAATCTAAACAACATTCATACAAAGCCTATGCATGGAACCTCTCATAACCGCCTGATAATGCCTCCGATCATTTGACAAGAATACTTATATATAGGAAGTACCAGCGGCGTATCCACCATATTCTTGTCAAATTCTCATTGACTTTATCCGCAAATTATGATTAGTTCTATGCGACTCTACGACAACACCACAACCACAAGATACTGATAATGAAATTGCATGTGCGCTCAAGGCTCAATCAAACGGAGCCGAACGTATTGCATATATTGAAATGTAAAATGAAATGACCGATCAAGGCTCAATCAAACGGAGCCGATCGTATTGCATGTATTGAAATGGAAAATGAAATGACTGATCAAGGCTCAATCAAATGGAGCCGATCGTGCGGGCACGCCAAGATCAACCGCATAATAAAATGGGGATCCAACTCAACCTCATGGATGGGGAGCTGCGGCCTCAGCAAAAGCATATACTGAAAACAATATACAATAATTACCCTAATAGACTACACATGGAACCTCTCATAACCGCCAGATAATGCTTCTGATCCTTTGACAAGAATACTTATATATAGGAAGTACCATCGGCGTATCGACCGTATTCTCGTCAAAGTTTCATTGGCTTTATCCTTAAGTTATGTTTGGTTCTATGTGATAAAGAAAAACATAAAACTAAACGATAGGAGTTGAATCTGGATCTTCGGCGAAGAGGACTAGTTGAGTTTCTTCGTTTGGGCCGTCATTATCTTCAACAGGATTGGCGTTGATATTGAAGACTCTTCCTCTTGCTGGTGGCATAGTGGTTAGGTTTTCTTGGTTTACTTGGTTAACTGGGTTTGATTGGGCTTGAGTGTTGATAACGTTAACCAATTGAGGGCATGTGTTTCTAAAGTGGGTAGGGTCGCCACAATTGAAACAAGCTCGAGCATATGGGAACACGGGGTATTGGGGTTGGTGATAAGTTTGGGCCATGTTTTGAGTAGGGGAAAAGGTTTGGTTTTGAAAGGTGCGACAAACATTGCTCAAATGACCATAGCGTCCACAAGTTGCACATAGACGACAAGGTAGGGTATGGGGATGGTGATAAAAACAGTTGTTGCATCGAGGGTGAGATCCAAGATATGGTTTCTTATTTGGGTAAGCTGAGTTGGGTGCCACTTGGGTGATTGGGATAGCTCGGATGGGTATGGCGTGTAAAACTGGTGGATTTCGTTGGGTAGCAGCGAAAAGTCGCCCGACTCTTCTTCTCTTAGGATTGGGTTGAGAAGGGGATTCGGTTTGGGTGGAGTCGGAGGTTTCAGTCGATTCTTTATCCTTCTTCTTCTCCTCCTTGAAGTCTTTGTTTCGGATTCGGTTCTCGGTGAGCTCTGTTGCTAGCTCCATTGCTGCTTCCAAAGTTGCAGGCTTGGTACTTATCACAGGGTCTTGAATCTTTGACGGAAGACCACGAATGTAGTGCTCGATCAAACGGTAGAGGGGAGTAAACATGTTGGGAACCATTTGATGTAATTCGAGGAACCTTTTGTTGTATGAGATGTGGTCTCCTTCCATTTGTTTTAACGAATAAAATTCATCTTCTAATTTCTTGATTTCGCTCCTTGGGCAAAAACGTCTGGTCATGATTTCCTTCAATTCATTCCAAGTTAAGGTCATAGCATCTTCCACACCTCGTTTGGCCTTCTCTGTGTTCCACCAAGTAAGTGCTATCCCATATAATCGACCGGTAGCATATCGCACTTTGCGATCCTCAGGGCAATCGCAATTTAGAAAAGTATTCTCCATTTCTTCAAACCAATGGAGGAGGGCGGTGACGCCTTCAGTCCCTTTGTATTTCGGAGGGTCGCATGATTTGAAGTGCTTGTAGGTACATTTAGTGGTATTTGGGGAAGAGTTGAAAATGTTTTGGTTTGCTTGATTGACAGGATTATCAGTGAGTGCTTGTTGAACTTGGATTACAATGTTGGGTATTACGGCAGCCATTTGTTGAGCGATTAAGGCAGCCATGCGTTCGCGGGCTTTTCTAGCTCTCGTCTTCCTACGGGCGGGGTTAGAAGACATCTACAAGGAATACATGGCAAAAGTATGAGTTGGATGCTTTTGGGATCATGGGTCGCATTAGGAATGAACATTTGTAAAATAATCATAGAAAAATAAATCTACTACATCCATAGGATGTCTTGAGTTTTGCTCGCTGTTAGGCCCTACATGCCGCCATACTTTACCTGTGTAATCATGTGGGCCCCCATGAATACCGGTTTTTCATATGGTTCGCACGGGTTTGCCTGGTTGCGTACACAAAACCCGGAGAAAATCAAGAAATATGTATACAACGTGTGATATTCGGAATGTGTCCAGGTGTAGACACGGTGACACCTCAAAGTAGGGTTAGTTCGAACGACGTTTGGTGTGGCATGCTTTAGCCTAATAGGTCCTTCGTACTCTCATCGTTGGTCCCCAGGTAGGCAAACTGGTCCGTTATTTTGGATTTATACGAATGCCAGCCTAGACAGGACGTTCCGACTACCGGTACTTGTACCCTTCCAGTTACTACATGCCCGTCGCAGAACTTACTTTGATGAGATTTGAAAATTGCGCAAAATCTTTGGATAATGAGAGTATGAAAATAAATTGAATACATGAACATCGATATATGTATAATGAATATGTATATATGTATAATGAATATGTATATAAGCATGTATGTTTGACTGTAAATGTAAACAAATATGAAACAAATAAATATCACAAGTTTTTATGTAACCAACTAATCAATTAAAATTTAGGCAGACTATAGTATAGGCTCTAAGGGTCTAATAACCTATCCTATATCCCTATAGTCATGGCTCTGATACCAATCTGTCACACCCCGACCCGCAGCGGAAAAGGTGATCGGGGCATGATTGGGTTATCATCAAAGCTCATGACATTTATTATGCGTTTCATATTCATTAATACAAATTAAATGGAAATTTACAATAAATGTTACGACATGTTCTATCTAACAATTTATACTTCTTTGTTCTCTTCTAAGGCATATCCTATGTTTTCCTTGCTTCAACCTGTTCACCTGTATCATGTGTAAAATAGGTTTTTGGATCAACATAATGTTGGCGAGTGAATCCTATGGAAAACATTTGAACAATTTTATTTAAATTGATTATGAAATATGTGCACAACCAAACATGAGTAAAAATAGATGTAAACTTAATCAACAATCATAAGATATTAAATGAAACACACATGAACAATAATGGAACAATTAGAGGCACGCGATTCTCAACTCGTCTCTCACGAGGAACTGAGGGGCCTAATGAATGATTTGCATAAACATGATAATATTAATGACACAACTACAAACAATATAAACTCAATGATACACACATGAACAATAATGAATTTGATTTGAAGCACGCGTTGTTCAACTCGTCTCCCACGAGGAACTGATTGGCTTAATGAATGAGTTTCATATAACTTGACAAAAGGAAATAAGTAAATCACAACAATATAAACAATCTAAGTTTAGGTCATGATGTGGTATGGCACAAGTTTAAATAAATAAATTAATTATTTTCATAACACATGACACACCCCAAAACGTGTAATTTAAAAGGGGAAGTTGTAAGATTCACTCACAGTGGGTGCGTTCGGTTGATGACGTTGAATGCACGCGAAGTGGTTTTAACCACGAGTGAGATTAACCTAGATAAATCGCATTATGGTTTTGTGAGTAAACGGGTTTTATTAATCTATTTTAGTAGGATTGTTGGGTGAATTTTTGTGAGTTTGAGGCTATTTTCAAACCTTAAAAATGTTATTTTTAAGTATTTTTAATTGATTTTTAATTTAAAATAATTAAATAAAAATAATAAAAAAATTTGATTTTTTTCTGACCGTTGACCTGCCCGTTGACCGTTGACCTGACCGTTGACCGGTTTGAATCGGAATACAAGTGCGCTGAGTGAGGCTCGAACCCGAGACCTCCCGTTCGCGTGCACGCAGCTCTACCAACTGAGCTACGTGTCTAACCCGTTATATATCTGATTTTAATTATATATATATATTAATTAGTTTAAACCGAAATTCATTTTATTTTAAAAACAGTTTAAGCGAATCGGACGTGCACTCCACAGGTCTCGAACCCGAGACCTGTGGCTTAAACTAACACACAGTCCACCGCTGGACTGTGTGTTTAACATGTTATATAATCCAATTTTTATTATACTTAAATACAAACTATTTGTTTTCATTTCTGACTTTATTTAAAAAGGTTAATAATCGTCCGGGTCGATGCAGAAGACCGGACTCGAACTCGTGACGTGCGACTTAAACATACACACAGTCCACCGCTGGATTGTGTGTCTAACTTGGTTATTATTCCGATTATTAATATACTTAACATATACCTGTGGCGACTCCGGTTAAGTTTAACAAAAAAATGATTTTTATTAAGGCAGCGTGTGTGAAACCGGATTCGAACTCGAGACGTTTGTATGTTTAATGTGCACACAGTCCACCGCTGGACTGTGTGTCTAACCCGAGTAATATCCTGATTTATATTATACTTATATGATCCGGATACATCGTCTTCTTCATCAAGTGATAACCAGATATAATGTCTGACTGGTTCGAGTTTTTATTCAGGTTTCTTTAGCGTTTTAGGTTAATTACTGATAAGATAGAAGTAAAAAGAAAGGAAAATAAGCGGGAGGTTTACCGACTAGTTTTCCTCTGTTTTCCGGCAGAACTCCGGCGACAGTGATTCCTTCCGGCGACGAGTGTCTTGCAGCAGAGAAACTTCAGAAAACTTACAAAATATGTGGGTAACTTCAGTGTAATTTTAGGAGGTTCAATAAAGCT
Organism: Scalesia atractyloides; assembly: GCA_947069175.1. Lineage (NCBI taxonomy): Eukaryota > Viridiplantae > Streptophyta > Magnoliopsida > Asterales > Asteraceae > Scalesia > Scalesia atractyloides. The sequence continues at coordinate 84,097,294 of CAMTDV010000022.1, read as the reverse complement.
CGGAAATGAGGAAAACGGTTTTCCGGCGATGAGCAGAGAAATTCCGCGAGTGGAATTACGCCGAGAAAAGGTGTGATTTTGAGCGAAAAGGTTTGCAGTGGGTTGTGGGTGAATTTATAGGGAGAAACCGAGGTGTATTTGGTCTGATTTCCGACTGGATTCGCAAATTATAAAACTCCGGCGGTTATAACTTTGTTCGCGGACTCAGACGTCGGTTATAACCGATGTCTTGTTAATGGTTTACGTTATAACGTAAATTGTCGTTAAGACTCGCGATATTTCCGGGATTTCCGACGACTGAACTATTGGGCGCCGGTTTTGAATTTGTAACGTTATTATATCAATTAAATGATTTCAATATATAACAAACAAAACAAGTGGCACAGTGGTTTGTGTGTTGTGTGTTAAGGCATTTCCGGACCGGTCACTGACCCGGGTTCGAAACCCGGCAGAGGTACTTTATTTTTATTTTGCGATTTTTGACAGTTTTTCAAAAACTAATTATATATTCTTGTATAATAATTGATTATGTATCGTTTAAAATTATTTTGGGCATTTAATTCGCAACGAAAATTTGACTGACTGTTCGGTTGATAAACGGAGCGGGTTTGGTAAATCCGTTTTTGACGGATGTTACAGTATCCCCTGCTTTTTAGAAATTTCGTCCCGAAATTTAAATAATGATATATTTTGACTAAAAGGATGATGATGTTTAGTTTGACAGTTGCTTGCTTTAGAAAAAGTAAGGGTTTAAGTTTTCTGTTCGAGGCGGTAACGTTCCTTGTAAGGGTTAAGTACCCTATTACAGGAATCGCTTTTTGTTGCCTACTGTATAAGTATTGATAAGCAGGAATGATTCGCTAAAAATGATATCATGCATAAGAGTTTAGATACGTTTGGGAAAGTATGGTTATATCCTAAGGCAAAACTTCTAACACTACAACCTACATGGAACGTAAATAAAAACACAACAGCTAATATTTGAACATAAGTAAACACAACAACTAATATTCGAACATGAATAAACACAACAGCAAATATTTGAATCCACATTCTGATAGCATATATGTTTGAATGGTGGGAGTTCCTCTCTCGTTTGTTATGATAGAGAGGTTAGTTTATGTAGAAATGGAACACAATCAAATCTCTTTAAATAGCAAGATGATATAAATTCCAACCAAGGCATTACTAAATCCTACATGGAACTTCTCATAACCGCCTGATAATGCCTCTGATCCTTTGGCAAGAATACTTATATATAGGAAGTACCAGCGGCGTATCCACCATATTCTTGCCAAATTTTCATTAGTTTTATCCACAAGTTATGATTGGTTACCAAGAAACTAATAACTCCTACATAGAACTTCTCATAACCGTCCGATAATGCCTCTGATCCTTTGACAAGAATACTTATATATAGGAAGTACCAGCGGCGTATCCACCATATTCTTGTCAAATTTTCATTGGTTTTATCAGTGAATTATGATTAGTCCTATAACTCTACAACCAATACAACAATCATAAAATACTGAAATGAAATATATCTGTGCGATCAAGGCTCAATCAAACGGAGCCGATCGTATTGCATGTACTGAAAATGAAATGTCTGTGCGCTCAAGGCTCAATCAAACGGAGCCGAACGTATTGAATGTACTGAAAATGAAATTGTCTGTGTGCTCAAGGCTCAATCAAACGGAGCCGAGCGTATTGCATGTACTGAAATTGAATAACTTAATCACACAAACAGCCTATGCATGGAACCTCTCATAACCGCCTGATAATGCCTCCGATCATTTGACAAGAATACTTATATATAGGAAGTACCAGCGGCGTATCCACCATATTCTTGTCAAATTCTCATTGACTTTATCCGCAAGTTATGATTAGCTCTATGCGACTCTACAACAAACACAACAACCACAAGATACTGATAATGAAAATGTATGTGCGCTCAAGGCTCAATCAAACGGAGCCGAACGTATTGCATGAACTGGAAATGTAACTTGAACTGTGCGCTCAAGGCTCAATCAAACGGAGCCGAACGTATTGCATGTACTGAAAATGAACAACTTAATCTAAACAACATTCACACAAAGCCTATGCATGGAACCTCTCATAACCGCCTGATAATGCCTCCGATCATTTGACAAGAATACTTATATATAGGAAGTACCAGCGGCGTATCCACCATATTCTTGTCAAATTCTCATTGACTTTATCCGCAAATTATGATTAGTTCTATGCGACTCTACGACAACACCACAACCACAAGATACTGATAATGAAATTGCATGTGCGCTCAAGGCTCAATCAAACGGAGCCGAACGTATTGCATATATTGAAATGTAAAATGAAATGACCGATCAAGGCTCAATCAAACGGAGCCGATCGTATTGCATGTATTGAAATGGAAAATGAAATGACCGATCAAGGCTCAATCAAATGGAGCCGATCGTGCGGGCACGCCAAGATCAACCGCATAATAAAATGGGGATCCAACTCAACCTCATGGATGGGGAGCTGCGGCCTCGGCAAAAGCATATACTGAAAACAATATACAATAATTACCCTAATAGACTACACATGGAGCCTCTCATAACCGCCAGATAATGCTTCTGATCCTTTGACAAGAATACTTATATATAGGAAGTACCATCGGCGTATCCACCGTATTCTCATCAAAGTTTCATTGGCTTTATCCTTAAGTTATGTTTGGTTCTATGTGATAAAGAAAAACATAAAACTAAACGATAGGAGTTGAATCTGGATCTTCAGCGAAGAGGACTAGTTGAGTTTCTTCGTTTGGGCCGTCATTATCTTCAACAGGATTGGTGTTGATATTGAAGACTCTTCCTCTTGCTGGTGGCATAGTGGTTGGGTTTTCTTGGTTTACTTGGTTAACTGGGTTTGATTGGGCTTGAGTGTTGATAACGTTAACCAATTGAGGGCATGTGTTTCTAAAGTGGGTAGGGTCGCCACAATTGAAACAAGCTCGAGCATATGGGAACACGGGGTATTGGGGTTGGTGATAAGTTTGGGCCATGTTTTGAGTAGGGGAAAAGGTTTGGTTTTGAAAGGTGCGACAAACATTGCTCAAATGACCATAGCGTCCACAAGTTGCACATAGACGACAAGGTAGGGTATGGGGATGGTGATAAAAACAGTTGTTGCATCGAGGGTGAGATCCAAGATATGGTTTCTTATTTGGGTAAGCTGAGTTGGGTGCCACTTGGGTGATTGGGATAGCTCGGATGGGTATGGCGTGTAAAACTGGTGGATTTCGTTGGGTAGCAGCGAAAAGTCGCCCGACTCTTCTTCTCTTAGGATTGGGTTGAGAAGGGGATTCGGTTTGGGTGGAGTCGGAGGTTTCAGTCGATTCTTTATCCTTCTTCTTCTCCTCCTTGAAGTCTTTGTTTCGGATTCGGTTCTCGGTGAGCTCTGTTGCTAGCTCCATTGCTGCTTCCAAAGTTGCAGGCTTGGTACTTATCACAGGGTCTTGAATCTTTGACGGAAGACCACGAATGTAGTGCTCGATCAAACGGTAGAGGGGAGTAAACATGTCGGGAACCATTTGATGTAATTCGAGGAACCTTTTGTTGTATGAGATGTGGTCTCCGGGATTTCCGACGACTGAACTATTGGGCGCCGGTTTTGAATTTGTAACGTTATTATATCAATTAAATGATTTCAATATATAACAAACAAAACAAGTGGCGCAGTGGTTTGTGTGTTGTGTGTTAAGGCATTTCCGGACCGGTCACTGACCCGGGTTCGAAACCCGGCAGAGGTACTTTATTTTTATTTTGCGATTTTTGACAGTTTTTCAAAAACTAATTATATATTCTTGTATAATAATTGATTATGTATCGTTTAAAATTATTTTGGGCATTTAATTCGCAACGAAATTTTTGACTGACTGTTCGGTTGATAAACGGAGCGGGTTTGGTAAATCCGTTTTTGACGGATGTTACACCTCGGATTATGTTCACCACTACGCAAGTTACCATTGGTAACAAGGAGGGTACAAGAACTATATACTATACAAGAATGTAAAGACAAGAATGATAAGGTGTCATCTAGATACCAAGTAGCCAAGTATTCAACAACCCGACGAGCACACGAGAACAATCGTCAACGGCTTTGTGGGGTTGTGACACTTTAAGTCTAGCAAACTATCTTGGGATCTTGATGAAAAATCATCAAGTGATGTGTGGTCTCAAGTTAGGATAGCCCAAGCTTCCTTGGTGGACACACATGAACAAGTTTAAGAACTTGCATCACTTGTGAGCTCAATGCTCTTCAAAAACAGAAAGTTTAGGGTGTTAAAACAGCCCTTAGTTCATGTTAACAAGATTGGTTAGGCTTTACTAATCATAAGCTTGATTGTAAGCACAAGAACACAAGTTTGTTGAAGTTAAAACACAAGTTTGATAAAAGTTTAGACAAAACAGAAAGTTTGTGGACATTTTGGGGCATTTCCAGGTCTGGATTCTCCATGGAGAACCCTAGGAATTCAACCCAAAGTTTATCCAAGCAAGTAGGAAAAAGAATGGAGTGATTTCATTAAGAAATGAGTGAGTTACACTCACTTTAGTAAGAGGTATATAATCTGCTCGAAAATCTGATGTTGCAAGGATCTTGAGGTGATTTCAGAGAGATTAAAGTGTAAAAATGTTTGGATTAGAGGTGAGTTTTATAGGGGAAGTATTAGGATTAGTTAGGTGGGGTTTAAGTGAGTATTAAAGGCCTCAAAAACACAAAAAAAAACCCCGTCCAAAAGGGCTGCTGTCCGTGCTTGCTGCATTTCATCTCGACCGGGAACAAAGCATATAAGGCTTTTGTTCCCGGGTTACTTCAGATTTGTGGCGAGTGGCGGAGTGGTTAAGGCGCTTGCATGTTGAACCGGAGGTCCCGGGTTCGAGTCCCGCGGATCCGGTTTTGTTTGTTTATTATTATTTTCTTTTTATTTTAATCAAAAACTCAATAATTTAGTTTCACAATTGGCAGGAAAGGCCCCTGTAGTTCAAGAATCCAAGAATTACACTTTAAACCTTGGACTTTATTAAAGAAGATATATATTAACATTTAAATTCAAAATGTTATATATATATATATATATCTATATATATATATATATATATAAATAAATTAGCATTTTAATTTTTTTTTAAAAAGAAATTAATTAATTTTATTAACTAATTTAATTAATTAATTAATTAATTAATTTAATTAATTAACTTAATAAATGAATAGGTAATTATATTTTCGTAACGAATTTAGTTTAACGATTAAAAATTTCACGTTTGAGTCTCATTTACGCAATACAAACCAAGTTTGCGAGTTATCACACGTTTACGGTTGAGAGTACCACGAATATGTTTACACGTTTAAAGTATGAACAAGTATAAGTGTAACATGACTATAATTAACATAATATAGTTAAAATACGAGTTTCTCATTACGATTCAAGTCTCGGTTTACAACGTTTACAACAGAAGATGAAAACAAGATACAACGCTTACTAAAAATAGAAGTACGATACAAGGTTTCCAAATATAGAAAGTATAGAAACGCGGAGGGTTACAGTCTTGATCATGATTTTGTGCTTGTATGATATTGTTATGAAAAAAGTGTTGTGGTGTATGATTAGTTCGGATGAATATTCGAATCCTTGCAGTTGTGATGATATGTTTGAGTATTAAAATCGTAGGCTGCGTTTTCTTTATAAAGATCATGATATATGCTTAGGTTTTTGATATTATGAATATAGATGCATGATAATTAAAGTATAACCTGCTGCAAATCAATATTATGGGTCGTGGTGATCATTAGGAGGGTTTCGGGTGGAGTTCTAGGGTAAAACAGTAAGCTGATGCTCAAAGACAGGCAACTTCAGTTGGCTGTAAACGAACCATTATAAATCGAAAAATTGATTTTCTAAAGCCTAAAACGTACGTTTTCGAAAAACGCTTCTAGTGGAACTAGAATCACATTTTTCTGAAGTCGTTTACTATTTTAAATTACTGATTTAGTGCAGCAGCTGAAGCTGCGTTTTTTCTGCAGAAAATTCACGAAATGTTTTCTGTCATAACCTGTAAACCGAAAAGAGTTAAGTCACGAAATTTATGCAGTAGATACTCCTAGATGTTCAGAAAAATCTCCAACTGAAATTTCGTCGATCGAACAAACGAGTATTTTTAAATGATTTTTCCCGTGGACTGCAGTCAGAAAGTGACGAATCTAACTGCAGCCCATTAAATAAATTCTTATAGATAATTGGTAATCAATTAGGACTCGAAAATTTTGTACAAAATTCTACAGTCTAATTTACACCTGTAAAAAAATTGTAATTTTTGGAACGTTGGAATTATTTTATAAGAATTCTCGAAAACAGCCTAGTTATGAGTGTACAAGCTGAAACATGATAACTTACGTTTGTGTGAGTCTAAGTGTTGTATGAGTTATCCTGTATTTGTGACAAGTTGATTTGGTCATTATTTTGTATGGTGATATTTGCATGCATGATTATGGTTTCGAATTGGTTATTACGTGTGCCGTACTGTGTGTTAGTTATGCGTAGGTTTTGTGTCAGTGTGTTCACTCACTAACTTTGAATCGGTTGACCTGTTAGGACGCGATTAGCGGTTCCATCCTTTACTTCTTTTGCGTTTATCTAACCGAGCAATTTAAGGTGAGTTCACGGCCCCTATTTTTTTCGGTTTTTGAACAACAGGGGGAGAAACATGTATACGCTCTACAACTCTATCTTTTACGTTATGCGAAATTAACGTCGTTAACTATTCGGTAACTAAGTTAATGTTAATGTATGTTATGGTGGATACGCCGCTGGTACTTCCTATATATAAGTATTCTTGCCAAAGGATCAGAGGCATTATCAGGCGGTTATGAGAAGTTCCATGTAGGATTTAGTATTGCCTTGGTTGGAATTTGTGTTACATTTATATCATCATGTTATTTAAAGAGATTGGATTGTGTTCCATTTCTACATAAACTAACCTCTCCATCATAACAAACGAGAGAGGAACTTCCACCATTCAAACATATATGCTATCAGAATGTGGATTCAAATATTTGCTGTTGTGTTTATTCATGTTCAAATATTTGCTGATGTGTTTATTCATGTTCGAATATTAGCTGTTGTGTTTACTTATGTTCAAATATCAGCTGTTGTGTTTTTATTTATGTTCCATATAGGTTGTAGTGTTAGAAGTTTTGCCTTAGGATATAACCATACTTTCCCAAACGTATCTAAACTCTTATGCATGATATCATTTTTAGCAAATCATTTCTGCTTATCAATACTTATACAGTAGGCAACAAAAAAAGTGATTCCTGAATTGGGTACTTAACCCTTACAAGGAACGTTACCGCCTCGAACAAAAACTTAAACCCTTATTTTTCTAAGCATACAACTGTCAAACAAAACATCATCATTCTTTTAGTCAAATATATCACAATTTAAATTTCGGGACGAAATTTCTAAAAAGCAGGGGATACTGTAACATCCGTCAAAAACGGATTTACCAAACCCGCTCCGTTTATCAACTGAACAGTCAGTCAAAAATTTCGTTGCGAATTAAATGCCCAAAATAATTTTAAACGATACATAATCAATTATTATACAAGAATATATAATTAGTTTTTGAAAAACTGTCAAAAATCGCAAAATAAAAATATAATACTTCTGCCGGGTTTCGAACCCGGGTCTGTACCGGTCCGGAAACATGTCTTAACACACCTCACACAAACCACTGCGCCATTTGTTCTGTTTGGTAAATATTGAAATCATTTAATTCATAAAGTGACGTTACGAATTCAAAACCGGCGCCCAACAGTTCAGTCGTCGAAATCCCGGAAATCTCGCGAGTTTTAACGACAATTTACGTTATAACGTAAACCATTAACAAGACATCGGTTATAACCGACGTCTGAGTCCGCGACCAAAATTATAACCGCCGGAGAAATTTAAATCAATGAATCCAGTTGGAAATCGGGCCAAATACATCGACGATTTGTTCTATAAATTCACCCACAACCCACTGCAAATCTTTTCGCTCAAAACCACACCTTTTCTCGGCGTAATTCCACTCGCCGGAATTTCTCTGCTCATCGCCGGAAAACCGGTTTCCCCATTGCCGAGCCTTACGGAGCCCCTGAGCTTATACCGGAGATACCCACACCCTTTGTAAGCTTCCTGGAGACTCGCTGCTACAAGAAACTCGTCGCCGGAGGTGATTTCTGTCGCCGGAGTTCTGCCGGAAAACAGAGGAAAACTAGTCGGTATACCTCACGCTTATTTTCCTTTCTTTTTACTTCTACCTTATCAGTAATTAACCTAAAACGCTAAAGAAACCTGAATAAAAACTCGAACCAGTCGATTTCCGAATTCTGGTTAAATCTCAACGAGGAAGACGATGTTTCGGTAGTTTATAAGTATAATTAAAATCAACTTATTACTCGGGTTAGACACACAGTCCAGCGGTGGACTGTGTGCACATTAAGCATACAAACGTCTCGAGTTCGAATCCGGTTATACACACGTTGCCTTAATTAAAATCATTTTTTTTGTTAAACTGAACCGGAGTCGCCACAGGTATATGTTAAGTATATTAATAATCGGAATAATAACCAAGTTAGACACACAGTCCAGCGGTGGACTGTGTGTATGTTTAAGTCGCACGTCACGAGTTCGAGTCCGGTCTTCTGCATCGACCCGGACGATTATTAACCTTTTTAAATAAAGTCAGAATTGAAAACAAATAACTTGTATTTAAGTATAATAAAAATTGGATTATATAACATGTTAAACACACAGTCCAGCGGTGGACTGTGTGTTAGTTTAAGCCACAGGTCCCGGGTTCGAGACCTGTGGAGCGCACCGTCCGAATTGATTTAAACTGTTTTTAAAATAAAATGATTTTCGGTTTAAACTAATTAATATATATATATAATTAAAATCAGATATATAACGGGTTAGACACGTAGCTCAGTTGGTAGAGCTGCGTGCACGCGTACGGGAGGTCTCGGGTTCGAGCCTCACTCAGCGCACTTGTATTCCGAATCGAACCGGTCAACGGTCAGGTCAACGGTCAGTCAAACGGTCAACGGTCAGAAAAAAATCAAATTTTTTTATTATTTTTATTTAATTATTTTAATTAAAAATCAATTAAAAATACTTAAAAATAACATTTTTAAAGTTAGAAAATAGCCTCAAACTCACAAAAATACACCCAACAATCCTACTAAAATAGATTAATAAAATCCGTTTACTTACCAAACCATAATGCGATTTATCTAGGTTAAATCTCACTCGTGGTTAAAACCACTTCGCGTGCATTCAACGTCATCAACCGAACGCACCCACTGTGAGTGAATCTTACAACTCCCCCTTTTAAATTACACGTTTTGGGGTGTGTCATGTGTTATGAAAATAATTAACTTATTTATTTAAACTTGTGCCATACCACATCATGACCTAAACTTAGATTGTTTATATTGTGGTAATTACTTATTTCCTTTTGTCAAATTATATGAAACTAAATCATTAGGCCCCTCAGTTCCTCGTGAGAGACGAGTTGAGCATCGCGTGCCTCTAAATGTTCCATTTTTGTTCATGTGTGTATCATTGAGTTTATATTATTTGTAGTTGTGTCATTCATATTATCATGTTTATGCAATTCATTCATCAGGCCCCTCAGTTCCTCGTGAGAGACGAGTTGAGCATCGCGTGCCTCTAATTGTTCCATTATTGTTCATGTGTGTTTCATTTAATATCTTATGATTGTTGATTAAGTTACATCTATTTTTACTCATGTTTGGTTGTGCACATATTTCATAATCAATTTAAATAAATTTGTTCAAATGTTTTCCATAGGATTCACTCGCCAACATTATGTTGATCCAAAATCCCTTTTACACATGATACAGGTGAACAGGTTGAAGCAAGGAAAACATAGGATATGCCTTAGAAGAGAACAAAGAAGTTTAGATTGTTAGTTAGATCATGTTGTAACATTTATTGTAAATTTCCATTAAATTTGTATTAATGAATATGAAACGCTTAATAAATGTCATGAGCTTTGATGATAACCCAATCATGCCCCGATCACTTTTTCCGCTGCGGGTCGGGGTGTGACAGAAATTATAGTAGTACTACTGGGCCCGACAAGCCCCACCCGAGCTAGTCGCGCTAGCCGACCGGGAATGGTCAACGGGTGATTAATTTGGCCTAACTTTCGCCATGGTCAGTGATAGACCTGGCAACACAAAGGCAACAACAGTCAGCTTCGATCGCGAACTCTTACGTGACGTAACTCTAGGCTCGCTACCTGCATGTTAACATTGAACTTATTTACGAATCAACATTATTATTCCAGGTTAGGAATAATGGAACTATGTCGTTATTCCGGGTTAGGGATAACGGGGGAAACCAATCTTTTAAACCGAACTTGTGAACTTATAAAACATGTGAACTCACTCTTCTTTAATGTTGACACTTGTTTCTTTGCATGTTTCTCAGGACGCTAGGAGCGCTAGGTGCACCCACTTTGCATTTGATCAAGACATTTTTATCGAGTCTTTATTTACGATTATTTTTTGGACTTTGGTTATGGCGTTTATGTTGGCGTCCTTTAATTTATTCTAGTGCTTCCGCTAAACTTTGAAACTTTGGAACTTTGAAAATGACTATGCATATTTAGAATAAATGTTTTTGGAAAACGTTTAAATAAATCATATAGAGTCGTTCGACATTGCTAGTGTCTGAGATTCTGGTTTGATCACACGCCTCGCGGTAATTCTCCGCAAGTGGAAATTGAGGGTGTGACAATTTACCTACTGATATGTTATACTAAATAACATATTTTAAACATTTTTAACTGACTGTAACATCAATTTTCTTAAACATCACTTAAAGACGTCATATTACGACATAAGCGCCGTTTCGGAGCATAGTATAGTTTTAAACCATATTAATGAACCAAGACTTGTTACCTACTGATTTTAAAACTTATTTTTAAAAATATTTACATTAGGTACATGTTATAAACTCAGAATCCCAAATAATTTATGAACTATGTGTAAAATGACCAAAATGCCCCTTCGGTGCATAGTTTGGTCATAAAAGGTAAAATGCACATATAATTGATATCCTACTGATATTATATCATAAATAAAGTATTTTTCCAGAATACTTATAATCATAACATTAAATTATATTCAAGTCCCTTTTATATGATATGAAATTACCAAAACGCCTTATGAGGCATAATTTCGTTTTAAAACCTTAACGGGCATACAAGTTGATATCCTACTGATATCTTAACTTATTTAAAGTATAATGGCATATAGAACTTGTCCATAACTTATTCAGTTACTCGATATCACCAAAATGCGCACAGTTAAGCATTTGTAACTATGTTTTTTTCGGAAATTAATCGAAACGGGTTTAACCTTTTCATTTAAGTTTTAAAATCCAGAATGTTAATAGTTTACCCCTATTAAACAAGTCAAGCTACTTGTTGGGATTAAACTACATTCTATCCAATCATCGTTTAATCTAGCGTCATACGTTTTGATCAAGTACGCTAGTCGGTCAAAGTCTATGACTTAAATAAGACCGTTGGTATTTAATTGGTTAGTTTATGCCATAATCCAGACTAGAGACTTGCCGGTAAATGCTATCTGCACTTAGTCCTTTTTGTGTACGGCTGAGTTATTAAAAATTAAAGAAGACTAGCTGAGGTAAATACTCTCGACTTATTTCCCCTATACGGGCTTAGGTTACGGTAAATTATTATCGCTTGTTCGGAAATGGGATTAATCGAACGCTGGTTCGGAATAGAAATCCGCATATTCTGTTTTAATCATTTTTGTTTGATAATTTAAACATCGGGGGTTAACTACCGTGTCCTGGATATCCTCGGCTCATTACAATCGAAATGGCCACGACCTTAGCGCGGGTGTAGGCATACACCCGATAGACGCTCAATTATGCATTCCCACAAGGTTGGGAGGAATTGACTTCTTCGTGAGTCCAAAGTGGTGTGTACGTTAATTGTGTCTCGATTTTCACGCCGAACCCCGTATGTATGACAAACATGTAAATCTGTTAACAAGGTTGGACGGTTAATTAACCCAAGTTATAAAAAGAATTTTTGTGCTGATACGCACTTAAAACATTTCGAAATGTTTTCAAAATGAGTCAGTTGGGTGTATTTACCAGCGAAAGCTGACGTATTTTCAAAAGACTAATCTGTAGGTATAATACGAAAATAGGCCGGAAGTGCTCGGTAGTGATAGAGGATCTTGCAAATCCTAAATCTGCCCAAAGTCTGTTTTGTATTCTTTCCATGTATAATTTATGATCCGCTTGTGGATCTTCTATTACAAGCTTGTATATTATTTAGTATTTTCGAACATTCGGTTTGTAATAGTAATTTTACTTCAAGACTTCCGTTGTGCTGTGTTTAATTGACAATGATGTTATCAACTGACGTCACGATACTCCCCACCCGGGCCCACCGGTGTATGGATTTCGGGGTTGGAAATCCGGGGTGTGACATAACCACGCCACTATCATCACCACTTGCTGGCAGCAACGACCTAAGCAACCCACCGTCACCTGCTGGCAACCACCTCAACATCCCAACCCACCCCACCGTCAACGTCATCAAACCACCAAAGACCACCGTAGCGCTTCGATTTCGGCATTGATCTAGGGTTATAGAAGACAGCTCAATTAGAGATTCAATCTAGGGTCAGACCATCTAGTGGTTTGGGTTTAAATCATACCGTCCCCGACGGATCTGGTAAACAGATCTGGGTTTAAATCGCGAGAGAACAAAGTGTGTAGGTTTGGTTGGGTGGTGGTCCGATGGAGCGAGGTGGTGGTCAGCGATGGTGATGAATCTAAATAGCAGGGGCGTTGGTGAAACAGATATATAACTCCATTCATGTTGTTGATTGATGAACCATGGTGTTGGTTGAGTTAGGGTGGTAGGCGGTTTATGGTGATAGCGGTGGTAGGTTGTGGTGGGATGTGGTGGTAGGTTATTTATGGTGATGGTTGCGGTGGATGGTGAGTGGGGATGGTGAATTATGGTGGTGATGATGTCTGATGGTAGTGGTGTTGATGGGTAGGGGTTGTTGCGACAAAAGCTAGAGAGAGAATGGTTGTCACAAAAGGTATATAGATAGAGAGAGAAGGTTGATGAAGTAAGGAGTGAATTAGATTTTTGTAGGTAATATAATAAATAAATAATAGATACTAATATGTAAAATTACTAAATTACCCCTACTTTGAATTAAAAGGACAAAAGTGCCCTTACTTTTAACAACGAAAATGAACAGAGTTAAGGACAAAGAGTATATTAGAGAATCAATAGAAACGTCAGGAAGTAAAATTATTATTTTTAAATGATTAGGACAAAACCGTTAAAACAACGAGCAAAACGGAAGTTTACTCTACACATAATATTAAACTTTGGAAACTTCTAAGTAAAAAATATAAGTTTATATAAAAAATTTAATAACCAATGTCATATTAAATTCATTTGGTTACTGATATAATAACTATCTTTAATTAAAAAATAAATTTCTATAATTGAATAGGAGAAAGATGTTTAAGAAAATAGATGACTCCAATAGATAATACGTAGCCTTAAGCTTTTATTTTATTATATAGATATATATTTAAATGCAAGGAAATAAATGTGTATTGAAGATGTTAATTCCGAACTTTTAAAATATAAAAAGCATGACATCTAGCAAGAGTTGTATTACCTAAATTTTTAATTAGCTAAGGTGAAATATGTTTATTTAACACGCCGTTTGTTCTAGGGCTGATATATGATGTGTCACTAATACATATGATAGTCAGAGTTCAATATTTCAATCCACTAACAATAAAACATTACATTCTTTTTATAATATAAAACAAAATATACTATAAAGCGACATTAATTTGAGGAAACCATTTCATCAATTAATTTTGAAAATTCTTGTGCATCTTTTATTCCCTCGAGTCCCCTTTTAATTTCATCCTCAATGATCCTGTAATCTTACGTAGATGCACACCCAAGTAAACTTCTACTCAGTGGGACACAATTCCATATATATATATATATATATATATATATATATATATATATATATATATGATTCGGTTCCCTCGAGTCCCCTTTTCATTTCATCCTCAATGATCCTGTAATCTTACGTAGATGCACGCCCAAGTAAACTTCTACTCAGTGGGACACAATTCCATATATGTATATATATATATATATATATATATATATATGATTCGGTTAAATTAAGAACCATCACGAGTTGTGAGAATCATGAGAACTCCTACTTCCTCCGCTCGTTTAGCCACTATTTTTTGCATAAACGTAGATGAAAATGTTAAAAACACATCTATAAAAAAAACAAAAAGGTTGTCGAGTCGATAGTTACGATTGATGTAAATTTTGTTTACAACCCATGTAAATTTTGTTTACGACAATGTAAATTTTTTTACATCTAATGTAAATTTTTACATGTGACATTTTTTATATAAATTTTTTATGTTGGAACAAGTGATTTTTTAAATATTTTTTAGAATTTTTATTTTTTGAAATGCCTAGTTCCGATAGTTCTCACAACTCAAGGTGGTTCTCATTTTAACATTTCCCTACATACACATGTTAAGTAGCAAATTCAATAGTTTCACATTCAGTGATTCACATTAAGTAGTTTACGTAACACATTCAGGATTTCACATTCAGGGATTCAGCAGTCACCTTTCAATGGAGTGGTTTTAGTGGTCACCGTTCGATACATTAGTTTCAATGGTCACCTTTCGATGCATCAGTAAAACAACACATATTTATGTACAATAAATACTATACTTTAGAAATTTAAGAGCCACACAATATCGAGTTTAGATTCCCAACTAAGAGGTATTGGGAAACCCAAATTCTTCCATAAAATGTTGTTTAAAGTATTGGGTTTCTGTCACAACTACCGACCCCATCCTAAACGGGAGTGGTGAACAAACCAAGTGGTACAGGTGTTTATTAAAATCATGGCAGCCGGAAATTTCATCAAGACCGGGTGTCAAGACAATTTCAGAGTTTTCAAAACACCAAATTTTATAACCCATATTCACATAATAGGTTTTCGTGGGGATAAACCCTTAATTACAAAACACATTTCTTTATTCAAATGACATAGCCACTGTTTTAAGCTTTTGGTGCCTCGTCACACTTTTGACTCTTTCACAGTAAATCACTTGAAACACATTTTGATCGGTAGGAAATACTTGTGAGCACATTCTTTTGTAGAAAATGACACATTCTTATAATACATCACTAAGAATTTTTACATTTGTTTATATCTTACAACTACCCAGAGGTGTTTGTCACATGGTAGTTCTTGTGACTGTGATCATATTACTTACCATTGGTCCTTCTTCCAATTAGTAAAACATTTATATGTATTGTATACAAAACCCCACATACTGACAATAGTTTTCCCATAAGAATACAAAGATTTAATCAATGTAATCTAAGTAATAACTTGAAAACATTTAGGGTTTTGAAAGCATTTGATAAAAGAGAATGACTCACTTTGCTATATTTTTTGTTTAATCCGGCCTCCTGGTTCTAAGCCCTAATTACACATAATGTAAGACGTATTAGTGTAAAACCAGATCAAGCCTAACGATAATCACGAGATCAAAACCACAACGTAAGTTAACAAAGTATCGTCTTATTCAGGTAGAACTTTGGCATTCGTTGGTTGGTTTTGTGATCGATGGGACAGGGTATCGTACCGGTGATTTAGGGTTTTGATACGCGAAATACGAGACAGAGATTCGTGACTAGAGATTTCAGAGAGCGGGAATGAGCGACTCGAACCATCTCACCCCTGCCCCTTATATACCAAGTTTTGTCCTTGGCTGTGCGTTGCGGGAGGGGAGGGGTTTCCCTCCGTGACAAGCGGTATACCGGTGATTTAGGGTATTGATACACGGAATACGAGACAAAGATTCATGACTAGAGATTTCAGAGAGCGGGAATGAGTGTCTGAAACCATCCCCCGCCCCTTATATATCAAATTTTGTACTTGGACACGTGTCGCGGGAGGGGAGGGGAGGTGTGTCCCTCCGCGACACGCAGGGGATGGTGTTAGGGCTTAGGTTAACCCTGTCACCCTGCCTTGCCACATGTTACCCGGTGGTGACACGTGTAATACCCCTGTCGCGCATTACACCAGGTAACCACATAGTCTCATGCGACGCGCTAGAAAATGCTGGATCTCGTTTTCTCATTTTTCATGCCAGGTCTTGTCGCACGTATTCGACGTTTCGATTACATTTTGGAGGGTTGTTATAGTTTCAGTGTTGATCTTGTTACTTTGCCTCAAACTGGAAAATGTTATTATTAGAATAGAGGTCTGAAGTTAAATTCATTACAAACCCATGGTAAAATCAAATAGATTAAATTCATTATAAACCCATGGCAAAATAGGAATTAAATTCATTATAAACCCATGGCAATTCATATATGAATTAAATGAACACTTATAATACAATTGATGGATGTGGGGTTAACTCAATTATTAGAGGCACATGCCTTTTAGATTAAAGGTTTAGACTTAAACTTTGACAATGAAGTAAGTTAGAATTATTAATGTGAAATAACATTTATTGTTTACAAAGAAGTTAATATACATTGGGTTCCTGTGATTGAGTTGCATTGTTGTAGGTAATATATTGGGACTTGGTATGCCATAAAAGACCAACTCAAGAAAGAACTTAACATTGCATCAGGAGAATTAGAATTTTAATTAGTTACCAATCTGGCCCTTAGCCTTCCTAACTGATAAACAGGTAAGGTGATCTCATGATATACTTTCTGGTTGGGGTTTCCAAATCTCTTAAGGTTTGGATTTGCTAGGTATATTACAGTTAAAAAAGGAAATTGGATTTAAATAATTTTAACTATTATTTATCGGCCGGCAATCCCATGTAACGGAATATTTTGTGAGAGTCGTATAAGTTTTTTTCGAAATAGCAAAAAAATCAAAATTTTGATGACGTCGATTGCTTATGTGGCAAAAAATCAAACATTTGACGAAGTGGATTGGTTGTGTGGGAAAAAATGAAACTTTTGATGAAGTGGCCGGACTCCTTACATGGCAAAGTTTTGATGATGTGGACTGCTTATATATGTCAGCAAAAACTAATTACGTTAAACTTCACATTATATTTCGTTAGTTGAGAATAGGTAATAGTTGAGATAATTTAAATCTAATTTTCTTTAATACATAAAAATAAATGAGCATCACAAAATAAAAATTGGGAAGGGAATATGGTATCACGAAATCGAAAATGACCTTTTGTACATACATATTGTGCCACAAATGCATTGACACATGTCACTGTTTAACTTGGTTCTGCTTTTATGATTTTATTTTTAAAAGGGGCATGTTAAAAACATTTTTTTGAACAGCAATTTTATTAAACAAAAGAGGCAAATAGAAGATAGAAGTGGACAAAGAAAATGGGCCAACTTATAAGGGACAAATTTTTAAATTAAAGTTACCGATTATGTTACTCTAGAAATTGTATTAGAAATTGCATTCTAGTCATATTCTTTTATCCATAGAAAAGTGTTGTACAGGGGCGGATGTAGTGTATTACAAGGGGTATTAGGCGCTCCGGCGGTAGTGTAAATTTTAGAAAAAATTAACGTTTTTTCGATTTCGTTACCTTTTTCTTTTAAAACTTTACCCCTTGGCGTTCCGGCTAGATCCGCCACTGGTGTTGTATATGATTTCCTTGATAATTTAGGTTCCATTGTATGTTGTTGAATATCCATCAAACGTTTGTGTATATAAACCAAAAGGTTGCCAAAAATCCACTTTGTTTTGGCATTTTGCTCGATGTCGTGACTAAAAACTCGTCAGGGACTTAATTATTTCCTCCAACGTATAACTTTCAATTGGGGTCAATTCTACACCATGATCTGATGAGATTTCACACATTCTTTGCCATTCCTCTATCTTCACCCCATCTTGTTATAGAAAAATAAACTAAAAGTTATATAAAAATATTATAAAATAACAAAAAAAAATAAAAAAAAATAAATGACTCTTACAGTGCCTTCACCTCGACAAGGAAGGTTTATTGCGGTGTCGCCTATGTTCTCGCTTGGTGTCAATCTTATCATCAACACCCCGGAAGCTGCAAGATGACCATAACACATGCTCTACCTTGTTTTGTTTTGTTATGCACAAATTTATCATACTATATTAACTTTGATATCCAAATTATTCAAATATCAACATTTTTTATATTATCATATTAATTGTTAAAAGTCTATTTACAGTGGTTTCATTATTAACAATTATTATAGTATCTCTAGAGGTGTCCAGACGAGGCGTCCGAATATGATGTGACGACCAAGTAGAGGAAAGAGGGAGGTGAGAGAGAAGGTTTTGGATAAGATACTAGATAAACGAACGTGTTTAATGAGGGAGAGTGATGCGGTGGTGGCAACCGATCGTCAACATTCAAGGTGCTTGTGATCAGGGGCGGATTTATGTGTGAGATAGGGGTTACTCGGGATACCTTCAACTTTCTTGACGAAATATAAATTTGTTTTTATTATTCGAATACCCTTAATTAAATATTAGGATATCTCTGAATGTAATAGTAGAGATAAATGAAGAAAATGAAATATTTTATAGAAAGAATGAGTTAAATAACAGTACGAGCAAGTAAATTACAAAAGCTGAAGAAGAAGGCGTACTCATTTTTATTTTGAACCACATGTCAACACATAATTGTTATTGTTTTTTTCTTCTTGAAATCTGGAAATGTACTACAACCCACATGGGCTACCTAACTTTTCATTCTATTAAGAGTTTAAATGCTTGGTTGGTTTCTGTGGTTTGCGAAAATTGCAGATTTGGTCCCAATAGTTCATTAATTACATACATGGTCCCAGTGGTTGCAATTTTTGCACTCGGGTGGTCCTTATGACTAACCCATGTTAACTTTCTCAGTTAAGTCTATGTAAAATTACCACACTACCCTTACTATTAAAAAACAAAAATAAATAAACACATTCTTCTTCTTCACCCTGATCTCTCTCTCTCTCACTTTCCTTTTCTCTCTCTAAAACCACAAGACCACCGTCTCCCACCTCCACCACCGCCTCCACCGCCGTCTCCTACCTTCTCCTCCCATTCACTGTTTCAGGTAATTAATCTCCCTATTTTCCTAAACTTAAAACAGGGAGCCTCTTCATCATCATCTTATCTCCTAAAAAAATCTACCACCCAATAACAACCAACGACCACCACCCTTACTGCCCTCAACTACCCAACCCGCCGGAAAAATGACGTGGGTCGTCGGAACACCACACCAGCCGCCGCTACTGCTGCCGTCATCGTAAACCACCGCCCATCACTACAAAACCTACCTGCCATCGCCATCGTCACCTCCTTCAACCTCCACCGTACACCCAACCTCTCTCTCTACCTCCCAGCTGATGATGCACATCGAACTGCCGGAACCTACTACCGGAAAAATGAAACTGCAACTCATCTTCCACCACCGATATGTGCATCATCGGATCCGACATCGCCGGCTCCTCCGTCGCCCCTTCGACTTCACTGCATCGTGTTTAGTTTCTAATGATTTGTTTTTGTGTAATTTTGTTCCTGATTGTTTGTGCTATTTAAAAATTGACGTGTGTTATGTGTAATTGGTGCATATGTGTGTGGCGGTGCTTTGGGGAAGAAGTGGTTGTGGCGGTGTGAAGCAGTAGGGGCAACGAGCTGGTTTGGTGGTTATCAGCGGTGGTGATAGCCTGCCCGGTGGTGGAGGTGTTCGTTGGTGGTGGTGGGTTTCAGTGTTGGTGGGTGTTTTGGTGTTCCGGGGTGGAGGTGAGAAGTGGCGGAGGTGAGACGGTGGCGGTGGGTGTTCGGGGGTGGAGGTGAGATGGTGGTGGTTGTGCTGCTTGTTTGAGAAGAGACCTGTGAAGATATATATAAATTGGTAATAAGCAAGGGTATTTTGGTCATTTAACATGGACTTAACTGGAAAACTTAACAGATGTTAGTGATAAGGACCACCTGAATGCAAAAATTACAACCACCGGGACCAAGTGTGTAATTAGTGAACCACTAGGACCAAATCTGTAATTTTTGCAAACCACAGGGACCAACCAAGCATTTAACTCTTCTATTAATTATTTTTAGGTTGATTAACTAACATATTTCTTGTTTTATTACGTGTCTAGAATTTAGTTAACTTATTATCTATTAATTTCTTTTTATTTTGTTTAAAGCTTATTACTTATATCAACCTTTTATCATAAGGTATCTATTATTTTTTTGGGTCTACGTATTCACATATCCATCTGTCTATTTAGACATCCTTCAGACAGGTCGTCTAGACCTAGACGGGGCGTCTAGGTTTCTTTTTCTTCGACCACATTCCTGCCCGCGTACAACGTCAAATCAGTCACATCAGACGGGGCGTCTACCCTATACGGACCATGAAGACGAGTAGACCAAGACGGGGCGTCTAGGCCTAGACGACCCGTCTTGAACTGCATGTCAGTGAAGTACTATGTGATACGCCCCCTCTAGTACTAGACGAGGCGTATATATCTTTGTTAAATAGACCCATACAGAGCTTTGTTGTCGCAGAAAACTTTCAATTCATCGTCGGAATTATCTCCGTCATAAACTTTGGCTTATATTATTTCATCTGATATCATTCAAATGTGGTGAAATGTCATCAAACTGGGACAGTAACTATTTCTTTGGGGCGTATTCTAGCGAGTCATGGGTGCCTGAGGCCAATTCAGTAACAGTTATCAGGTTAAACTAGTTGTTGTTTTAATTATTTACTAATGGTGGTATCGTTGCTAGGGGGAGACCGGTGTTCCCAATTCTAACGTGCAAGAGGAGGTTTCAAGTGTACAAGGGAATCAAAACAGACCGTTTCTAGACTTGAACAAGCTTCCTTCCATTGAAGGAACAACCCATGTGGATGACTCATACCTAGTTGATTCACCATGTTATCCTGCGCAACATGGGTTTCCGGATTATGGATACGGGTGTGAATTCTCGTACGTGCAACAACATGGTCCGGATGGATACTGAGGAGACTGTTACGAAAGTTACAATGCAACACATTCTTTCTACGGTCAACAAGTCTATCCTGATGGTAGAGGATATGGTAGTGAGGCATCCCCATGCGCAGGCAATCCGTACCTCACAGAGACGGTATCAAAACTTACTTATTTAAGTTGTGAAATTCAGTAAACATAAAATCTAACATAACGCTATCGATTTTACAGGTTTTCAACTCTCTAGATGAGGTAAAAAACTGGGCACAGGAAATGGCAAAGGCGGATGGTTTCGTTATTGTGACCCGACGACCAAAGAAAATCGGTGGAAGGACCGGGAGGGTATGGCTTGAATGTGACCGTGGTGGTGAGCACCATACTAAAGCAACGGTTATAAAAGCTGGAAGCAAGAAAACCGGTTGCCCGTTTTACCTGTTGGCTGTGCGGGACCATCCGTATGAAACATGGGGGATAAAAGGTGGAAAGACTGAACATAACCACGAAGTTTGTCAGGACCTGTCGGGCCACGCGTTTGTGCGAAGGTTTGCTCCTGACGAATACAGAATGATCGAGCAGTTGACAGCACAAAACATGGAGCCGTGTAGACTTTTTCAAACGATAAGGAAGCAGTTCCCCGACAGTTTCCATGTTCAGAAAGACGTTCAAAACGCAGTCCAGAAGATTAGGGCCGAACAAAGATACGGTCTGACTCCCATGCAGTCGCTAGAAAACATCCTTATTACAAACGAATTTATTTACGAGACACAGGAGGAACCCGAAATAGAGGTCGTTACAAGGATCTTCTTTGTTCATCCCTACTCAAGTGAAATGTGGCGTGCGTTCCCGCACGTTTTGCTGATCGATTCCACGTACAAGACAAACGTATACAACATGCCATTTATCCAGATAGTAGGTATGACGCCCACCAACTATTCGTTTTGTATTGCGCATGCCGTTGTCTGCAAGGAACGTAGTGATAACTTTGTATGGGTGCTTGAGAGGATCAGGTCAATGTTGGACGAATGTATGGAGCCACGTGTTATTGTAATGGATAGAGACCTGGCCCTAATTAACGCGTGTGCAAAAGTTTTTCCAAATGCCTCTCGATATCTCTGCAGGTTTCACATTCAACAGAATATTTGTAAGCACTGCAAAAGCGCATTCACAGAAGAAGAATGGCAAAATTTTTTGTTATCATGGAGGAGATTGTGTGAGTCTCCATCAATACCCATATACGGGTACAACTTAGGCCACTCGCAAAAGCGACATGTGGCGTGCAAACGTTCAAGTAAGTTTACGTTCAAGTAAAATATGACCTACCCATGTACATTTAACTATTTGTTGATACCTTGTAGGGGTCTTTGCGTATGTGCATGACAACTGGTTGAAAGACTACAAGCAAATGTTTGTCTTTGCGTGGAAAGATCAGAGACGCAACTTCGGGCAGTGTACCACAAACAGAGTTGAGAGTCAAAACGTGAATTTAAAGAGATACGTCCAAGATAGGATCTCGCTGGACCGTATAGTAGGTTGTGTCAAGAATATAGTCGAAACACAATACGGGGAAATAAGACGGAGCTTTCGAGAAAGCATCGAAAAAATAATGAACCACCACAAAAACCCGTTATTTGACCACCAACGTGGAAAAGTTTCCCGTACAGCGCTTGATTTGCTGAGTGGAGAGCTACTTAGGAAACTAGACGTGTTGCAGCGCTTTCATTCATCTTGTGGATGTCAGATGTGGTACAGCTGTGGCTTACCGTGTGCTTGCATGTTGGAAAAGTACGTACGTACAGAGCGTCCGATTCAACTCGAAGACATAGACATCTTCTGGCAGAAGCTTAACATTCAGCCATGTAAATTGACATCGAATGACGTTGACATGGTAGAAGAGCTGAACATTGTTCGGCAACAGTTAGAGTCACGCTCCCCTGCTCAGAAAAAAGCTTGCTGGGAAAGATTAAAGCGGTGTTGACCCCAACCAAATCCACAAAGAACCACCGTTGTCAAACACTCGACTCGTGGATGACCAACAACAAAGAAAGCACAACTTTGATTTGACGACGCCCCCCGCCATAGCTTGTATGTTCCATCGCAGGGTTCCCAATCAATTACATACGATGCCCCTCGCCATAGCTCGTATGTTCCGTCGCAGGCCACTCAACAGTCGGTAATCAAGTCGCAAAAACCCGTAACGGGGCGAAGCCGTTCAACGAGTTCTAAACAAAGAGAGGTTCGAGACGATAGCGGTTTTCCGTTGATAGTGGGAGACGAGTATGTGTCAACTATCAAACGGTTTAAGCCTTTCCTTCCCTCTTTGTTTCACCCGTACATCTCATGCATACAAGATGTGAGGCCAGACGGTCATTGTGGGTTACGGTCTGTGGCTGTGGGCTTGGGTATGGGAGAATGTGCGTGGAGCCACATTCAAAAAGACCTTCAATAGGAGATTGATCAGAACGCATCGATCTGGGCGCCAGTGTTTGAAGCATGGGAGGAAGGATACTTTTACACGCATCGTCAGAACCTAATCTGGAATTCAGTGGAGCATTGTCCCCCCACTCATTGGATGGACTTCCCCCGCGCAGGGCTTCTTATTGCACAAAGGTATGGTATCGTGGTTCACCTCTTAAGCATCGATGGTTCTTCCACGTTCTTCCCGATAATCAAGCCTCCGACGGATTGAGAACCACGAACGATAACGCTTGCACATGTTAACAACAACCACTTCATACATATTAAGCTAGAAGGCCAGTTTCTGATGCCTACAGTAAACGGTTTGTGGTTGACCTACCGAAGCGCGGCTGCAGAACAATGGATGGACATGTACACGCCCCGTCTAGAATGGTATACGTCGATAATGAATCCCGCACCAAATTCAAACCCGAGTATTAACTGGGTCGACAGTGAATCGGAAGAATGAAGCTTTTTGCTAAATCTAATATGAGTTTTTGTATATTTAGTATGATATTTTTGTAATTAATAAAAACATTTTGTATACAATTAGAAATTTTTTGGTATAATTAACAAGATTTTATTTACCCAAAAAGTTTGTATTAAGTAAACAAAATCATATTAATTACACCAAAAAAAATTTATTTGGGCATAGACGCCTCGTCTAGACCTAGACGCCCCGTCTGGTTCTAGAAATAAGTCCATTTTACCCCTGGTTCGCTGTCCGTCTAGGCTGATATCAGGGGCAAAACAGTAATACTATTCACACTTAGACGTGTCGCCTTGACCTAGACGGGACGTCTAGGTTTGCTTTTCTCCAACCACATTCCTGGCCCCGTACAACATCAAATCAGTCACATCAGACCGGCCGTCTAGCCGTAGATGGATGCTGAAGACGACCATCTCAAGACGGGGCGTCTAGGCCTAGACGACCCGTCTTGAAGTTTGTGCTCTGCATGCCTAGAGGGGCGTATATTTCTTTGTTAAATAGACCCCTGCCGAGCATTTGGTGTCGCAGAAAACTTTCAATTCTTCGTCGGAATTCTCTCCGTCATGAACTTTGGCTTATATTACATCATCTGATATCATTCAATGCATGCTAGTAAAGTAGTAAAGTGATACGCCCCGCCTAGGCCTAGACGGGGCGTATATTTCTTTATTAAATAGACCCATGCAGAGCATTTGATGTCGCATAAAACTTTCAATTCGTCGTCAGAATTCTCTAATAAAAATTCTTACAAAGGAGTTGGTTCGTTTGGAAGAATGTAAGGAGAAATAATGACTGGTAACTAATTGCAAGACTGTTTGTCGGGCTTCCAATGCTCACCCAGGGCGATAAACAACGTTGATCTGGAATTGGAGAATCGTTGTGGGTGGTAGTTTCCCGGTCCCCTGCCGCCTTGGTAGTTGTTACCATATGCATTATCCCCTTGGTGGTTTCTGTACCCATCCCCGTGTTAATAGTTATACCAAAAATAATTTAATTGTAAATGTACGAGTCATCTTGACCTATTGTTATGGATGTACAAAGTTATGTTATATATGTTATATCTGTAATATTTAACTTTGTTTTCAGTTATTCGATTACTTGATGATTGTTTGTGTTAAATCGACGTGTATTAAATTGTAATATTATTTAAAAAAAAAAGATAATGTAAAAACAATTAAATATTTAAACGATCAAAAAAGATAACTTATTTACATACAATAAACAAAACTTTTTAAAAATATAAAATTACATCATAAAAAAATCAACCTCCAACACCAACAAATTTACCCCACCAAAACACTATTTTTTCAAACTCCAACAACAACCAATCTACCCCTCCAAAACATCCATTTTTCAACAAAAAAAACCTTGAGCCCTAGACGGATCGTCTAGGTCCAGACGTCCTGTATATACACTTAAATTTATGCGCCCTGACAGGTACCTGCTGACTCCTAAAAATCAGTGTTATACGGGGCGTCTAGCCCTAGACGACCCGTTTAGGGCTCAAGGGTGTCCAAATAGACAGCATGGGTGTGTGAATAGATTGAGCCTTTTTTAAACATACAAATGGCTATACAACATTTTTTTTCAGGTAAAAATGTTTTCTTTATCTAGATTATCTAATAACTCAAACACTTTAACAAATTTACTAAATTGAAAATTGTAATGAATTATTATATATATTTATGTTAGTGTAACATCCGTCAAGAGGGGTATCCGTTTTGAAAAAGAAAATTGAACCCAAACCGTTTGTAGACTAGTTCTAACCGTTATAAATAAAATATATTATTTTTGACCAAACTCCGATTTTTATGAAACTTAGGTCTTATCATAGAGAAAAATGCGCTCGTTCCAACAGTATGTTCAAATTTTTACAAAACATTATACTTTACGAGTTATACGACAAAAACAAGTTAAACAGCTGAATTAATTCTTTATATATAAAATATTGTATTATAAAAAAATAACTAACATACTTTTGTTTTTACTTTATCACGGCGTGTGTATATATAAAAATAAGGAAAGAATTATTGTCAATCTCTCTTAAAAGAAATAGTTTATATTCTCAATTAAATATTAATGCCTTGCTTTTATAAAGTAAATCACAATTTTATTTCTTTTGTCATTCTAACATTTCTCATATCTCTAAAAAAACTCTAGCCATCATCATTGAAGTCTTGCAAGTTTTTCCAAGCCATCAAGGAGGAACAAGAACCAACGTCGCCCTCATCTCCATCTCGATACTATCCTCTTCTAGGAGGTAGTTATTAAAGTTATTTTATATTGAATTTTACTTTGATTTATTTATTTTTATTATTTATTTCTTATACTTGGGTAGTTCTTAGGTTTCGTTTTGAATCTAGACATAGCTTGCGTTTTGTGTAGTTAGTTTTGTTTATCATGTTGTTGTTGTCAAAAGAATATATATTATTATATATAAAATAAATTACAAAATTTATTTTTTTTCAATATCACCAATGCTATTATACATTTTTGTTTTATCATGAGTCCATCTTTCCACATATCATAAGATTTATTTTCGTGTCATAAGATTTCTAAAACACCTCCAGCTTTATATTTTTCTATAACAAGAAAAAAAGAAAGCTTTTTTACATCTAAACTGGTACACATAATATGACGTGAAAAAGTCATACAAAAGTTAGTTACATTTTTTAGTCAATTTATATCTTAGATGCCATATATGGTTCTACATAAACTATTAGTTTCCTTTTATTGACCGAAGAATGTTATATAAAATTTGGGTTTCTTTTGTCAATAAAGAAAACATATTAGATTGTGTCTTTAAAAAAATTTAAACTAATAGATGACTAAATTTATAATGTTTCTTTTATGAACTATAAAACAACTATGAAAGAAAAGTGTATATTAAATTAATAAGTTAAAGAAAAAGAAAATTTGGACTTAAGATATTTTACTAACTGTTGACATTTAAAAAGGGAATTTTTTTAGATTATTTTTGGGTTTTTAAGGCTTTTTTCTATTTTTAAATAAATTTTTTTTTTAAAATTTTTTTAATTTGTTTTTTAAAATTTAAAAATTAAAAAAAAAAAATAAAAAAAAAATTGTTTATTTTTCGTTAAACCCTTGACCGTTCCCTTTGTTGCCCGGGGTTTCCCGGTTCGGTCAGGTCTGTATGCCTTAACCAAACCCGGGGGCCCCCGTACCCTCCCCGCCTCTCCCAACGAGGCCTGTCTAACCCAAATTAATCTTTTTTTAATTTAAAATTTTATATACAATTTCGATTTTTTTAAAAAATTTTTTTTTTTTTAAAAAAAATTTTAAATCATCAAAACCGGGCCCTTTTTAACCGACTCGAACGCTAAACGTAGAGTTATGTTGCACACAGTCCCCCTGGACTGTGTTTTAAACCCCGGGTTTTAAAATTTCCCTTTTTTAAATATACTTAACAAAAGGGTTTTTTAAACCCCTTTATTTTAAACAAAAAGGCATTTTTTTTTAAAATAGGGGGTGCTTTTATCGGGGTCAAAAACCCCGTGATTGGGTATTTTTTGCACACATCCCCCCGTGGATGGGGGCAAAACCCCTTTAAAAAAACCCAATTTTTAAAATTAATTTTTAGGTTATCAAATTTAAACTTTTCTTTGGTTTTTACCGAAAAAAGAAAATTACCCTTAAATCTTTTTAAAATTTGATTTTTAAAAACTTGCACAACTAATATGAGATGTGAGTAAATTAGGGGGGAAAACATCCCTGGAACGATTGTTTCAAGTTCCGGAAAGGGCGTCGGTCCTTTTTAAAATTTTAATGCAAATCAACAAACTTTTGATTAGCAAATTTCATGAAATTGAAGTGCTAAAAAAAACCGTTATATGTTTTAAAAGGTCCTTACCTTTTTAAAACAAGATAAATTTTTCCAAAAAATTTTCCCGGAACGGGAAATTATCAAAATATCCCAATTCGATCTCAATAAGGTTTATTAGAAATAGTTTAAACCCAATTTTAAACAAACGGGGTTTTTAAAATTTAACCCTTTGGGGAAAAATGGGTTTTTTCCCCGAACTTGCAAAAATTTTCCGGGTTTTTTTAATTTTCTGATGGCCAAAAGTTACAAAAGTAAAGGGGGAAAGTTTGTATGTTTGTTTCTGAGTCCGGGGGGGTCTTATTAAAGATTTCAACATTGTTTATTTTCGTATAAAAACCATAAATATCAAAATTGAAGTTTACAAGTCTTTTTTAAAATTAAAAAATCGTCTTTGAAAGGGTTTTAAAAACCTGAAATCGCGTTTTTTCAACTTTAAAATTTGAATACCATTCATTTTTTCCCATTGGCGTAACCTTTTCTTTTGGATATAAAATCATTTGTTTCCAAATTGACAAAAAAAAAAAAAGGGCGGATGTGTTTTTTTTGTGTTTAAGTTTTTTTTTTTAAATTTTTGGGGCTAAAACCCGGGTTCGAGCCCCGCAAAATTTTTTTTTATTTTTTTTTTTTTTTGTTTTCACTTTTTACAAAAAAAAATTTTTTTTTTTTTTTAGTTTGTTTTTTAAAAAATTTTAAATTTTTTAAAAATCAAAAAAAACCTAAAAAAAAAGGGAAACCTTTTATAACTTTTTTCGATTAAAAAAACGGAGGGGGTTTTTTGGAAACCCTTTTTTTGACAAATTTACAGAAATCCCCTACTTTTAAAATTTTTTTCGTCCCGAAATTTAAGTATTGAAGTAGTAAAAAAAAAGGGGGGTATTTTTCACGCATTGATTTTCACGTTCCCGTAAACCCCCGGCCCCCTTCGACTCCCAGCAACCCAAAAAATTTGGGGAATCGACTTGGGAAAAGTTTTTTTTTCCCCAAAATTCCAGGGCTCTACAGTCCAATAAAAGCATAGACCAACTGAATATCTTCCAAGGAATGGGGGGTTTTAAAAGCAGAAAACTTCTTCAGTCCACTAAGGGGGAAAAAATCCTTTTGATTCTTCTGGAGATAAATTTTTGTATCTACATTCCTTTTTTTTCCCCAGATTTTGAAAGGTCCTACGTGCGTTGCTTTTTTCCCTTTTTTGACCAAAACGAATTTCCCCTTTCCAGGGGAAAACTTTTAGAATAATGACACCATGTTAAACTCAAAGGGTTTCCGCGTTTATTGCAAATTTTTTTTAAACGACTTACCGCTAAAAAATTGGGTTTGGGTTTTGGGGGGGATCTTGCTGGGTTTTCTGGCCCAATTCTGACCATGTTTGTTTTTCCCCCCAAATTTCTGCCAACAACTGGAGACGCCATTTAAAAACGACCATATAAGCAAAAAAAGGTCCAGGGGCCGTTTTTTTTGAATATAGCTTTTTTTGACGAAAATTCAACTAGGAAAATGAGCGCCCCAATTTCCCTTGAAGTCTAAAAAACACATGCTCGAAAAAAACTTAAAATTTTTAAGGGGTTTCCCAATTGACCATGTTTGAGGGTGGGGGGCGTATTGGTCTAATCGCAAAACCATAGGGGCTTTACCTTGCCATGTTCTGAAGTAAACCCCAAAACCGACAAAATAGGGTTTAAAACGAACCCCATGGGGTTTATTTTTCGCTGAAAAAAATACGAGCTATTTTTCCGTCTTGAAACCGCAAGAATAAAGTGACTTTTTTTGTAATCTCAATTATTACCCATTATGTCATACCCCCCGGGAAGTGCGGTCCCCGGAAAAAAAAACCCGGGGGTTAATTTCCCACTTCCAAAGGGATTTCATTTGGGGCCAAAGTCCGGGGGTTTTTTGGGGTTTTTTTCACTTTCCCTTTTGAAAAGGGGTTTAAAGGCACTTAAAACAAAAACACAAAATTTTTTTTTTTTTCCCCAGCCCCAAAGGGGGAATTTCTAGGTCTTGTACATCATGGGCCGGGGGTAAATAGAGAAACCGCTTTTTGGTTTTTTCCTTCAAAAATTTCCAAAGTTTTTGGGGGTTTTAAGGAATCCGATACAAATCAGGTTACAAAACCCCTCAGATTTATTTTTCATTTTAAGTTCACTCCACAACATCTCCTTTGTACACATTTTCCCGGGTTACTGAAACTGTTGGGGTTCTCAATTTGTTTTAATGTCTTATGATTTCGAACTTGAAGAAAATGGAGTTCGCAATTTCCCCCCCTTTTGACTAAGTGCATCCCCCACCACATTTTTTTGCCAGGGGTACCGAATTTCACATCTAGTCCTTTTTAAAAAATTTGCCCCCTTTTCGTTCCTCATTTTTTAAATCCTTTTGATGAAGATTTTGAAGACTTTGGGGGCATGATTTTTCCACTTAGTACCAAAGGGTAATGCTCCCTATCTTAAAACAACACAACGCCCCAAGTTCTGGGCATGGGGGGGGTATTCTTCTCATCATTTTGATTGCTCAAGCATAACCAAAAATTTTCCCTTTCATTAAACCACCTAATCCTTTCCCCGACGCGTCCAAAAACCAAAAAAACACAAAACCCCTTTAGGAAGAGAAAAATTGGTGCATAAAAAAATTTTTTTTTTAAATTTTGGGGGGTTCTTTTTTTTTGGGGGCCCCATAAAAAGGGTTTTTTCCCTTTTTATTAAAGCCGAGTGGACAGCAATCCGGGGAAATTTTTAGATACACAATAATAACCGCCAGAAACCAAAAAAAAACACTTCATTGGGTCCCGGGGGTTTTTTTTCTTGACCGCTTTGATTTTTGGGGTCGACATGTTTTCCCTTGTCATTGACACTGCCGAATTGCCCCTTTTAACCAATTTTGCATTTGGGGAATTGGCGTAAAGCTTTTCCTTCTCTAAAGTGAAGGATGAGTCGAAAGATACGCTCTGGGCAGACTTAGACTTTAAAAAAATAAAATGTCTCGAGGGAAAAATATAAAAAATTTGATCAAGTAAGGTTGCAGACCTTCATTAGTCCTAAAAACTGCTGGGCGTGGTAAACCCCCAAAGGGATGACCTGAATTTTATAATGGCCAAAAAGATTCGAAATGGGGGCTTTGGACGCCTTCAGCCCCCTAAGTTGATGATAACCAATCAAGGTCGATTTTGGGGAAAAGGGCTGGCACCTTGAAGGGTCAAGAAGATTCATTAATCGGGGAAAGGGGGGGGCGTTTTTGGGTTGTTAATTTTTTTACCTCTAGTTTTGATGTACATACGAAACCCTCCATCTTCTTTTTTACAAAAAAAAAGGGGGACCCCCAAGGCGATTTAAATAGACGTTAACCCCCCTTTTCCCCTAAATTTTTTTAAAATTTACTCGCTAGCTCTTGCATTTTAGGGGGCAACCTATAAAAATTTTTAACTAGTGTACACCAGGTTAAGATAAAAAGGGGAAATTTGCCCTTTTCTAACTGGGGGAAAACCCCCAAAAAAAGGGCGGGGGAAAAATTCGGGGAATTTTTTTACTACGGAATGTTTTTAAAATTTTTTTCTCCAAAGGTTTCCCCTTTTTTTATGATATTTGCAAAAAAAAGGAATAATTTTGCGAAGATTTTTTTGGGGGTTTAAGAAAAAAAATTTTAAATACCCCTTCGCGGGTTTTTCCAAAGATTCGAAGATCGACCCCTTTTAAAAAGGGGTTAAAGATAAAAATTTTTTGCGCATACAACTTCTGCCTTTTACTGACCCCTCCCCTACCAAAATTTGATACAAAACTTCCCAGTTTTATAGAATAAAAGGGCGACTGAGAATCGGGTCGTTTTAAAGGGGAGTGTACAGTTTTTATTTAAAAGAGGTTTTAAAGAAATGGGTTTTCCCCGCAATTTTTACCTTAGGGGTTCCATGAGCTTATCCCGATTTGGTTTTTAAAAAAGGAAAAATTTTAAGGAAAACAAAACTTCTAAACTGCAACCCTACAAATAACAAGAGGCATACTCCATTTTAAGGAACGACCTTTTTCCACTTGCCGCACTCTGGGCCTATTACGTTGATATTAAAAAGCCTTCCTCTTGCAGGGGGGGAGCTTGTTCGCTTGATTCCCGGTTGTTTGGGCCAAAGCTGAAAAAATTTTTTCCAACCGGGAAAATTTTTTCAAAGGGGGCCCGGGCCCAAAAATTTTGTAGCACCCACATATTTACCCATAAAAAATTGGGTTTAAAAATATTTTGGGAAAATTTGGGGGGGGTTTTGGTTTTTTGGGGTTTTGCCCTTTAATTTTTGGGGGGGTTTTTGGGGTTAAAGGGGGGGGTTTTGGGTTTCTTCGGGGGGCATGCGGGGGTTTTTTGAACAACCCCCCCGCGCCCAAAACCTGCAAGCTGGCAAGGAAAATCAAAAAAGGGGGTGAATTGGAAAAACGGTTGCTTTTTGGTGGGGGCCAGAGAAAGGGTCTTTTGGGGGGTGAAAGGGGGAGTTTTTTTGGGGTAATGGGTGCACAAATTGGGGGGTTTTGGGTTTGTGAAAGGGGAATTTTTCTGGTTTTCCTTCCTCTTGTTAACAAACTTAGAGGAGAGAAAAAAGGGTTTTTTGTTTTTTGACCCTCAAGGGGCTTTTTTTTTTTTTTCTTTAAACTTCCCTTAAAAATTCATTCTCAGTCAGTTCAGTCGCTAGCTCCAACAGCTTCAAGTTTCCATGAATACTGAACGAATTTTGAATTTTCGAGGAAAGCCCCCGAATAAATCCGATAAAAACGAAAAATTGGGAAAAAAAAATTTGGAACCTTTTTTTTTTCAACTCAAGAACCCCTTTGGGGGGTTTTTTTTTCCCCCTCCTTTTTTTTTTTAAAATGAAATTCGCCCCAAAATTTTTTAATATCACCCTGGGAAAAGAAACGCCTACTGATTCCCTAACCCCTTTCCCAAATTTTTAAGGCCATTGCTTCAAATTCCCCCCTTTTTCCCTTTTTTTAAGTTTTCCCAACCAAAAAAGCCCAAAAAATTTTTCCCCGGGTGGCAACGCCCTTGCGACGTCGGGACTTTTCGCATTGGGGAAGGGGTTTTTTTTTTTCCCCAAAAAACCCCAATGGGAGAGCATGCCCACCTTGGGTCCCAAAAAATTTTTAGGAACAAAAATTTAAAAAATTTTTTTGTATAGTTTTTGCTGTAGGGGGTTGTCTTTGTTTGGTCATTCTTTGGGAAAATTAGGGGATTTTGCGGGGCTTTTTGAAACGGGAAACCAAAAAGCGGGCGAATTTCTCCATTTGTTTCGCGATGTGTGGCCAAAACGTTTTCCCAACCCTTTTTTGACTTTTACCCCCCCCGTTGTTTTTCCCCGGACACATCTATAGGAACATACATAAAATGTGAGTTTAAAAGGAGTCTTTTTAGGGTTTATTTTTGTTTAAGAAAATTAAAAAAAACAAAAATATCAATAATCCCCTACAACCTAAGTCTTGGGGGTTTGCTCTTTTGGGGGGTCAAAAGTCCCCCTACCTTCACCAAATTTTTTGTGGGCCCCCAGGCTTTTTGGTTTGGGGGGTTTTTACATTAGTTTTTGGGATTTAACACCGCATACCCAAAAGAAAAACCCCAAAATTTTTTACGAGTTATGGGGGAAAGTGTCCCGGGGGAAACCCAAACAACTCAAAGTGGGGGGAGCCACCACTTTGGTAAAGCATTTTTTTGGGCCAAAAGGGGCCTCGTACTCTCAAACGTTACCCCCCGGTAGCAAACGGGGCTTTATTTGGATTTAACGAATCCCCCCCCCAGAAAAAGGGGTTTTCCCTACCGACTGGGCCCCCCCCTTTTTCTACAGCCCTCATGAGAACTCACTTTGAAGAGATTTAAAAACCCAAAAATTTATTGGAAAAGCAATCAGATGGTTGGTGTTCCCTGGTGGATAAAGGGTTTTGAGAAACGATTCTATAGTTTTTATGATAAAATACCCTTTTAACATCTTGCTAACATTGAATGTAACATTTTTAAAATAAAAAATATAAACTCTTTAAATTTGGGATTAACAAAAAAAAATTTAAAAAAAAATTTTTAATCAACTATAGTAAAAAGGCTCAAAGGGGGCAATAAAAATCCATACCTTATATCCCTTGGGTCTTTATCCAAAACTGTTCCCAAAAACCCGCCCCAGCGAATAAGATCGGGGCATAAATTTTGGGTTTTTCCCCAAAAACTTTATATATTACAATAAATTTTTTTTTTTTTAAAAGTAAAAATACTTTTTCCCAAATTTTCCCAAAAATGTCCTACAATACAAAGAAAAAAAACCCCAAAAAAACAAAACCCCCAAATCTAAATCATTTTTTTTCTAAATCCAACCTAAGTGTTTCTTGCTGCAGCGGTTCACCTTATCATGTGAAAAAAGGGGGGGTTTTTGGGGGCAACATAAAATTGGGGGGTGAACCTTTTAGATAAACATTTGTTATTGATTTTTTTTGTTGTTTATCAATGAAAAATTGGGCTTAACCAAAACAAATTAAAAAACCAAAACATAAACAATACAATCACCCAAATATAACAAAACAAAACACATGATCAACTTAAAAATACCAAACATACAAAAAATAAAAAAATAAAAATGCGAAAAAAGGGGTCATCAAACGGAGCCGATCGTATTGCAGTACTAAAATGATAAATTCTGTCGATCAACTAAAAAAAAACGGAGCCATCTGGGGGCACCCATTTTCACGCCAAAAAAAGGGGGAACTGCCAACCTCATAAGAAATGGGGGGGCGCCTAAAAATTTTGCAGGAAACGAAATAAAAAATTTTCCAAAAAAAAACCACACAAACAGTTTAACAAGCGAATAAACAATTCATAAAAGATGTATGCACGGGGGTTTTTAAATATAATATACGTAAGACACATGATACACCCCAAAACGTGTTTAAAAAACTGAATTTGAAGATTCACTCACATGGGTCTTTTTTTGGAATGATGAATCCAGGAGTCGGAGATTTTGAACAACGAAAATTTCCCAACGTAAAAAAGGGGGAAAAATATATGAATGATGGATTTTAAAGTTTTTGGGGGAATTTTAGAAATTTTTTGTGATTTTAGGCTATTTTTCTATTTTAAAATTTTTTTTTTTTAATTTTTTTTTAATTGTTTTTTAAATTAAATTAAATAAAAAAAAATATAAAAAAATTTTTTTTTTTTGTTTGATTTTGATTTTTGACCGTTGACTTGTTGACCTTTCCCCCGGGGTTCGGTCATGTCATAAAACGCGGGGTGAACTCGAACCCGAGCCCTCCCGAAACCGTCCCGGGCCCCCACCAACTACCTACGTGTCTAACCCAAAATAATCTTTTTTTAATTTTATATTTAAAAAAAATTTTCGTTTTTTTAAATTCAGGGGTTTTTAAAAATTTTAAAATCAAAAAACCGTTTTTTTAACCAACCGAACGCGTGACGTGCGAGTTATGTTGACCCCCGGGGGGGAAAGCTTCTTTTGATGTTTTTTTTTTGGGGTAACTTGAATGATTAATTTAACCTTAAAAGTCAATTTTTTAAAAAGACAGAAAAAATTTTTTAAAATTTTTTTTTTTTCAGGACAAATTTTTGATTAGAGCTCAACCTTTCAAACACAAAATTTTTTAAGGCAAATTTTTCAAAAAAAAAAATTTTTTAAATTTTTTAAGCAACCATAAAAAATACATAAAAAAATTTTTTTTAAATAAAAAAAAACAAACACCCAAAAAAGTCGTAACAAATTTTTTTTTTCAAAATTTTTAAAAAAGAATGCGGGTTTTTTTTTCCCAAAAAAAAAGTCGTAAAAATTTTTCATTCAAAACTATTAAAAGAATGCAAGGAATTTTTTTTTGGAAAAAAAAAAAAATTTTTTAATTTTACCAAGAAAAAAAAATGGTTTTTGTTTTTAAAATTTAAAAAAAATAAACAAATTAAAACCAAGGGTTTTAAAAAACATCATAAAAAAAAAATTTGGGGCAAGGGGAAAAAAAATTTTAAAGTAACACAAAATTAGTGATTCAACAAAAAAATTTTTCAAAAAATTTTAAAATTGTAAAGGGGGGGGTTTTTTTGGGGGGAATGACCCATAAAAAGGGGTCTTTTTTAGCCCCGGCTCGATACTCGACTCTTTTTACGCATAGGGAAATTTTTAAATTTTATATTTGGTATTTTTTGCATTTTTGAAGTTTTTAGTGCCGCTAGAAAAGCTTTTTAAAGCCAACTTTGCTAATTTACTTTTTTCAGGCTGTTTAATTTGAATATACTTTTTAAAAGCAAAAACACTATTTTTAAATTTTTGACCCTAGCCATTTTGAGATTTCTTTTTATTTTTCTCTAAAAAACCTTAAATCTTATTTTTAAATCATTTTTTGATGGTTTTAAGAAAAAGGATAATTTTAAATTTTTAAAATTTTTAAATTTTTTTTATGCTTTTTCGAAAAAGATAAAAAAAAATTATAGAATACATTCAAGTGTAATTTTTTTTGGGGGGGACCTAATTTTTCCCCGGGGGAAAAAACCCTGTTTCCTTGACGCCCCCAGTGCACTCCACGGTATGAATTTTTGGGAAAAAAAAAAAATTTTTTAATTGTTACCCGTTTTTGAAAACGGGTTTCTTTTATAGGATCTCTAAATTTGCCCTGATTTTAAAAGCAAATCATCAGGGGAAAAAAAAAAAAAAACAGTTGTCACTTTTATTGGGGGAAATTCATTTTTAAAAAAAATTTTTTTTTTGAAAAATTTTTTTCGTCAATTTTTTTAAAAAAAAACATTTAAAATTTAAAACATGCAAACATTCTTTGAAAAAATATCTACATTGAAGCTACGTTGGCCACATAAAAAAAGGGAACACCTTTGGCGTAGTAAAAATTTTTAAAAGAAAAATTTTTTAAATTCCCCCCCCAAAAATTTGCTTTTTCCCAAAATTTTTTATTTAAAAGGGGGCACACCCATTGGGGGTTCTCGTTGTTGAAAAATTTAAAACATACCTTTTGGGTCTTTGGGAAAAATACATCATTGACAGCATGAGTGAAATGGCAAAAGGGGGCATTTCCCCCCGTCGACATTGCCTTTTTTGGGAAAAGAGGGTTTTTTTGTGCAAAAACCCCCCGCATTTTACACCCCCCTCACAGTATACAAGGGGCAACACCGATGGTATAACCTCCCGTTTTAAAACAGGGAAAAATGGGGCTTTTTTTTTTGGGGCCAACTGAATTTCCCTTCCATTTTTTCCCAAAAAACCCCCCAACATTCCACATTTGGGGGCCTAACACTTCCTTTGCATTGTCCCTACTCCGCCCCAAACCCAAAAACCCTTTAAGTGAAATCCAGATGCCCCAAAAGGGGCCCCTTTAAAAATTTAAGCTCGGACCCCGTAGGGAAAATGAAATGTTTTCCCAAACCCGGCTGCCTTTTCCCAAAAAACCAAAACCCCATGGGAAAAACCCGGGGCACGCGTTAGAGCTTTTGAAAACCCAAAAACTAAGTCCTGAAAACCGAAACCGTCACAATCTAGTGGTTATAAAAAGGGCCCCCAACTTTACAACGTTGGAAAGCTTTTTTTTGTAAAAAGGACATTTTGGATTACATAAATTAATTTGGGGGGAAAAAAGGTCAAAAGGGGCCACACCATAATTTCGGGTTTTTTAACACCATTTAAACATCAGGGCAGTCTTTGGGAAACATTCCCTATTTCCCGGGGGTTTTTCTAAAAAATTTTGCAAAGACTAGAAAAAATTTGGCGCAAACAAAACGTGATCATTTAACCAAAAACACCACTTGCAAATTTCCCCAAAATAATATCCTTTATGTTTTTTAGTGATGAGCAAAAAATTTTTTAGACAGGGGTTTTTTAAAATATTTTTGAAGCTTATTTTATACAAATAAATGAAAAATCCCCAACTGGTTTTTTTATAACTTATTCAGGGGGGGACCATAAGTCCCCGTGATTTTTTAATCTTATTATTTAGTGGGGGTCTAAAAATCCTTAAAAGGGGAATGAAATCGAAAAAATTTTGTTTTTCCAAAATTTATGCAAAATGGGGGTAAAAGGGGTACCCCTATTAACAACTGGGGACCCCTGATTTATTTCAAATAATCGATAAACGTATTACTTCAAGTAGATAGCTAAAGGGTTTTCAATACAGAAAAATAAAATCAATTTGATCAAGTTGCCTTTTTACGTTTGGTCCCCAAACAAGACTGCAAGTTTTAAAATAATTGGGGGTTTTAAGTTTGAAAATAAAAAAAATACAAAATAAATTTTTCTTTTAAATTAAAATTTTTAAGACTTTTTTTAAAATTTTTTATTCTAGACGCAAAAACTAGAACATTTTTTTTTAAAAAAACCCAAAACCCAAAAAACCAAAAACCCAAACCCAAAACCCCAAAAACCCTTTTTTTTAAGACTTTAGAACCAAAACCAACCGGATATAGCGCCCGGGGGTTTTTTGTTTTTTAATTTGGGGTTTTGGGAAAAAAGAAAAAAGAAAAAGGGGTAGGGCATCCATAAAAAATTTTAAGCACACCCACGAGAAAATTCAACTCTTACCCAAACTCTATAGCTTTTTTTAAAGGGGGCTCCCCTTTTTTTTTCCACAAAAATTAACCCCTTTGCATATGTATTTAAAAAAATGAACAATGCGTGAGAGTTATTAAAAAAATTTTAAATTTTTTTAAAAAAATTATTAATTTTTTAAATTTTTAAATTTAAATTTTAAATTTTTTTAAAACCCCCCAAGGGTTTTTTAACATATTTTTTTCTTTTAAAATTCTTTACCATCCAACCCCACTTTTTTTTAAAAATTTTTTTTAAAACATTTAAAATAAAATTTTTTTTATGTTTTTGGTCCCTTTTTAAAAAAGGTTTCCCAAAAATTTAAAAAAACCATTTTTACTCCCGATTTTTTCATTGTTTTTCCCCAACATACCCTCGTATTTTAATTTTTTTCTTTTTTTCTTTTAAAAAAAGGGCACATTTTTTTTTTTTAAAAGAAAGGGGGTTTTTAAAAAATTTTTCATATTAGTATTTTTTACTTATTTATATTTTTCCACAAAAAAAAATCCTTTTTTTTTTATTAAATCACTTTTTTCCAACCTAGCCCCACCACCACCCCCACCCCCCCCATCCCCTAACCACCCCATCATCCCAACTGACCACCACTTAAAAGGGGCCCCCCCCCATCTCTATTTCTCTATCTCTCCCTCCTCCTCTCCTCAACCTTAACCCCTGTAAAATCTTTTTCCCAAAAAGACACTTGTATTTAAATAGGGGCTTTTTAAAAACCCAAAAAAGGACAAAAGGGGGCAACTCCCAAAAATGACCCCCTGATGACGTCCGATGTCCCAAAACATAAAAACAAGCCTCTGGTGACTGCTTGTCAACAAAGCTTTTAAATTTTTTTTCTGAGGACTGATCCCAAACCCGCTTAAAATTTTTTGGCCCCCTAATGCTGTAGTCAACAGGCTTAAAAAATTTTCCTCTAAATGACCCCATACCAACATCTTGAAAGGCCTCTGAGGCTGGGAGCCCTGGGGGCCCAGCCTCGGGGTGACATCGAATAAAAAATGCTTCCAAAAGCCCTAAAGACCTTTTTGGGGGGAAACTCCTTACTGCCTTTTTGGGGCAAAGTTCAATTTTGAAAAAAGTGAAATTTGGGGAAAAAGGGGGGTTTTAAAAGTGTCACATGTTAATTTTTTTCTCTGAGTTCCCTTTTTTTCGAACCAAGACTCAAAAGGGGGGGAATAATCCGGGGGGGCCGTTTGGGGAAGGGGGTGCAAAAGTTCCCCTTTTTTTAAAAATTTTTTTGAAGCTTTAAAAAATTTAAAGGGGGTTTAAAAATGAAAAAATTTTTAACCGGGGCCCGGGGGGTTGGGGCCCCGAAGACCTGCCGGTCCCCGCGCCCCCGGGAAACAGTCGGGTCAAAAATTTTTTTGAGACCAAAAAACCCAAAAAACCTTTTTAAAAGAATCAGGTTTCCCAAACGCTATCCCCAATTTTTTGGGGGGGACTTTAAGCATCTTTTTACCCCCCCAAACACCGGGGGTTCATTTTCCCTTTTCCCCAAAATATAAATGGGGGCATTAAATTTTCTTTTCCCAAATCACCTTTCTCTTAATCACTTTTTTCCCCCCGGAATTTTCCCACTGAAAGGACACCAAATTAGTTTTCTTGCATTGTGGGGAAAAAAACTTTAAGGGTTCCGCTTTTTCTTTCGTTTATAAAGGTTTTTTTACCCAAAAAATCAACGTTTATACGGAAAAAAAGCCCCTTTTACTTTCGTTAAGAAACCAAAATTTTGGCCACCTTTTTCAAAAAAAAACAGGGGAAAAAGATCAAAGAATTTTTAAACCCCAAAAGGGGGACCTCTAAGATCACATTTGCTAACCAATTGACGGTAAAAATTATTTTAAAAAAATCAAAAAAGCCATTTTTTGGGGAAAAAAAATTTAAAATTTTATCTTATACATTTTTCTGAAACCTTTTTTTATATTTTAAAAAATTGTAAAAAATTTTTTAGAACAGTAAAACATATTCCCGTCAATTTCTTTTTAGGTCGTTCGAAAAGAAAGTCGCAATTCACTTTTGCTTTGATTTTTAAATTCGACCCTTTTTAAATTTTGTTTCTTCTATCAAAATTTTGGGGTTTCGATCGAAATTTTGCAAAACCCTCGGGGTTTATTTCCTGACAAAACAAAATCCTTTTTTCACTGGGTTTCCCAAAAAATTTTCCATCTTTGCCAAAATGTCCCTTGCTTAAAAACAAATTTTAAAAAGGTAAGACCTTGAAAAAATTTCACGATGTATTTTTAAAATTGATTATTTGGGGGTTTTAAAACCCCAAAAAAATAAACTAGTTTTTTTAAAAGTCCTAAACTTTTTCCCAAAATGCGTTTTAGCCCCTGGGGGGTTTTAAAATATTTTTTAATCAAATTTTTTTCCCAAGGGGAAAACATTACCAAAACAGTTAACAAAAAAACTTTTTTTAAAAAATTTTTTTAACTGACTATAACATCAGTTTTCTAAACTCATAAAACCAATACAATACCCTTTTGGGGCGCATAGTATTTTTTAAACCATTTTGGACCATGATTTTTTACCTACTGAATTAAAATTTTTTTAAAAAATTTTACGAAGTACATTTATAAACCAGAACCCAAATAATTTAAACATTTAAAAAAATCCAAAAGCCCCTTCGTTCAAGTTTGGTCAAAAAAAAAAATGCACAATAATTTATACCTCTGTTTTTATATCATAAATAAATTTTTTTTCCGAATTTTTAATCAAACTTAAATTAATTCAATTCCTTTTAATGAATAAATTCCCCAAAAACCCCTTATGGGGCATATTTCTTTTAAAAACCTTAATGGCTTCAATTGATATCCACTAATTTAAAATTATTTAAAGTAAAAGGGGCATATAGAACTTGCCTAACTTTTCGGTTACCCGATATCACTAAAATCGCACATTACAAAAACCTTTTGTCATTTAATTAAAAAAACCAAGTTAATATTTACTCTTTAAAACTTTTTAAAGGGTACTTTTGGGTTTTAACTATTTTTCAAAAAAATCATCATTTAATCTACGAAAAACTTTTGATCAAGTACGCTAGTCGGTCCAAAGTCAGACAAAATAAACCGTTAGTATTAATTGGTTAATTTAAAAAAAATCCAGACTAGAGACGCCGAAATTTGCTACGCATTAGTCCTTTTTTGGGGTACACTAGTTAATAAAAATAAAGAAACACGGGGTAAATACCTCGGCTTATTCCCAATGGGGCGGGTTCGGTAAATTATTAACGCTTGGTGGGAAAGGGGTTTTAATCAAC
Source organism: Scalesia atractyloides (assembly GCA_947069175.1). Lineage (NCBI taxonomy): Eukaryota > Viridiplantae > Streptophyta > Magnoliopsida > Asterales > Asteraceae > Scalesia > Scalesia atractyloides. Next base: position 84,055,555 of record CAMTDV010000022.1, on the reverse strand, counting down.
GCCGTTCGGAATAAAATCCCTTTTTTTTTTTAATCATTTTTTTTGAAATTTAAACATCGGGGTTAACTACCTGTCCGGATATCCCGGCTCTTACAATCAAAAGGGGCCACACCTTAGCGCTTAGGAAACACTCTAGACGCCAATTTTGTTTTCCCAAAGGTTGGGAGATTGACCCCTTTTGGGGGTCCAAAGGTGTTACGTTAATTTTCCTTTTTTCGTGCCGAGCCCCGATTATGACAAACAGTAAATCTGTTAACAATTTGGACGTCAATTAACCCAAGTTATAAAAAAATTTTTTTGCTGATCCCTTAAAAAATTTTTGAAATTTTTTTAAAAAGATCAGTTGGGTGTTTTTACCAGTGAAAGCTGACTATTTTAAAACTATCTCAAATACAACAAAATACCAAAAGTGCTGGGGATGAAGAGGTCTTGAAAAACCAAATCTGCCCAACTCTTTTTTTTTATTTTTTCCATTACAATTTTAACCCCCTTGGATTTTCTAACAGCTTCTATATTTTTTGTATTTTCGAACATTCTTTTTTTAATAGAAAAATTTTTTTTCAGATTCCCCCGGGGGCCGTGTTTAATTGACAATGATTTATCAACACGTCACATACTCCCCACCCCGGCCCACTGGTGAGGATTTCGGGTTGGGGAAACCCCGGGGTTTCGGGGTTTATTGGCCAAATTTTAGAAATTTAAAAACAAGCCTTTTGTTTAGTCTCCGAGTCTAAATGATCCGTGGGTATTTTCACAGCACACCCTTAAAACCCCGATCTGGAAATTTTTCCTAGGATTACCATTTCATTTTTAAGTTATGTTTTTTTTAATTAATTTTTTTAAAAGAAAATGCGCCACTGGAAGAAAAATTACGAGGAAAAGGTCCAATGAGAGGGGGCCATCAGGTTTTTTACCCCTCAACCTAAAAATTCAGAAATTATCAAGAACCGGAGTTCGTCTCCATGGCAACCAGCAGACTTCTTCTCAATTTAAAACTCCCCTCCCATTCTCAAAATTCTTACACTCACCCACCCACCATTCTCACCACTCTTCTCCCCCCCTTCCCCTGAGGTTAACCCCCCAAATATTATCTAACACCCTCCACCGTCAAAAATCATTGGACCACCACACCTATGGACAGGACTCCGACCCGAGACCCCCCATCGGATCAAATAGCACCCCCTTGAAATTTCAAGCGATTCAAACTCTTTAACCGGGGTCGCCCTACCCCAAGGCCTAATAGGGGCCAATACAACCAAAACCCTTCCCCACACTCCTTCTCACCACTCTTAACCCACCCCCCCTTAAAGAATGTCCCAGGAACCGGGGGACCACCCAACCACCACCTGAACCACCAAGAAAAACGGAGCACAGTGGGGGGTGCCGGAAAAAGCGGGATCGCTCCCCACCCTGCCCACTCCACCCCAAATTCCCCGGGGACCCCAAAGGGGACCCCAATGTCCCCTATATGGAAAACCCCCTGTTCAACCACCACCAATTTTTAACAACCCAATTCCCACAATCCAACCGTCTTATATGTCCTTTTAACCCGTCTACACCATAGACTACCAACTGACGAAAGACCCTACTGCGGGCAGTTATGCAAACGCACTTCCCCTTCCTTTCCCACCACCTACCCCCGACTGATACCAACTTATGGGCCCAAAATTCCGTTATGCCAAAAACCACCCCTCCTCCACGTTTGGGGGCCATTAATGGGCCCTTTTAGAAAAATAAAGAAATGCACAGAAGGCAAAAAAAGGAGAAGAAACAAACAAGTTTTTAAGAAACTCTCCAAATTGGACAGTGAATTTCTTCTAGTTATATTATCCCTTGAGGACATTGTTATTTTTTTTAGCCCTGGGGGGACATTTTATTATTTAAAACCCCTTAAAAGACAGTTTATTTTATTTTTCAGTATTGTAATTTCTAATCAAAATTTAATGAAGTCCTTGGGGATTATATTTTTAAAAATCTCCTCGGAAAACGACGTCTGATTTACTCAAAATTTACTCGAAATTTCCAAAAGACCTTAAAATTTTGATTTTGCCATGGCGTAGACCACAATTGGCCAAGAATATTTTTTAAGTACAAGGGGGTTCTATCAATAGTTAAGGAAGTTACCTTTAATCCGGATAAGGGCTAATCAAACCCCCAAAGGGGTCTTAAGGCAAGGGACCGGACCATAATAAATTTTTTAAGGACTTTTTGTAACATTAAAAATTTTTCAACCTTGGTAAGTGGCTAAGGAACACACAATTTAAGGAATGGACTATCCCCAACCTTATAAATACCCTTGGGGATCTTTTTGATCCCAAAATAGCCCTTGATTTGTTGTCCCGGCAAATTTTTACCTGCGGTGTTAAACCCCCCTTTGGGAATTTTTTTATAAACCTTGTGATTTTTTTGACCCGGAAACCCCTGTGATCTTTTTTTGTCCCCTAAATCCCTTTTGATCTGTTTGACCCCCTAAATATCCCTGCATGATTAAACTCTTTAGAATGTTTTTTTTTAAACCCTTGTGATTTTTTTGCCCCGGTTAAATAACCCTGTGATCTATTTGACCCGGGGCTAAGTACCCTTTTTGGATCTTTTGACCCCTCTAAAACACAAGGCTTTTTTAAACACCCATTAGAGATTATTTTATTAACCCTTGGTCTATCTGCCCCCCATTAAAAGCCTTGATCGTTTTGATCCCGCTAAATACCCTTTTTGGACTTGTATCCCCAATATCACCATGCTTTTTAAACATCCATTAAAGATTATTTTTAAACCCTTGGTCTTTTTGATCCCGTTAAATACCCTTGTGATCGTTTTGATCCCGGTAAATACCCTTTTGTGATTTTTGGCTAATTCACTAGTGCATTTTTTAAACACCATTAGAGATGTTTTATAAAACCCTTTATCATTTGATCCCGTTAAATACCCTTTGTGGTCTGTTTTGATCCCGGCAAAAAAGCCCTTGTGTTTTTGATCCCAGCTAATATCACCATGTGGTGACTAAACGTCCTTAGTGAGGGGCCTATGCCCCATATTCTAGCTTTTAGGGCAGACATTATCCATTTCATGTCCTTTGTGACAAGCCTAGTGCATAAAATTTTTCAAATATGAAAATGACAGGTGACTTGCGATCCCCTGCTAAATTTTAAAAGGACTATTCCATTTTGTAAATTGCATGAGGCCTTTTAACCCAGGCCAAATATAGTTTTTAACCAAGGGGGTGTGTTAATCACACTAGTGGGCCTGGTTTCCTTTATCCAATTTTAAAAGCGATAGGGGGGATACACCATGGTAAAAAAATTTTTATTTGGTAATAGCCCAAAAAACTTTGAAAATGGCTAATTCTAACGAGGCACAAAGTAGCCATCGAACGTCAAAGCGCTGAAATATAGCCATAGATAAAAAGATTTCCAAGCGCGCTTAAAGGCTGGGAAAAGGCCGGGGGGGGGCCATAGAAAATTTTTAAAGTGGGTGCTTTTTGCTCAAGCCATTATAAAACCACCATTTAACCACGGGAGCTCCGTTCATTTTTTAATCGAAAAATAACCAAAAGGGAAAAAAGATTTCACTGAAAGGACCCTTCTGTTAAAGAAAATTACCACAAGTACTTTGTCTCATTAAACCCCGGGGCTTAATGGGAAAAAAGGGGGCCTGAAGCCAAAAAGGGGGGGATAGAGGGGAAAATTTGTAACACAGGGTTTGCAAAGGGATGGGGTCAAGATGTATCACAACCTTTTAAGGGGGACGCCCTAAATGGGGGAAAGGCCATATTCATCAACAGGTAAAATACGTTAATATGGGGGGCCCGTTTGTGCCTTATTAAGGAAAATTACTCCCCCTCTCATGGGTGGAAAAATAAGACAGATTTTTTGTCTCTTTCCTGGAACCTGACTGTCGAAGAGTTTCCGTTTCAATTCCCTATCGGTTTTTTTCCTTTAATTTCCCCCCTAACCAAACCATTGCGCGTTTTTAATTGGGTTAGCCCCCGAAAAGGGCATGGAAAAGGTCGCACCTAGTACCAAAGGGCCCCTGCGAAACCCCTATCTCCCCCTCACCCCTTGTTTTTGTAAAACAAAAAGTCATTAAAAGTATAAACTGCAAAAAAGGAAAGGGAAATGACAACTCCCTAATTTAAAAAAGAAAAATAAAGGGAGTTTTTGAGTAAGGGGAACCAGGGAAAACCCGCCTTGATGCCATTTTGCAAACTTCAACCGCAAACAGGGGGACATGTCTTCTTCCACAAGCTAGCCTTTTGGGGCAAGAAAAAAGAGAGGGAAAAAGACCCTAATGTAAAGATCTTAAGGATGCTGTACAATCTCAAAAAAAAAGGGCATTTTGCAAAAAAACTGCCAAAAGATTCAAAGATAAAAACCCCCAACCGGGGAGGCCCAAGAAGGTGAACCCCTTTTGGCTGACGCAAGGGAAAAAGCTGTTAAGACAATAACGCAAAGGGGGGGTATTTCCCCCTTCCCCATTAATGATATTTATGCTAGAGTTTTTTCGTTCGGGTGCGATAAAACTTTTTTTTGACATAATTTTTATAAACTAAAAATTTGCCCATACAACCTAACAAAATTTAAAAACTCCCGATAACCTTAAAACTGCATCTTCCTTTTTTGGGGGATGCTCTATATCCATTAAAAATCATTCCCCCCCTATCCTTTTTCCCAAAAATTGGGGGGGTTCGATGTTGTCTTGGCGGGGATGTTTACTAAAACCAAGCCCGCATTGCCTGAAAAAAAACCCAAAATCAAAACCCATGGGGTAAATGATCACCATCCCTGAGACCACACTAGGATGCCAAACAAGGGTCTTATTTAAGGCACCCAAAGGGTTTGAGAAGAGGTTGTGCATCTTTGGGGCACAATTACCAAAATGAACCAAAACCCCAAACCTTGGGGAAGATCAACCAATTATCCGGAATTCCGATGTTTTCCCTAAAATTACCAGGCCTACCCCAATAGGCAAGTGGTTTCAGAATAATATCAAGGGGCAGCACCCGAGCTAAGCTCCAAAAGGGGCTAGCCCATTGAAATGAAGATTAAGGCGCAACTCGACGAACTTTCAAAAAGGGGCTTTATTCCCCTATTCCCCCCCTTGGGGGGGCTCCAATCCTCTTCGTTAAAAAAAAGATGGATCAATGCGGAGTGCTCGACTATCGGGAGCTAACAAGCTAACAATCAAAATAGAATCCCTCCCCGGGGATCGATGATTTATTTGCCAAATTTTCGGGGCTATTTACTTTTCTAAGAGATTTAGATCGATATCATCAGTTAAGGGTTTTAAAGTAAGACCTAAACACCTTTTGGGGACCCCAGGTCTTTAATTTCTTATGACCCTTTTGGGGGCCACAAATGCACCACACATTCTGATCTCTGAATAGAGTCTACAAACCGTATTGGTTAGTTTTGTCATTGTCTTCAAGACGACATACTTATCAATTTTGTAACAAAATGATCACAAAACTTTTTTGTGCATCCTAGAATTTTAAACAGGAGAAACTTATGCAAATTCTCTAAATGCAATTTTTTTAAGAATAAAATTTTTTAGACATGGGGAAAGGGGGCGGGTACCAAGGGTCCCCCAAAGATAAACCCATAATAATTGGGGGAATTTCCCAAGACTCCATCAAATTCTTTTTTTTTGGGGACGGCTGGTTTTATAAAGGGTTCATTGAGAACTTTTTAAGAATCACTCCTCTAACTCCTTGACCGAAAATTTAAATACAATGGGGTCCAAAAAACAAGAATTTTTTTAGATTTTAAACCAAGTTGAGCAACCTCCTTTTTCCTACCTGAGGTATTTAGAATTTTTGTTGCTACTGTGTGCTTTGCACCCGGGGTGGGTTTTCTAAGCAAATGCAAAGGGAATTGCCTACGCATCACGAAATTAAGGTTATGAAAAAATTTCCCACCCGATTTGGAACGGGGGGTCGTTTTTTTTCCTAAAACTGTGGAGGATACTTGTAGGCCAAAAATGTGTTTTATACACAACCATAAAAATCTCTAGCATCTGTTCAAAAACAGAAAGAATTAACATGGGGACAATCCCGTTGGATGGGGAAATCTTAATGATTTGATGCGGGTTCGCTCCATCCAATTTTGGGCAAATTTTGTTACCGTGCCTTAATCGAAGGGGGAAAAAGGTCCAAAAACCATAAGGAAAAACAAATATTAGCTCAAAAAAAAATTGAGTGAGAGGCTATTAATGCGAAAACAACCCCTTAAGGCTAATTCTAATGATGGTTGAAACGTTGATCAGTTAACGCCCGGAAATGAGGGAAACCTAAATTTTTTAAGATAAATTTGGGTTTTATCTTTGAGGACTTGAAATCTAATCCTCCCCAAAACCATAGTTTAAAAACCTGTTTTACCCCGGGGGGACAAAAGTACAAGATTTGAAGAAGAATTATTGGGGTGGGTTTGAAGAAATCCATACCACTTTTGACTAAGTGTCTGACGTGTTGCAATTAAACGAACTCAGAAACCGTCAGGGGTTTTTACAACAACTGAATTCTCACTTGGAAAAAGGGGGAAAATCATGGTTTTTTTACCAAAATTCCCAAGACCCAAAAATGTAATGACACCATTTTTGGGCAAGTGGATTGGGTGACCAAGTCACACATTCTTCCAATTAAGGGGAAAGTATAATTAATAAAAATTTGGTAAATTATATAGACAAGATATGTCCCTACATGGGGGGCCATATCTATTTATCCGTAGAGATACAATACACTCTCCTTTGAAAAGTTTCCAAAAAATTTTTAGGGGAAAACATTAAATTTTAGCGACTTACCATCCGCAGACTGTGATCAAAGTGAGGACATCTAGCACTTTTAAGACATGCTTAGGCAGTTTTATTGATTTGTGGAAGTTGGATGACATTACCCCTAATAGAATTCTCCACAAAACATTACAATTCTTTTGGCTCCCCTTTGATCCTTGTAGGGGAAAAATAGAACCCCTAGTTGGGCAGAATTTTGGGGGGCCCCAAACTAAGGACCTGGATTGTCCGGGGGCCAGGGAAAAAAATTATGCAAACCGTGATCTCTCAAAGCTCCGGGGAAAAAGGCAGAAAAGCTATCTGACAAAGGGGTAAACTTCTTCATTCCAAGTAGGGACAAGGTCAGCGAAATACACCTGGAAAGGTGTGACGTTTTTGAAAAAAGGGGCCATTTTTAGCCCAAAATATTTGACCATTCGAATAGTTGAATGTCCCAGCACTTAGCTAAAGCTCAGGTGCCTAGATTTTTTGGGGAACCTGAAATTCCAAAATTTTTAAACCTTTTAAAAATGTCTCCGATGATCCTAGCAATATCCCAATGAGGGCAAATTGATAAAAAACCAGGTTTGTTGAGAAACCAATTTTTTCAGATCGACAGGTTAAGAAGCCGAAAAAAATTATACCATAGAAAAAATTTTAAAGGGGGCCTTTTTTTGAGTCCCGTATAGGGGGGGGTTTATCCATAAACAAAAAACCCCCCCCCTCTTTTTGAATAAAACTCGGGCGAATTTCTTTTAAGGGGGGGAGGATGCAACACCCTGTAAAATCGTGTCAAATGTATAGGACACAGTTTATTTTAAAAATTTATGACCAATGGACAAAGGGGCCCCAACGCCCAAAATAGCCTCTAAGGAGGGGCCGTGTCAACATGCATAATAACAGCCCCTGAGTACTGTTTCAAAACTTAAAAATTACCTCTGAGTGACTGATACGCACTGCTAAAAATTTGGCCCTGATGACTGATATTCAAAATGTTTAAAAAATTACCTCTGAGTGCTGAACTCAACTGCTTGAAATTTGGCCCCTGATGACTGAATGTCAACAGGGCCCCCCTGAGTCATGGGGAACAACATTTTTTTCCATAAGCCCTGATGACCCCTTTTGATCCTAACCTCAACGTGCCATTTTTGGACGGAGATTTTAATTTTGTAAATATGTAAAGGGGGGTAAGGGGGGTTAAAAAAGTGCAACTGTTAATTTAACCTCTGATGACCTTTTAACGAACCAAAGTCGCAAGCCCGGGAAAACCGGGGGATCCCCCGTTTTGGGGACGGGGGGTAAAAGTCCAAAAAGGTGTTTTAAAAAGGGGTTTAGAAGTTTAATAATTAAGGGTTAAAATGCAAATTTTTTAACCTCCCCGGGGGTCTCGCCCCCGCGGAACTCTACGCAAAAATTTTTTGGGAGCCCAAACAAAGCCCAAAACATTGAAACAGACCAGGCTTCTCTAAAAGCTATGCCTTTTTTGGGGCACTTGAACATCTTTTTTCTCCCCTAAACCCCCGCTCACTTCCTTGAGCTCCCAACTATAAAGGGGGCAAATTTCTCCCCAAAACTGCCCTTTCCATTAAATCACTCTTTCCCCCCTCTGGAATTTTCCAACAAAGGAGCTCCAAAATTTTTTCCTGCATTTTAACATCTTTAAGTTTTTTTTTTTCTTTTTTTCCCTTTTTTTTATGGGGTTTTATCCAAAATCAACGTTAAGGGAAACCTTTGACTTTGGGGTTAAACCTTATGGTCCAGCCTTTTTCGAAATAAAATGGCAAAGGGATCGAAATTAAATGTTTTTAAACCCTATAAAGGGCACTCCAAGATCATTTTTCTAGCCCCAATTACGGTTAAAGTTATATATTAAAAATCAAACGGGGCCTTTTTGGAAAAAAATTTAATTGATTTAAAAGTTCTGAACCTTTTTTTACACTTAACATTGGAATAATATAGAACATGAAAAAACATCCCGCTCGTCAATTTCATTCAGGGCGGTTTGCACCGAAAGTCCGAATTTTCTTTACTTTACTTTTGATTCTGACCCGTTTAGATTGTTACTTTTTTTGTCTAAAGTTTTTATGATCGTAATATTATTAGCATAACTCTTTGAGTTATATTACATGATCAAATCAATCCCCAAATTATCACAAGTTCCATAATTTGTCTCTTTGACCAAAATGTCCTTTTCGTATAAAAAAGGTTTTAAATGGAATGAACTTGAAAAAGTTTCACTGATGTAATATATAAAGGATATTTTGGGTGTTAAACCATTATAAAATGATTTTAACAAGTTCTTAAACTTTGTCATAAATGACCGGTTTTGGCCCCCCTGGGGTTTAAAATGTTTAACAAACTTTTTAAGGGAAAAATTTATATACCTTGGGATTTTTGTAGCATTCTAACAACTGAACTTTTTGTGTTCATTCTAAACCGCGTTACTCAATTTTGGACGAAAATTCTTTCAAATGGGGGGAATTTACTCCCGGGGTTTTTAGGTACCTTAAACGCGCTACTTTATTGTTATTCATTCCCGCATTTAATTTGGGGAAAATTTAAACGCGCTCCCCAAAACCTACGCTAACTTTAAATTTTTGGGGGAAAACGATGTTGGGAGTGTTAACGGTCGTATCGAATTACTCTACTTTATTATCGTTTGGAATCTATTTTGGCACCTCCAAAACTGATTTTAAAAATTTTTTAAAATTCGTGGCAATAAAAGTCGATCGTATTGTGTGTATTATTTATCAATAAAATCGGTTATAAAATTCTTTTTAAAGCCAACCGAACCCCCCTGTAAACTTTCGACTTTGCGACCCCCAAACAAACCCAACCGGACCCACAACCCCCCCCTTGGGCCCCATCCTTTGGCCCCCAAGGGGAAGGGGCCCAAACCGCCCCTTGGGGCCCCCTTTGATACGATGTATGCAGGGTTTTCAAAAAAAAAGCAAACCCAAAACCCCCTCCCCTTGTGGGGGCGCGGGACAAAACCCCCCTCTCTCGGTCCGCAAACCCCACACCCTTGGGGCATCCAACTTTTCCCGGGCGCTTGCTCGTTTAAGGTTAGGTTTAATTTATTTTCATTCACATTATGTTTTGGTAGCTTGATCGGTTTTGCTTTTATGATATTGTTATGAAAAAATGTGGGTGTATGATTAGTTCGGAGAATATTCGTCCTTTGCGTTGGAGATATTTTGAGTATTAAAATCGTAGGCTGCGTTTTCTTTATAAAGATATGATATATGCTTTTTTTTTATATTATGAAAATAGATGCAAAATTAAATATAACCCTGCAAATCATTATTAGGGGCGTGTGAGATTAGGAGGGGTTGGGGAATTCAGGGTAAACAGAAGCAGCTCAAAGACACAACTCATTGCGTAAACGAACCATTATAAACAAAAATTGTTTTTCGAAGCCTAAACATACGTTTTCGAAAAACGCTTCTAAGGGACTAGAATCACATTTTTCTGAATCGTTTACTATTTTAAATTACTGATTTAGGCACGCAAAAGCTCTTTTTTCTGCGAAAAATTCACGAAATTTTTCTGTCATAACCTGTGAACCGAAAAGATTTTAATCACGAAATTTTGCAGTAGATACTACTAGATGTTCAGAAAATCTCCAACTGAAATTTCGTCGATCGGAAAAAAATAGATTTTTAAATGATTTTCCCGTGACTGCAGTCAAAAAGTGACGAATCTGACTGCAACCCAGTAAAAAAAATTCTTATAGATAATTGGTAATCAATAAGGACTCGAAAATTTTGTACAAAATTCTACAGTCTAATTTACACCTTAAAAAAATTGAATTTTGGAACTTGGAACTATTTTATAAAAATTCGAAAACAACCTAGTTATAGTGTACAAGCTGAAACATATAACTTACTTTGGGGTGGTCTAAGTGTTTTTGTTATCCTGGGGTTTGTGACAATTGATTTGGTCATTATTTTGTATGTGAACTTTGCATGCATGATTATGGTTTCAAATTTGGTTATTACGTGTGCCTACGGGTGTTAGTTATCTAGTTTTGTTCGTGTGTCCCAAACCTAATTTTGAATCGTTGACCTGTTAGGACGCGTTTAGCGGTTCCACCTTTACTTCTTTTGCGTTTACTAACCGAGCAATTTAAGGGATTCACGGCCCCTTTTTTATCCGTTTTTTAACAACAGGGGGAGAAACATTAAACGCTCTACACTCTATCTTTTACGTTATGCAATTAACGTCGTTAACATTCGATAATAAGTTAATTTAATGTAGTATGGTCACAAAGAGCTTTATCACGGAAGTCCTCAACCAATCTCGATCGTTAGTATTGGGTTAGATAGCGGGGAAATTATAGTAACTACTGGGCCCGACAAGCCCCCCCAGCTTCGCCATGGGCAACGGGGATTAATTTGGCCTAACTTTCCCCATGGTCAGGATAGACCGGCAACACAAAAGGGAACAACAGCAGCTTCGATCGCGACCTTACGTGACGTAACTCTAGCTCGCTACCTGCTGTTAACATTGAAATTATTTACGAATCAAATTATTATTCCAGGTAGGAATAATGGAATTATTCTTATTCCGGGTTTAGGGATAACGGGGGAAACCAATCTTTTAAACCGAACTTGTGAACTTATAAAACATTGAACTACTCTTCTTTTGTTGACACTTGTTTTTTGCATTTTTCTCAGGACGCTAGGAGCGCTAGGTCACCCACTTTGCATTGATCAAACATTTTATTCGAGTCTTTATTTACGATTATTTTTGGGACTTTGGTTTTGGTGTTTAGTTGGGTCCGTTAATTTATTCTAATGCCCTTCCCCTAAACTTTGAAATTTGGAAATTTGAAAATGACTATGCATGTTTAGACAAATGTTTTTGGAAAACGTTTAAATAAATCATATAAGTCGTTCGACATTCATGTTAATTCTGGTTTGATCACACCCTCGCGTAATTCCCGCAAGTGGAAATTGAGGGTGTGACAATTTACCTACTGATATGTTATACTAAAAACAATTTTAACATTTTTTTTTTTTTAAATGACTGTAACATCAATTTCATAAACATCACTTAAAGACGTCATATTACGACATAAGCCGTTTCGGAGCTAGTATAATTTAAATCAATAATGGACCAAGACTTTTACCTACTGATTCTAAAAAATTTTTTTAAACATTTACTTAGTACATGTTTAACCTCAAATTTCCCCAAAAATTTTAGAACTATGTGTAAAAGACCAAAATGCCCCTTCGGTGCATAGTTTGGTCATAAAAGGTAAAAGCACATATAATTGAATCCTACTGTTTTAATATCATAAAAAAGATTTTTCCAGAATACTTATAATCAAACATTAAATTAAATTCAATTCCTTTTATATGATTGAAATTACCAAAATGCCTATAAGGCATAATTTCTTTTTAAAACCTTAACGGGCATACAAGTTGATACCAAACTGAATCTTAACTTTTAAATATAATGGCATATAGATCTGTCCAAACTTATTCGTTACTCGTATCACAAAATGCCACATTACGCATAGTAACTATTTCTTTTCGGAAATTAATCGAAACGGGTTAACCTTGTCATTTAAGTTTTAAAAAAAGTTAATTTTACCCTTTTAAAACAAGTAAAGGGTACTTGTTGGGTTTAAAACTACATTCTACCGTCATCGTTTAATCAGCGTCAACTTTGATCAAGTATTAACATCCTAAAAAACCGGGTTAACCAACTCGCTTCGTTATTAACCGAAACCATTAAAAATTTCTTGCTATTAATGCTCAAATAAATTTAAACGATACTAATTAATAAGTATATTAGAATATAAAAATTTATATTTGAAAATTTATTAAAAAATATGAAATAAAAATTAAATTTGATGCGGGTCGAAACCCGGGTCACCCGGGGTAACCTCAAAGACTTAAACACAAACTTCAACCACCCCGGGCCCTTGGTATTTGGTAACATATTAAACAATTAATACATTAATAAACGGGAAACAACCCAGTCAACACGGCCCAAATCCCAGACGCCGGAAAATCCACGATTTCGCCAATTATCGCGTTACATTTACTTAACGTACGTAAACACGCCATCTTATAACCGATGTCCAGTCCCCGCGACATCAGTCATAACCGCGGAGAACAATTGACCAATAATCGAACAGAAACAAACCCAATTCAACTTGTTTTTTCCCTATAAATCACACCCAAAGCCTCTGGTAATCTTTTTTTTTGCCCAAAATCGCCCGATTTGAATCAATTTACTCGTCGGAATTTCTGCAAGTCGCCGGAAAACGAACTTTCAAAAACATAAATAACTCACTCCTTTTTCATTCCATTGTTAAACCAATTCTAAAAATCACTCCATCACCCAGAATCAATTCCAACGACGTGCCAAAAATTCTGTTCGCCGGAAAATCGCTGAATTTCCGAACTCACCTGTTAATCGGTATGATCAACTAAAACCTCCTGTTAATCATGGTTTAGTAACCCAATTTCTATCTAATCAATAAAATTGTTAATTGACCCACAACAAGCCACAAAACCAGCCACAATCCTTGCCGAGTTCTGAAAAAGACACCTGTTCGTACTTCTTTCCTCAAAACCCTTTGTTCAATACCTTTCAATTGCTTAAATATTCTTTAAAACCGAATTAAACAAGAAACATGTTTAAACCGTTGTCTGTGTTTTTAACGAAGAAGATAAGTCAAGTAATTAATTAAAATCGGTATTAAAAGGGGTTAGACACCAGCCCACGGTGGACTGTGTGTAAAAATACACACAACTCGCGAGTTCGTTTTCCTATCACAATCCTAACCTCAGAAATAAAAATGTTTTTTTTTAAACGAAACCGGGTAACTCCATAAGATGTTAATATAATAAAAACCGGAATATTTACCGTTAGACACAACAGTCCACGGTGGACGGGTTTTTCCAAACTAAACCACAGGTCCCCGGGTTCGAGACTTGTGGAGATCACCGGTTCGATACAATTAAATCCTTTTAAATAAATGATTTTCGGATTAACTAAACAGTGTAAAATAAATTAAAAACAGAAATATTTCGGTTAGACACGTAGCTCAGTTGGTAGAGCTGCGTGCACGCGTACGGAGGTCACGGGTTCGAGTCTCACTTAGTGCAATAAATTCACAACCGAACCGGTCACGGTCAACGGTCAACAGTCATGGTCAACGGTCAAAAGTCAACATTTTTTATTATTTTTATTTATTTTTTAATATAAAAATCAATTAAAAATACTTAAAAACAACGTTTTTAAAGTTAGAAAAATAGCCTTAAACTCACAAAATATATCCAAAAATCCTATTAAAATTGGTTAATAAAATCCGCTTACTTACCGAACCGTTATGTTATTAACTAGGTTAGTTTTCTCTCGTGGTTAAAACCAAATTCGAGCGCATTCATCATCAATCCAAGATACGCAACCACTGTGAGTGAATTCTTACAAACTCCCCTTTTTATTCCGTTTTGGGGGTATCATGTGTCACTTAAACTAATTCGTTTATTCAAACTCGTGCTATACCATATTATGATCTAAAACCTAGAATGTAAATATTGTTTGTTGTTATGTATTACATATTGTCAAGTTGTATGCAAATTATTTTTTAAGCCCATCAGTTCCTCGTGGGAGACGATTGAAAAAACGCGTGCCTTAGAACTCATTCATTAGGCCCATCATTCGTAGAACAACGCGTGCCTCAAAACTCATTCTTAGGCCCATCAGTTCCTCGTGGGAGACGAGTTGAACAACGCGTGCCTCAAAACATTCTATTGTTGTATGTGTGTCAATATTTAATATTAAGTGTTTTTTGAATATATTTTCATTTACATTTACTCATATGTGGGTTTTGCACTTTATTTTATAATCAATTCAATAAACACGTTTAAATGTTTTAAATAGGATTCACCCGCCAACTTTTTGTTGATCCAAAAACCATTTTTACACATGATACAGGTGGACAGGATGAAGCAAGGAAAACATAGAAAAATGCCTTAGAAGAAAAATAATGAAGGCTAGAAAGATGAATAGAACATGATGTAATAGTATGATATGATTGTATGATTTTCCTTAAATTGTAATAATAAATATGAAACACTATAATAAATGTCATGAGCTTTGATGAAAACCCAATCATGCCCCCATCACCTTTTCCGCTGCGGTCGGGGGTGGACAGATTGGTATCAGAGCTTTTGACTATAGGGATATAGGATAGGTTATTAGACCCTTAGAGCCTATACTATAGTTTTATTAGATTTTAATTGTTTATGTGGTTAGATGCAAACTCATGATGTTTATTTCTTTCATATTTATTACATACACAAATGCATGCAAACACTTCCGATACTACATTTTGTGATACATAGTGAATTTTACTTACAGTCAGATATACATAATTACATACACATCATCATACATATTTCAATGTTCATATTCAAATCATCTTCATACTTCCGTTATTCAAGATTTTGTCGCATTTTTCATTTTTCAAATCTCATCAGAGTGAGTTCTGCGACGGCATGTAGTAACTGTAAGGGTACAAGTACCGGTAGTCGGAACGTCCTGTCTAGGTTGGCATTCGTATAAATCCAATATAACGGACCAGTTTGCCTACCTGAGGACTAACGATGAGAGTACGAAGGACCTATTAGGCCAAAGCATGTCACACCAAACGTCGTTCGAACTAACCCACTTTGAGGTGTCACCGTGTCCACACCTGGATACATTCCGAATATCATACGTTACATACATATTCTTGATTTTCTCCGGGTTTTAGTGTACTAACCAGGCTAACACATGCGAACCATATGAAAAACCCGTAATCATGGGGCCCACATGATTACGAAGGTGAAGTATGGCGGCATGCAAGGCCCAATTACGAGCAAAGCCCAAGACATCCTATGGATGTAGTAGATTTATTATTCTATATTTATTTTATGAATGTTCATTCCTAAATACGACACATGATCCCTAAAACATCCAACTCATACTCTTGATATGTATTCCTTGTAGATGTCTTCTAGTCTTGCTCGTAGGAAGATGAGATCAGAAAAAGCCCGCGAGCGCATGGCTGCCCAAATCGCTCAACAAATGGCTGCCGTAATACCCAACATTGTAGTTCAAGTTCAACAAGCCCTTACCGCTAATTCCGTCAATCAAGAAGATCAAAATGTTGTCAACCCTCCCCCAATTACCACTAAATGCTCCTTCAAGCTTTTCAAATCCTGCGACCCTCCAAAGTACGAAGGGACTGAAGGTGTCACCGCACTCCTCCATTCGTTCGAAGAAATGGAAAACACTTTTCTAAATTGCGATTGCCCCGATGATCGCAAAGTACAATATGCTACTGGTCGTTTACTTGGAATAGCACTTACATGGTGGAATACGGAGAAGGCCAAACGAGGTGTTGAAGATGCTATGACTTTGACTTGGGAAGAGTTGAAGGAAATCATGACAAGACGGTTTTGCCCAAGGAGCGAAATCAAGAAATTAGAGGATGAGTTCTATTCGTTGAAACAAAAGGAAGGCGACCACACCACATACAACAAGAGATTCCTCGAGTTAAATCAAATGGTTCCCAACTTGTTCACTCCCCTCTACCGTTTGATCGAGCACTACATCCGAGGTCTTCCTTCAAAAATTCAAGACTCCGTAATAAGTACCACACCTGCAACTTTGGAAGCAGCTATGGAGTTAGCTACAGAACTCACCGAGAACCACATAAGAAATAAGGACTTCAAGGAGGAGAAGAAGAAGGATAAAGCATCAACTGAAACCTCGAACTCCACCCAAACCGAATCTCCTTCACGATCCATTTCTAAGAGAAAACGAGATGGGCAACTTTTCGCTGTCACCCAACGCAACCAACCAATTTCACAAGCCATACCCCTCCAAGCTATCCCAATCACTCAAGTAGCACCCAACTCAACTTACCCAAATAAGAAACCTTACCTTAGACCTCACCCTCAATGTAACACCTGTTTTTATCACCATCCATCTACCTTACCTTGTCGACTATGTGCGAATTGTGGACGCTATGGTCATTTGAGCAAGGCTTGCCGCACCTCTCAAAACCAAATCTCTCCCCCTACTCAAACATGATCCAAACATATCAACAACCCCAATACCCCATGTTTCCTTATGTTCGAGCTTGTTTTAATTGTGGCGACCCTACCCACTTTAGAAACACGTGCCCTCGATTGGTTAACATCATAAACGCCCAAGCTCAAGCAAACCCAGTTAACAAGCAAATCAAGAAAACCTAACCACTAGGCCACCAGCAAGAGGAAGAGTTTTCAACATCAACGCCAATCCTGTTGAAGATAGTGACGGCCCAAAACGAACCACCCAACTAGTCTCCTTCACGACAAATCAGGATCCAACTCCAACCGCTTAGTTTTTATGTTTTTTCTTTATGTTATCTCAATTTTCACGTATCTCAATTATAATTGGAAATTTATCCAAGAATTTTAATGCGAATTACTATTTCAGTTTGTTTTATACTCATTGATTTAGCATTCATATCATCTCATCATGTAAATAAATTGGATTGTGTCCCATTTCTACATAGACTAACCTCTCCATCATAACAAACGAGAGAGGTACTGTCACCCTTCAAACATGTATACTATCAGAATTAAGACTCAAGCCTTGGTTGTTGTGTTTGTTTATGTTTTAGAGTCACATAGGACTAATCATAACTTACTGATAAACCAATGAAAATTTGACAAGAATATGGTGGATACGCCGCTAGTACTTCCTATATATAAGTATTCTTGTCAAAGGATCAGAGGCATTGTCAGGCGGTTATGAGAAGTTCCATGTAGGATTTAGTAATGTCTTGGTTGAAATTTGTTTTATACTCACTGATTTAGCATTCATATCATCTCATCATGTAAATAAATTGGATTGTGTCCCATTTCTACATAGACTAACCTCTCCATCATAACAAACTAGAGAGGTACTGTCACCATTCAAACATGTATACTATCAGAATTAGGACTCAGGCTTTGGTTGTTATGTTTGTTTATGTTCTAGAGTCACATCATAGAACCAATCATAACTTACTGATAAAACCAATGAAAATTTGACAAGAATATGGTGGATACGCCGCTGGTACTTCCTATATATAAGTATTCTTGTCAAAGGATCAGAGGCATTGTCAGGCGATTATGAGAAGTTCCATGTAGGTTTTGGTAGTAGAAGTTTTAGGATATAACCTTATCTTTCCAAACATATCAAAAATCTTGCGCATGAAATTATACTTGGTCAATCAACTCTATTTCTAAATATTCTTTACCGTAGGCAACAAAAAACGATTCCTGTAGCAGGGTACTCAACCCTTACAAGGAACGTTACCGCCTCAAACAAAATTTAAACTCTTACTCCCTTCTAAGTATGTAATTGTCAAATTAAAACACCATCCTTTTGAGTCAAGCATGCCACTACTTAAATTTCGGGACGAAATTTCTAAAAATAGGGGATACTGTTACATACGTCAAAAACCAGATTAACCAAACCCGCTTCGTTTATTAACCGAACATCCAGTTAAAAATTTCGTTGCGTATTTAATGCTCAAATTAATTTTAAACGATAAATAATTAATAAGTATATTAGAATATAAAATTTATATTTGAAAATTTATTAAAAATAGTGAAATAAAAATTAAATGCTGATGCCGGGTTTCAAACCCGGGTCAGCCGTGTAACCTCAAAGACTTAACACACAAACATTCAACCACTCCGCCACTTGTGTTATTTGGTAACATATTGAAACAATTAATACATATAATAAAACTGGAAATCAAACCCAGTCAACAGCGCGCCCAAATCCGCAGACGCCGGAAAATCCGACGATTTCGCCAATTATCGTCGGTTACTTTTGACTTAACGTACGTATTAACGATGCCATCGGTTATAACCGATGTCCAGTCCCGCGACATCAGTCATAACCGCCGGAGAACAATTGACCAATGAATCGAGACTAGAAACAGACCCAATTCAACTTGATTTTTCCCTATAAATGCACACCCTAGCCTCTGGTAATCTTTTCGCTCAAAATCGCACCGATTCTTGAATCAATTTCACTCGTCGGAATTTTCTGCAAGTCGCCGGAAAACCGAGACTTTCATCAACACGGTAAATAACTCGACTCCTTCTGTTTCATTCCATTGTTAGACCAATTCTAACATCACTCCATCACCCAGAATCAATTCCAGACGACGTTGCCGGATATTCTGTACTCGCCGGAAAATCGCTGGAATTTCCGAACTCACGCTGTTAATCGGTATGATCAACTAAAACCTCCTGTTAATCATGGTTTAGTAACTCAATTTCATATCTAATCAATAAAATTGTTAATTGATCCGGACAGACGAAGCTCACAAAACCTAGCCGACGAATCCTTGCCGGAGTTCTGAAAAAGACACCTGTTCGGTACATTCTTTCCTCAAAACCTTTCTGTTCAATACCTTTCAATTGCTTATAATATTCGTTAACCGAATTAAACAAGAAACAGTTGGTTTAACCGTTGTCTGTGTTTTGAACGAAGAAGATGAAGTCAAGTATGATTAATTAAAATCGGTATTATAAACGGGTTAGACACACAGTCCAGCGGTGGACTGTGTGTAAATAATACACACACGTCGCGAGTTCGATTCCTATCACAATCCTAACCTCAGAAATAAAAATGTTTTTTTTTAAACCGAACCGGGTTAACTCACAGTAAGATGTTAAGTATAATAAAAACCGGAATATTTACCAAGTTAGACACACAGTCCAGCGGTGGACTGTGTGCCAAACTAAACCACAGGTCCCGGGTTCGAGACTTGTGGAGATCACCGGTTCGATACAATTAAATCCTTTTTAAATAAATGATTTTCGGATTAACTTAAACAGTGTATAAATATAATTAAAAACAGAAATATTTCGGGTTAGACACGTAGCTCAGTTGGTAGAGCTGCGTGCACGCGTACGGGAGGTCACGGGTTCGAGTCTCACTTAGTGCAATAATATTCACAACCGAACCGGTCAACGGTCAACGGTCAACAGTCATGGTCAACGGTCAAAAGTCAACATTTTTTTATTATTTTTATTTATTTATTTAATATAAAAATCAATTAAAAATACTTAAAAACAACGTTTTTAAAGTTAGAAAATAGCCTTAAACTCACAAAAATATATCCAAAAATCCTATTAAAATTGGTTAATAAAATCCGCTTACTTACCGAACCGTTATGTTATTAACTAGGTTAGTTTTCTCTCGTGGTTAAAACCAAATTCGTGCGCATTCATCATCAATCCAAGATACGCAACCACTGTGAGTGAATTCTTACAAACTCCCCTTTTTATTCACGTTTTGGGGTGTATCATGTGTCACTTAAACTAATTCGTTTATTCAAACTCGTGCTATACCATATTATGATCTAAACCTAGAATGTAAATATTGTTTGTTGTTTTGTATTACATATTGTCAAGTTGTATGCAAATTATTTGTTAGGCCCATCAGTTCCTCGTGGGAGACGAGTTGAACAACGCGTGCCTTAGAACTCATTCATTAGGCCCATCAGTTCGTAGAACAACGCGTGCCTCAAAACTCATTCATTAGGCCCATCAGTTCCTCGTGGGAGACGAGTTGAACAACGCGTGCCTCAAAACATTCTATTGTTGTATGTGTGTGCAATATTTAATATTAAGTGTTTTGTGAACATATTTACATTTACATTTACTCATATGTGGTTATGCACTTTATTTTATAATCAATTCAATAAACACGTTTAAATGTTTTAAATAGGATTCACTCGCCAACTTTTTGTTGATCCAAAAACCATTTTTACACATGATACAGGTGGACAGGATGAAGCAAGGAAAACATAGAAAAAGTGCCTTAGAAGAAAAATAATGAAGGCTAGAAAGATGAATAGAACATGATGTACTAGTATGATATGATTGTATGATTTTCCTTTAAATTGTAATAATAAATATGAAACACTATAATAAATGTCATGAGCTTTGATGAAAACCCAATCATGCCCCGATCACCTTTTCCGCTGCAGGTCGGGGTGTGACATAGTACGCTAGTCGGTCAAAGTCTATGACTTAAATAAGACCGTTAGTATTTAATTGGTTAGTTTATGCCATAATCCAGACTAGAGACTTGCCGGTAAATGCTAT
This sequence comes from Scalesia atractyloides, assembly GCA_947069175.1. Taxonomy (NCBI): domain Eukaryota; kingdom Viridiplantae; phylum Streptophyta; class Magnoliopsida; order Asterales; family Asteraceae; genus Scalesia; species Scalesia atractyloides. The sequence goes on along the minus strand of CAMTDV010000022.1, from coordinate 84,034,619 downwards.
ATGCACTTAGTCCTTTTTGTGTACGGCTGAGTTATTAAAAATTAAAGAAGACTAGCTCAGGTAAATACTCTCGACTTATTTCCCCTATACGGCTTGGGTTTCGGTAAATTATTATCGCTTGGTCAGAAATGGGATTAATCGAACGCTGGTTCGGAATAGAAATCCGCATATTCTGTTTTAATCAGTTTTGTTTGATAATTTAAACATCGGGGGTTAACTACCGTGTCCTGGATATCCTCGGCTCATTATAATCGAAATGGCCACGACCTTAGCACGGGTGTAGGCATACACCCGATAGACGCTCAATTATGCATTCCCACAAGGTTGGGAGGAATTGACTTATTCGTGAGTCCAAAGTGGTGTGTACGTTAATTGTGTCTCGATTTTCATGCCGAACCCCGTATGTATGACAAACATGTAAATCTGTTAACAAGGTTGGACGGTCAATTAACCCAAGTTATAAAAAGAATTTTTTGCTGATACGCACTTAAAACATTTCGAAATGTTTTCAAAATGAGTCAGTTGGGTGTATTTACCAGTGAAAGCTGACGTATTTTCAAAAGACTAATCTGTAGGTACAATACGAAAATAGGCCGGAAGTGCTCGGTAGTGATAGAGGATCTTGCAAATCCTAAATCTGCCCAAAGTCTGTTTTGTATTCTTTCCATGTATAATTTATGATCCGCTTGTGGATCTTCTATTACAAGCTTGTATATTATTTTGTATTTTCGAACATTCGGTTTGTAATAGTAATTTTACTTTAAGACTTCCGTTGTGCTGTGTTTAATTGACAATGATGTTATCAACTGACGTCACGATACTCCCCACCCGGGCCCACCGGTGTATGGATTTCGGGGTTGGAAATCCGGGGTGTGACATAACCACCCCACTATCATCACCACTTGCTGGCAGCAACAACCTAAGCAACCCACCGTCACCTGCTGGCAACCACCTCAACATCCCAAACACCCCACCCCACCGTCAACGTCATCAAACCACCAAAGACCACTGTAGCGCTTCGATTCCGGCATTGATCTAGGGTTATAGAAGACAGCTCAATTAGAGATTCAATCTAGGGTTCAGACCATCTAGTGGTTTGGGTTTAAATTATACCGTCCCCAACGGATCTGGTAAACAGATCTGGGTTTAAATCGCGAGAGAACAAAGTGTGTAGGTTTGGTTGGGTGGTGGTCCGATGGAGCGAGGTGGTGGTCAGCGATGGTGATGAATCTAAATAGCAGGGGCGTTGGTGAAACAAATCTATAACTTCATTCACGTTGTTGATTGATGAACCATGGTGTTGGTTGAGTTATGGTGGTGGTGGTAGGCGGTTTATGGTGATAGCGGTGGTAGGTTGTGGTGGGAGGTGGTGGTAGGTTATTTATAGTGACGGTTGCGGTGGATGGTGAGTGGGGATGGTGAATTATGGTGGTGATGATGTCTGATGGTAGTGGTGTTGATGGGTAGGGGTTGTTGCGACAAAAGCTAGAGAGAGAATGGTTGTCACAAAAGGTATATATAGAGAGAGAAGGTTGATGAAGTAAGGAGTGAATTAGATTTTTGTAGGTAATATAATAAATAAATAATAGATACTAATATGTAAAATTACTAAATTACCCCTACTTTGAATTAAAAAGACAAAAGTGCCCTTACTTTTAAAAGCGAAAATGAACAGAGTTAAGGACAAAGAGTATATTAGAGAATCAATAGAAACGTCAGGAAGTAAAATTATTATTTTTAAATGATTAGGACAAAACCGTTAAAACAACGAGCAAAACGGAAGTTTACTCTACACATAATATTAAACTTTGGAAACTTCTAAGTAAAAAGTATAAGTTTATATAAAAAAATTAATAACCAATGTCATATTAAATTCATTTGGTTACTGATATAATAACTATCTTTAATTAAAAAAATAAATTTCTATAATTGAATAGGAGAAAGATGTTTGAAAAAAATAGATGACTCCAATAGATAATACGTAACCTTAAGCTTTTATTTTATTATATAGATATATATTTAAATGCAAGGAAATAAATGTGTATTGAAGATGTTAATTCCGAACTTTTAAAATATAAAAAGCATGACATCTAGCAAGAGTTGTATTACCTAAATTTTTAATTAGCTAAGGTGAAATATGTTCATTTAACACGCCGTTTGTTCTAGGGCTGATATATGATGTGTCACTAATACATATAATAGTCAGAGTTCAATATTTCAATCCACTAACAATAAAACATTACATTCTTTTTATAATATAAAACAAAATATACTATAAAGCGACATTAATTTGAGGAAAACCATTTCATCAATTAATTTTGAAAATTCTTGTGCATCTTTTATTCCCTCGAGTCCCCTTTTCATTTCATCCTCAATGATCATGTAATCTTACGTAGATGCACGCCCAAGTAAACTTCTACTCAGTGGGACACCTATACTATAAAACAATTCCATATATGTATATATATATATACATATATATATATATATATACGATTCGGTTAAATTAAGAACCATCACGAGTTATGAGAATCATGAGAACTCCTACTTCCTCCGCTCGTTTAGCCACCATTTTTGCATAAACATAGATGAAAATGTTATAAACACATCTATAAAAAAACAAAAAGGTTGTCGAGTCGATAGTTACGATTGATGTAAATTTTGTTTACAACCCATGTAAATTTTGTTTACAACAATGTAAATTTTTTACATCCAATGTAAATTTTTACATGTGACATTTTTTATATAAATTTTTTATGTTGGAACAAGTGATTTTTTAAATATTTTTTAGAATTTTTATTTTTTGAAATGCCTAGTTCCGATAGTTCTCACAACTCAAGGTGGTTCTCATTTTAACATTTCCCTACATACACATGTTAAGTAGCAAATTCAATAGTTTCACATTCAGTGATTCACGTTAAGTAGTTTACGTAACACATTCAGGATTTCACATTCAGGGATTCAGCAGTCACCTTTCAATGAAGTGGTTTTAGTGGTCACCGTTCGATGCATTAGTTTCAATGGTCACCTTTCGATGCATCAGTAAAACAACACATATTTATGTACAATAAATACTATACTTTAGAAATTTAAGAGCCACATAATATCGAGTTTAGATTCCCAACTAGGAGGTATTGGGAAACCTAAATTCGTCCATAAAATGTTGTTTAAAGTATTGGGTTTCTGTCACAACCACCGACCCCATCCTAAACGAGAGTGGTGAACAAACCAAGTGGTACAAGTGTTTATTAAAATCTTGGCAGCCGGAAAATTTCATCAAGACCGGGTGTCAAGACAATTTCAGAGTTTTCAAAACACCAAATTTTATAATCCATATTTACATAATAGGTTTTCGTGGGGATAAACCCTTAATTACAAAACACATTTCTTTATTCAAATGACATAGCCACTGTTTTAAGCTTTTGGTGCCTCGTCACACTTTTGACTCTTTCACAGTAAATCACTTGAAACACGTTTTGATCGGTAGGAAATACTTGTGAGCACATTCTTTTGTAGAAAATGACACATTCTTATAATACATCACTAAGAATTTTTACATTTGTTTATATCTTACAACTACCCAGAGGTGTTTATCACATGGTAGTTCTTGTGACTGTGATCATATTACTTACCATTGGTCCTTCTTTCAATTAGTAAAACATTTATATATATTGTATACAAAACCCCACATACTGACAATAGTTTTCCCATAAGAATACAAAGATTTAATTAATGTAATCTAAGTAATAACTTGAAAACATTTAGGGTTTTGAAAGCATTTGATAAAAGAGAATGACTCACTTTGCTATATTTTTTGTTTAATCCGGCCTCCTGGTTCTAAGCCCTAATTACACATAATGTAAGACGTATTAGTGTAAAACCAGATCAAGCCTAACGATAATCACGAGATCAAAACCACAACGTAAGTTAACAAAGTATCGCCTTATTCAGGTAGAACTTTGGCATTCGTTGGTTGGTTTTGTGATCGATGGGACAGGGTATCGTACCGGTGATTTAGGGTTTTGATACACGAAATACGAGACAGAGATTCGTGACTAGAGATTTCAGAGAGCGGGAATGAGCGACTCGAACCATCTCACCCCTGCCCCTTATATACCAAGTTTTGTACTTGGCTGTGCGTTGCGGGAGGGGAGGGGTTTCCCTCCGTGACAAGCGGTATACCGGTGATTTAGGGTATTGATACACGGAATACGAGACAAAGATTCATGACTAGAGATTTCAGAGAGCGGGAATGAGCGTCTGAAACCATCCCCCGCCCCTTATATACCAAATTTTGTACTTGGACACGTGTCGCGGGAGGGGAGGGGAGGTGTGTCCCTCCGCGACACGCAGGGGATGGTGTTAGGGCTTAGGTTAACCCTGTCACCCTAGCCTTGCCACATGTTACCCGGTGGTGACACGTGTAATACCCCTGTCGCGCATTACACCAGGTAACCACATAGTCTCATGCGACGCGCTAGAAAATGCTGGATCTCGTTTTCTCATTTTTCATGCCAGGTCTTGTCGCACGTATTCGACGTTTCGATTACATTTTGGAGGGTTGTTATAGTTTCAGTGTTGATCTTGTTACTTTGCCTCAAACTGGAAAATGTTATTATTAGAATAGAGGTCTGAAGTTAAATTCATTACAAACCCATGGTAAAATCAAATAGATTAAATTCATTATAAACCCATGGCAAAATAGGAATTAAATTCATTATAAACCCATGGCAATTCATATATGAATTAAATGAACACTTATAATACAATTGATGGATGTGGGGTTAACTCAATTATTAGAGGCACATGCCTTTTAGATTAAAGGTTTAGACTTAAACTTTGACAATGAAGTAAGTTAGAATTATTAATGTGAAATAACATTTATTGTTTACAAAGAAGTTAATATACATTGGGTTCCTGTGATTGCGTTGCGTTGTTGTAGGTAATATATTGGGACTTGGTATGCCCTAAAAGACCAACTCAAGAAAGAACTTAACATTGCATCAGGAGAATTAGAATTTTAATTAGTTACCAATCTGGCCCTTAGCCTTCCTAACTGATAAACAGGTAAGGTGATCTCATGATATACTTTCTGGTTGGGGTTTCCATATCTCTTAAGGTTTGGATATGCTAGGTATATTACAGTTAAAAAGGAAATTGGATTTAAATAATTTTAACTATTATTTATCGGCCGGCAATAATCCCATGTAACGGAATATTTTGTGAGAGTCGCATAAGTTTTTTTGCCGAAATAGCAAAAAAATCAAAATTTTGATGACGTCGATTCCTTATGTGGCAAAAAATCAAACTCTTGACGAAGTGGATTGGTTGTGTGGGAAAAAATCAAACTTTTGATGAAGTGGCCGGACTCCTTACATGGCAAAGTTTTGATGATTTGGACTGCTTATATATGTCAGCAAAAACTAATTAGGTTAAACTTCACATTATATTTTGTTAGTTGAGAATAGGTAATAGTTGAGATAATTTAAATCTAATTTTCTTTAAAACATAAAAATAAATGAGCATCACAAAATAAAAATTGGAAGGGAATATGGTATCACGAAATCGAAAATGACCTTTTGGACATACATATTGTGCCACAAATGCATTGACACATGTCACTGTTTAACTTGGTTCTGCTTTTATGATTTTATTTTTAAAAGGGGCATGTTAAAAACATTTTTTGAACAGCAATTTTATTAAACAAAAGAGGCAAATAGAAGATAGAAGTGGACAAAGAAAATGGGCCAACTTATAAGGGACAAATTTTTAAATTAAAGTTACCGATTATGTTACTCTAGAAATTGTATTATAAATTGCATTCTAGTCATATTCTTTCATCCATAGAAAAGTGTTGTACAGGGGCGGATGTAGTGTATTACAAGGGGTTTTGACGCTCCGGCGGTAGTGTAAATTTTAGAAAAAATTAACGTTTTTTCGATTTCGTTACCTTTTTCTTTTAAAACTTTACTCCTTGGCGTTCCGGCTAGATCCGCCACTGGTGTTGTATATGATTTCCTTGATAATTTAGGTTCCATTGTATGTTGTTGAATATCCATCAAACGTTTGTGTATATAAACCAAAAGGTTGCCAAAAATCCACTTTGTTTTGGCATTTTGCTCGATGTCGTGACTAAGAAACTCGTCAGGGACTTAATTATTTCCTCCAACGTATAACTTTCAATTGGGGTCAATTCTACACCATGATCTGATGAGATTTCACACATTCTTTGCCATTCCTCTATCTTCACCCCATCTTGTTATAGAAAAATAAACTAAAAGTTATATAAAAATATTATAAAATAACAAAAAAATAAAAATAAATAAATGACTCTTACAGTGCCTTCACCTCGACAAGGAAGGTTTATTGCGGTGTCGCCTATGTTCTCGCTTGGTGTCAATCTTAACATCAACACCCCGGAAGCTGCAAGATGACCATAACACATGCTCTACCTTGTTTTGTTTTGTTATGCACAAATTTATCATACTTAACTTTGATATCCAAATTATTCAAATATCAACATTTTTTATATTATCATATTAATTGTTAAAAGTCTATTTACAGTGGTTTCATTATTAACAATTATTATAGTATCTCTAGAGGTGTCCAGACAAGGCGTCCGAATCTGGTGTGACGACCAAGTAGAGGAAAGAGGGGTGAGAGAGAAGGTTTTGGATGAGATACTAGATAAACGAACGTGTTTAATGAGGGAGAGTGATGCGGTGGTGGCAACCGATCGTCAACATTCAAGGTGCTTGTGATCAGGGGCGGATTTATGTGTGAGATAGGGGTTACTCGGGATATCTTCAACTTTCTTGACGAAATATAAATTTGTTTTTATTATTCGAAGACCCTTAATTAAATATTAGGATATCTCTTAATGTAATAGTAGAGATAAATGAAGAAAATGAAATATTTTATAGAAAGAATGAGTTAAATAACAGTACGAGCAAGTAAGTTACAAAAGCTGAAGAAGGCGTACTCATTTTTATTTTGAGCTGAAGAAGGCGTACTCATTTTTATTTTGAGCCACATGTCAACACATAATTGTTATTGTTTTTTTCTTCTTGAAGGAAATGTACTACAACCCACATGGGCTACCTAACTTTTCATTCTATTAATTATTTTTAGGTTTGATTAACTAACATATTTCTTGTTTTATTACGTGTCTAGAATTTAGTTAACTGTACTCATTTTTATTTTGAGCTGAAGAAGGCGTACTCATTTTTATTTTGAACCACATGTCAACACATAATTGTTATTGTTTTTTTCTTCTTGAAGGAAATGTACTACAACCCACATGGGCTACCTAACTTTTCATTCTATTAATTATTTTTAGGTTTGATTAACTAACATATTTCTTGTTTTATTACGTGTCTAGAATTTAGTTAACTTATTATCTATTAATTTCTTTTTATTTTGTTTAAAGCTTATTACTTATATCAACCTTTTATCATAAGGTATCTATTATTTTTTTTGGGTCTACGTATTCACACATCCATCTGCCTATTTAGACATCCTTTAGACGGGTCGTCTAGACCTAGACGGAGCGTCTAGGTTTCTTTTTCTTCGACCACATTCCTGCCCTCGTACAACGTCAAATCAGTCACATCAGACGGGGCGTCTACCCTATACGGACCATGAAGACGAGCAGACCAAGACGGGGCGTCTAGGTCTAGACGGCCCGTCTTGAACTGCATGTCAGTGAAGTACTATGTGATACGCCCCCTCTAGTACTAGACGGGGCGTATATATCTTTGTTAAATAGACCCATACAGAGCTTTTGTTGTCGCGGAAAACTTTCAGTTTATCGTCGGAATTATCTCCGTCATAACTTTGGCTTATATTATTTCATCTGATATCATTCATATGTGGTGAAATGTCATCGAACTGGGACAGTAACTATTTCGTTGGGGCGTATTCTAGCGAGTCATGGGTGCCTGAGGCCAATTCAGTAACAGTTATCAGGTTAAACTAGTTGTTGTTTTAATTATTTACTAATGGTGGTATCGTTGCTAGGGGGAGACCGGTGTTCCCAATTCTAACGTGCAAGAGGAGGTTTCAAGTGTACAAGGGAAATCAAAACAGATCGTTTCTAGACTTGAACAAGCTTCCTTCCATTGAAGGAACAACCCATGTGGACGACTCATACCTAGTTGATTCACCATGTTATCCTGCGCAACATGGGTTTTCGGATTATGGATACGGGTGTGAATTCTCGTACGTGCAATAACACGGTCCGGATGGATACGGAGGAGACTGTTATGAAAGTTACAATGCAACACATTCTTTCTACGGTCAACAAGTCTATCCTGATGGTAGAGGATATGGTAGTGAGGCATCCCTATGCGCAGGCAAGCCGTACCTCACAGAGACGGTATCAAAACTTACTTATTTAAGTTGTGAAGTTCAGTAAACATAAAATCTAACATAACGCTATCGATTTTACAGGTTTTCAACTCTCTAGATGAGGTAAAAAACTGGGCACAGGAAATGGCAAAGGCAGATGGTTTCGTTATTGTGACCCGACGACCAAAGAAAATCGGTGGAAGGACCGGGAGGGTATGGCTTGAATGTGACCGTGGTGGTGAGCACCATATTACAGCAATGGTTAGAAAAGCTGGAAGCAAGAAAACCGGTTGCCCATTTTACCTGTTGGCTGTGCGGGACCATCCGTATGAAACATGGGGGATAAAAGGTGGAAAGACTGAACATAACCACGAAGTTTGTCAGGACCTATCGGGCCACGCGTTTGTGCGAAGGTTTGCTCCTGACGAATACAGAATGATCGAGCAGTTGACAGCACAAAACATGGAGCCGTGCAGACTTTTTCAAACTATAAGGAAGCAGTTCCCCGACAGTTTCCATGTTCAGAAAGACGTTCAAAACGCAGTCCATAAGATTAGGGCCAAACAAAGATACGGTCTGACTCCCATGCAGTCGCTAGAAAACATCCTTATTACAAACGAATTTATTTACGAGACACAGGAGGAACCCGAAATAGAGGTCGTTACAAAGATCTTCTTTGTTCATCCCTACTCAAGTGAAATTTGGCGTGCGTTCCCGCACGTTTTGCTGATCGATTCCACGTACAAGACAAACGTATACAACATGCCATTTGTCCAGATAGTTGGTATGACGCCCACCAACTATTCGTTTTGTATTGCGCATGCCGTTGTCTGCAAGGAACGTAGTGATAACTTTGTATGGGTGCTTGAGAGGATCAGGTCAATGTTGGACGAATGTATGGAGCCACGTGTTATTGTAACGGATAGAGACCTGGCCCTAATTAACGCGTGTGCAAAAGTTTTTCCAAACGCCTCTCGATATCTCTGCAGGTTTCACATCCAACAGAATATTTGTAAGCACTGCCAAAGCGCATTCACAGAAGAAGAATGACAAAAATTTTTGTTATCATGGAGGAGATTGTGTGAGTCTCCATCAATACCCATATACGGGTACAACTTAGGCCACTCGCAAAAGCGACTTGTGGCGTGCAAACGTTCAAGTAAGTTTACGTTCAAGTAAAATATGACCTACCCATGTACATTTAACTAATTGTTGATACCTTGTAGGGGTCTTTGCGTATGTGTATGACAACTAGTTGAAAGACTACAAGCAAATGTTTGTCTTTGCGTGGACAGATCAGAGACGCAAATTCGGGCAGTGTACCACAAACAGAGTTGAGAGTCAACACATGAATTTAAAGAGATTGTCCAAGATAGGATCTCGCTGGACCGTATACTAGGTTGTGTCAAGAATATAGCCGAAACACAATACGGGGAAATAAGACGGAGCTTTCGAGAAAGCATCGAAAAAATAATGAACCACCACAAAAACCCGTTATTTGACCACCAACGTGGAAAAGTTTCCCGTACAGCGCTTGATTTGCTGAGTGGAGAGCTACTTAGGAAACTAGACGTGTTGCAGCGCTTGCATTAATCTTGTGGATGTCAGATGTGGTACAGTTGTGGCTTACCGTGTGCTTGCATGTTGGAAAAGTACGTACGTACAGAGCGTCCGATTCAACTCGAAGATATAGACATCTTCTGGCAGAAGCTTAACATTCAGCCATGTAAATTGACATCGGATGACGTTGACATGGTAGAAGAGCTGAACATTGTTCGGCAACAGTTAGAGTCACGCTCCCCTGCTTAGAAAAAAAGCTTGCTGGGAAAGATTAAAGCGGTGTTGACCCCAACCAAATCCACAAAGAACCACCGTTGTCAAACACTCGACTCGTGGATGACCAACAACAAAGCAAGCACAACTTTGATTTGACGACGCCCCCCACCATAGCTCGTATGTTCCATCGCAGGGTTCCCAATCAATTACATACGATGCCCCCGCCATAGCTCGTATGTTCCGTCGCAGGCCACTCAACAGTCAGTAATCAAGTCGCAAAAACCCGTAGCTGGGCGAAGCCGTTCAATGAGTTCTAAACAAAGAGAGGCTCGAGACGATAGCGGTTTTCCGTTGATAGTGGGTGACGAGTATGTGTCAACTATTAAACGGTTTAAGCCTTTCCTTCCCTCTTTGTTTCACCCGTATATCTCATGCATACAAGATGTGAGGCCAGACGGTCATTGTGGGTTTCGGTCTGTGGCTGTGGGCTTGGGTATGGTAGAATGTGCGTGGAGCCACATTCGAAAAGACCTTCAACAGGAGATTGATCAGAACGCGTCGATCTGGGCGCCAGTATTTGAAGCATGGGAGGAAGGATACTTTTACACGCATCGTCAACCTAATCTGGGATTCAGTGGAGCATTGTCCCCCCACTCATTGGATGGACTTCCCCGCACAGGGCTTCTTATTGCAAAAAGGTATGGTATCGTGGTTCACCTCTTAAGAATCGATGGTTCTTCCACGTTCTTCGCGATAATCAAGCCTCCGACGGATTGAGAACCACGAACGATAACGCTTGCACATGTTAACAACAACCACTTCATACATATTAAGCTGGAAGGCCAGTTTCTGATGCCTACAGTAAACGGTTTGTGGTTGACCTACCGAAGCACGGCTGCAGAACAATGGATGGACATGTACACGCCCCGTCTAGAATGGTATACGTCGATAATGAATCCCGCACCAAATTCAAACCCGAGTATTAACTGGGTCGACAGTGACTCGGAAGAATGAGGCTTTTTGCTAAATCTAATATGATTTTTTGTATATTTAGTATGATATTTTTGTAATTAATACAAACAATTTGTATACAATTAGAAATTTTTTAGTATGATATTTTTATTTACCCAAAAAGTTTGTATTAAGTAAACAAAATCATATTAATTACACCAAAAAAATTTATTTGGGCATAGACGCCTCGTCTAGACCTAGACGCCCCGTCTGGTTCTAGAAATAAGTCCATTTTACCCCTGGTTCGCTGTCCGTCTAGGCTGATATCAGGGGCAAAACAGTAATACTACACACTTAGACGTGTCGCCTAGACCTAGACGGGACGTCTAGGTTTGCTTTTCTCCAACCACATTCCTGGCCCCGTACAACATCAAATCAGTCACATCAGACCGGACGTCTAGCCGTAGATGGATGCTGAAGACGACCATCTCAAGACGGGGCGTCTAGGCCTAGACGACCCGTCTTGAAGTTTGTGCTCTGCATGCCTAGACGGGGCGTATATTTCTTTGTTAAATAGACCCCTTCTGAGCATTTGGTGTCGCAGAAAACTTTCAATTCGTCGTCGGAATTCTCTCCGTCATGAACTTTGTCTTATATTACATCATCTGATATCATTCAATACATGTTAGTAAAGTAGTAAAGTGATACGCCCCGCCTAGGCCTAGACGGGGCGTATATTTCTTTGTTAAATAGACCCATGCAGAGCATTTAATGTCGCATAAAACTTTCAATTCGTCGTCAGAATTCTCTAATAAAAATTCTTACAAAGGAGCTGGTTCGTTTGGAAGAATGTAAGGAGAAATAATGACTGGTAACTAATTGCAAGACTGTTTGTCGGGCTTCCAATGCTCACCCAGGGCGATAAACAACGTTGATCTGGAATTGGAGAATCGTTGTGGGTGGTAGTTTCCCGGTCCCCTGCCGCCTTGGTAGTTGTTACCATATGCATTATCCCCTTGGTGGTTTCTGTACCCATCCCCGTGTTAATAGTTATACCAAAAATAATTTAATTGTAAATGTACGAGTCATCTTGACCTATTGTTATGGATGTACAAAGTTATGTTATATATGTTATATCTGTAATATTTAACTTTGTTTTCAGTTATTCGATTACTTGATGATTGTTTGTGTTAAATCGACGTGTATTAAATTTTAATATTATTTTTAAAAAAAGATAATGTAAAAACAATTAAATATTTAAACGATCGAAAAAGATAACTTATTTATATACAATAAACAAAACTTTTTAAAAATATAAAATTACATCACAAAAAAATCAACCTCCAACACCAACAAATTTACCCACCAAAACACTATTTTTTCAAACTCCAACAACAACCAATCTACCCCTCCAAAACATCCATTTTTCAACAAAAAAAAAACCTTGAGCCCTAGACGGGTCGTCTAGGTCCAGACGTCCCGTATATACACTTAAATTTATGCGCCCTGGCAGGTACCTGCTGACTCCTAAAAATCAGTGTTATACGGGGCGTCTAGCCCTAGACGACCCGTTTAGGGCTCAAGGGTATCCAAATAGACAGAATGGGTGTGTGAATAGATTGAGCCTTTTTTAAACATACAAATGGCTATACAACATTTTTTGTCAGGTAAAAATGTTTTCTTTATCTAGATTATCTAATAACTCAAACACTTTAACAAATTTACTAAATTGAAAATTGTAATGAATTATTATATATATTTATGTTAGTGTAACATCCGTCAAGAGGGGTATCCGTTTTGAAAAAGAAAATTGAACCCAAACCGTTCGTAGACTAGTTCTAACCGTTATAAATAAAATATATTATTTTTGACCAAACTCCGATTTTTTATGAAACTTAGTTTATCATAGAGAAATGTGCTGTTCCACATATGTTCGAATTTTTACAAAACATTATACTTTACGAGTTATACAACAAAAACAAGTTAAACAGCTGAATTAATTTTTCATATATAAAAATTATATTATAAAAAATAATTAACATACTTTTGTTTTACTTTATCACGGCGTGTATATATATATAAGGAAAGAATTATTGTCAATCCCTCTTAAAAGCAATAGTTTATATTCTCAATTAAATATTAATGTCTTGCTTTTATAAAGTAAATCACAATTTTATTTGTTTTGTCATTAACATTTCTCATATCTCTAAAAAACTCTAGCCATCATCATTGAAGTCTTGCAAGTTTTCCCAAGCCATCAAGGAGGAACAAGAACCGTCGCCCTCATCTCCATCTCGATACTATTCTCTTCTAGGAAGTAGTTATTAAAGTTATTTTATATTGAATTTTACTTTGATTTATTTATTTTTATTATTTATTTCTTATACTTGGGTAGTTCTTAGGTTTCGTTTTGAATTTAGACATAGCTTGCGTTTTGTGTAGTTAGTTTTGTTTATCATGTTGTTGTTGTCAAAAGAATATATATATATATATATATATATATATATATATTACAAAATTTATTTTTTTCAATATCACCAATGCTATTATACATTTTTGTTTTTATCACGAGTCCATCTTTCCACATATCATAAGATTTATTTTCGTGTCATAAGATTTCTAAACCACCTCCAGCTTTATATTTTCCTAAACAAGAAAAAAAGAAAGCTTTTTTACATCTAAACTGGTACACATAATATGACGTGAAAAAGTCATACAAAATTTAGTTACTTTTTTTAGTCAATTTATATTTTAGATGCCATATATGATTCTACATAAACTATTAGTTTCCTTTTATTGACCGAAGAATGTTGTATAAAATTTGGGTTTCTTTTATCAATAAAGAAAACATATGAGATTGTGTCTTTAAAAAATTTAAACTAATAGATGACTAAATTTATAATGTTTCTTTTATGAGCTATAAAACAACTATGAAAGAAAAGTGTATATTAAATTAATAAGTTAAAAAAAAAGAAAATTTGGACTTAAGATATTTTACTAACTGTTGACATTTAAGTATATAGTAAATTAGTAGGTTTAATATATCACATAAACAATATTAGATAGGATAAGTTATAATTCTTTAAGGTATAGACCCCAAGTATTAGGTTGTAATATTTTTATATATTTATTCTTGTGTTATTTATTTAAGTATTTTGGTGTTATACTATATAGGGTGATTGTGTCTTTTGGTGTTATCTCTCTTTCGTTACTCATGCGGATTAGTGGGTTTTAACGGAACGTAAACTGCGAGTAGATCTTACTTTTCCCTCTTTTGTCACTTTAACATTTTGGGGTGTTTCATGCGTCATGTTTCATATGATCCGTATACTTATTCAATAACATGCCAAGTTAAGTGTCATATGTGGTCCTATTTGTTTTGTATGTTGTATTACTTGTTTCATTCATATGCTATACGTGTTTCCGCTTTGTGTCATGGATCATATAGCTTCGTTTTTTCGCCTTTTGGGGGCTTGAATTGCATCATTGTTTCATTTCTTATGTTTCGTTATGTCATGTTATATTATTTACTTATGGATTGGTTGTTTTTCAGATTAATTGATTTATGTCACCTGTTACACTTAATATTGCATGTTAAATAATTTTTATTAAATAAAATCAAGTAAACTTTTAAAGTTAAATAAAAACAAATAAAGATCTATTCACCAACTATTGTTGACCCAAATTTCTTTTACACATGAAACAGGTACACAAGGTTGATAGCTACTTGAGAAGACACATATGGAATTAAGATGTCCCCCCAAGTTTGGTCAACATTATCAACGCTCAAGCATAGGCCAACCCAGCCAACCCAGCCAATCAATCCAATCCATCTGCTCGGGGAAGAGTCTTCAATGTTAATGCAAATCAGGCGCAGGCTGACGACAATGTGGTGAATGGTACGTTTCTTATTAATGGTATTTATGCATCAATCTTATTTGATTCGGAGGTGGATAAAAGCTTTATGTCTTTGGAGTTTGAGTCTGTTCTTGGAGTGCCTAGGAAGAGTTTGGGCAACTTCTACACTGTTGAAGTGGCTGACGGGAAGTCCGTTACTTTTGAGTCTGTTATTCGTGGCTGCACTGTCAGTTTGTACGAGTACGACTTCCCAATTGATCTCATACCGATAAAGCTAGGGAGTTTCAATGCGATCATAGGCATGGATTGGTTATTCCAACACCGTGCTGAGATTGTGTGTTTCGAGAAGTACATTCGAATCCCTCTTACCAACGGTCAAGTTCTTCGACTCAAATTAATGTCATGTGTTCAAGCCCAAAAGTACTTACGAAAGGAATATGTGG
Organism: Scalesia atractyloides; assembly: GCA_947069175.1. Lineage (NCBI taxonomy): Eukaryota > Viridiplantae > Streptophyta > Magnoliopsida > Asterales > Asteraceae > Scalesia > Scalesia atractyloides. Next base: position 84,019,242 of record CAMTDV010000022.1, on the reverse strand, counting down.
CTTTCTTAGCCCATATTGTGGAAAAGAAGGGCAAGGAAAAGAAGATAGAAGATATCCCTGTAGTTCGAGACTTTCCTCCGAAGATATTTCTGGACTTTCTCCTGTGTGAGAAGTTGAATTTCGAATTGATCTCATTCCAGGTGCAATTCTTGTTGCAAAAGCACCTTATCGACTAGCTCCATCAGAGATGCAAGAGTTAGCAAGCCAATTGCAAGAATTGACTGACAAGGGCTTCATAAGTCCTAGCTCGTCTCCATGGGGTGCACCTATTCTGTTCGTAAAGAAGAAAGATGGTGCGTTCCGAATGTGCATTGACTACCGCGAGCTTAATAAGTTAACCATTAAAAATCGATACTTGTTACCTCAGATCGATGACCTGTTAGATCAACTACAAGGGGCAACGTGTTTCTCAAAGATTGATCTACGTTCTGGTTATCATCAATTGAGAGTTCTAGAAGAAGACATCCCTAAAACTGCTTTTCGTACTCGTTATGGTCATCACGAGTTCATGGGCATGGCTTTTGGGCTGACTAATGCACCAACAGTATTAATGGACTTGATGAACCGCGCATGCAAACCATATGTGGATCGTTTCATCATCGTTTTTATCAATGATATCTTGATTTATTCCAAGACCAAGAGCGATCATGAATGGCACCTTCATCTCATACTGGGACTCTTGCGAACAAAAAGACTATACGCAAAGTTCTCTAAGTGTGAGTTCTAGTTAAATGATGTCCAATTTCTTGGTCACGTAGTAAACGATAAGGGTATTCATGTTGACCCTGCCAAGATCGAAGCTGTCAAGAATTGGCAAACTCCGCGTACACCTACCGAAATCCAATCATTCCTTGGCTTAGCAGGTTACTATCGACGGTTCATTGCCAATTTTTCAAAAATCGCTTTACCACTCACAGCTTTGACCCATAAGGGCAAACCATTTGATTGGGGCCTAAACAGGAAGAAGCTTTTCAACCTTGAAGCAGAAATTGTGTGACGCGCCTATACTCACTCTACACGATGGCTGCGACGACTTTGTCGTTTATTGTGATGCATCAGGTCAAGGACTCGGCTGTGTTTTATTGCAACGAGGCAAAGTGATAGCTTATACCTCAAGACAACTAAAGATTCATGAAAAGAACTCCACCACTCATGACCTTGAGCTTGGTGTTGTGGTTTTCGCTCTAAAGATTTAGAGGCATTATCTTTATGGGACTAAGCATATCTTAACTAAAAGGAATTGAACAAGCATCAACGATGTTGGGTTGAACTTTTAAATGATTATGACTGTGAGATTCGCTGCCATTCTGGCAAGGCGAATGTCGTGGCCGATGCCCTAAGTCGTAGAGAATACGCGAATTCGGTTCATCTCGTGTGTTTTTAAATTTTGCCTGATATCTAAAAGCAGATTCGCAAAGCACAACATGTCTCTGTTACTGAGAATGATTTACGCACTGAGTTGTCTTGTGGAGCAGAATCAAAGTTGGAATCTAAAGCTAATGGGATTCTCCATTACTTAAATCGAGCTTGGATACCTGATCGTGTCGATCTTCGTGTTTTCTTGATGAATGAAGCCTATATCCTGAAATTCAATTCATCATGGTGCTGACAAAATGTATCAGGATTTCCAAATCACATATTGGTGGCCTGGAATGAACAAGGATATTGCAGAGTTTGTTTCAAAATGCCTTACGTGTTCCAAAGTGAAGGCGGAACATCAACGACCCTCGGGTTTGCTAGTACAACCCGAAATTCTAGTTTAGAAGTGGGAAAATATAACTGATCTGAGTGTCATGCCCCGGTCAACGATAATATTTATAATCCCGAATTACCCTTAACAATGCATTAGTGGTAGTAAGGGGTCGAACCACGAAGAGTTTGTGGTTTGCGATCAGACGTGGTTGATTTTTAAGTAAGACTGTCACTATTATGAAGCTTGCTAAGAATTTAATTAGCTTTTCTATATAAGTTCTGGGATTCAAGTTACATCTGTATCCGTTCAATGCAATCATTTTGATCTGTTTAGTGTCAGTACCATTCCATATTGCTTTTTGTATGTCTGCCATTAGTTTTACTATTGATTTCTCCGTTACAGAGCAACTTTTTGGCTCAACCGTAGTTTTCTTTTTGTGTTTATCTTATTTGTTTGACAGGTAATTCGGGAAACGTGGGGATTAAGTGAAGACTGTCGTGAAGATAAGATTTATTTTATTTTAGTAATGTGATGAAAATGTAATTAGGGTCTTTTTGTTTTAAACTTCATAATTAGTCTTGAATTTAATATCTATAATATTGACACGTTAGCCTATTTCAGGTTGGAGAACCCGATACGTGAATATATTACCTCGTAGGTGATTATATAACATGGTGCTACGTAGTAATTATATGTGGACATTTATGTCAATCATTTAAAATACATGTTACATCTTGGTTACTTCCGACACATCTTACCAACAAAAACATTTGTACAATAACTGTCCCCTACATACGTACGTAGACACATGCATGCGTACATACATATATACACCAACTACACTTATAAGGAAAAATTTGTAAAAATGAACTTACACCAATTATGCTATTCGTTAAGTATTTTTTTTCTTGTTATGAACAAATTTATTGTACTATATTTGATATCTCAAATTATTTAAATATCATCATATTTAATATTATTTATAATAACTGTTAAAAGCCTATATATATATATATATATATGCTAGTTTCAATATTTAACACATATAAGAGCACCTCCAACACTGATTGGAGAGAGTGTTCGAATCTAAGGTGACGACCAACTAGAGAAGACCGTCTGTGAGGTAGGAGAGAAGAGAGAGAGAGAGAGTGATCTTCATTTGGAATTTCGGAAGAGGACAGAGAAAGAGAGATATGCGTTCGGAATTTCAGATGAGATGACAGAGAAACAAATAAAAAAGAAGAGAGAATGGTGACATGAGGAGAGAAGGTTGATGTGGCAGTGCCCAGATGAGAAACGTTGGAGGCGTTTGTCACATATTACTATTACACGACATGAACTACTTTTAAATTTATAGTATTGTGTTATGATGAATCTTTAATAATCTGTCGACTGTATATTGTAGTAACTCAATCAATTAAGTTAAGATCAATTGTTTGTTAAAAATCAATTGAACTTATAAGGAAAAATTTGTAAAATTGAACTTACACCAATTATGCTACTCCTAAGTATTTTTTTTTTCTTGTTATGAACAAATTTATTATATTATCTGGATTTGATACACAAGTTATTTAAATATCATCAAATTTTATATTATTTATAATAATTGTTAAAAGCCTATATTTGCTAGTTTCATTATTTAACACATATTAGAGCATCTTCCACGGTGATCTGATAAAGCATCCGAATCTGAGTTGACGGCCAATTAGAGGAGACAGGTCGGGAGGTAGGAGAGAAAAGAGAGTGATTTGTGTTTGGAATTTCATAGAGAGAGAGGGAGAGGGATCGGTGTTTGGAATTTCGGATGATATGAGAAAGAAACAAATGAAAAAGGAGAGAGAAGGACAATATGAAGAGACAAAAAGGTGATATGGCCGGGCCTAGATGAGAACCTTTGGACATGCTTGCCACATGTTATTATTACTCAACAAGAACCGTTTTTAAATTCATGGTATGGAGTTACGATGAATCTTTAATAACTTATAAGTTATACATTGTAGTAACTTAATCAATTAAGTTAAGATCAATGGATTGTTAAAATAACTAGTGGGAACACACATGCGACGCGACGGGAATTAAGTTAGTGTCAGTTCATTTATAAAGGTTATGACACTTGTTATAGCAACCAAAAGAAAAGATTAATAAAAATAAAGTAGAAATATGTCTAAAAGATTATTGACATATGATTTACATTGATAAAAGAAACAATAAAAATAAACACATGTACCAATTTTCGATCATGATCACTTTGGTTCATCAGGATATCAGCATTCGTAAAAGTACGGTACCAAAGAAACACTCTTAACTTTAATTAAGTTCGTTATCAACAAATTTTATATCAAAAAAAACTAAGCACAATTGCATATCATAAGTTAACCCGGAGAAAATAAATTAAATTAAAACTATATTGGTTAAGAACTAATAGTATCAGAGGTGAAACTAAAACAAACTAGTAATAAGAATATTTTGTATTTTACTTCTATTATAGAAACAAAATATAACTACTTTTACGAAAGTTCAAAGTATATTAAACTATATACATGACATTCTCATTTTGTACGAGTGATATAGCTTAGGTGGATATGAAATATATAACATCATCATATGTTTCACACTTAATGGAGAAATTTGGTTTTGTTTTCACGTGGAGGTATTTGAAGGAAAATTCACTATTGATTCACACTCAATAGAGAAATTATCTGGTTGTGTTTCCACGTGGAGGTATTTGAGTTACGTGAACAGGTAGAAGTAGCCCTACTTCACACCACTATAAATCTACCGGATACCCAGATTCAAATTACAAACACAAAGCTAAACCAGATATGTCACAACTAACCACCACTAGTCCGTTGACATTCACCGTACGGAGGCATCAGCCAGAGCTCATTGTTCCGGCAAAACCGACACCTCGAGAACTCAAGCCTCTCTCCGACATTGACGATCAGGAAGGCCTTAGGTTTCATATTCCAGTTTTTCATATTTATCAAAGCAACCCAAAAATGGGAAATAAGAATCCGGCGAGCGTGATCAGGGACGCGTTGGCTAAGGCGTTGGTGTTTTACTATCCGTTCACAGGCCGGCTAAAGGAGGGTCCGGCCAGGAAGCTTATGGTGGATTGCTCGGGCCAGGGTGCGTTGTTTATTGAGGCGGAGGCGGATGTTACGCTGAAGCAGTTTGGGGTGGAGCTTCAGCCGCCGTTCCCGTGTAGGGAAGAGCTTCTTTATGATGTTCCTGGCTCCAGTGGCATTCTTGATTCACCAATGTTGCTCATTCAGGTAAAACCTCATGAGGGCAAAACCCATAGAAAAAGTTAGAATGTTTACACGTAATTTGATTTTGGAATAATCATCAAAACTAGAATGTTTTTTAACATATATCAAAGATAAAGATATCCAAACCAATCAATTAGAAAACACCATATAAATAAAGTCGGCCAAAGAGGCTAAAATTTATCCAACACAAAAAATTAGTGGGTCCAAAAAACAATCAAGCAATTAAGTATGCGTGTGCAGTACCAACTTCATTTTAGTTGACTGCTAAAGATAAGGCTCTGTCATACTTGACATACAAAACAGGCCCTTTAGTCATCGGCTAAAATAGAGTTGCCTTCTTTAGTCGCCGACCAAGATAGAGGTGTAATTATTAGAGTTGTTTTGTGGACATGTTGCACCTTTTAATTATTTTAGTTCCGGCTAAATTTAGCCTCCTTAGCCAAGTTAGTTAATTTAGTGTTTGTTTATTTGTTGGTTATGAATATATTCTATTTGACAAAGTTATGTTTGATACATATTTTAGAAAATATCCATGAATTCTAGCAGATGACTACGACCAATGAGATTCATTGCCCGTTGGCCAAGACAAAATCTTTTAAAACACTTAGCTTTGAAAGTCTTAGACTTAATTCCCACTAAAGACAAGATTAAAGGAACTCGCCTTTCAAAAATATATACATGTGACTACGTATGGCCACATACATATGAACACGTAAAAGCATACAAGTGAACATGGTCAAACATGTAGTGATATGTCTTAAATGACAAATTGGTTAAATATACACGAAAGTGACGTATTTCTATCATTTTTGATTGGTAGGTGACACGACTCTTATGTGGAGCTTTCATCCTCGCTGTACGATTTAGTCATACCATGTGCGATGCGTTCGGATATGTACAGTTCATGACAGCATTGAGTGAAATGGCAAAAGGCGCATCCACACCATCGACATTGCCTGTTTGGCAAAGAGAGTTACTTTGTGCAAGAGACCCGCCGCGTGTGACATGCATTCATCATGAGTATGACGAAGTGGCAGACACCGATGGTATAACCATTCCGTTGGAAAACATGGAAACTAGGTCATTTTTCTTTGGACAAACTAACATTTCAGCCATCCGTAGGTTCGTTCCAGCACACCTCAAACATTGTACCACATTTGAGGTCTTAACAGCTTGTCTTTGGCGTTGTCGTACAATCGCACTCCAACCAAACCCTGATGATGAAATGCGCATGATGACCATTGTCAACGCACGTTTAAAGTTCAACCCTCGGATCCCGTAGGATACTATGGAAATGTTTTCGCTTACCCGGCTGCCATGTCCAAAGCTCGAGACTTATGTAACAAACCGCTAGGACACGCCTTGGAGCTTGTGATGAAAGCCAAATCACAAGTCACTAATGAGTACCTGAAATCCGTTGCAGATCTGATGGTTATTAAAGGACGACCCAACTTCACAGTTGTAGGAAGCTATGTGGTGTCAGACTTGACACATTCTTGATTACCAGAAATTGATTTCGGGTGGGGAAAAGCGGTCTATGTGGGGCCTGATTACCACATTGCTGGTTTCTATACACCACATATAAATCATAAGTGCGAGTCTGGAATCGTGGTACCCATATGGTTGCCGGGTGTTGCAATGAAGAGATTTGTCAAAGAGCTAGATAACATGTTGGCCCGAAACAATAATGATGATCATGTTAACCAAGAACACGTACTCGCTCATTCCAAACTATAGTTTCCTTGTTATGATTCGATAGGTGATCATGCGGCAAGCTTTTAAGATGCGGTTTTTTGTAATAGAAATGTTATAGATGTTTATATGTATGAACTAAATAATTGTTAGACTCATAAGTCTGGTGTATAAGTGTACTGTATGGTCTTATTTCTAGTAAATCAAGAAACGTTTTACTTGGAAGTTACATATGCTGAAGGTAGAAAAATAAGAATGATCATTGTGATTATGATTGCCTATTCTACATGTTTGGCGTCAAACTCTACTTCAACTAAATTTGAGGTTTTAAGTTTGAAAATAAAAAAAAGTATCAAATGATATCAATTGAAGTTTAAAAATTAAGATGTGATAATTAGTTTCAGTTCTGGATCGAAAAATGCAAGAACTAGTTTTTGAACAAACCAAACCAAAAACCATTTTCTTATAAACTTTCGAACTAAGAATCTGAGTTTGATTCTTATGGTCGACGCATAGATATTCAACCTTTACAAGCTTCCTTAGCATTGTTTCAAGGGTCTCGCTATTCACAAATTATCCTTGAACGAATGCTTTAACCCAAACCTGTTTTGTCCCGTTAAACCGCCATTTTGACACCTCTAGAGGAAGAATGGTTTTCAACACTAAATTTTATCTCTATCTTTTAAGGCTCTATCAACTAAGACTAATTAAAATAGTAAGAACATATATGTTACATGCAAGGGAAATAACTGTGTATTGAAGACTTTCCTTCCAAACTTTTAATCTATAAAGAAAAACATTACATCTAGTAAGAGTTGTATTTCCTAAATTTTTAATTAATTAGCTAAGTTGAAATATGTTTACTGTAACTGTTTGTATGTGCATGATGTATTGGTGCATCACTGACTACTTTGTTGACCGACCTAATATCGTCAAAACTTAATAGAAACATTCATCCGGAGTCTATGAAAGACAACACAGCAAAAAGGACATGAATACTTTCATGTGAACTAGGTTGGCTTGATAAAAACAAGTTTAGATTTATTTTTGACTAATATTGTGTCTTCACACAGGGAGGTAACAAGTCAAAACACGTGGATAGGGCAAGCACAATTCCAACTTTATTTTTTGTTTAGGAGATTTATATGAGTTTGAGTATACTTTTGGCTTTCTTGAGGGATTTCAAGCTGTTTGAGACGTCAGTTAAATGAAAACAGGTAAATTCCTGCTGTGTTTTACTGTAATAGGTCAAATGTAGACAATGTGCTAGAAACAAAAGTTAAAAGCAGTGGCGAATCCAGATACTTTTGTTGGAGGTGCCAAAATTGATCGCGTTAAAATAAATTCGGCTAAGAAAAATAACAAATAATACATAAACTTGAAAGTTGTCTATATATTTTAAATAATAGTTAGCCGTATACCGTGTATTAATGTTCCAACTATTCAACAAAATTATCTAATAACTAATTAATAAGTAAATCATTTATATAAAATGATAATGAAGTTTTCTTTGTTAAAACAAAATGATAGTTTGACATTCATCATAAAATGATAATGATTTTTTCTTTGTTATAATTGATAAAACAACAATAGTTTGGCATTAATCCATCAATTTTCCGTTAAGAAAAGTAATTCATTAATTTTAGTCTTCTTTTATTTTCCTCACGCATAATCTGACAAATTAGGTTTGAGTTTTCTAGAAATTTTAACTTTAGAATAAATAAAATATTAATGGTAATTAAATATATAACTTTTCATGTTCTTCTTCTTCCCTTTTTTTTTTCTTTCTCCCTGCAACTCACTGTTTTTCCTTTGTTTTCCTTGTGCACTTTTTTTTCTTCCACAATTCTTCTTTTTATCTTTATTTTCTGTTAATCTTGCATAAAGGTGCATACTAGAATATACAAATATGCCTTTTGTAATTTATTTAGATTTTATATCAAATTCAATAGCTTTTTTACAATAGTAAGCTAAAGTTGAGGAGATGCCTTGCCACCCCTGAGTACCATATGAATCCGCCCCTTGTTAAAAGTGGCCTATGGTGTATCCCAAAGCTTACAATGTCCTATATAGTTCTATTTAAAAAGTTATTACTTTTATGATACAAGATTTGTAATCATATCAAATACGTGAATTACTTATATATCCTAAAGAGTTCAAAATGTTATGTTCTTCAATGTAGACGTCTAATTGGATCATAAATCTTCCATTGAAAAAATGCTTTAAATATGATCATGCCAATTAAGTCACATAAAAATTTGTAAAAAGCCATTCTATTAATTTAACCGAACAACATTATAATCGGTGTTTGGAACCGGTGTTGGTATTCGTTTTATAGGTTTTTATTTGATTTAAAACACGTGTCGATATCCTTTGGTCATATGACTTTATTTTTTGAGTTTTATCTTTTGGTTACATGAATAAATGTAATTAAATCTAATACTCTTATAGCGATTTTTGTTTATTGTATACATTTTTCCGGTATCATCACACACGATAAAACTTCCTAATTAATTATCATAGCCAATCATAAACATGAAATGTTATGCACATTTATCATACATTGTAGGTCATGAATTAAAACACATTTATCATACATTGTAGGTCATGAATCAAAACTATTTAGGATCACAAGATCGGAATGCTTTAAATATGATGTTCACATAATTATAAGAGCAATAAAATATGAACAATTATAATTATCACAGTAGGCATTATGTTATCTTACATGTGTTCCTCTTCATATGTATTTTCTTATTTTTTTCATTAAAACCAGTGCTTTTATTTCGTGTTAACAAGAAAACATTTCATATATCCAACGATTTCTCTAACGGAACATGTTAACCGTTAATTTTATTTTTCATCCACAACCAAGACGCCACTTAATATATTTGTTTCTTTGATGTCAAAACAATATGATAGATTATGATTGATGTTCCGGTTAAAACTTGGGCAAAGAGAACAAAATATCTAAGTTTATTTTACTTAGTATAACAATAATAATAATAGTTAGAAAAACAAAATTCGAATTTGTCTCTAATGGTTATAGGCATAATATTATTATTTTATAAATAATACAAAACTTGAATTTGTCTCTTTAGTTTCATATATAAATGGTCTGAGAATCCAAATGACTTTAAAGAGTGAATTATGCATCATTCATATGGTTTAAATCCATTGTATACGTACCATCCATCGTAGACTTGGCAATCTTCATTAATATGCCGATTCATCATCTTCCGCTCTGTTAATGTACCAAACTACTAATTTCCTTGATCATTTGATATATTTTGTATAATTGCGTTTACGATTTGAATTAATTATCAACAATTGAGTATTTTCAACACATAAATTGTGATTAGGGTTGCTTACATAAATCTTTTGTTTCCGTGATTAGGTTCGCGTAAATTGCGATTCGGTTTCCTCGATGTATTGATTTCCTTTCTTGAATCTCTTTTCATTAGCATAGCTACAATGTATAACTAATGTGGTCATTATTACATGCTATGATGTTTGTATCGTATATGAACGAATCAAAAGTGAGTCCCATATTAAGCGTTTCAATTTCAACTTACAATAGAGGCTAATTGGTTTCTGGTTAGCAAATGAGAAACTAGATTCAACGCCTCGTCGCAACGTGTGGGTTGACGTCTACTCCTTATTTACAAAATGTAACCCTTTTTTATTCGTACAATAACAAAATCCAACTTGACACATGGCTATTGACCCGTTGTCCAACCTGCACATTTACTGTATTTCGCTTCTTTGTTTTTTAAGGGATTTAAAGAAACATTTTGATCACAGCAAACAGTGACACATCCATTATGTTTGCAAGGAAAACAAATGAGGAAAGTAAAACCAATGAGACATTAGATGCTAGTGATCAAGATTAGGTATTTTTCTGTTTCAAGCATTGTACACTATAGTACAAACTTCAGACGCAGGTATCCACAACCCGAACATAAAGTTATTGTCTTCTTTAATAAGTTATATGTTCCTTCTTTTAACCCAACTATATGCATTTTAGTTATACTTTATTTTATATTACTTATGAGATAAATGCATTGACATATAGTAATTTTGTATTATAAAATGTATTACTTCCCGTTGTTTTAACATGTTATGGGCTATAAAAGAAATGAGATTAAATGATTAATTATTAAGCGAAAAATGAGATAAAAAATATCTTTGAAGATCAAATGATGGCATTTTCTACTTATATCATGTTATGATTAATTAAAAAAAGAAATGAATTTCATTTGACATTTTGATTTGTGTAAAGCAAAAACAAGATAATGTCATGAAGTCTTGGAGATGTTGATGATTTGTAATTTATTCCTAAGAATCCTAAAAAATCTTTGGATTTCGGACAAGTATTGAAAATCAGGCACTAAAATATATATATAAAAAGCTTAAAATGTATTAAAAAACTTAAAATATACAATTAAAATCTATATATATATATATATATATATATATATATAGGCCGGTTAACGTACAACTCTTCTTAATATACGAGTGTACGTAGTGAATTACACACGTACTAAACTCAAAACCCTAATCACGTATGTTGAAAAGACATAATCATGCATGATTTATATAACATGTTTCATTACATAATTATAACATATGTGATTAGCAAAACACATTATTACTAGATTTATATAACATGCTTCATTACATAATTATAACATGCGTGATTGTGTTTTTTCAACATGTGGGGTTAGGATTTGAATATTACAATGTGCGTAATTTCACAATGTACGCTCGTACGTTAAGCAATATTGTATTTTACACTTTCACAATATATATAAAATTGCCCTATATAGGGGAGTGATAGAAAGAAAACTCATATTAGTTAAGAAAACTAATAAACCCAAATGAATGGACCTTATTTTGCCATGTGTTACACCTTTTTGCAGACTATGTTACGTGTAACAACCATAGACTGCCACGTGTTACGTGTAACAACTTTAGCAGACTGTCAGTTTTTTATGAAAAAGTAAAAGATGTTATGTAGCATGTGGCAGCCTCTGGTTATTACACATAACACGTATGCAAAAAGGCGTAACACGTGGCCAAAGGAGATTCATTCATTTGAATTTCTTAGTTTCTTACCTAATATGGGATTTATTCATATAATTGCTTTATATATATATATATATATATTTGAATTTTCAGGCTGCTCGGAGATTTCAGCCTCCCTACCCAGCCCTTTATGCCGGCCCCGTTGGTTTTCATCAAAGGAACAAAAAGAAATATGAAAAAAAGATGAAAATAACTTGGACTAAAGTGGGGTGCAGCCCTTGGCTGCTCCTTTGATTCGAAGCACGTCTTACTTTTCTCGTTAGCTTTCATTAGATTAGCATAGAACAAGAGTATATCAGGTTGCTCGATTTACTTTTCTCCTTAGTTTAATTAGTTGATAAATTTTAATGAAGAATTTAGTTATGACGATATATTATTTCTTTATTATTATTACAATTGGCTGAATTTCTTGTGATCAACCAGGGTGTAGAGTTAGTGATTTTATATGTATAAACGTGATTAAATATTGCTGATATGAATGATTGGTTAACGTTTTTTATAACACAACTTTTTGTGATTATCTTGTATTTGAAGAAGAATTTTGCTTTTGTTGAATTCATCAACACTTAATTAGTGTTTGGTTGTGAATGGAGAATGACCATCACCGGTAATTGTTTTACGAGTTTCATATTATACAAGTTAATTTTCATTAAGACGAAATCCGAGCATGTGTTCCTATTTAGTTATGGACTGTTAGGTCAACGCACTCAACTTCAGTTGGTTTATGATTATCAGTTTTTACAAGTTTATTGAAATGATGTCTAGAAAATTTTCCCATTGGCAAATCAAATTAAGTTGTGCATTGTTTCACGAAACCTAAAACCTTAGGTGATCATCTTTCTCACTAATCTTCACTAAAATTCAGTTTCAGTTTTTTTTTATGATTCATTTTAGTTATTTTCAATCAATTAAGCCAAGTCAAAGTTCAGTGTCAATTAATTTTAGTATATACAATCAAACAAAACGTTTAATACTGACTACATGCTCGATCATCATGAATACGATACCCAGTTTACCGTAGTTGCCAAGGTTAATTAGCTTTTTGCATAACTTAAACGACAAACATCAAGGGCCTATCTATCCTATCAGTTACATCCCTAACATTTTCCCACATCCACATTAGCGTGACAATAGTTTTTTGAATTCCAACTCTAACCATCCCTATAGTAAAATGCCCATCTTTTAGTTCTTTGGCCATCACTTAGCTTCAATGAAAAAAAAATTAAGTCACATAAAAATTTTGTAAAAAGTCATTCTATTAATTTAACCGAACAACATTATAATCGGTGTTTGGAACCGGTATTGGTATACGTTTTCTAGGTTTTTATTTGATGTAAAACACTTGCCGATAACCTTTGATCATATGACTTTATTTTTTGAGTTTTATCTTTTGGTTACATGAATAAATGTAATTAAATCTAATACTCTTATAGCTATTTTTGTTTATAGTATACATTTTTCCGGTATCATCACACGATAAAACTTCCTAATTAATTATCATAGCCAATCATAAACATTAAATGTTATGCACATTTATCATACATTGTAGGTCATGAATCAAAACACATTTATCATACATTGTAGGTCATGAATCAAAAGATCGAAAAATATGTCTATCCACATTGTAGTTACACGTTTAAGTTATGCAACTACACACTACACATGTATATGCAGTATTGAAAATGACTTTTGGGATAATGGTTTGTGATAATATTAGCCACACAAATACTCGACACATGTTATTGGTTCTTATTTTAATCTTTTTCTATTTTGTATTTCTTATCGTGTTTTGTAAATCCAATGATAATTTTATTTAATATATTATTCTATTTGGACGGTTGTAACATTTGCAAAATTTCAACCAATTAACACTTTCGATTGTTTTCATATTTAATAAAATTATTTATTTTATTTACAAAATACGTAATTTTACGATGGAACAAAATAATATTCACGACAATTCTAGAACAATATCCAAGTTACATATGTCTTAATACAATTCATATAGCTTAAATAACAAAATAGAAGGGTTAAAAATGAAAAAAATACGATAACACAAGTCCGGGGGGCAAATCGATGTAAAAATCCATAAAAATACCAATAATAGACCCACAATTAAAACCAAACCATTTAGGATCAAGACCCGAGCATACGCGACAATAACCGGCACGAAAATTGAGAAAAACGCACGATTGGATGAAAAAGTCGGCCAAGGACACATGTCCAACCTACCTAGGACACATGGCAGCCTAGGCCAGGCTAACTACTCTTGCGCCACGCGAGAGAAGCCCTTGTTTCTCCCGCGACGTGCGGGAGATGCAAGTTTAGGCTATATAAAGGCTGGTCTGGGAGAAGTTTATTTGCACTTGTTCGGTCGAAAAATCGATACTCTTTCTCTCTCGAAATACTGTTCTAATACCCGAAGCCCCTAAACGCCTAAACTCTACTCCGTAATCAGCATGCTAACCCTAATCACTAGTAAGATACCTTGTCCGATCGATCTATACACAATTCAATGGATGTTTAAGTGCTGCCTGAATAAGGCTATACTTTGTCATCATGTTGTGGTTTTGATCTCGTGATTATCGTTAAAGTTGAAATGGGTTAATACACTATTACGTGTGCATTATGTATTTATTAGGAAACACTTAAAACACTTGAGCTTTGCTAAACGCAATTAAGCAGGTCATCCACAATCTAAGTGAGTACACCGTCCCCTCTTTCACGTTTCTAAATGTTTTAGGTTGATTCATATGTGCTAAACTATTTTCAAGACAATGCATATGGTTTATATATGTACAATATGTTTTCAATAATGTATGAAACTTGGTGGTGCCTTATCCAATAACACGAGTATGTTCGTTAACTTTGGTCAAGCCGAACGGTAGTATGTTATTGTAACATTCGTCGTAAAACGGGTTCCAAAACCCGCTTTGTTTAAAATTTTAGAATTTATTAAATACTTCGTTACGCATTTATTCATTTTATAAAAAATATGTTAGATAATCTTCATAATTAATAAATAAATTAGATAATTAATATATTGATTAAATAAAAGAATAAAAAATATATACCAATAATTAAGAAATTAAAAATATAAAATAAATAAAAAAACAGGGGCAACCGGGATTCGAACCCGGGTCCCCATACCCACACATACGGACTTCACCACTGAGCTACACACACCAATTGATTTAAACCTATAACAATTAAATTTTATACGCGTGTTAGAATCTAAAACCTGAAAATCGAACCAGTAACCGCCAAAGTCCTTAAATTGTGCGATCAATCAAATTAGCTTTTTTCATTTGTTTAAACGGATGAAACGAATGTCAGTTATCAGTTTCATCTGCATTTTCGGAATCAAATTAATCGCAATTAAAGCAAATCATTGACCCAAGAATGGAGTCTTGAAACCGAAAACTGTACCAGAATTGTTTCACTATAAATAGCGATCAAAACCATTTCAAAACTTGCCCATTCTCTCAAGATCACTCTCGATTTCTCTCTGTTTCTCACCTCAAGTCGACGGAGTTAAACTTGTTCGCCGGAAACCGCCGCCGTTAAACGGAGTTCTTCGTCTAAGTCGGTATAACACCTTTAAATTTGTTGATGTTATTTTTATTATGATTTTTCAAAACTAAAGACAGTAATTAAAAACTGTTATCTTTGATTATGGGGTAAATCGGGATCTGGGTAATACAGATGTCGAAGATGAAGTTTGAACAGTCTATTAATATATTTAAAATGGTAAGTAAACCGGGTTAGTCACCCAGTCCAATTGGTAGGGCTGGGTGCGTTGCAAGACCAAGGTCGCGGGTTCGAGGCACATCCCTCTCACCGGTTCACTCATTTAAACCCTTTTTAAAAAATTAAATAATTTCTGATATTCTAACTAGTATATAAGAATAATTAAAACAAGGATTATTCCGGGTTAGACACGTAGCTCAGTTGGAAGAGCTGCGTGCACGCAACCGAGAGGTCACGAGTTCGAGCCTCACCACACGCATCTTATACCACCGTCCGACCGGTCAGATCTCTCTTGTCAGATCTGACAAGTTTTTTTAATTTTTTTATTTTTTTTCATTTAATTTTTGGTATTTGATTGTTTGATAAAACAATTAACAATAATTAAGAACAAGATTTGTTTAGCTTTAAAAACCTCAATAAATACCACCAAAAACAACCTAAAATTTAATAAAAAGAATGTATTAAATAAAAATATTAAGTTGTTTATATTTATCGAATTATCGCATTATTATTTTAGGTTAGTATTTGTTCGTCGATCAAATCCTCTTTTCGTGCGCATTCATTTTCAAGCAAGGAACGCACCCACTGTGAGCGAATCCTTACAAATTCCCCTTTTTATTCATGTTTTAGGGTGTATCATGCGTCGTCTTATTTATTTTGTTTATTCAAACACTTGTGTTATTACCATTATATGATCTAAACGTGTGATGTAAATGTTGTTTGTTGTGTTGCGTGTTTACATTTCATCAAGTTGCATGCAAATCATTCGTTAGGCCCATCAGTTCCTCGTTAGAGACGAGTTGAGCATCAGGTGCCTCATTAGATCGGCTCCGTTTGATTGAGCCTTGATCTCATTGTTCTTCATTTGATATGGGTGTGCGCGCATTAATTGATATTATGTGTTTTGTGGTTAAATTTACATATAGTATACTCATATTTGGTTTATGCACATTTTTATTTAATAACCAATATAAATAATTCTTTCCAATGTTTAATTAAGATTCACTCACCAACTTTTGTTGACCCAAAACCCTATTTTTACACATGATACAGGTGGACATATGGAAGCAAGGAACACATAGGGATTTGCCTTAGAAGAAAAATAAAGAATTCTTGAATGTTGTGAACATGTTGTGACTGTGTGTTATTGTAATTTGTTTCTATAAATTTGAAATAATAAATATGAAACTTTATAGTAAATGTCATAAGCTTTGATGAAAACCTAATCAAGCCCCGACTACCATTTCTGCTGCGGGTCACGGTGTGACAGTTATGGTACCATAGGACCGACAATCCCGTTACCAAATTTCCCAGGGTTTGTGGGGAAATTTGGGGAACGACAGAAACTGTACAACACAATTTGACAAATCCTTTGATGGTTTGTTAGTCAAGTCAACACAGGCATGAATGTATTCACCACACGACCACACTTGTTTACACAAAAGACAAATAAAACAAGGACAATTGGTTTATATATAACACGAACAATTGGTGTGCATAAACAAAAACGATTAGTTTACACAAGTCACAAAAGGTTATTAATTAAAGATATATAAACCATACAAAGTTTTCTTTTAATCAATTTCTTACACAGTTTACCAAGGAAATACTTTCGTCAAAGATTCATGGCTACATGATTTTTATACTTATACTAACTTTTATAGTGGGTGAAACATATTGCAATACCAAATACATTTAATACAAGTTTGGTTACAAGGTTTTGTTTCAAATTCTCTAATACGATGTAAATTGTTAATTCAATAAAACAAAACTTTAAATACCATGTGTTTGTAACGTGACCCCCCCGACGTTTCCGCTATGAGTTGTTTTATACGCGGTTGGGGTGTTAGAACTATATGAGTCCTATGGGGCTGACCTTAAACGAATCAAACTATCATTGTAAGTCTTTGTAGGCGACTGACCGTATACGACTTGTATAGACTTATACAAGTCGTATATACGACCCAGATGATTTTTTGGTGTTAAAAGATGGCATATGTGGGTGTTTTTTTTTTTAATATTAATTTTATATCTTTTGTATTTTATCGTTACGTATCGTATCTTATTGTTATGTATCCTATATTCTTTCAACATTTATTCTAAAGATTTTCATATATACGTATTATATTGTATCTTTACGTGTCGTATCGTATTGTATCATATCGTGTCGTATATTCTTATACATTATATGTGTCACACCCTAATCAGTGTTTAATTATCGGCTGGGGTGAGATAGTTGCCCAAAACTTATTACACTAATTAATATTTCATAATTAATAATGTCATATATTAACTTGTCGCATCAAAACATAACAAATTCTATATAATCCAAAATAAAATACATACAACTTTCATTAATTTATTTCGAAGGCATTTCCTATGTGCCTTCAATCCTTGAGGCATCAAGCTTCATTCTTTGTATTACGTGTAAAATATTTGGGTCAACTACAAGGTCTCGTGAGTAAATCTAAGTTAATATATGTGATATCCCACATCAGTTGTGAAGAGGAACAAATGCTTCCTTATTAGGGGCCGGATACCTTCACCATCATGACGCGGTTTAAAAACCATGAGGGGCGGGCACTGAGGGCGTGCTGGCTACCAAAGCAGACAATATCATGGTGCGGTCATGATGTGCTGTTACAGATGGTATCAGAGCCACGGCCGAACCGGTGGTGCCAGGTCCCACGAGGACGTTGGACCCCTTAAGGGGGTGGGTTGTGATATCCCACATCAGTTGTGAAGGGGAACAAAGACTTCCTTATAAGGGGCTTGATACCTTCACTATCATGAGACGTTTTAAAAACCATGAGAAGCAGGCACTGATGGCATGTTGGCTGCCAAAGCGGACAATATCATGATGCGGTTACCTGGGCTGTTACAGATGGTATCAAAGCTAGGGACGGACCAGTGGTGCCAGGTCCCACGAGTAAGCTGGACCCCTTAAGGGGGTGGATTGAGATATCCCTCCTTGGTTGTGAAGGGGAACAAAAGTTTCCTTATAAGGGGTTGGATACCTTCACCTTCATGACGCGTTTTACAACCATGAGGGACGGGCGATGAGGGCGTGCTGGCTGCTAAAGCGGACAATATTATAGTGCGGTCACGATGGGTTGTTACAATATAAAAATAAATTATATTGAAAATAAACATGCAATTCATGTGTTAATGAATTAATTACAAATGATGATTAACCAACAATAAATAAAATAAACCAATGTGTGAGTCTCATGCGTCAAAGAACGAGACTGAATGAAGATGATACCAACATCTCGTAGTCATGGGGAAAGGTAAGCCTGTGGATCCACAATGTGCTTGCTTGTTTGGTTTAATTGAATAACACAAATAAACCAAATAAACAAGTAACCAAATAACACATAATCTACACAATAAATTTGCATGCTTGATAAGTAAATCAAAATCAATATGTAATTTGTGTGGCACGTTGATACATTCCAAAATGTTTAATGTAAAAAAGGGGAAAGAGATCTACTCGATGTTTGCGAAGTTTAATCACACGAGTGATACCGCACGAGAAAGGAATATGCTAAAAGAAATCACCCAAAATATATAACAATAATATTCTAAACAAATAGAAAAGATACAAACGATACTAAGGAATCGAGTTCTTTTGTTCGGAGACTTTTGTGTAAAACAATATTATATATAAAATTTCCTAATTTAAAAATATATAAATAACTTAAATAATTATATATAAAAAATAACTTGATTGAAATTACCATTTCAACATAAAACTAATTATGTGACTATATTTTTGTGTAAATGTTCAATTTTGATAATTAATTCCACAACAAAACTAATAATTAATCATCCGAAGTCCTAAACACGTATTTAAATAAATACATAAATAATACCATACATGAATAGATAAATATGCAAATTTTACTACAAAATATTATTAAGAAATAACAACATTAATTTTATATATGTTACCATTTCTTTCGTGGGTATTAATTGAATAATTATAAATAACCATCTATCAAGTTTTACTAACAACTATAATCTTTTTATATGGGATATTATGTTGTCCAACATGGTTATTTCTATAAAAATTAGCTATATTTATAAAAAGAATAAAATCAGTATTAAAATTTGTTTAATACTCTTATTATAAATAAATTACATCCTAAATATGAAATAGGCTATAAAAATTTTATAACATGATTATCTACTGAAAAATTCAGAATTTCAATTTAGGATATAATATTTTTATTAAATAGTAATTTTCATGAATTTCCAAACTAATATAACATGTTTATTTATACAATAAATCATACAACATCCAATAATTCAAAGAATTTGTAAAACCTAATCTAATATGTTAATGATGGCAAGTTCAATTTCATGAAATCACACTTCCAGATTAAAAATTCCTGAATTTCAAGCTCAAGAATCCTAGAATCACACTATTCAAAATTCGATTTCGTTTGCACTCTATCATAGAAATGGATAGAGGCCTTTTGTAGTGCATCAAATACTAAAGAGATTAGGCTAAAAATCACATGATTTCGTTGAGAATTAAGGGAGAAATATTGAGATGAAGTTACGACCCCTAAATTTAACCTTCACTTTAATTTGCGAATTTGAATGATTGTTAATGTTTTTTGAGAGTGGGGAATGTTGTCAAAAGATGAGAGGGACCGAGTGAGGCCGATTTTAAGTGCTATGGTTGTCGATTTCGTCAAGACCTTTCATGTGCTTGAAGATACTTGAATGGTGAGTTAATTGGTATTAACTTCAAATAATTAAGAGTATAATCGAAGTATTTGAAGGTTGGATTTAATTTCTTCATTAGTAAAAATCATTTGGGACAAGAACAAAGTCAAATGGTCAAGAAATGAATGAGATATCACTAGTTCGGGTGGCGTGGGTCGTCTTGCGGGCGAAGAAGACGAAGTGGGGATGATTGGGCACGTGAGGTAGCGAGGGCGAGTGGGACGGGGCCCACCTGGCACGTGGGAGAGCATGGCAAGAGTGGGTGTTTGGTTTTTTTTTTTTTTTTGGGACATTTAGTCCCTCAAGTTCCTAACCTAACTTAACTATTATTTCTGACCTTGTTAATCATTTCCTTTATATATATATGTAACGAAAACTAACTAGAGTTATTTATAGAATTAATATTTTAAACCATAAAATAATTATATTAATTAAATTAATACACGGAAATACATAAAAAATAATAATAAAAATTCACATTTTATAGATTACGATTAGGATCCGGTTTATAAACGAGTTGGGTTTTCTAGAATTCGTTTATGGCAGATGTTACAATACATAACCAACCAACCAATCCAAACATTGTAAATAAACATAATCCAAATACATCAAAATGTGAAAATACAAAAACAGACAATAAACAATCCTAAACTGGCGGATCCTGAACTGCTCCCGACAAATGCGGATCATGACCAGCGCCTGACGGCTGCGGATCGTCCGGATACACGAGGGACGCTGGTATGGACATGCTTGGCGACCAACAAACGGCGCCACATTGATATTCCCCTGATCACTCATAACAAAAGGTCCTTAGTACGGGAGTAGTGGCGGTGTAGCTGGTCCTATAACTGGTCCTCCATTCAATGTAACGTCACCGCGAGCGCCGGAGGAAGATTTAAGTAATAAATGTGATGGGTGTACTGAGGCTTCCCCTATGGCCGTGGCAGTGGTAGGAGGTCTTGATCGACCGAAGGGTCATCCTCACCATTAGCCTCATCATTAGGCTCGATGGCTCCACAATAAGAAGTATAACCTATGGCAACTACCGAAGGACAAGAATGTGGTCGTCGCGGTCTTGAAAGCGCAGGCTGACTGTTGGAATGACAAACCGCTCTATGTCTTATAGCGTTTTCTCCCCTTTGTTGTTGGACCTTCAATGTTGGACGTCCGAGAGTGTTTTCTTGTTTGAGAGGCGGTTTTTGAAGCTTTCCAGTGGGTTGAACACCGCCTTGATCTTCGACATCATCCTTTCTTCACTTGCAAGGGTTGTGATAACATTTGTTGTTTCATAAGAATACGTCTACCAGAGCAAGCAGAATAATGCGACCTTTAAACAAAAAGTTGATCAAAACGTTGTTCGTATATTGAAACAATATAACAAATAGTAAAACATGCAATAAGTACCTGTATTTTCATAGGTTTCTAGACGACAGAATGGCATGCGCAATACAAAAGGTCTGTTTTGTTGACATCATACCTACAATTTGCACAAATGGAAGATTTTACATGTTGCCTTTTTAGGTCGCTTCGATGATTACCACATGCGAGAATGCCTACCACACATCGAAGGACAACTTATTAGCAAAGAAAAAAATCTCAGTGGCATTTGTGGATGGTTCCTACTGTGTAATAGATGAAGTATTTCTTGACAAGCAGTTGTTCTAGTTTCTACATGGGTGACGTTTTGTTATCGAACTTTCCAACATTAATCTTCTGGCGAGCGTTGTGTGTATCTTTCGGAACAAACTTGTTATTGGGGGTATGTTTGATTATGGTTTTCTAGATTTTAATTGTCTCCATGTCTAGCGTTAACAACTCCTCCAAGAATCTGAACTCACTATGAGAAAGTCTTGTGACATAAGCGTAACCCTCTAGATGTTGAGCATGCTTGTAGTTATGTTTTGGGTTCTGCGCGTCTAACCGCCAAGCGCGACGTGTTATGTCGAGAAACCCTATGTATTGGGTTTTGCACATCTCACCTGCCTTGACCCAACAAATTAGAGAAAAAGCACGTGCACGTTTTGATCTACCATGCTGGCATTTCTGTAGATTGCGTTTGTGTGTGAAAAGAGAGGATGAATCTAATACAACGTCATTTCGTAATTAATTGGAAGTTAATAATGGCTAAAAGGTGTAAAATAGGGAGTTCGTCCATTTTGTTGACTTTTTTGATCTACCATGCTAACATTTCTTTACAACTGGTTCTAATAGTCAAAAAGTAAAAAAAAAAAAAAAGGCTATATATCCATTGGTAACGCCTAGAACTGACTACATCGATTTTTACCATTTTAACTGGTATCTACCTGGGTATAACTAGGTAGGGTAGGAACTATCGGGTACATACATTTTAGAACCAAGTATGGTTGCTACCGGTTAATAACTTTCGGTTCCGGGGCAAGTACGCTGGATTAGGTCCGAAACCAGTTTTTTTTTTGTATCACTACCTTTAGTAGCTGTTGGCCTCGTCCGGCACGCCATCATCGGCTGGCTATCTTAGAACCATTTGAATTTTTTTTTTTGAATTTGTCTTGTTTAGTTGGATCCTGATATTTTGGGCCCAGGCACTTTAAAATTCATAGGCTTTTGTCCCGAACTATAAAGACTGATACAAGTGGACAAGTAGTTTTGCCTAAGTCTCACGTGAACCACGAAAACGGGTGGTGTTTTGGGATGTAATTGAAGAATATGCACATCAATTATATGTATTAAGTGTGACGTTTTATTTTAGATATAAATGAAACGTTTTTCTTTTCTCCAATTATTATTAGTTGTTTTTTTTTTAGTTTTAAAAATTTAAGACTATTACTTTTTAATTATTTATTTAAAAACTACTTTTAGGTAGTTTATTCTTATCAATAACTATAAGTTTTTGTAATTAGATTTTTTTACTATAATATTTTTAATTAGTTTTTTTCTATACGATATTTTTTTATAACGATAATTATTTATTTTAGAAAACTATAACGCTTTTTATTATTCATTGAAGAAAAGCTTGAAACTTAGTTTTCTATAACTTTTTTAATTATTTATATATTTAAACAACTATCACTTTTATTTAATTATCTATTTTATATAATGGAAAATAAGTTTTATTGAAGGGCAAAAAGTTAGATGTTCAGATCACGTTGCCTTAACTTCCTCTTAAATTTTAATATATCATGGGTGAAGTGGATCGAATCTGTTTGGTTATGGGATCAAAACCTAACCTATGACCAAGTTTCAGTTTTATAATATTATAATTATGTGACAGTTTTCAGTTAGTGACACTTTGATATTTCTGTTTGGGCAAGATTAGCAGATTCAAACTCATTTCGATTACTATAAAAATTCGTATAGAAAGTTGTTTATAGAAAACGTTGAATATAAACAACGGAGTTTAAACTTACACATAAATGGATTTTTGTATGAAGTTTTATTTCACCTCACTGGTCCCCTTGGTTGCCGGAGACACAGGGGTCACAAGTTTAAGTCTTGTAAATTAATTTCGGTTTTTCTTAACCGAATAATGAAAGTCGAGGCGACTGAAATTCCTCTACAATTGCATTCATGGCGGTCGTGTTTGTCCACTTTCTTTAAACATACAATACAATCATTAAAAAGAATTGTTTGATTTTCCAATTTGAAAAGTTGGTAAAAACACTCCTTGAGTTTGTCTATTTTTGTTACGTCTTTGCATGCAATTGCCAAATCATAAAATCTACTAGTACAAGTGGTCTGCCCAACGTCTCAGTGGACCACAAAAAATGTTTGGAGTTTTGGGACGTAACTGAAGAATGGTGCAAAAAGAAAAGAAAAACTAAACTACTGATGGGTAATGATAGAAAACCCAAGAAAATCTAGGTTTGTTTTTTTATCAAATGAGTTTAACTGGTAATTTTACTGTCATACCTACGGACGGGTGAGTTATTGGTTTTCTCCGAAAATGGTGGTGGACGACTCGAGTTACTATCGAAATACTCCGTTTGTCCAGTGGATGCCCCGAGAATACTCGAGATTAATTTGTTAACCGTTAAAAAAATTGAAAAAATTTCATGCACATCATTTACGTGTTAAATGTGACCTTTTTTTAAATACCATTAAAACGTTTATTTTCTCCAATTAAATACTATTATTTACTTTTTAAGTTTCAGAAAACCGCTTTTAAATTAATTTTAAAAACAATTTTTAGTTAGTATAAAATATAACCTTCTTTAGTTAGTTTTTTTCATCAATATATATATATATATATATATATATATATATATATATATATATATATATATATAATGTGATGTTTATTGAGTAACACTAAAAAAGTGGGGAATCGTGAAACACTCTTAAAAATTAAACTTAACATGTTAAAAATCAATTTAAAAAAAATCAACGGTTTCCTTTATAAATATTTGTAGACTCATTTTTAATAAAAAATCAAAACTAAAAATATTTAAAAAACAGTTAAAAAAATGCTAATGTTTTTACAAGAATTATTTTTTATTTGAATATTTTCTACCCATTTTTATAAGCAAAAGCGCTGAAAAAATAAGAAAAAAAAATAAATTTTAACTTGTTAAATATAATTTTTAAGAGTATTCTCTGGCTCCCCACTTTTTTAGTGTTCCCGAATGAACACTACCATATACACACACACACACACAGAGCGATAAGTTAAAATAGGAACCACCTTTAGATGCGAGAAACGTAGAAACCATTATTAACCATATATCTCTCATGTATAAGTGGTTGAGATTAAATTGTTTAGGTTTATTTGTCTTTTAGTGATTTTCTTGATTAAAAAGAATAAATAGTACAAAAAGAGTATATTGAAAAATTTGACTTGTGTATTATTTATGTCAACTTGTTAAACTGACAACCAAACATCATAGACTACATCACTGTTAATGTAAACATTAACATTAATTACGTTATCTATTAAAAAAAAGAATTAATTATGACACATGATTTTTCATACAAAAAAATTACACTACATGTATAAAAAGAAAACGTCTTCAATCTCTAATCTTAATCTTCATTTTTTGTTCGTTATCCTCGTCATTTGAACGTAAAAGCCCCAACACCTACGAAAATAAAAGAAAAAAATAGAGCGTTTACATTCCACAAACGTTTAGAGGAGCTCGGGTCGGCGACCAAGGGCGTAAAAAACATTTTTTTTATCGTGTGCAATAAAAAAATATTTTTTTACATTCGACACCGTACGTAATTTTTTACATTCGACGACGTACAAGAAACAATTTTTCAAACGTATGTAAAAACTAAACATTTAAGCATGCCATTTTTACATACCTTTGAAAAATAGATTTACGCGTAACGTTTAGAGAAGCTCGGACCGACGATCAGGGGCGTAAAATTTTTTTTTCCATTCGACACAATGCGTAAAAAAATATATTTTACATTCGAAAACTCACGTAAAAACATTTTTCAAACGTATGTAAAAACTATTTTACGCCTTCCGTTTTTACATATTTTTGAAAATTAGATTTACACGTGACGTTTAAACGAGCTCGGGTCGGCGATCAGAGGCGTGAAAATAGAGCAAAATGTTAGGATGTTTTGAGACCGTTGATACTTGAGTTTCATAGTTTGTAGCTTCTTTGTAAAAATTAGTAAAACTAGAAAGGTTGAAAGTGTAATCATGGGATTTAGTACCTGTAGCGGCGTATTTAACGTCCAAGTGTATTTAATAAATACGCTGGGTAGTCAGAAGCTATATATATGATGCCATGAATTCTTTGGCTCCAAGTTCTTGGACCAATGTCATTTTGCTATTGTTTTGTGTTTTTGTCTCATATTTGCATATATGAATGCCATGAATTCTTTGGCTCCAAGTTCTTGGACCAAGGACATTTTGCTATTGTTTTGTGTTTGTGTATCTAATTTGCATGTTGTTATCATACATCCAGGATCATTGATTGTTACTATCATTATGGGATTACATTCTAACATTCGTGTGAAACGGGTTTCAAAAACCCATATCTTTTCAAAAACCCGTATCGTTTATTAATCAAATAATAATAAGTGAATTAAAATAAACTTTAAAATAATAAAAGAAAAATAAAAGGACTAGCCGGGTTTCGAACCCGGGTCTCCCGCAATCACACACACACACAAAAAACACCACTACTCTACATGCACTTTAGTGATTAAAACAGAAACAAATAATCTATATAGAAACCAAAACATGCAATTCTTTTAAAATTTGGCAGATCTGAAACTGCCGGAAGCTTGATTATGAAATCAATACACGCAATTTCCGTCATAACTGTCATTCCCCATCTGTTTTGTACCGGAAATTGGAACAAATGATTCATAACCGAAAGAATCAATGACTCTTAAACCTCCAATCTCGAAACCGAAAATTGATTAGTTGCTTTTGCCAACTCTATAAATACGCATCATATCATTTCACCAACGCTTGCACACTCATTTGCTTAATACCTAATATCCTCTGTTAGATCTCTTTCTTTTCGTCGGAAATTTTGTCTGCCGTTGCCGGAGCTGATCACCGGAAACCGGTTTCCGTTTTTTCTCAGATTGGTATGAGTCCCTAAACCCTTTTATGCTTCATGTTTAAATTAGATTGCAAACGGTTAAACCAAAAATGTTACAATTTTATAAACAGTCGAGTTCAATTCTGGGTTGTATAAGATTGAAGAAGATGAAGTTTTTTTTAGTATATATGTATAATAAAAACTCTATTATGAACAGGTTAGACACCCAGCCTAATTGGTAGGGCTGGGTGCATTACGAGGTTCTGGTCGAGGGTTCGAGTCAGTGTGTACGCTCCGGTTCGTTCATTTGAAAGTCTTTTTAAATTAATAGATTTCTGAATTACTCTAATATGATTATATAGGTAATTAAAATCAGTGTTCTGATGGGTTAGACACGTATCTCAGTTGGAAGAGCTGCGTGCACGTTAACGGGAGGTCACAAGTTCGAGTCTCACTCCACGCTGCCTAAAATAACTACCGACCTGGTCAGGCCTGACAATATTTTTTTAATATTATTTTTGTATATATATTTTACTTAAAAAAATTAATTAAAAACACTTAAGTTTAAAAATCCTAATAAATACCGCAAAAATAATCTAAAAATCCAACAAAAAGTATTAAATCAAAATATTAAGTTTTATATATTTATCGAATTATTGCGTTATTATTTAGGTTAGTCTCCTTCGTCGGTTAAATCCTCAATTCGTGCGCACACTTCATCAATCAAGGAAACGTACCCAATGTGAGTGAATCCTTACAAATTCCCTTTTTTAATCATGTTTTGGGGTGTATCATGTGTCGTACATATTTTATTTAAATTTTACACTTGTGTTAATACCATTGTTTGATCTAATGTGTATATTTGTTTGTGTGGTTATGTGTGATTACAATTTATCATTTCAGTGCATTCATTCATTTAAGGCCCATAAGTTCCTCGTGGGATACGAGTTGAGCATCAGGTGCCTCATTAGATCGGCTCCGTTGATTGAGCCTTGATCTCAAGTTCATCATTCATCATGTTCATATGTTCATTGTGGATATTATATGGTTTGTGATTGTTTATATATACTCATATGCTCACTTATAGTTTACGCACAATTTTTATTTAAGTAACTAATATAACAATTGTCTAAATGTTTTACTTAGATTCACTCGCCAACTTTTGTTGACCCAAACCATTGTTTTACGCATGATACATGTGGACAGGTTGAGGAGAGGAACACATAAGAATGGCATTAGAAGATTAATAAAATGTATTTTGTTTAGAACAATGTTTTCTTGAGCTTGTATGTTTCCTTGTGTTTGAATATTTGAAGTTTTAATTTCAATTTAATAAATATAAAACCTATTAGTAAATGTCATGAGCTTTGGTGATAACCCAATTATGCCCCGACTTTTGTTTGGTATCAGAGCTTGTGACTATAGAGATATAGGATAGTTATTAGACCCTTAGATCCTATATTATCTATAGTTGATTAGATTTTAATTGTTTATGTGTTACATGCAAAACTCATGATGTTTATATGTTTCATGTTTATTATCACACACAAATGCATGCAATATGTGACGTTCATTATAGTCTATATATTGTTAACCTACCATGCCTGCGCAAGCACACACATTACAATTTCACAATTTTCATGATTTCTTCTCAAAGGTTTTACAATGTTTTCATGTTTTTCAATCATATTAAAGTGAGTTCTACGACGGGCATGTAGTAACTGGAAGGGTACGAGTACCGGTAGTCAGAACGTCCTGTCTAGGCTTGGCATTTGTATAAATCCAAAATAATGGACCAGTTTGCCTACCTGGGGGCTAACGATGAGAGTAAAAATGACCTATTAGGCCAAAGCATGCCACACCAAACGTCGTGTGAACTAACCCCACTTTGAGTTGTCATTGTGTCTACACCTGGACATCCTCTGACTTATACCTTACAATTATATTTTACAATTTTCATTCGGGTGATGCAAGCATGAACAGGCCAACACTAATGTGAGCCCTACCAAGCCCAGTAGTCATGGGGGCCCACATGACTACCTAGCCCTAAGTATGAGAGGAATTTGGAGGCCCAAACATGAGCAAGCCTAAGACATCCTATGGATGTAGATAATTTCTTGTTTCATTTATTTTGATTATTGTTTTCACTTTTTACGGCACATGACACCTAGAAACTATCAACTCATAATCTCCATACGTATATTCCTGTAGATGTCTGCTAGACACTCTCGAGGTGGTAGAAGGCCAGGAAGATCTAGCGAGCGCATGGCCACTCAAATTGCTCAACAGATGGCTGTTGTACTTCCTGACATTGTCGTACAAGTTCAACAAGCACTTTCCGCCAATCCCATCAACCCCACCAATCAAGAAGGTCAAAATATCGCCAACCCTCTCCCTAACACCACCAAATGTACCTACAAGCATTTCAAGTCCTGTGATCCTCCAAAGTATGAGGGGACCGACCGCTCTCATCCGTTGGTTTGAGGAGATGGAAAGCACTTTTCTCAATTGTGATTGTCCCGATGATCGCAAGGTGCATTATGCTACTAGTCGTTTGTTCGGGGTAGCGCTTACCTGGTGGAACACAGAAAAGGGTAAGCGAGGTGCTGAAGCTGCTATGGCCTTGACTTAGGATGAGTTGAGGGAAATCATGACCAGACGTTTCTGTCCAAGAAGCGAAATCAAGAAGTTAGAGGATGAATTCTACGCTTTGAAGCAAAAAAAAGGGAGACCACACCACGTACAACAAGAAATTCCTCGAGTTGAATCAGATGGTCCCCAACCTATTCACTCCGCTCTATCGTCTGATCGAGCATTACATTCGAGGTCTTCCCTCGAAAATTCAAGATTCTGTTTTAAGTACCACACCTGCAACACTTGAAGCTGCCATGGAGCTGGCTACTGAGCTCACGGAAAATCGCATGCGAAATGGCTATTTTAAAGATGAAAAAAAAAGGACAAGACACCTGTTGAAACCCCAACCCCAACTCAAACAGGTGTACCTTCTAAATTTGCTGGTAAGAGGAAACGCAATGGCAAAAATTTCGCCGTTACCCAAACCAATTCCCCTATCACTTCTGCCCCTATCACTCAAGTCGCTCATCCTGTTGCTCCATTCAAGAAGCCATACACCGGTCCTCACCCAAAATGCAACCGATGTCAATATCACCACCCCCCCCCCCTGAGAACCCATGCCAATATTGCACAAGTTGTGGCCGCGCAGGTCACACAATTCAAACCTGCCGCATCCTCTAAAAGCCAAACCGCAATCAATCTCAAGCCCAAACCAATAATCAAGTGGTGGGCCAAGCCCAACACCAACAACCTTTACTTCTACCACCTACTCAACCTATGGCCCAACCTTACTACCAACCCAATTACCCAATAATGCAACCTGTCAGAGCCTGTTTCAACTGTGGCGATCCAACCCATTTTCGAAACACCTGCCCATGATTGGTGAACATCATAAATGGCCAAGCTCAAGCCAATCCAGTGAATCAAGCCAACCAAGCTAATCCACCTGCTAGAGGAAGAGCTTTCAACATCAACGCCAACCAAGCTAGGGCTGATAATAATGTGGTCAACGGTACGTTTCTTATTAACGGTAGTTATGCATCCATACTATTTGATACTGGTGCGGATAAGAGTTTCGTGTCTTTAGAGTTTGAATCCATTCTTTATTTACCTCGCGTTAGTCTCGCTGAATCATTCGCGGTGGAAGTTGCTGATGGTGAACCTATTGCGTTAGACTCGATTATTCGTGATTGTACTCTTACTCTTAATGACCACGATTTCTCAATTGATCTTATTCCAATGAAGTTGGGTAGTTTCCACATTATCATTGGTATGGACTGGCTTAGTCAGCATCACGCCGAAGTTGTTTGCTACAAGAAGTTTATTCGAATTCCTCTCACAGACGGTCAAACTTTACGTATCTTTGGTACAACTCCTTCTAAAGGGCTTAAATTGATGTCATTCCTCCAAGCTCGTAGATACCTTCGCAAGGATTATATCGCGTTTCTAGCTCATATCGTTAAGAAGGAAGGCAAGGAACGGAAGCTCGAAGATATTCCAATCGTTAAAGAATTTCCTCAAGTTTTTCCCGACGACGTTTCAGGACTTCCTCCTGTGCGAGAAGTCGAATTCCGAATCGATCTTATACCTGGTGCCACACCAGTCGTAAAATCTCCATATCGGTAAACCCCATCTGAGATGCAAGAGTTAGCTAGTCAGCTGCAATAGTTGACTGACAAAGGATTTATACGTCCTAGCTCATCACCTTGGGGTGCGCCTGTCCTTTTCATAAAGAAGAAAGATGGAACTTCCCGCATGTGTATCGAGTAGAGATAGCTCAACAAGCTGATCATCAAGAATCGCTATCCATTATCTCGTATTGATGATCTTCTAGATCAACTTCAAGGTGCCACCTGTTTTCAAAGATCGACCTTCGTTCTGGTTATCATCAACTTAGGGTGCGAGAAGAAGATATTCCAAAGATTGCTTCTAGAACTCGTTATGGTCACTATGAATTCATGGTTATGCCTTTTGGTTTGACCAATGCTCCTGTTGTCTTCATGAATTTAATGAATAGGGTGTGCAAACCCTACCTTGACTGTTTTGTCATAGTTTTCATTGATGATATTCTTATCTACTCCAAAACCAAATCCGATCATGAGCGACATCAGTGACTTATTGTAACACTCTTGAGAACCGAAAAGCTTTATGCTAAGTTCTCAAAATGCGAGTTTTGGTTAAAAGAGGTACAATTTCTTGGTCATGTGGTTAATGACAAAGGTATTCATGTCGATCCTGCGAAGATCAAAGCGGTGCAAGAGTGGCAAGCGCCACATACTCCTACCGAAGTTAGATCATTTCTTGGCCTAGCTGGTTATTATCGTCGCTTCATCGCAAATTTTTCTCGTATCGCTGTTCCGCTCACAGCCTTGACTCAAAAGGGCAAACCCTTTGTTTGGGAGTCCAAGCAAGAAGAGGCTTTCCAAACCTTGAAGAAAAAACTCTGTGATGCACCTGCGTTCAAAGTTCAAGCCTATGATCCCGACAGGATATTATGGAAATGTGTTTGGCTACCCGGCTGCTATTTCTAAAGCTCGAGACATATGTAACAAACCTTTAGGATATGCATTGGAGCTTGTGATGAAAGCCAAATCTGAAGTCACTGAAGAGTAGATGAGATCCATCGCTGATCTAATGGTTATAAGAGGACGACCCCTCTTCACAACTGTTGGAAGCTATATCGTATCAGATGTGACACGGTTTGGATTACTTGAACTTGATTTCGGGTGGGGGAAGGCAGTCTATGCTGGGCCTGATTCCCATATTGCTGGCTTCTATATACGTTACATAAATCACAAGGGTGAGTCAGGAATCTTGGTACCTGTATGGTTGCCAGCTATTGCAATGAAGAGATTTGTCGAAGAGCTAGGTAACATGTTGACGCAAGACGGTGACGATCATGTTATCCAAGAAGATGTACCGCTTATTCCAGAATACAATTTCCCTGTTATGATTTGATAGGCGATCATCTTGCAACAAGCTTTTAAGACGTGTTTTTCGGAAGTTTATATGTATAATTAAATGGTTGTACGACTAATTCTTGTGTATTGTATGGTCCCACGAGGACTAATTCTTGTGTATATGTGTAGTTAAATGGTTGTACGACTAATTCATGTGTGTATTTATATATAATTAAATGGTTGTAAATAATTCTTTTATTTTCTGTCTGGCTGCTTCCGTAGTGACTATTAGTTTAAAAGTTGTAACAAATAATACAATCATGATATATGGTTTTTTTACTATTAACCACATATTGATTTGAGGTCAATCATTATAGATGTTTTATTGGTGTAAATATAACGTTACTGAACAACAAAACTAATGGGATAAATTACACTTTTCGTTCTTTATTTTTTACCGGATTGCAACGAATAATCTTTAACTTCAATAATTACAGTCATAATTCTTTATTTGTAAAATCCATGTAATGTTACGTCCTTTAGTACAAATAGATTAAAATCTTCAGTTAAGTTCATTCACTTAATGTATTTTGGTCAATTCATTTTTTATTTAAATTTTTAATAAATAAAACCAAAAAAATTGCATGTACACTTCATCTTCCCCAATTTCCTAACCCTAAAACTCTAACAACCACAAAGGGTTAGGGGCGGTGGGTGTGACATGGTGGTGGCCCGACTGGTGAACGGTTGCCGGAGTGGTGGCGGCAGGATGTGGTGGTGGTGGTGGCAGCAGGATGAGGTGGTGGTGGCAAGATGTGGTTGTTAGGGTTAGGAAATTGGGGAAGATGAAATGTATATGCAATTTTGTTGGTTTTATTTATTAAAAATTTAAATTAAAAATGAATTGACCAAAATATCCTTAGGTGAATAAACTTAACTGAAAATTTTAATCTGGTTAATGCTAAAGGACGTAAAGTGTAATGAGTTTTGCAAATAAAGAATTGTGACTGTAATTATTAAAGTTAAAGGCTATCAATTATAATCCAATACAAACATAAAAGATAAAAGATGAAGTGTAATTACCCAAAATAGTGTGATTAGTGTTTTGAAAATTGAATGTTGGTTCAGTTACAAGGATGCTTGCCTTCTTCCTTTGCTGGCAGACCGAGCATTGTTCAGTACATTAAAAATTTCATAACATTAAAAGTAAATCATTAAAAAAAAGCAAAAAAAAACAAGTGTAATTGGTAGATTTGGACAGGGCTATTCACGAACCGAGCTAGGGGTGTTCGGATTTTGTTTTGAATTCGAAAAATACGAAATTCGATTGGATT
Source organism: Scalesia atractyloides (assembly GCA_947069175.1). NCBI lineage: Eukaryota > Viridiplantae > Streptophyta > Magnoliopsida > Asterales > Asteraceae > Scalesia > Scalesia atractyloides. The sequence continues at coordinate 83,985,717 of CAMTDV010000022.1, read as the reverse complement.
ATCAAGAACTCGTTTCCATTATAACAATTCGTATTCGAATTCGAGTTAAATAAATCGAATACGAATTTATAATTCAAATTCGATTCGATTCGATTCCAAATTCGAATAAAATAGACTTTTTTATTTATTATTTGTATATATAATACAAATTTAACATTTATTGGGCTATACTAAAAATGATTTTCAAAACTTATTTCATGTATTAAAATTACTCACTACATGGCCCATAACTAAAACCTAAGTAACATATCTATTAATAGATTTCTAACCCTAAAAATATTAACTTGTAATGTGGAGTGGTTATTCCCGACTTTTCGTTTTGAATTTTAGACTTATGGTACATTATTTGGAACTTTTTAATGTGATATCATGTTTTTTGTGTTTTATGGTTGCTTTAAAAGAATGTGAATTAAATCGAATTTATTCGAATTCGATTTGAATTCGAAATTTTAATCGAATACGAATTGGTTTTTTATTCGAATCGAATTGGTTAGGTTTTAATCGAATTCAAATCGAAATCGTTTCAAATTCAAGGGAAAATAAAAATTATTCGAATAATTCGATATTCAATTCGATGAACACTCCTAAGCCAAGTTAGAGCAAGCTCAGGCTTAGCTCCAAGATAAAATGAGCCGGCTCGACTTGAGTTTGAAACCGAACTAGAAATCTAAGTCTAGCTCAGCTTGGTTAGACTCTGATTTAAAAAAAAAGCTAGAAACGATTTCACACGTTGCGGGGTCTTTTTTAACGTGATACGAGTGTACTGATTTTGTTTTGCAATTGGTTATCAATCAAAATATAGACCAACTGAAAACATGAATAAAACAGAAGCACCAAAATGTATTATATTTGACATGACTTATGAAATATAAAGTAACTTGAATATACATAGTCTAATGAAAACGTAGTATAATTAATCTAACTCATTTCTAAACAAAATTTACATCGAAACATACAACTAAATAGTCAATAAAAATAAAATGATAGCATATTATATTTGATGTGACTCATTTAAAAAAAATATGTCTCAATGTAAAACAACTTAAATTTTTACCTACTCGTATACATAATTAGCATGTAAAATTCGAGATGGTTAAAATGATATTTTAGAAAGTAAAAATTGAGAGTGTAAATGTCAAATATTAAAATTTGTGAGGATGAATTTCAAGAGAGAGAGAGAGAGAGTCTAACTCTAATGTAGCTAACTGGCAAAGCTATTTTATATATAACAATTAATACATAACTTTCCAATTTAAAATACTAAAATATCATTAAATGGTTCAAATCAGTTCAAATCAACGCATCTAAAATAAGGTCAAACTAATACATTACAAGTTTAAATCAAGTTTAACCAAATATAAAATAAATTTAAATTTCAACAAAATACAATTATAACTTCATTAATTAACATCCTAATCAACTCCAAACATGCCTTATATAGATATTTAATTGCATACCTAAATACCCGCAAGTAATAACTACAATTTATAAATATATTCAATTTATAGAAAAAGAAATATATTAAAAGTAAAATAATCAGAGCTGAGCTAACGAGCAAGTCAACTCAAGTCAATCTGGCTAGTCGTGAACCGAGCTGAGCTAAGCTCACTTTAAAGCCGAACTGAGCCGGCTCGACTCGGCTTCAAACCGAGTTATATCGAGCGTACTTTTTCAAAGCTAAATCCGAGCGAGTTTCGTCCCACGAGCTTTTTAGACAACCATAGATTTGGAATGGATCCCTTCTCACAATTCTCTAACCCTTTAAAGGGGTAACGCCTCCCCACTTGGCGCCCCCTTTGACTAGCACGACATGGTGTTTAACTATGGTTTTTGGTGAAGTACTGAGGTTGCATGGGACGCCATCCAATAACATGTAGTCTATGTTGGAAATTTTGAGTTGGTTTTCATCGAGGGTCCGCATTACATTTTTATGGGTTATCGGGGTTTCCGGTCCATGTAGGATAATATTAAGGTGCATTACTTCTACTCCGTATTAGAGCATATGTAATGGTAGGTAACTGTAAATGAAAACTGAAGCTCATTAGACGACACCTCAGCACCATATAAACAAGAGATGTATATATATTTACCAAATGAAAGAGGTGTAATGGTGTATTGTAAGTGTGAAATATAAACTGAGCAAATGTGTTGTAATTTAATTGTATGAAAAAAATTAAAAAGAAAAAACAAATGCCCCTTTTTTCGTGGTTGTGACCACACCGTGACCCCGGCCCATCACCGTTTAGAGGGGGCCACCTACGTATAACGGTGTTTATCAAAGTAATATAATTGTCATTCTTTTTGGATTTGGTTTCGACGTTTCGTAAATGATAGTGAAACCATAATCTTTACCAGCTGAATTTGTGGCCAAGTGTTTTTGCATCTTAACTTGTAACCAAAACTTTTAGCAATCGAAGAGTTCTGGGAGTGAAAAATTATTTTATTTATTGTTTTAATTTTAACATAAAAGTTGTCGTGGTTTTGGGTATCGAAATTATTGTTAGCACACTAATTATAGTTTTTTTTATTAATTTTGTTATCATTTTTGTTGTTTTTTTTATTTGCTTCTTTTTTAAAACTTTTTAAATAAAAGTTTAGAATTTTTCCAACCAAAATTTATTTTTTGTCTTCTAATGTATAACTAGGTTAGAAATTTGTGTATTACATGGTGCTCGATCAACAAAATATTAAATCTTAATAATGAGCGAAAAATTAAAAAAAAAATAGTTGTTAGAATAAATATTAAATAAATAAGAGAATAACTCATAATTTTAGGGCATGTAACAAATTTTGTACCATTTTTTTTAGAAAACTTTAAAAACTATTTAACAATTTTTAGTTTTGAAAATTTTAAATATACATTTTATAGCATTTTAAGCCAAAAAAAATTAAGAAAAAGTGTCTGAGAGTTTTTTTTTTTAATTTCTTTTCAAGTTTTGTGTAGCATAAATAGACACTGTGTTTAGTATTACACAAAAAAACTTGCTCATTTAAAAAAAAATTGGCATTTTTAATTATTTTTCTTTCAAAACACTTGAAAACATGCATATTGCATGCCTGAAAAAAATAAAAAAATATTAAATACCTTTCTCAATAACTAAGGTTTCATGCCAATAAAGGGATCCATATATATATATATATATAGTGAGGTTAGTGTGAGAAAATTTAAAAAGTATGAGAAGGATAAGAAAGAATCTAAACCATTAGATATTTAATCTAATGGTGGAGATCATAGTGACAATTCTGTAAATAATGTTGACTACTAAACTAACTAATTTTCTAGATTAAGTGTATAAATGTAAATTTAATATTTTTAAATTAAGAAACTAACATTAATACACATGCTAAGTTACCCCCTTCTTTTTTAAACATCAATAACTTTTTTATAGTAACTCTTTTAAAAAATAAAAAATAAACCATAATAACGAGTGTTTTTTTATCTTTAATATGAGTACCATATTGATATACTTGTGTAGAGTTAGTTCTGTTTTTATATATTTAAGATGTTATTTCTGTTTTGATTCTGATTAAAGTGTTGACTGATGTTATATTAGGGTGTTATTTCTGTTATATTCAATGTTAGGGTGTTCTTTATAAAATGTGTGTCTTCAATATAACTGTTGTGGTATTTTTATGAGTTATAGTGTTATTTTTGTTATATTTCTGTTCTTTATAAGATATATGCCTTCAATACACATGTTGTGGTGTTTTTATGAGTTAAGGTATTTTTATGAGTTATGGCGTTTTTATGAGTTATATTTCTGTTTTTTATAAGATGTATGTCTTCAATATACATGCTGTGGTGTTTTTATGAGTTAGGGTATTATTTCAAATTCGAAAATCCCTACAATAACTGCCAAAAATCGGTTTCATATATTCATTCTATAATTAGATTTTATTAGTTAAATTACACTTATACCCTAAACTACCAAAATAAAAAGGGACACATGTCACCTCCAAAATCATTCTTATCCTTCTCACACTTTTAAATTTCTCACATGAACCTCTACACACACACACACACACACACACACACACACACACACACACACACACACACACAACATATATATTATATATATATATGGGATGGATAATGAGAAAATAAAAAAAACTTAGTAAAAAACTAATAAAACATACCAAATTTTTAAAATATTTTATTAAAAATCGTTATAAATAATATATAAAAAAACTTTTTTTTCAAAAAAAAAGTTATGTTACACATGTGTAATAATATGGAAAAGCCTAAACCACCTAAAACACCCCCACCGACACCCCGGCCCCCTAAAAAACCTAAACCCCCCACCCACACCCCCTATAAACCTAAATCCACACTCCCACCAAAAGCCTAAACCCTCCCACCCTCAAAAACCTAAACCCCCCACCCCTCAAAAAATAACGTAAAACTAAACTGTACACATAAACACCAAAAAAAACCTAACCCCCCCCCCCCCCCCACACACACACACACCCAAAAAGCTAATCCTGATCTTAAATCTCCAAAAAAAACCTAACCCTAAAGGCTAAACTCAACTCAAATGCTAACTTTAAACATATAATGCACATGTGTAGCATATTGTAAAAAAAATTGGCATGTTTTTAGGCTTTTTTAGATAGTTTTTTAGTTTTCTCATATATATATGTAGTTTTCTCATGATCCTCTCCCAATATATATATATATATATATATATATATATATATATATATATGAAAACTTATATGAGTTGTAAGAACTCGATCTTATGGAAAATTTTTCAAAATATTTTTACCAAAAATCCTTAAAAATCAACTTTTCCAACAAAATAAAATAATAAAAAAACAAACTATTTTTTTTACGGCAGCCATAAATGTTGTAAAACGTGATATCATTCTTATGTTATCAGCTTTTTATAGCTGTTGTAAGGAGCCGAAAAACACCATTTCGAATTTTTTTTAATTTTTTTACAGCAATCTTTTCTAACATTTTAATCTAAAGGTGTGAAAAAAATGGGGATAAAATTCACACGGGAAGATCGAGTTCTCTAAGTTCTTACAACTCGAAAGAGTTTTCCTTTGATCTTTATCCTATATATATATATAATATATATATAATATATATAATAAAAGGAAATTAATGTGGGAGCCTGTCATATATCTTTTGGTTTTCCGGCCCTCACTCCTACTTAATTATGTAGACTTATTTTTTTAATTAAAATAATTATTACATCACTAACAAAATGAATTTAATACAAAATTGATTATTAACTAGTATTTAGCACCTCTACGTTGTCGTGGGGGCGTAAAACCATACCAAATAGTATCAATGTCACACCACCGTCAGCAACCACCAATACTGAATTTGCGACGTCTTAATACGAAGCAATTAGACCGAAATGTAAATATAGAAAATAATAATAACTAAGTCCATCTAGGACCTACACGTTATGAAGAACTTGTCAAATGGGAAAAAAAATAGACGACAAAAAAACGTCGAACCACACATGCACGTTGCGTCGTGTTAACTCGCAAAACTTAGAAGGAAACGTTGAACCACACACATTTACGCCTACAAATTGGAGTACAAATCCTTATTCCTACAAATGTAAATTTGTATCTGTTTAAAAGTGATTGATGGTTGAAAGTAAAAGAAATTAAAGATAAAAGAACCCAAATATGAGTATAACCTAATAAACATATGGATACGATCCGTCATGCCTACAAATTACAGATTGATATTATATAATGTTTTAAATAAACTTTTTTTTTACGTAAAAGCTTCACCAAATTCCAAATTATGTTGATTAAAATATAAAAAAAACAAAGAATAATGAGTTTAGTTGTTTTATGAGTGATTTATAATATTTTATTAAATAATGTGGTTGAATGGTAAAAATTATAAAATTACAAAATGTAACATAATAACAAATATGTGGTATTATCTAATTAGTAATACCCAGTTGAAAGAAATAATATTGTAGATGTTAACTTAACGAAATTATAATCACATCAAATATTTTTTAATTGTATATCTTGATAACTATATATGTTTACAAATTAAATTATATTTTATTAAATTAGTATAATACATGGGTTGATTCAATATTGCAATACATATGTTTGCTTTTAAATATAACATTTTTATTAGTAATTATGTAACATTGCATTTATTAGCTCATGTAATACACATGATTGTAACCTAGTGTTAAATAACTAAGAGAGAATCAAGAAATTATTATATAAAATTATTATTTAATAGCAAACAAACCAGAAATAAAGGTAATGAAGCACTAAAAAATGATACGCATCCTCAAAGATTTTTATTTATTATATATAGATATAAATATAGAGGGTTAGGTTTATTAGTGAACAACCTCATTGATTGTGAATACTAGTGAACTAATCCTAACCTTGATTATCAATACACAAGTGTATAAATAAGTGTAGATCAATGGCCATTATTGATGATGAAAATACACTAGTGTATTTTACGATTTGATGATGTAAATCAAATGTCAAGATTTATTCACTCATTAACAAATACACTAGTGTTAACTCTATAACTCCACCCTATAGGTTTAAGAGTTTAAGTAATGATAACTTCTAAAACATACAATAGAATTCTTCAAAACAAATTGTTGATTTTTAAACTAATAATGCCTCCATTATTTTTAAATAACCATAACTTTTTCATACTTTGATGTCTAAAAAATACACCATAAAAACGAGCATTTTATTTTCTTTAATTTAAGTATGATATTATTATATTTAAAAAACCTTTAGAATATTACACTTTTTAACAATGTTCGTTTTGCTACATTTACAATACCATGTTCGATTGAAGCTTAAAAAAGAAAAGAAAAACAAAAACCAAAAAATAGAAAAAAAAGACAAATGAAAAGAATTCACAAAAGGACAAAAATCACAAAAAGGACAAAAAAACACTGTATCTAATAAGTTTATAAATTATATATATAATAATAACAAAATAGACCCCTAAGTTTAAATTAAACTTTACATAACTTGTGACATTAGGATGTGCAAATGGTACCGGGTTACGGTTCGACGGTATCAAATATCCCGAATCAAAATATTTTCGAAAATGATTTGGTACGGTCATTTAGCGTTTTTGGTATCGATATCAAACCATACCGTATCGGTATCTATTTTTTGAGATTTTTGGTACTGGTTATCACCGAGTTCATCCCTAGGTGACATAACATTTCATAATACTATATTTTGAATCATAATCAATTAAATTGAGTAGATATTAATGTGTTTTGTTGTTTAACTAGAAAATATACTCGCGCTATGCAACGGGATACCACTCTTAAAATGGAGTGCTACGACATGTTCTATTAAAAAATTAAACGTAACGACAATGTTATTAAAGTGTACGCAAGGAAAAACAAATAAAAGAAATTTAATGGTAGGGATGAGCTCGGTACTGGTACCGAAAGTACCAGTATTGAAAATGCTAAAAAGTGGGTAACGATTTTGATACTGAAAAAAATCGGTACAGGAAATTTGATACCGATACCAAGTATCAAATGTTCATCTAGTAAAATATGTATATCGTGTGTGTATATATATATATATAATTCACATAAATATACTAACGAAATTAATATTTATAATAATAAGTATTATATAATGTATGAATGTAAATCTAGTTGACATTAAGCAACAGAAAATTCATAAAAGTATTAACTAATACATAATCCTCAACATTTTAATCCTTAGCAAATAATCACATCAATTACAAATATAAACATCTTGGTAACAGGTTAACAAGTCTTTAACTTGTTTAGTGACGAACTTTATCGTGTCATAAACGTGTCATTTCATGTTGGTAACAAGTTAATAGGTCTTTAACCTATTAAGACACGAAACCTGTTAAGGCCAAACATGAAACTTGTTAAGAACGTGTCATTTCATGTCATGTTTACATTCGTTGTAAAACAGGTTCTAAAACCCGCTCCGTTTAATAATTCAAATATATAATACGAAGTTTCGTTACGTATTTATGTTAACCATTCAAATTCATTATATAAATTTTATTAACTAATAAATAAATTAAAAGGGTTAAAAAAATAAAGATAATAAATAAAAACTAATAATATTAATAAGTAAAACTGAAAGTAATAAAAATAAATATAAAGGGTGACCACGGGTTTCGAACCCGGTCCCCATTGAATCAAATATTATACTAAAGCAATCGCTGAATCTGAAATTCAAATCGCAGAACCAGAAACTGTCGGAACATAATTCGAGCAATCAAACACAATTAACTGTTTTTCTTTTGATCAACGTGTGTAACTGATTTCAATCATCAGTTTTAACGAAAATCCAGAATCAATTCGTATGAAACCGAATGAAATCATTGACCTTTAATCCAAGATTTGAAACCGAAATCATAACTGCCTTTTACACTATAAATAGCGATCCTTGCACCTCAATTGAACTCGCTCACACTCTCAACACCACTCTAAACTCTCTGAGAGATCCCCTCTGTTACAATTAAAACTTCGCCGGAAAACTACTTGTCGCTGGAAAAACATCACCGGGTTTACATCTGAATCGGTATAATCACTTGAACTTTCTCCCTTTATCATTCAATGTATTAACAATGTTAAATTATATAGTTTCATGATTAAAACAGTCGGGTATGGTTCTGGTTTTTGAAATGAAAAAAATGAAGTTGTGTTAGTGTATAAGAATAATAAAATTTATGTTTATACCGGGTTAGATACAGAGTCCAGTGGTGGACTGTGTGCAAAATTAAAGCAGAGGTCATAGGTTCGAGTCTTAACACGTTGCCAAATTCCTGAATTAAACCAAATCTTTTTAATACTTACATATATTAACTGTTAGTAAGTGTATAAAATTTATATAAATCTAAGATATTCCGGGTTAGTCACACAACCCAGTTGGTAGGGCTGTGTGCAACGCAATGTATGGGCGCGGGTTCAAACCGGTTCTGTAACCCGTTTTGCAAACATAAAAACCTTTTTAAAAATAAAATCATATATATAATTAAAATCCAGATTATTTCGGGTTAGACACGTAGCTCAGTCGGTAGCGCTGGGTGCATGTAAACGAGAGGTCACGAGTTCGATTCTCACACGCTGCCAAAAATCGCATATTAAGACCAGTTCGACCCCTGGAAAGGGGTATATTTTGTTAATAAATCTTTTCTTTATTTTTCTCCAAATATCCTTAAAAATATACATAAAAATAAGACTTTATAAGCATAATTTTTTTAATAAATATTATAAAAATGGTCTAAAAAGACTAACAAAGGTATTAAATAAAAATATTAATTGCAAATAAAAGAAATATATTTACCGAATTACTACGTGATTATTCAGGTTAGTTTTCTCGTCGGTTGAAATCTTTAATCGTGCGCATTCATTATCAACTCAAGAAACGCACCCACTGGTGAGTGTAACATCCGTCGAAAAAAAGGGTTTCCAAAACCCGCTTCGTTTATTAATCGAATAATCAGTTATAAAATTTTGTTGCGTATTTATGATTAATATTAATTTTAAGCAATACATAATTAATAAACATTTTAGAATTTAGAAACTATAATTGTTAAAAAGTAAAAATAAATTAAATAAAAAGGAAAAAAGGCTGCCGGGTTTCGAACCCGGGTCAGCCGGAAGAAACAAGCAACACTTAACCACTCCGCCACTTGACTCGTTTGTGTAATCAATGAATCAAATAAAACTTATGTTGCACCCGTGAATTCACCTGTTTGCGCCAAGAACTGAAACCGCTCATCGGCTTTCAAATATCCAGGAAACCTTTGGTGTAGTCGCGAGTTCTGAGTGTAACCGATGATTTCAATGCCAATTACAACCCACGTTCTAATCAATTATGTCTTCAATGAACTCGCTTCATATGATTTTCGAGATTGAAAACCGAAATCATATTACTCCTGATTTACACTGATAATACCATCGCCTCATATCTCGGAAACACTCGCAGCCCCCTCAATTTCATTTTCACTCTAACTTCTGTTCGTCGGAATCGTTATCTGCTATCGCCGGACTTTCGTCGGAAAACCGAGACATACATCAAATCGGTAATTTTCTCGACTCTTTCGTTTTCAATCCATTGTTAGACTTATACTAACTTAAATCCTTCAACCAGAATCGGTCCCAGACGACGTTACCGGATATTCTACACTCGCCGGAAAATCTCTGGACATTTCCGAAATCACACTGTAAAGCGGTACAATCATCTAAACCTCCTGATATCTCTTGTTTAGTCATTTAATTTCACAACTCATCGATCAAAATTGTTAATTGATTCAACCAGTCGGAATTCACAAAACAGAGCCGACGACCTTTACCGGAGTTCTGAGAAAAACATCTTTTTCGGTACATTCATTTCCAAAACCCTCTTTATCCATTACATTTCAATCATTTATATATTAGACGAACGATTTAAGCAAGAACAGTCGGACATCTTTGTCTGTGTCGTTATAAATGAAGAAGACGAAGGCGATATGTGTATAAGTTTAATTAAAACCGAATATTATACCGGGTTAGACACACAGTCCAGTGGTGGACTGTGTGCAAATTTAATATCATGGTCCCGAGTTCGAGTCCTAACACGCTGCCCGGTTCTTACAAATTTCCAACCATTTTTAATACTGATATATATTAAGGCGCATATAGTAATTAAATGTAATAAAAATCGCATATCATTCGGGTTAGTCACACAGCCCAGTTGGTCGGGTTGTGTGCAATACAAGGCTATGGACGCGGGTTCGAGTCCAGGCCCTCACACCGGTTCAATGAGTTAAAAACCTTTTTAAATTAAATAGAATTCTGAATAATTAAAATAGTATATAAGTATAATTAAAATCAGAAATATTTCGGGTTAGACACGTAGCTCAATTGGTAGAGCTGCGTGCACGCGTACGAGAGGTTTCGGGTTCGAGCCGCACTCAGCGCACACATTAGTCACAGTCCGACCGGTCAACGTCCCGGTCAACGGTCAACGGACCGGTCAACGGTTAAAAAAAGACAAAAATTTTTAATTCTTTTTATTTATTTATTTAATTTAAAAATCAATTAAAAATACTTATAATAATATTTTTAAAGTTAGAAAATGATCTTAAACTCACAAAAATAAATCTAAAATCCTATTAAAATTGTTAATAAAATCCACTTATTTACCGAACCTTTTCGTTATTATTTTAGGTTAGTTATTCCTCGTCGATCAAATCTCCAAACTCGTGCGCATTCAACATCATCACGAGAACGCACCCAATGTGAGTGAATCTCTACCAATTCCCCGTTTTAATCACATTTTGGGGTGTATCATGTGTCGCTTATTATTTATTACATTTAAACACTTGTGCATTCATCATATCCATGATCAAATGTGTATCCAATATGTATCAATTGTTTGTGTGGTTAATGTTTAGATTAAATTTATCATTTTCAGTAGATACATCATCATAGGCTCGTCTGTTCCCCATTACCTATGAGCGGAACGTGGCGTTGCCAACATACGATCGGCTCCGTTTGATTGAGCCTTGATCTCACATACATCATCATAGGCTCGTCCGTTCCCCATTACCTATGAGCGGAACGTGACGTTGCCAACATATACATTATCATTCATGTTATATACTCATTCAAGGTGGTTTGTGTTTGTTTGTTCATTTACGTTTGCTCACATATGATTATTGCACAATTTTTCCATAATAAATACAACAAGAAATCAATAACAAATGTTTTTAACAAGGTTCACTCGCCAACTTTTGTTGACCCAAAATTCCCCATTTTTACACATGATACAGGTGATTCAGTTGAAGCAAGAAACATATAGGACGGCCTAGAAGAATAAACCAGTTTAGGCATTGGATTGTTTTGCTTAGTTTCTTTTTCCTTGTAACTGTATGAACTTGTTTTGAATATTGAAGTTGTAATTCAAATTTAATAAATATGAAACATTTTAGTAAACATCATGAGCTTTGGTGATAACCCAATTATGCCCCGACTCTTATTCCGCTGCTGGTCGGGGTGTGACAGTGAGTGAGTTCTTACAAACTTCCCCTTTTTATTCATGTTTTGGGGGTGTATCATGTGTCGTTTTATCTATATCATTTATTCAAATACTTGTGCTATTAGCATTATATGAACTAACGTGCTATGTAATATTTTGTTTATTGTTATTCGTGGTTTATTTTCTCATTTCAGTCAAGCATTCACATTAGGCCCATTAGTTCCCTGTATAGACGGGTAGAGCATCGCGTGCCTAATTAGATCGGCTCCGTTTGATTGAGCCTTGATCTCACAGTTCATTACTTATCATGCTCACTTGTACTTTGCTAGATGATTATGTGGTTCGTGAATTGTTTACATATACATTTGCTCATATTTGGTTATGCATATTTTTATTAAATTAATCAACATATCATTTATTTAAATATTTAAACGGGATTCACTCGCCAACTTTTGTTGTCCCAAAACTCTATTTTTTTACACATGATACAGGTGGACATGTTGAAGCAAGGAACACATAGGAATTGGCCTTAGAAGAAAAATAAAGAGTTACATGAATGTCGTGTTTAGAACATGTTGTGCTTGTATGGTTTTTATCAACGTGTGATACAAAACGCAATAGAGTAAAACACACACAAATAAAAATTGTTTTATCAATTTACTCTAAAACGCAATGCACTAACATGTCATCAATATTGTATATTTTTCATTCACATCATAACTAATTTATCCTTTTAATTTGAATTAATAAATATGAAACTTTATTATAGTAAGCTTTGATGAAAACCCAATCATGCCGGACTACCATATCCGCTGCGGGTCAGGGTGTGACAATGTTAACAAGTTCGTGTCTGAAAGTGCCAACCCTAGTTCTTCCTTGTAAAAATTATGTCCACCGATTTCAACAACGAGGTTCCTATTTTAAGGTCGGTTTTGACCAAAAACCATAACCATAACCGAGATGTCGGTTAATGAATAACCATAATCATGACTATAACTGATCGTTTATGACAATTTCAGTTAAACGATTTTGAAAGTTAGGAAAGGATGGTTATAGGTCGGTTAACTGTGAATTCGGGCCTAGCTTAAAATAGCTCACAACAATATAATTGTGCATTATTTGGGTTTGAAAGTTTTAGCTTAACATTTGTTTACCACAAAATAACATGTTATTACACATACTATAATATTGATAAGGATTATTACTAAATATTTAATTAAAACAACATGATATAGTTAATAAATTCAGCAAATGTTCAACCAAAACAACATGATATAATCCATAAATTCAAACAAGTGTTTAAAATCCAAATAAGATTTTACTACATGTCAGTTATGTTCGGTTATGACAGCTATGGAAACATTGATAACCAAAACCGACCCGTTACTTTCGGTTTTTAGAAAAACAATTAACTGACCCCCAGTTTTTGATTTGGTTGAAATTTTCAACTTGGTTTTATCAACTAATTCGTTATGGGTTGGCTAATTTGAATTTTTGCCCAACCCTACTTTCAGCAACCATAATCGATGGAATCTAAGAAATAATATGAATATGAAGATGGCCCTAAAGGGGATGGTAAGAAGGCTGCTTCAGTAATTATAGGCAATTATAGGCTACCACTGGAGGTGTAAATGAAGTTAGCCTTCACTCATATGGCTAGCTGCGTTAGGCAGAAGATATGGCACAATCGTGACATGCAGTGGTGGAGAGGTTGCTGGATACGCTTTTTCGTCTTGTACCTCTCTACAAAAGAATTAGTAAGGAAAGAGTTGACATATTGAAACTTGTAGCTAATTCTAAGATGCATTTGAAAAACGGAAACCAACATGAGCAAAACACCCCTTGTACACATTGCTATAGAAGTTGTAAATGTTCGACAGCGCTATTTGTAAGTAACAGAGAATTTACCAATCTACTACCTTATAAATGAATATAAAATTATACATGTGTCACCTCCATATTTTACTTTACCCATTTTTTCAGCTCATATCTCACCATGACACTAAATAATAATGAATGTTTATTAAATTTGGAATGACTAACTTAATCATATGTTAGCCTAGGTGGAGAGTACTCGGACATGTTAAATTACAAAGAAATAAAATTACGAAAAATATATATATGTCAAATATCATAAGTTTACTAATATTTATATCAAAATACACGAATATCAATATAAAAAATACATGTTCAAATATTAAAATATTTCAAAAATCAACATTAATTCCTTGAAATCACATTCATTCAATATAGTATAGACATAGTAATTATGTTTTATTTTTTTAGGAAATTAGCCTGTAATAATCCCGAGTAGGCGTCTTTGAACATTGGCATTCCTACTTTTGAATATTTCCCCTGCCAGTCCAACATTTCACTTATTTTTCCTCTACCGTATCGAGGTAAGTTTTACATCAGTGGACTCGTATCATCATTCTGATCAAAAGCCCTAAAACATCTGTTAACTCTGTTAGGTTTTTTTAACGGAGGAGTCGTGGAGGAAAAATTGGTGAAATGTTAGACTGGTAGGGGGAATATTCAAAAGTGGGATTGCCAATAGACAATGACGTCTACTAGGGATTATTACATGACAATTTCCCTTTTTATGTCAAACTCGGCCCGGGGTGACAAACTGGGTTCGATCTTGGCCGAGGTTGACCGCGTTTGATCGATATCGAATAATTAGGCGGAGTTAAAGAAAATCGCCACGGCAACTTACCTTATAGTGATAACTCGAAAAATACTCGGCCTTATCGACCTTGTTTTACAAAAAAAAAAAACAAAAATCTTACTCGTCACATATAAGCCGTTAAATTATATCACAATTTTATAGTAACTAATCATTAGTTAAAGGGATATTGGCCTCTAATAATCCTTACTATACATTATTGGCTATTGGCAGTTTCACCTTTTTTATTCCCCCTTACAGTCCCACCTTTCAACTATTCTTCCCCCATCGGTCCTCAGTTAAAAAAAACGTAACGGAGTTAAGTTTTTTTTCGAATTACAAACTAACGTTTCAGGCTTTTGATCAGAACGAGGATACGAGTCGAATGATGTAAAACTTATCTTGAAATTATGCTCCAAACGACGAAAACGGTGCTTCAATTCAGGCGTTTAAATTTCCAATTAACAAAAATCAAGTCATTTGGAGCACCGTTTCAAGGTAAGTTTTACATCAATAGACTCGTATCTTCGTTCTGATCAAAAGCCCTAAAACGTAAGTTTGTAATTCGAAAAAAAAACTTAACGAAGTTAAGTTTTTTTAAGAGAACCGATGGAGGAAAAATAGTTGAAAGGTGGGACTATCAATGTCACACCCCAACCGATGGCGGAAACATCGGGATGAGACGAAAACGAGATTGCTCATTGCTCACAACGCTAATAAATGACAATATTTAATTAAATCTAAATTTCATTTCACAACATTGTCAAATACAACATGAAGCAATACAATAAGTTCATAAAACATAACAAAATTTGGTACAACATTTATAAATCTAACGTCTAAAATGTGTGTATCTAAGTCCTTGCTATTTTGATTTCATAGCATCATCTCCTTCAACCTGTAACATGTTTTAAAATAAACTCAATGCAAAAGCAAAGGCGAGTACACAAGTTTAAGCATAGCATATGTATACGAATAAAGTTTTAACAATCCTCATGGCAACCAAACCTATACAAGAGAAATATCAAGGCATGCAATACTAATAATCAAACCCTTAACGCAATCACGATGTTTTAACATGACCTCACGAATAACACGATGGAGGTGGATGCGTGAATTCCTATAGCGCTAAGCATGTCAAACGAAGGCTAAAATAGTTAATGACTAAAGCATAGCATAACGAATATCCCAGACAAGCAACAAGTATACGATTCAAAGTTTGCTGGTAAGAGGAAACGAAACAGCAGAAATTTTGCCATCACACACACAAACCCTCCTATCACTGCCGCACCAATTACCCAAATTGCTCCCTCAGCTGCACCATTTATAAAGCCATACACTGGTCCAAACCCAAAATGCAACCGTTGTCAATACCATCACCTCCCAGAAACTCCTTGCCAACATTGCACCAGCTGTGGCCGTGCGGGTCACACCATCCAAACTTGTCGCACACTTCAGCGAATGAACCGCAATCAACCCTCAACCCAAACCCACCATCAGATAGTGGGTCAAGCCCAACAACCTTTACTTCTACCACCTGCACAACATATAGCCCAATCCTACTACCAACCCAACTACCCCATGATGCAACCCATGCGAGCATGTTACAACTGTGGAGACCCAAACCACTTCAGGAACACATGTCCACGCTTGGTGAACATCATCCATGCCCAAGCACAAGCAAATCCGGTAAACCAAGCTAACCAAGCTCCTCCACCTGCTAGAGGAAGAGCTTTCAACATAAATGCCAACCAAGCTAGAGCTGATAACAACGTGGTTAACGGTACGTTTCTCATCAATGGTAGTTATGCATCCATGTTATTCGATACTGGCGCAGATAAGAGTTTTGTTTCCTTAGAATTTGATCCTATCCTCAACCAAACTCGTGATAACCTCATTGTAACATCCGTCGAAAAACGGGTTTTGAAAACCCGCTTCGTTTATTAATCGAATAGTCATACATTTTTCGTTGCTTATTTAATGCTCTTTTTAATTTTAAACAATACATAATTAATATATATATTAGAATTTATAAACTATAATTAATAAACAATAAAAACGGTCGAAGAAAAAAATAAATGTCGCTGCCGGGTTTCGAACCCGGGTCAGCCAGCTCATTTAACAAACACTTAACCACTCCGCCACTTGACTCGTTTGTGTAATCAAGGAATCAAATAAAACTTAAGTTTCACCATGAATTCATCTGGTTGCGTCAAGAATTGAAACCGCTCATCGGCTTTCAAACATTCAGAGGCTTTTGAGTGATCGCGAGTTCCTGAGTATAACCGATAAATCAATGCCAACCCACGTTCTAATCAATTCTGTCTTCAATGCCTCAATTCATATGATTGTTGAAGATGGAAACCGAAATGAAATTTACTTTCAATTTACACTGGTAATATCGTCGTCTCATAACTTGGAAACACTCGCAGAACCTTCAATTTCATTTTCGCTCTAATTTCTGTTCGTCGAAATCGTTATCTGCTATCGCCGGACTTTCGCCGGAAAACCGGGACATACATCAAATCGGTAAATTTCTCGATTCTTTCATTTTCAATCCATTGTTAGACTTTCACTAACTTAAATCCTTCAACCAGAATCGGTCCCAGACGACGTTACCGGATAATCTACACTCGCCGGAAAATCTCTGGACATTTCCGAAAACACGCTGTGAATCGGTACAAACATCTAAACCTTTGATAATCCTTGTTTAGTAACTTAATTTCGCAACAAATTGATCAAAACTGTAAATTGATCCGATCAGACGGAATTCACAAAACAGAGCCGACGACCTTTGCCGGAGTTCTGAGAAAAACATCTTTTCCGGTACATTCATTTCCAAAACCTTCTTTATCCATTACATTTCAATCATTTATATGTCCGACGAATGATTTAAACAAGAACTGTCGAATATCGGTTGTCTGTGTCTTTGAACGAAGAAGATGAAGTCGAACCTTATGTATAAGTTTAAATAAAACAAGATATTAAACCGGGTTAGACACACAGTCCAGCGATGGACTGTGTGCAAACACACAACGCACGTCATGAGTTCGAACCATACAAACGCACCGACTTTCCGAATTAAAACCATTCTTTTTAAAACTGAATCAGAACAGATTCCAGTTTGTTTATAGGATTAATATAAACCGTAAGTTAAACAGATAAGACACACAGCCCAACTGGTTCGGCTGTGCGCTTACAAACCGAAGGACCCGAGTTCGATCTGGCTCCCTGCAAACCGGTTCGACCATTTTAAAACCTTTTAATATAAACCAAATAAATTAACATTTAATTTGTATACATATATAATTAAAACACAGATTATTTCGGGTTAGACACGTAGCTCAGTTGGTAGAGCTGCGTGCACGCGTACGAGAGGTCCCGGGTTCGAACCTCACTTAGCGCACCAATTACCACTGTCCGACCGGTCAACGGTCCGATCAACGGACCGGTCAACGGTCAACAAAAAGTCAACATTTTTTTTATATTTTTATTTATTTTTTTAATTTAAAAATCAATTAAAAATACTTAAAAATAATATTTTTAAAGTTAGAAAATGACTTTAAACTCACAAAAATAAATCTAAAAAACCTATTAAAATTGTTAATAAAATCCACTTATTTACTGTACAATTTCGTTATTATTTTAGGATAGTCTTTCCTCGTCGATCAAATCCCAAAACTCGTGCGCATTCAACATCATCAAACGAACGCACCCAATGTGAGTGAATCTCTACCAATTCCCCGTTTTAATCACATTTTGGGGTGTATCATGTGTCGCTTATTATTTATTACATTTAAACACTTGTGCATCTATCATATCCATGATCAAACGTGTATCCAATATGTATCAATTGTTTGTGTGGTTAATGTTTAGATTAAATTTATCATTTTCAGTACATACATCATCATAGGCTCGTCTGTTCCCCATTACCTATGAGCGGAACTGTTCCCCATTACCTATGAGCGGAACGTGGCGTTGCCAACATACGATCGGCTCCGTTTGATTGAGCCTTGATCGCACATACATCATCATAGGCTCGTCCGTTCCCCATTACCTATGAGCGGAACGTGACGTTGCCAACATATATATTATCATTCATGTCATATACTCATGCAAGGTGGTTTGTTATTATTTGTTTATTTACGTTTGCTCACATATGATTATTGCACAATTTTTCCATATAAATACAATAAGAAATCAATATCAAATGTTTTTAACAAGGTTCACTCGCCAACTTTTGTTGACCCAAAATTCCCCATTTTTACACATGATACAGGTGATCCAGTTGAAGCAAGAAACATACAGGACGGCCTAGAAGAATAAATCATTTTAGATTTTGGACTGTTTATTTAATTTTCCTTTCCTTGTATTGTATGAATTTGGCTTGAACATTTAAGTTGTAATTTGAATTTAATAAATATGAAACGTTTTAGTAAACATCATGAGCTTTGGTGATAACCCAATTATGCCCCGACTCTTATTCCGCTGAGGGTCGGGGTGTGACACTCATGGAATCTCTAACGGTGGAAGTTGCTGACGGAAAGCCCGTTTCATTAAATTCTATTATACGAAATTGTACACTCACTATAAACGATCACGATTTTCCAGTTGACCTCATTTAGGAAGTTTCGATATTATAATCGGTATGGACTGGCTCAGCCAACATCACGCAGAAGTAGTATGCCGCGAAAAGTTCATTCGCATTCCTCTTGCAGACGGTCAGACCCTACGTATCTTTGGAGAAACCCCTTCGAAAGGACTCAAATTAATGTCCTGCCTTCAAGCCCGAAAATATCTCCGCAAGAACTATGTCGCATTCCTAACTCACGTCGTCAAAAAGGGAAACAAGGAGAAGAAACTCGAAGATATACCAGTGGTGAAGGAATTCCCACAAGTCTTTCCCGACGACATCTTAGGAATCCCTCCTGTGAGAGAAGTCGAATTCCGCATCGATCTTGTACCTGGCGCTACACCAGTCGCAAAATCTCCTTATAGGTTAGCCCCATCTGAAATGCAAGAGCTGGCCAGTCAACTGCAAGAGTTGACTGACAAAGGATTCATACGTCCTAGCTCCTCGCCTTAGGGTGCACCTGTTCTTTTTGTGAAGAAGAAAGATGGAACGTTTCGCATGTGTATCGACTACAGAGAACTCAACAAGTTAACGGTTAAGAATCGCTACCCACTACCTCGCATCGATGACCTCTTAGATCAACTTCAAGGCGCCACCTGCTTTTCAAAAATCGACCTTCGTTCTGGCTATCATCAACTCAGAGTACATGAAGAGGATGTCCCAAAGACCGCCTTCCGGACTCGTTCTGGTCATTACGAATTCATGGTCATGCCATTCGGTTTAACCAACGCCCCAGCTGTCTTCATGTATCTAATGAATAGGGTATGCAAACCCTACCTCGACCGCTTCATCATAGTCTTCATCGACGACATCCTCATCTACTCCAAGTCTATATCCGATCATGAACGACACCTTCGACTCATCCTTACACTCTTAAGGACTGAAAAGCTCTACGCTAAGTTCTCAAAATGCGAATTCTGGTTAAGAGAAGTACAATTCCTTGGACATGTCGTTAATGACAAGGGAATACATGTCGATCCTTCGAAAATCAAGGCAGTACAGGAATGGCAAGCGCCACGTACCCCTACCGAAGTAAGGTCATTTCTTGGTTTGGCTGGTTACTATCGCCGCTTCATTGCCAATTTCTCCCGTATTGCTGTACCGCTCACGGATTTGACTCATAAAGGAAAACCCTTCATATAGGGACCTAAACAAGAAGAAGCCTTCCAAAATCTAAAGCAAAAACTTTGTGACGCACCTATCCTCACACTTCCTGAGGGTTGCGATGACTTCGTAGTATATTGCGACGCATAAGGGCAAGGGCTAGGCTGTGTATTGATGCAAAGAGGAAAAGTGATAACCTATGCTTCTAGGCAACTCAAGGTTCATGAAAAGAATTACACCACCCACGACCTGGAACTTGGAGCCGTTGTGTTCGCTCTCAAGATATGGAGACGTTACCTCTACGGTACCAAGTGTGAAATATACACTGACCACAAAAGTCTTCAACATATCTTCAACCAAAAGGAGTTGAATATGAGGCAACGAAGATGGGTCGAACTTCTTAACGACTACGACTGTGAAATTCGGTATCATCCTGGCAAGGCAAACGTAGTGGCTGATGCACTCAGTCGAAAAGGTTATGCGAACTCCATTCGTCTTCTATGTTCGCAAATCATAACCGACATCAAAGATCGAATCCGAGAAGCTCAACATGTTTCTGTAACAGAAAACGACGTACGCGATGAACTGTCATGTGGAGCTGAACTCAAAATCGAAACCAAATCCGACGGTATTCTATACTATCTAAATCGCATATGGATTCCCGATCGCGATAACCTTCGTGATTTCCTTATGAATGAGGCGCACAAAACACGGTACTCTGTACACCCAGGAGCCGACAAGATGTATCAAGACCTACGATACACCTACTGGTGGCCGGGCAAGAAAAAGGATATCGCTGTTTTTGTTTCCAAGTGCCTTACCTGTTCCAAAGTAAAAGCTGAACATCAAAGACCTTCAGGACTTCTAACCTAACCTGAAATACCTGTATGGAAGTGGGAAAACATAACCATGGACTTCATTACCGGGTAACCTCGCACCTCCAGTGGGTATGACACCATATGGGTAATCATTGATCGTCTTACAAAATCCGCTCATTTCATTCCGATTTGCGAGGACTTCAAGAACGAGAAGTTAGCTCGTATCTACATCAGCGAGATCGTAAGCCGTCATGGTGTACCTTTAAGAATCATTTCAGACCGTGATGGTCGTTTCACTTCACGAACATGGCAAGCCGTACAAACCGCCTTGGGTACACGATTAGACCTCAGTACCGCTTTTCATCCTCAAACTGATGGACAATCTGAACGCACCATCCAAACTCTTGAAGACATGCTTCGAACATGTGTCATAGACTTCAAAGGGAATTGGGACGCTCATCTACCATTAGTTGAATTTTCGTACAACAATAACTACCATTCAAGTATCGGCATGGCTCCTTTCGAAGCTTTATATGGTCGTAAGTGCCGATCTCCAGTATGTTGGCACGAAATTGGGGAATCACAAATCACCGGACCAGAGTCAATTCAAGAAACAACCGACAAGGTCATTCAAATTCGAAACAATCTTCTAGCGGCTCAAAGTCGTCAAAAGAGTTATGCAGACAAACGACGAAAGCCCTTGGAGTTTGACATTGGGGATCAAGTACTTTTAAAAGTATCACCGTGGAAGGGAGTGATTCGTTTTCGCCAGAAGGGCAAGCTAGCACCACGCTACGTAGGACCTTTCAAGATACTCGAAAGAGTAGGTCCTGTAGCATACAAGCTTGACCTACCAGAAGAGCTCAACAGAATTCATCCCACATTCCACGTATCAAACTTGAAGAAGTGCCTCGCCGATGAAAACCTCCATGTTCCTCTAGAAGACATTCAGATCGATGAATCTATGCACTTCATTGAAAGACCAGTAGAAATCATGGACTTCGGAGAGAAGCGTTTAAGACGGAGTCGTATTCCAATTGTCAGGGTACGTTGGGAGTCGAAACGAGGACCTGAGTTTACTTGGGAACGTGAAGACTCAATGCGCGAGAAATACCCGCATCTTTTTCCTGTTACCACTACTACTTAAATTTCGGGACGAAATTTCTAAAAGTAGGGGATACTGTAACATCCGTCGAAAAACGGGTTTTCCAAACCCGCTTCGTTTATTAATCGAATAATCAGTTTCATATTTTGTTGCTCATTTAATGCTTATTTTAATTTTAAACAATACATAACTAATAAACATTTTAGATTATGGAAATTAAAATCGTTAAAAAATAAAATTAAAACAATTAAAAATGAAAAGGGGCTGCCGGGTTTCGAACCCGGGTCAGCCGGAAACCTTAACCTCAAACACATAACCACTCCGTCGAAAAAGTAGGGGATATTGTAACATCCGTCGAAAAACGGGTTTCCAAAACCCACTTCGTTTATTAATCGAATATCCAGTTATAATTTTTCGTTGCATATTTATTGCTCAAACTAATTTTAAACGATACATAATTGATAACTATATTGGAATTTAAAAACTATAATTTATAAATAATCTTAAATTGTGAGAAAGAAATAAAATGGGGACGCCGGGTTTCGAACCCGGGTCGCCCACAAACTTAAACACTCAACACACCGCTCCGCCACATGACTCCTTTGTGAAATTACTGAAACAAATAATACTTAAATTAAAACTCGAATTCAAAACCGGACCTCACCGCGACAGAACTCGCAATCACCGGAAAATCCGGCAATCCGCGAGTTTAGCCATTTTCCTTTTGACTAAAACACTATAACCGACTTCGACATCGGTTATAACCGACGTCTAACAGTCAATTGCGGTCGTAACCGCCGGAGAAACTTTGACCGCGAATCAAGACCAAAATTCGGACTCAATACATTCTGTTCTTCCCTATAAATACCCACCCAAACCTCTGTTAACCTTTTCGCTCAAAATCGTACAATCTCTCGAAGCTTTAGCACGTCGCCGGAGATACTCTCATTCGCCGGACTTTCACCGGAAAACCGAGACTTACTTCAAATCGGTAAAATTCTCGACTCTTTTGTTTGCAATCCATTATTAGGCAAGTATTAACATAAATCGTTCAACCAGAATCTGTCTCAGACAACGTTGCCGGGAATTCCTGCACTCACCGGAAAATCGCTGGAAATTCCGAAGTCTCGCTGTGAATCGGTACAATCATCTAACCCCCCCCCCCCTGATATCCCTTGTTTAGTAACTTAATTGCACAACTCATTGATCAAAACCGTTAATTGATTCACTCAGACGGAAGTCACCAATCAGAGCCGACGACTCTTGCCGGAAATCTGAGAAAAACATTCTGTTTGGTACATTTTACTCCGTAACCCTCTTTATCCATTTCATTCCAATCAATTATATGTTCGATGACCGATTTAAACAAGAACAGTCGGACATCATTGTTTTGTGTCTTTGTAAACGAAGAAGACGAAGTCGAACATGTGTATAAGTTTAATTAAAACTGAATATTTAACCGGGTTAGACACACAGTCCAGCGGTGGACTGTGTGCAACATAACACTCACGTCACGGGTTCGAATCGCACATGTTACCGAATTTCAGAAATAAAACCAATCCTTTTTAAACCTATTCAGATCACCTTTCAACATGTATATAAATATAATATAATTCAGTAATTAAACATGTTAAGCACACAGCCCAACTGGTTGGGCTGTGCGTACTCGAACCGAGCGTCTCGAGTTCGACTCCGGGTCACTGAAGTCGGTTCGACCATTTTAAATCATTTTCGAAATAAACTAAATAAGATAAAAGTTAAGAAGTATATATATATAATTAAAACAGAGAATATTTCGGGTTAGACACGAAGCACAGTTGGTAGAGCTGCGTGCACGCATACGAGATGTCCCGAGTTCGAACCTCACTCAACGCATATAATTAACACAATCCGACCGGTCAACAGTCAACGGTCAACGGTCAGAGTAAAAAAAAAAGTCAACATTTTTTATTTATTTTTTTATTTATTTAATCAGAAAATTATTTAAAAATACTTAAAAATAATATTTTTAAAGTTAGAAAATGTCCTTAAACTCACAAAAATAAATCTAAAAATCCTATTAAGATTATGAACTAAAAGTATTAATCTCAAATAAAATCCATTTATTTACCGAACCATTTCGTTATTATTTTAGGTTAGTTTTCCTCGTCGATCAAATCCCAAAACTCGTTCGCATCCAACGTCATCAAAGAACGCACCCAATGTGAGTGAATCTCTACCAATTCTCCGTTTTAATCACATTTTGGGGTGTATCATGTGTCGTTTAATTCCTTGTTATATTTAAACACTTGTGCATCCATCATATCCGTGAACAAATGTGTATCAAATGTGTATCAATTGTTGTGTGAATTATGCTTAGATTGAAGTTATCATTTTCAGTGCATGCATTCCATTAGGCCCATCAGCTCCCTGTGGGATACGGGTTGAGTATCAGGTGCCTCATTTCGATCGGCTCCGTTTGATTGAGCCTTGATCTCTAATACATCATCATTCATGTCATTCTATCGGCTCCGTTTGATTGAGCCTTGATCTCACATACATCATCATTCATGTTATATACTCATCCAAAGTGGTTTGTGATTGTTTATTTATATATGTTTGCTCACATGTGATTATTGCACAAATTTTCAATATTAAATACAACAAGAAATTAATAACAATGTTTTATCAAGGTTCACTCGCCAGCTTTTGTTGACCCAAAATATCCCCCGTTTTACACATGATACAGGTGATCCAGTTGAGGCAAGAAACACATAGGAAGGCCTAGAAGAATAAATCAGTTTAAGCTTTGGATTGTTTTACTTAGTTTCATTTCCTTGTAATTGTATGGATTTGATTTGAATATTTAAGTTGTAATTTGAATTTAATAAATATGAAACATTTTAGTAAACATCATGAGCTTTGGTGATAACCCAATTATGCCCCGACTCTTATTTCCGCTGCGGGTCGGGATGTGACAGAACAGAACCGGAGAAGGAGCCCCGCTGGTGTCTGCCGCTGCTGCGGCCCAGCTCTTGGTGATCCGCCACCACTACGGTGGTCGGCGGTTCGTTGTGGAGAGGGATGAGAAAGAGAGAGGCAATCTGGTGTGGAGAGAGAAAGGCAGGCGGTGTGGGTGGTTGTGGTGACCGCCGGAGGAGTAGGGTGTGTGTGCGGCCGGAGAAGGTGGCCGGGTAGTCGGAGTTACTCCGGTGACCGGTGTAATGGCAGAGGAAGGGGGTGTCGGCTGGTTCAAGGGGGCTAGGGTTTCTTAATAAAAATGAAGAAGGTGATGGTTTATGTTAGTTATAAGGGCTAGGGTTTCAAAGGGGGAACCGGGTCTATAGCCCATTAGCAGTCTAATCACGTTTCGAGACCCGTTTTGCACATAAATATTTAAGAAAGATACACGTGACATCGCGTGTTGTTTAGGTGAAAACTTATATGTATATATTACGAATAAAGTCTCGACTCATGATAAGCATACGTGTTTATTATTTGATATTATATGTTTAATAATAATATATTAATATAAAAATTAATAAATAAAAATAATAATAATATATTAAAATACGAGCCATTACAGTCTCCCCTCCTTTAGGAAATTTCGTCCCGAAATTTATTCTAGAAGAAGACTCGAAAGGCATAAGCTCACGAACGATGGTTAACGTTCAAGACTGGGAGTTCTAAATACGTGAGGGAAAGCATGAAATTTAGATCTACGGGAAGTTAGGTTTGCAACAAGAAGTTGCTCGACTAGAAAGATTAAAGCCATCAAGCGTAAGTAAAGCGCGTAAGTATGCGTATAGGAGAGTGGTTTAAACGAGCTTGAATAACTCAAATGATATGCCATCTAAGCAGAAAAGCTCTCGTAAGAAGTGGTATGCAGTTTAATGGTGAGTGTGGTTGAACCGTAGGTTGTTAGAAAGTTCTATCGACTTTGAAGAGCGTTAATAAATCTCGGTTTTGTAGAGAGTTGCTTAATGATGGAAAACGAGAAGGTTAGGTATTTAAAATAAACTAGTTATCGAGGTAGCGGCCAATCAAGTGTGTTGCCCTCAACAAGAATGGGAGATAACTTTAGAGTAAGAAGGCATTTAGGGTTTGAATGCTTACACGATTGATTGTAAACGAGGTTGTATAAAAAGACAAGGTTAACGGGGGTAACGGAGGCATAAGAGCGGACGATTGATTCGATCAGCGAATACTCGTGTAAGGATGGCATATGTATATGCACAATCGAAAACGTTACGTTAGGGATTAAGACTCGTCGTGGATAATCGGGTAGTGCGCACATAGCAATGCAGTTGTGAGTTGTGTAAAGCTGGCGTGTTAGGTCATATTATGGTCTGTAAAACACCGAATTTCTCATGGCACGTATTACGAAAGTTTGGCAGCATGGTGAAAACACTTATGTATAAGAAGTACCAGCGGCGTATCCACCTTGTTTTGACCATGTTGCGAACGTTTCGTTACTCGATGCAATGTTACGTTCCGTGTGTTACCATATGCGGTAGTACACTCTATGGTTCTCATGCGCTTATCGCTATAATCCCGTGTGCACCCGCGATTATACCGATCATCACATGATCCGCATAGCTTGTACTAGCAGCGCATGAATAAAGGTGTACATAAATTCTGAAAATAAGTTTGCGTGTGTGTAAGAATGTAGTGCGTAGGCATGTTTGCGTGCAATAAGCATGTGGCCCACGTAAGCGAATCCCTCGGGTTTCGCTCGCGCATAGGCACGAATATGAATACGAGTACAAGTATAGGTATGTGTATGAGTATAAGCGTGAGTATGGGAATAAATATAAGCATGGATATAAGACGTATATGCATGAATATGATGATAAGTATAAGCATGAATGATGACACGTATTTTCATGAACATGAATATGTGTATAATTATGAACGTCAACAAGTGTAAAAGACGATGATTGTGCGTAAGATATGAATTGTATGCAACAAATTTATTTACATAAAATAATCAAGAAATCAGGGTATGTAAAACGAATGATACGATTAAAAGGTCATGCAACAGTTGACCAAACCATGTATGAGGATATGCATGTATTGTTTTTAGCAAAACTTTGAGGTTATCGCTTCTAAATTAGGTTCAGTTTGACATAGAATGTAGGATCTAGTTTGTGAATATATAAGAATATAAGGTACTTATTTATTATGCGTTACGTATTTTGTAATGGACGGGAGTGCTACCACTGTTTTAGGGGAATTTAAGTAAGTCGAAAGTGGTTGGTCCTTGTAATGTTTTCTTGCCCACGTGTTTTGAAATTGAGGTGACATTTTGGGCGGTGTATGACAAGGTCTTAAATTAGAAGGTTCGCATTGTTTTCAAAGGATATTACATCAAGATAACAAATTTGAAATTCAGTGGTTCTTGTGAAACGTTGACCCTTGAGAGGAAATCTGGGATAATGGATTTAATTATCGTTGGAAGGTGTTTAGCAAAATGTTTTGTTAATCGCGATAAGAGGTTTAGAGGGTGTTTGGCGTTGAGTTTTGAAAATAGTTTATGCATTTTGAATAATCAGAATCAGATAATTAGCTGTAACAAAACATGCTGCAGAAAGATAGCGTTTGGATTTGATTATGTTGTTTGATATCCCAAAAACCAGATAATCAACTATTTGAGTGTTTGATAAATTATATATATATATATAATAAATAAATAAGTTTCGATCTCTACAAAACGAAAGAAATCAGTTTTTTTATTATATACTTACCAAACACTAAAAGAAATATTTTTTTTTTGCGCCTAAAAAAACACAATAATCAAAGGAATCTGGTTAAAAATAAATAATAATAAAAAAAATAAAAATAAAAAAAATAACAATCCCAACATACCCTTAGTACCCATAATGTCTATAAGATATTGGTTTGGCTTTTGTTTACAAATGAAAGCTCTTAAGTGAAGTTATCGCGTGAGCGTGTTTTAGTGATTATGTTAAACATAAGATTTGTGGGCAAGGTATTCCTTGGACCGATTAAGTTGGTAGGTAGCATTCTGTCGAGCTTTGAAAATCGTGAAACAAAACGTTTCATGTGGTGACCAAGTATATGCGTATGTGATTTATATGAAATAGATTACAGGATGGGAAATACGTTTGATAAAATAGTACGTTTTTAAATTCGTCTAAGTAAGAATTTTGACAATATGATAAAAGATTTAGGTATACAATTTAAACATGTGGTTTGTGTAATAAAGTCTCCAAGAAGGAGGGTTGGTAACGATCACCGAGGTATGGGAATCACCCCTAATCCGTTGGTGAGGTCGTTTTAAGGAATGAAGGAAATGGAGTTTGATCGTCTAGGTAAGGAATTCACTCCTATCTCGACGACGGTCTCCATTTCGGACTTTTCGAGAAATATAAGTCTAGTTGATGACGTTTTGAAATCATGTATGCAAATAATGTATAAGTGGATGAAATGGTTTAATATGAATTGCGTAAAAACCTTATAATAAATTAGAAATTTGAAAGGAATGGTAACAAGTATATAAAAAGTCATGTATAAATTGAAATGGTATAAAAGAGAGTCTCAGAATACATTAGACTGTTTCGGGTAGAGAAACGTCGACTATTCCAAAGTGAATCGAAGATCCTTTCGAATTAGAGAAACGTGCTTTGGCCTATAGGTAAAACGCTCTCGTCGAGAAGCGATTAACGGCATTTTACCTTTCCAGTTATTACACGTCTCTAATCGATTGGAAAATCGAAACTTTGGCGAGATTGAAAATCGAGGAATGGGACTTAATCGACAAGGTGCGGGTTTCACCCCTAACTCGACGATTTCGTACCCTAAGTGTGGTTGGTACTCGTCGGGTCAAACTTAATTTCAACACTTGACGAGAGTCCACTAGAGTTTGAATAGGAGTTTCCCATCAAGGTGTGGATGTCACTCCTAACTTGATGGTGTAACTTCGTGAAAAAAATAAATAAATAAATAAATAAAGAATTGGCGGAATGAGAGTCGTTCACCAAATTGGTGATATCACGCCTATTTTGGAGAAGTCGTCTCACTTGTGTAATACGAGTGTTTTCGAGTTTAGTATAATCGAGTAAAATGCATTAGGAAAGGCGGTAGATCGAGATAATGTAACAAGTATGAACACGTAAAGCATTTCATGAATTTAGCACATAAAGGACGTTTTAAGAAATTAACATGTGAATCACGTATGGTCAAGTATGGTACTTAACTATAGACTAGGTCAAAAGCGTAGCAATTTGCCTAATTCCTTATAGTTATGGCTCTGATACCAATCTGTCACACCCCAACCGATGGCGGAAACATCGGGATGAGACGAAAACGAGATTGCTCATTGCTCACAACGCTAATAAATGACAATATTTAATTAAATCCAAATTTCATTTCACAACATTGTCAAATACAACATGAAGCAATACAATAAGTTCATAAAACATAACAAAATTTGGTAAAACATTTATAAATCTAACGTCTAAAATGTGTGTATTTAAGTCCTTGCTATTTTGATTTCATAGCATCATCTCCTTCAACCTGTAACATGTTTTAAAATAAAGTCAATGCAAAAGCAAAGGCGAGTACACAAGTTTAAGCATAGCATACGTATACGAATAAAGTTTTAACAATCCTCATGGCAACCAAATCTATACAAGAGCAATATCAAGGCATGCAATACTAATAATCAAACCCTTAACGCAATCACGATGTTTTAACATGACCTCACGAATAACAGGATGGAGGTGGATGCGTGAATTCCTATAGCGCTAAGCATGTCAAACGAAGGCTAAAAATAGTTAATGACTAAAGCATAGCATAACGAATATCCCAGACAAGCAACAAGTATACGATTCAAGTAGTCATGTGTATAGGATTGTTTGTGCGTTTCATAAAGTTTAAGTGTTTGTGATTTTTGTATATGGAAACATGTTACACCCAATAAGTGATATAAACAAAAGTGGGTCGAGTGTACTCACAAAATTGCTAAGTCTTCTTTGGAGATCCCACGGCGAGTTAAAGAGTTGGAGGATGAGACATTGAGGTCACCTTATATGGCAAACGAAGGTGTATGAGTAATTGAAATTTTGAAGGAGATTTAGAATAGGAGGTAGGACGTACGTATATATTTAACATCGATTATGAAGGAAAGCTCTATATATGTATATATATGTTTGACGAAAAGCACATTGGTACATATATTTCTTATTCTAGCGAAAGTATGGAAGGTATATACGCATTGTCAAATGGTAGAAAGGATATATATATATATATATATATATATATATATATATATATATATATATATATTTGACGAAGAAGTATAATAGATTGTATATTTGTCTAATGTATAATAAGTAAATATACTTCATCGAAATGATATAATAATGGAATGCATGTTTGACGAAAAGTATAGTAAATAGACATATTTTGTTGATAAGCTAAAAATATATATTTTGTCGAACGATGAAATAAATAAACATATTTTTTCGGTAAGCTAAATAAATAAATATATATTTTGTCGAAGGATGTAAGAAGTATATAAATATTCATTTTTAACAAATATATATATTGGTATGTTTTGACGAAAAACGGGCAGAGTTTCCTCTGTTTTTGGACGAACCCGACAATACTAGTTGTCGTTATTATTGTCAAAACGCAACATTTCAATAAATATATAAATTTTCTATGTATTTTTATAAACAGTTATATAGGGTTCGTTTTCGCTATAACATCAATATCTAAATAGAAAATAAACAAATCGACATACGCGTCATTACAACGAGTCTCACGTTTAAAATAGCAGTAACATAACTAATAGAAATGAACATCGAGTCGTTAGAATTTTTACCGAACATCGAATCTGACTCGTTGACTGTTTGACCACAGTTGACCAGGTTTGACCTGATTTGATCGAACACCAAACTGAAACGAGACCCGAATTGACTGAGCTTGAGCCGGAACACCCAACTAAGTCGGTTGACTGTTTTTTGACCTGAGTTGACCGGTTTGACCATGACCCGAGCTTTGACCAGGTTTGACCGAACCGAATCTGAGCCGTGTCGCACCAAATGGACACGAGCTTCGTATTTTGAACCGAGTCAACTGAAATAACAAAACAAGACTGAAACTGAAACGGGGAAACCGAACGAAGGAACTGAGTTAAGAACCGAGTTAGGAGTCGAGTTCATACCTGTAACCTGAGTTGGGAACACACAAAGACTCGAACTCAGACGAGCTTGAACGTGGCTGAGCCGCCGCCGCCACTACTGCTGTGTCTCTGATGCGCCGTCGCAACAGCTCTGACGTCGGGGAAACGGGAAGAGGGTGAGAGAGACGAGGCTGAGGGGTGTTTCGTCGGAGAACAGAACCGGAGAAGGAGCCCCGCCGGTGACTGCCGCTGCTGCGGCCCAGCTCTTGGTGCCCTGCCACCACTACGGTGGCCGGCGGTTCGTTGCAGAGAGGGAGGAGAAAGAGAGAGGCAATCTGGTGTGGAGAGAGAGAGAGGCAGGCGGTGTGGGTGGTTGTGGTGACCGCCGGAGGAGTAGGGTGTGTGTGCGGCCGGAGAAGGTGGCCGGGTAGTCAGAGTTACTCCGGTGACAGGTGTAATGGCAGAGGAAGGGGGTGTCGGCTGGTTCAAGGGGGCTAGGGTTTCTTAATAAAAATGAAGAAGGTGATGGTTTATGTTAGTTATAAGGGCTAGGGTTTCAAAGGGGGAACCGGGTCTATAGCCCATTAGCAGTCTAATCACGTTTTTTTGCACATAAATATTATAGAAAGATACACGTGACATCGCATGCTGTTTAGGTGAAAACTTATATGTATATATTACGAATAAAGTCTCGACCCATGATAAGCATACGTGTTTATTATTTGATATTATATGTTTAATAATAATATATTAAAATAAAAATTAATAAATAAAAATAATAATAATATATTAAAATACGAGGCGTTACAATCAAGGGGAATAAAAAAAAGTAAGACTGTCAATAACCAATGACGTCTATTAGGGATTATTAGAGGCTAATATCACATAGTTAAAATCCACAAAATACCTATTAATAAGAATTACAAGTGTAATTTATGACATAATAAAATTACTTTTATTTACTTTAAATAAAAGTTATATCTAATAGATACATAATAATAAAAATAATATTATTTAATACATTATTATATGTAAAATTTAATTTGTAATTTCAGTCATATTAAGTGTGTGTATATA
Source organism: Scalesia atractyloides (assembly GCA_947069175.1). Taxonomy (NCBI): domain Eukaryota; kingdom Viridiplantae; phylum Streptophyta; class Magnoliopsida; order Asterales; family Asteraceae; genus Scalesia; species Scalesia atractyloides. The sequence goes on along the minus strand of CAMTDV010000022.1, from coordinate 83,953,182 downwards.
TATATATGTCCGGAGAAAACGCGTAAAAGTGTGAAAACGATGAAAACGATTTTGGTGTTGACATATGGCGTTGGTGCTAACTTACACTAAGGGTAATATTGTCAAAAAGCCCATGCATATAGCACTCACATGCCAAAGACCATGTACATGCAAGTAACTTGCATATTCCACCGTCTTTTTAAACTACCGTAACTTTTTATATGTGATTATTTTTTTAAAATTACATCTAAAATCCGAGTATTTTATCATTTTTTCAATGAGTATACTATTTCTATACTTTTGAAAAAAAATTGACATGAACTGGGTGTTCAAATAAAAATGACATAAAAACACAGTTCAGAAAAACGTCATAAAAATACCCAGTTAAAAACGCTATAAAACACCCATTTCAGAAAAAAAAAAAAAAAAAAAAAAAAAAAAAAAAAAAAACACCTAAAAAACTAGTTGGAAAACATCATAAAAACACCTAGTTCAGAAAGACAATATAAAAACTCAGTTGAAAACGCCATAAAGACAAAAAGTTGAAAAGGCCATAAAAACACAAAAGCTAAAACGCCATAAAAACCCATTTCATTTTTTGAAAAATATATGAATAGTATACTCATTGAAAAATAAGAAAACATTGGATTCTATGGTGTAATTTTTTATAAAAAAATAATCACGTATAAAAAAATTATGGACCTTAAAATATTATGGGGGAAATGGCGTGAGATTAGCATCTGCACCCTTGCTAAGATCTTCCTATTTTACCCCTGCTAGTTCTAAGGCCCTTAATATTTACAAAAATGTCATCCCATCAATCTCAGCCACAAACCACTGAAATCTTGTGGCTGAGAATCGTTCTCATCTTTTTCACGTTTTTAATCGTTTTCTCCTGATCTCGTTTATATATATATATATATATTCATGTATTACATATTTTTAACCAAAGTAATGCATGGGCTATTATATCATTTCAGTATTATTTATTTACATAAGATTGTTTTTTGTTAATTTTAAGTCAATTGTATGAACCATCATATATAGTAATAAATATAAATAAGTTAAACAAATCAATATGCCTCATTCAAACAAAATACAAAATTTCTAAGTCAGTTAACTGTAAAAACTCTCAAAATTTATTATGCTTTAAATTCTCATTGCAATTTTGTTAAACAAATTAGAAAAGGTGAATGGGGTATTTTAACAATTTACATTCGATTTAAACTTTCCTTTTTATTAACTTTAGTAAGGTATTATATTTTTGCTTTAAAGTCGCTAAATACTATTAGTAAATTTAGGTTTTTAAAAAATTTGAGTCGTTACAAATGGTTTGGTTCGGTTTAGTTTTAAAATTCAGTAGTTCGGTTTCGGTTTCTAATAATAGAAAACCCTTAAAACCCGTAAAAACCGAATCGTGAACATCCCTACTCCACTACAGCACACTTAATTATGAAGTTTTCATCTGCTGCATAACCAATATGCCCGAAACACGTTGTAATTCAAAAAACGCATTCCTTTTAAATTAAGAATCTCTCTTATCCATGGCCTATGTGAGATTTTCATAGGGTGTTATAATGGGTCAAATTAATCTTCTCAGTATCGTTATAATCACCCTTCCCCCTTAGGGAGTTATCATCCTCGATGAGGTTTACCCCCACAATCCTGAACGGTACAGGAGTGGCTCAAATTTCATTTATAACATACAGCCTCTCGTGCTAGCAACGTTGTCTGTTTTGCATTCGATGGGTTGTTCACATAGAAACTCACAAATTTATTTTTGGTTGTTGACGTGACGCGAATGTGGGTGATTCTTAGATATTTTAAATACTTTTCACTCATTTATTTAACCTTTAAATTTATAAAAACACGATATGCAATTATCACCCTCTACAATACGCTAGGGCAAGTGCACCCATCGTTGGTATAGTATAGTAATGATAAGATACCGAGGTCGTCCAAGGACACAAGAGCTTTTAATGCCGGAATATAGTCGACATCTAATCTAATCAAATTTTTAGGAAAGGTTTTTAATAAGTAGAAACAAAGAAATAACTAAAGTAATAAAAGAAACAAATAGACAAGATAGAATCCATTGGTTCCAACTCATTATTTACGTATCCTTTGATGATTTCTACACTTTGGGTTTTTTAAAAGATTATCTTAGTTTATGTGACACATCTCTCTTTTGGAGGCAACGCTACCCTCCGCCATATTGGTTTAAGTCAGCAGGGATACAATCCCGCAAGGTCGGAATATTGTAAGATAATTAAGTAAGTTAATAATATAAAATGTGGCATGTCTCTCTTTTGGAGGCAACGCTACCCTCAACCATATGGATCTAAGTCAGTAGGGATATAATCCCGAAAGGCCGGTTTAAAGTTTTCATAGTAGTTTATTTATAAGGGGTTTAAGCCATTCTTACTTCCCCCGATTTGATGCTATCTGACTTAAGGGAAATCCTAATAAGCTTGAACCAAATACTCTTAGGATTTATACACTGAACGAGGCAAGAACTTTACCCATACCACCCTTCTAACCCATCTTCCAGACAGTTAACGCGCTTTATATAGATCGTAAAGACACGAATGAATGAATCAATGAAACATGAATGATGATAGAATATAATTCACTTTCAATATAAAAACTAGTTATTAAATTCATTAATACATACCCAATGAAAAGTTAACCAAAGCTAGGAAATCAAAAGTAATACATAAATATTTGTCTTCACTAAGTGATGTAAAAGATTAGCCAAACATGGCCTTTGTTTGAAAAAAACTCTTACGATCAATCTTGGATCCTGAGACTACTACACATACTCTAGGATGGATGATGGATGCACATGGTGGATGATAGTGGTATTATGGTGGTGGAGTGGTGGCAGGTGTGAGAGAAGTGGTTTGCCAAGTGATGAGTTGAAATGAAACCAATCACCTATTTATAGTTGGAAATAGTAGCGTCACACGGCCCGTACCTTGTCGGCGCGGCCACGTCTGTTTCTTGTTCTCTATCTTCATTTAATGAGTATGTCAGATCGTCTCCTACACGGCCCGTGTGTCAACGTCACGACCCCGTGGCCATTGTACTTTTTGTACTATCCCAGATATGCAAATCTGGAAGTTGACCACGTCATGTATCTAAGGGACACAGCCCCGTGTCTCTTGTCTGCATCTGTTTGTCTTCTTCTGATCTGGAATCTTGAAGGGGCACAACCCCATGCCGACAAGGCACGGCCCCGTGCTGGACTTATGATTCGTTGTTTTTTTTGTCTTGAGGTGAAGCTTGAAGGATTGGTATAGTGTGTTATCTTCCCGTCTTCTATACTTATACTGGTTTTTGTCGTTAATTTGTTCCTTTTGTACAATTAAGCTCTTTTAATCCTTAAAATAAAAAGTATACAAAAAACGTACTTTCTCCAACATTAGTACTAAAATGGTTTATGACCATATTTGATACATTTTATATGATGCATTTGACGCATATCAAATACCCACACACTTGAATATTTGTTTTTCCTCAAGCAAAACTCTTTAATATTTGCTTACACAACCAAATGGAATTGGTAGAGAAGAACTTTTTGGGTCTTGTTTGTAGAGTATCGGGAATTCAAGTAATTTTTATTTTTGTTTTTATATTATTTACAATCCTATCCGACATGATTTATTTAGAACGCTTTTTAAGAAAAATAAATATTTTGGGGCATAACATGCCTTTATAAGATTTCATTTAGCTATATAAAAATTCATACACCTCACAAGTGATTACTCAACACTCGGCCGAAAATGTATAAGTGAAACGCTCGATACCGGTATGAGACTTATTCTTACCATATGCTTGACAAGTAATAAAATCTCCTCCTTTTTAACAAAATCTTTGTAAATATCAAAAGTACTTTAAAAGAGTAGGTTTTAGTTAGGGGTAGAATAGTTTTACTGAAAAGTGGCTAAAAACGTAAAATGTCAGTTTTCTTTTGAAAATTTATTTATTTGTGACTTAGGTATAGACTATAGGTTTATAAGCAATAATTTGTGACTAGGGGAATTTTGTTGTTTTTGTTTTTTTGTGGGGAGATAAAAGATAATAAAGTTGAGAATGAAAAGGGGTTAAAAGTCCTAATGTCTCCATCATATACTTATTTGGATTAGTTGGTAAGGACCGGGAATGTATTATCTTGTCAAGTTCTAGATTCGTAAGAAACATACGGCTATTCACACAAGAAATGAAAATAAGAATTTAGTAAGAATATAAATTTGAATGCTCGATAAAGGCTCAAAACTAATATTTTTGTTGGAAAAAGGATAAAAATATGAAATTATATATACAATCAAATTTTAAAAAGAATTGTCATACCTTTTTTATAAATTTTTCTTATATGGTTCTTTTTATCAAGGTGCTATTGGTTGTAAATTTTTAAAAACTTGAAAATTTTTAGATCTTGGTTCCTAACTTAAACTATAAACAAAACAAAACTAATAAATTTTAAAAAAAAGATTTGGGGTGTTTTAGCGTTTCCAAGTATAGTTTTGTGTAAGGCTTGTTTTTAGGACAAACAAATTCAAGTTAAGCTCCCCCCCCCCCCCAACTTAAATTACACATTGTATTTAATGTGTCCAAAATTGGTTAAAATTTATTAAATATGTAAAGATGGGTTAAAAACAACAAAGTTTTCAAAAACCAGAGGACATGGGGGCGTGTTTGGGGGACACGAACCCATGTCAAAAGTACTAGTACCAGATTTCTGAGAAAATTTCCAAAAGACAGACACGGGGCGTGTTTGAAGAACACGACCCCGTGTCAAAAGTGCCAATAACGAAAATTTTCCAGAAGCCAGGTACGAGGGCGTGCCTATAGGACACGACCCCATGTCAATGTTCTAAAATCAAAAAAAATTCTGCATACTTGAGGCACGAGGGCGTGCTTACCTTACAAGACCCCGTGCTGCACTTGCTGTTCTGAAGATTTTGATTCGGGATGTGTCTGTTTGCATGCATGGGGTGCTATTTCAACGTCCCTTTGGCTATTTTCATCCTTCTTTCGAGTGTAGCTTATTCCTAAAGAGAGAACTTAAAGAAACACATTAAACTAAAGATTACGCTAAAATTTAAACTACTTAACTAAAGATAGTCCATGGAATGTCTTCATGGTGCGCGACGTTTATAATGGTTCTTGGCTAGACCCAAAGTCGATCAAATGTTACCCGAGCGGGATGACTCGCATCCCAAGTTGCATCGACGAAGGGCGTATTCTAAGCTTGAGTCTATGGCTTTGATGTAGTTGACCGGGTCATCCTCCCCTTGTTGTCCCACTTCGAACTTAACGTCCTTGTCACCTACCCTTAATGTTAACTTTACGTCACTCATGTCCACCATTGCTCATGTGATGTCAAGGAATGGTCTCCCTAATATGAGTTATGGCCAGAAGAGATTCTTGATTTATAAGGAATGCTCCGCCTCTTAAATTACCAACGCGTTTTGGGCACAATGGTTGTGGAACACATGACAACTTCACAGTTAAGCGTTCTTAGTGGGACTAGTAGCGGGATGCTTCTCAATCGGGACAAAAAAAAAACTAATCTGTGAGTTTTTGAATGAGCAACCCATCAAAGAAAAAGCAGACAATATTGATGGTCCAAGAGGCCGAATGTTTCATATATGATGTATAAAAATATCTCTAGAGATCAAAAAAAAGCATAAGAAATATTCTTAAAAATAATTGATGAAGACTAGCATTAACGCTATGTTCCCGAGTTTAATAATGAAAGGAAAGAAGGGAAAGTAAATTAAGAAAACAAAAGAATCGGAGGGAGAAGAAAGGTATTATATAATTTTGCATCCCAGAGAGTTTAAAGGAAGTAAGAAATCAGATTTTATGTGTCCCTAATTTGATAGAAGGTAAAAAGAAAATTATAATTTTACAACTATACCTTTCATGTTATTTATTTATTAAAAAAATTTAGGGTAACTTAGGAAATTTTGAAAAGTAAAAGATTGATCATTTTTCTTTATCTCCTAATCTCTATAATGTGAAAGAAAGAAATAAGCATTAATCTTCCTTCATCTTTTTCTATTTCTGTTCACTTAATTTCATTAAAAAAATTCAGGTACACAAATTTTTCAGTTTTTTTTTTTTCATTTTAATTCTCTCGTTTTTGATAGGTGGAATGAACTTAAAGGAGGTTGTTTTGAAGCCTAACTTGTTAAAACTGTGTAGTTTTCCGAGTTATATAATATTGAAGTATATTAAATAATATCAAAATATATTAGCGATGAACATTTTTACCGGTTATCGTTGAATCGGTACCGACCAAACCAAATCGGTAACGGTATCTATATTTATGTTAGGGTTTTTTTAGTTTCGTGTTAGTTAGTGTCGGTATTTTTGCACTATCAGTACCCTACCGTACCGCCATTTGGTTTATATTTTAACTCATTTTCAGTATCACCACATTTTAATATTGTCTGATTCGGTATCGGTAAGGTAGTGATCTCATCTTCGAATTTATATAGTCATTCAATAGAAAAAAAATTAGTTTTGATATATATATATATATATATATATATATATATATATATGTGAAAATAACTAATTATCTAGAAATGTAGGTATGCTTGTAGAAAATTTATTTTGGTTACTAAGTAAAGGTTTGTGAAGGTCATTGAGTGCACGTTTAGACCGGTGATGTCTTAATTGATAAATATTTTATATAAATCTTTATCAAATATGATATAAAAAACTGTATTTGGGGTGCTAAGTACTAACATGTATGACCACAAAGGTTTGTAAAGGTTATTGAGTGCACGTTTAGACCGGAGATGCCTTAATTGATGAAATATTTTATATAAATATTTATTAAATATGATATAAAAGCAATGCTTTTTTTTTTCATTTGTACAAGGGATCACATCTTTTGAAAAAAAAAACAACACGAATAAACAACTTTAAGCTATTTTTATTTTACCCATAAATTAATATAATAATAATCTAACACAAACTGGATCTTTATAGATACAGTTATTATCTAACCTTATGCGTTGATTATGTGTGTATGCATGTATTGAAAGGGTTATGCGTTGAATATGTGTGTATGTATTGAAAGGGTGTTAGATGTGTGTGTGCATGTGCTTAGTTTAATAATATAGTTTAATTGAAAAAACAAAAGGTGGGGAAAGTGGCAAACTGAAAAAATAAAAGAAAAGGTATGGGCTATTGGGAGCTAAAGTGTTTGTCAATTGCTTTAGTTGAATCAAAATGGGTAGTAAATAGATAAAGAAATAGGATGAATGCATAAAGAAATTCATCATCAGGAGGCAGAAACAATTCGATTGCTATAGTTTTACCATTACTGTAGAAATTGGTAGACGCTAGGTGGTAGTTGAGATATCGATTAGTTCAGGGTCGGACCTGTAGTACAAGTAATTCAGATTTGGGTCTAGGGCCTTAAAAAAAGGGCTCCCATTTAAAAAGAAAATTAATATGCTAACTACAAATGTTAGCGCAAACTTATTATTTTATATTTTATTGGATTTTTTATACAAGCAAACCACTCCATGTTATAGTGTTGCTAGAATTTTTGCTTGATTTCAAACATGGATAAAGAAGTGTCGTTTATAACAATCAAAGAAAAAAAAAAGAGCCCCAAAAATTATTTCATCCTGGCCCTCTAAAAAGGTTGGAACGATCCTGGACTAGCGATTAATCGAAATTAATAGAGATTAACCGGATTGGGATTTTATATGTAGTTTTCAGTTTTATATGTGTATACACACATTTTTATATGTAATTTTTAAGTAGACATATTTTAACACCTTTTTCAACCCGTATTTAAAAGTAAATATCATTAATTATCGGAATTTACAAGTTTTGGCTGAAATCGCTAGACTGTCACCGAGTAGGATCGAATTTGACCATTGCTGACGGCCTAGCGGTTAATTAGCCGAGTAGATGAAAATTACTCGATAAACCTTTAACCCAGCGATTAATCAACAAGTAATTAGAGGTGGGGCGTGATTTTTACAATCATGGGTTGTCAAAAGAGAGAATTTAGGATTTCTTTTTTAGAACCACAATTCTTTTTAAGAGTATGCAAATGAGTCTTGTATTGATCTCATTAAACCTGCGGGTGTGGGTTGTGTGGAAGAGAGTCCTGATCTGAGCTTGTGGAAACCAACCTTGTGATTACCATGTCGTATGAATTAGAAAAAAAAATAAAGAAATTTAAATTTAAGTTTCACTTTCCTTCTTTACCTGTCACTATCTCTAGCTTCTCTCTTTATCTTATCCCTTTTCACCCAATTTTTTTAAAATTTTTGTAGTATGAATGGATATTGATTTAATAAAATTATAATTACTACTTAAACTCTTTAAATGGTGAATTAAAGATTAAATTCTTGAGTAGAGTTTTTATGTCAATTTATTTGTTCTTATTAGAGTTTATGTTTTTAATAAAATGACTAATTAAGTAAGACTTTTCACTTATTCTCAACTCTTGTAAAAATAGTATGCTATGCGCCTCGTTTTGAGATAGAGAAATGCTATAAATATACAAGAGAAGTAATAAAAGAAAAACACATGAATTCATAGAGAGTTCTTGGAAAAGAAGAGATACTTGAATACCCATGTGTTGGGTACTTAGAGAGATAAGTTTTCTCCACTCAATTTTATCTGCTTCATATCTTTATTTTTCCACAAGTTCTAACACTATAATTCTATCCAGTGTAGGTATGCTTGTAGAAAATTTATTTTGGTTACTAAGTAAAGGTTTGTGAAGGTCATTGAGTGCACGTTTAGACCGGTGATGTCTTAATTGATAAATATTTTATATAAATCTTTATCAAATATGATATAAAAAACTGTATTTGGGGTGCTAAGTACTAACATGTATGACCACAAAGGTTTGTGAAGGTTATTGAGTGCACGTTTAGACCGGAGATGCCTTAATTGATGAAATATTTTATATAAATATTTATCAAATATGATATAAAAGCAATGCTTTTTTTTCATTTGTACAAGGGATCACATCTTTTGAAAAAAAAAACAACACGAATAAACAACTTTAAGCTATTTATATTTTACCCATAAATTAATATAATAATAATCTAACACAAACTGGATCTTTATAGATACAGTTATTATCTAACCTTATGCGTTGATTATGTGTGTATGCATGTATTGAAAGGGTTATGCGTTGAATATGTGTGTATGTATTGAAAGGGTGTTAGATGTGTGTGTGCATGTGCTTAGTTTAATAATATAGTTTAATTGAAAAAACAAAAGGTGGGGAAAGTGGCAAACTGAAAAAATAAAAGAAAAGGTATGGGCTATTGGGAGCTAAAGTGTTTGTCAATTGCTTTAGTTGAATCAAAATGGGTAGTAAATAGATAAAGAAATAGGATGAATGCATAAAGAAATTCATCATCCGGAGGCAGAAACAATTCGATTGCTATAGTTTTACCATTACTGTAGAAATTGGTAGACGCTAGTTGGTAGTTGAGATATCGACTAGTTCAGGGTCAGACCTGTAGTAAAAGTAATTCAGATTTGGGCCTAGGGCCTTGAAAAATAGGGCTCCCATTTAAAAAGAAAATTAATATGCTAACTACAAATGTTATTTTATATTTTAGAGTTAAATGCTTGGTTGGTCCTTGTGGTTTGTAAATCTTGCAGACTTGGTCCCAGTAGTTCACTAATTACACACTTGATCCCAGTGGTTTCAAATTTTGCACTCGGGTGGTCCTTACCACTAACCTTTGTTAGATTTCTCAGTTAAGTATATGCAAAATTACTATATTACCCTTGAAATAATAAAAATATAAAATATAAAAAAAGAGGGGCCCACTACTCATCTTCTTCCTCACTCCATCTCTCTCTTTCTACTGTCTTTCTGCTATCTCTCAATCTTTCTGCTATCTTTCTGCTTACTCTCAATAAAAACCACCACCACTGTCCCCTCCACTCCACAGCCGCCATCATCTCTCCACATCACCACCGCCGCCAGCATCAACCACCCATCCCTAACGGAGAACAACAGAAAACGACTCCGTAATGATCAACATCGCCGGAGCGTCCAAAATCCTGACCATTCAAGGTCTCCAGACCCAAATCACAATCGGGTCAATCCCCAATCACCAAAAGGTAAACACACCCTCATTAGAATTAGATAGATCTTTAGACAATACTGGAATCAGGGTTTCAACATAAGACTTTTTTGTTACATACATTATCCAAACACACTTAGATTTTGTATTAAAAGAAAGTTATAATCACATGTTACCAAAACAAAAGAGTGCTTGGGACACAGAAAGGTTTTAACAGCAACAATGGCGGGGTGAGGTGGTGGCGACGGGAAAAGATGAGTTTCCGGGAATGTACATCACTCGGGCAACGACGGCGACGGTGTGGCTGCCGGTTGTTGTGGTTGTATCTGCTAAGAAGCGGATTCAGTTTGAAGAAATAAGAGGGTTTAAGTGGGGGTAATATAGTAATTTTGCATATACTTAACTGAGAAATCTAACAAAGGTTAGTGGTAAGGACCACCCGAGTGCAAAATTTGAAACTACTGGGATCAAGTGTGTAATTAGTGAACCACTGGGACCAAGTCTGCAAGATTTGCAAAACACAGGGACCAACCAAGCATTTAACTCTATATTTTATTGGATTTTTTATACAAGCAAACCACTCCCTGTTATAGCGTTGCTAGAATTTTTGCTTGATTTCAAACATGGATAAAGAAGTGTCGTTTATAACAATCAAAGAAAAAAAAAAAGAGCCCCAAAATTTATTTAATCCTGACCCTCTAAAAAGGTTGGAACGATCCTGGACTAGCGATTAATCGAAATTAATAGAGATTAACCGGATTGGGATTTTATATGTATACACACATTTTTATATGTAATTTTTAAGTAGACATATTTTAACACCTTTTTCAACCCGTATTTAAAAGTAGATATCATTAATTATCGGAATTTACAAGTTTTGGCTGAAATCGCTAGACTGTCACTGAGTAGGATCGAATTTGACCATTGCTGACGGCCTAGCGGTTAATTAGCCGAGTAGATGAAAATTACTCGATAAACCTTCAACCCAGCGATTAATCAACAAGTAATTAGAGGTGGGGCGTGATTTTTACAATCATGGGTTGTCAAAAGAGAGAATTTAGGATTTCTTTTTTTAGAACCACAATTCTTTTTAAGAGTATGCAAATGAGTCTTGTATTGATCTCATTAAACCGGCGGGTTTGGGTTGTGTGGAAGAGAGTCCTGATCTGAGCTTGTGGAAACCAACCTTGTGATTACCATGTCGTATGAATTAGAAAAAAAAAATAAAGACACTTTAAATTTAAGTTTCACTTTCCTTCTTTACCTGTCACTATCTCTAGCTTCTCTCTTTATCTTATCCCTTTTCACCCTATTTAAAAAAAAAAAAAAAAATTAGTATGAATGGATATTGACTTAGTAAAATTATAAATTAGTAAAATTGTAATTACTACTCAAACTCTTTAAATGGTGAATTAAAAATTAAATTCTTGATTAGAGTTTTTATGTCAATTTATTTGTTCTTATTAGAGTTTATGTCTCTAATAAAATGACTAATTAAGTAAGACTTTTCACTTATTCTCAACTCTTGTAAAAATAGTAGGCTATGTGCCTCATTTGAGATAGAGAAATGCTAGAAATATACAAGAGAAGTAATACAAGAAAACACATGAATTTATGGAGAGTTCTTGGAAAAGAAAAGATACTTGAATACTCATGTGTTGGGTACTTAGAGAGATAAGTTTTCTCTACTCAATTTTATCTGCTTCATATAATTATTTTTCCACAAGTTCTAACACTATAATTCTATCCGGTGTAACCTCGGGCGCGTGGCCATTTCCGGCAATACAGACTGCTCCGGCTGTTGTACCCTGGGAGACAGACGCGTTATCTTTAGTAGAGACGCGAAATCTGTTTTACGGGAAGCGTATTGAACACGTGCCTCAGCCATAACCGTCAACACTTGTTTGTTCATTTTGTAGGAAATTATTGTATAAGAAGATGTGGTTCAAAATCTCGTTGAAGCCCACACAAAGGATCATACAAGGAGACGCGATTCAAGAGTTCGTTGAAGACCATACAATGGGCCATACAAGAAGACGCGGTTAAGACTCTTTTGAAGACAACGATTTGAATTGATTTATTTAAATATGTTGTATTTCATATTTAATTTTGTATGGATTTGTACATGGTATGGGTACTACAATTTCCCAAAATTATGTAAAGAGAGTATCTTTACAATTTTTATGTTTATTTATATAATTTTTATTATAAAATTGTGGCCCATGTCCTACATTTTTTAGGTAGCACCTTTAGTTCTCCGGTGACCTACACCACCAACTCTTCACCAGCTTCGATTAACCCTTCTGGATTTAGGTTTTCTGATGTGGTAGAGAGTAGAAACCGTGCATGTTGCGTTGTCGGTAGGCATGAACTCGGTATCGTACCGATACCGAAGGTAGCGATCTCGAAAATCTTAAAAAATGTGTACCGATACAGTAATCGAAGTAAATCAACCCAAAAATTGGTACTGTACCGAACTAGTACCAAACTAAAAATATAGACACTGAAAATGGCAAAAAGTGGGTACAGAGTTGGTACAAAAATTGGTGTGGCACGGTACGATTCGGTAGTGGTACCAGTTCGGTTTCAATACTAGGTACCATTTGTTTATCCCTAGTCGTCGGTGACCTGGCCAATTTCCACCCCATCGCAACTCCACCACAATGTCTAGTTGAAACCGAAAGTCGACGAGGCTGAAACGTTGTGGAAGTAGGTTGGATTTTAAGGTGGGTATTAGCTATTCACCTATGTCACCACAACTCCTCACCAACCGCCGTCACCACACTATCAATGCATTCTCTTTCTATCCGCACACTACACTCTTGTCGGAGCTTAACCTCTCCACATAACCCTTTTGAATGCTTCGAAGATGACTTGTTGATGGTTAAGATGTACGCTTTTCAACGATCGCTTCCATCCCATCTAAATCGTTGCTTAGATCTGTAAACAATGAATAAGGTTGCTGGAAAATCAAATGCGAAGAAAATCAATTTAAAAAGAAGAAGAAAATGGTATAGTAGTAAAATATTAATAGTTATAACTAGTTAAATTAATTATTTTCTCTCTAATTAACTAGTTAATTTTATTTTATTCCGCACACATAAAATTTTATCCTACATATATTCTACACATTATCGAATTTTATCCTACACATGTCGAAATTTATCCTACACACCTCGTAATTTCTCTAACACTTTAAATTAAGTTATTTTTATTTGAAAAATATATATATATTTTGAAAACGAGTTATAAATTCAATGTATTTAGCTGTTAAAGAGGAGGACTAATTAGATCTATGTAAGTTTACCAGTATACCCTTACAATAAAATTAAATACAAATGTTAAATAAATAAAAATGAAACTTTTTTATTGGATAAATTTTTTTTCTACTTACAAAAATTTTTTTCTCATTTGAACTCTCCACTATCCCACTATCTCCGAATACCACAAAACACGCTCTTCAAAACTTTGAAAAAAAGATAGACCCCAACAACTGAACCAACAATACTACCAAGCGCAACAAAAAAAAGACAACCGTATGGTATTTGAAACTACCAAGTTCAACCGATTCCAAGCCTATTCCAAACCCAACCCAAACCAATCTAAATCGTCCTAAAAGAGTAAAGGCTAGAAGAAACAAGGTGCGTCCATCCTTCCTCGATAGTGGACCACCAGCGAGGAATAAGTGTTGGCTCGCACTTACGTCAACATCTCGGAAGACTGAATCACACTAGTAACGCACAAAGCAAGGGAAAGTTGTGGAGCCGGGTCACAAAGAATCTTAGCAACAAGTGCAAGGAGGGACAAGACAAACACAAAACGGGTTACAACATCTAGGCCCGTGATGTAAAATTGGATAAAGTGTTGGCAAAATTGAAGAGTTTTGGCGTCATGTACGAGAAGTCGAAGATACTCAAACAACTCAGGTTGTAGCTTATTTATCTTGCTTTTAATAGTTTTCTATAAAATTTAAGTATGTTTTTAATTATTATCATGTAAAGTTTTTATAATTATTATTTAATAGTTTTATTATTAATGGAAATCGTGTATTTAATTTAAAAAATATATTAATTCATTTAAAAATATTCAAATTATAATAGCAAAAAATATATATATATTAACTAATGATTTCTATGAAATCATAATATATATATAAGGTAATAATTTCTACAAAATTATAATAGCAAAATATATATATAAATTCACTAATAATTTCAACGAAATCATAAAAAATATATATAAAAAGGTGATATTTTTTTTTCTTATAGTATAACTCACACCCCCCCCCCCCCCTATCTACTTACAAATCTACATATTTATTTGCATAGGATTTCACCCTTAATTGCCTAGGAAGAGACACATTTTTGTTACATATTGATACGACTATGACAAGAGTCGTTTAGTGGACAAAAATCCAAGATATCTAAATTATTGTTTTATTGCTTAACCCACAGCTGGAAGTCTGACGTTTGATAATATTTTAGTTATTCATATTTTGCGTTAGGCTTAAGTATATCTAGACTGAATAACTAAATCAATTCATAGGCTTAATTAAAAATCAAAATACATACCTGCCTGCCAAAGAAAGTCTCAAAGACTCATTCTCCAAAGGCCCATTGTTTGCTTGCACAAACAAAATGACAGTTTCTTTATATATTTCATGCTTTATTTTAAACAACTTGTGTTACGGTCCAATGAGCTTAAATCATGAAACCAAAGTGTTAGTAGCAATTAGGTTTGGTGCGGTTTTAAATTTCAACTGTTTGATTTCGGTTTTGAATATAAAAAATTGTTACCAACGGTGTTTAAAACCATGAACACCCCACCTATGATATTCTATAAAGGGAGAATTTCCTATATTTTCTTACAAACATGCTTGATTCCATATATACCCAACTAACAATTTAAAATTCATATATCCCATTCATGAGAGCAATTTTAGTTATTTTACTAAAAATAAATGAATAGAATGTTCTATTACAACTTTTAGAGTTTTACTTTCTTTTGATTTTATTGGGTTTTTCGGTGTTTACCAACTTTTTTACTTATAGCTACTTATTTGATTTTCATGTTTTTTACTTTTATTTTCGTTTTTACATTTTTCTCTTGCTTTTTGATCAAACATGTTAACAACAATTAACTAAAACAGCATATGAAGGGGCAATATATTAAAAATTCAAACAACATGAAGCTATTTGAACTCCAAATCAGGATACTGTGAAAACACAATCAAATAACCATTTGGCTTTGCTACAACGTCAATCATTGAAAAGGTTGAAGAAGCTGTCACAAAGTAACCATTTAATATACATGAAGTTGGAAGCTGTCACAAAGTAACCATTAAAAGCAGTCAACCATTTGGCTTTCCGAGTACTCCATGACCACTCGCTACAAGGTAGGCTGTCGAGGCCCGAGTACTGTTCGCCTATGCCGAGTACTTCCTGAGTACTCTCAAATCCGACAAGGAAGCACCTAGTGACTTTTGCAATCATGTTAAAAAGCCAACTGAAACGCCTTAATGTCTAATTGCACCAAATTCGTCTTTATTAAAAGCCGATTGAAACAAGATCAACCCCCGTTGCATCAGTATCAAACATAGTCGCTGCCCAGAATCACAACCTGAATAGTGGCCGAGGAATAGATGAAATAGTACCAATCGATTTAGGAGGGATATATGTACCGATCACTTTGTTTGGGAGGGATAGCAGTTGCAAAACTGAATACAAAAAAGGTTGTAAAATGTTTTTTCCTAAGCATATATTTGTCATTAAGTAAAATTTTATTAATTAATAGGGGGTCGGGGCAACCCTTGGCCTACAATAAGCTCCGCCCATAGGGTGATGAGACCTACAGAGCTACCAATAGTTGTATCAAATATGATATGAGCATCGCCCGTAGATGAACCTCATCTTAATATAAAAGATTTAGGTTAAAATTTAGATTATGATATGTAAAGGTATGTTTAATGCATGTTTTGCTAGAGCCACCTAGTATATTTTATTTAATCTAGAACTCACTTAATGTAGCAGACTTTTAATATATACATATATATATATATATATATATATATATATCATGTTAAAGTCTGGATAATGGTGAGTTTTCGGTGATGGCAGTAGCACTTGCTAGTAGGGTTGTAAACGAACCGAACGAACACGAATATGGCCAGATTCGTGTTAGTTCGTTAAGGAAATTAACATGTTCATGGAATGTTCACGAACGCATGCCGAACATAAGTTTATGTTCATATTTGTTTGTTAAGAAAATTCAGTTGTTCACGAACAGTTCGTGAAAACCAGTCCCGAACACAAAACAAATGCAAGCAAATAAAAACGAACACAAACGAACATTTAACTTGAAAATAAAAAAAAGCCATTGTTATCCTTAAACATTGGATATAAGTAGTTAAATACAACCATGAAATGATAAATAAAAAACACAAGAAGTCTACTACACCACCAAACGATAAATCAAGTTTAACTAACTTAGATATAATTATCCCCAAAAATGTCTTAGAATGTCCAATTCTTAGCTAACTTAGAAAAAAATAGGGTTTCAAGTTTTCAATATGTATAGATAAAAGGTTTATTATTTACTATTTTTTAATATAATCGAACGAATGTAAACGAACGAACGTAACCGAACATATTACCGAATGTTCATGAACGTAGTCAAACGAACGAGACATGTGTTCGTGTTCATTCGCTAAGCTAACCGAACGATTTATTTGTTCACGTTCGTTCGTTAAGCTAATCGATCGAACAAAAACGAACGTCCGGCCGAATGGTTCATGAACTGTTCGCTGAACGCTCGGTTTGTTTACAGCCCTGCTTGCAAGTTTACGCGTGGGAGATTGACATCCCATACTATGTTCTTATGTTTTCCTTGACGCATTTAGAAGATGATTGTATATGACTCGCGTGTTTGGATTGTATGAATTTCCGTTGTGTATGTCTTAATTATCAGCTTTATTTACTAAAGAATAAAACCTACAAAATAGACTCCGGATTTGAGGCATTTCAATATTCTTTTATCTAAATTGTTCTCCGTATAATATTCTTTTATACTATTATCTTAATTAGAAACTAATCATATATTAAACTAAATATAAATATTGAATTGGGATTAATTAAAATGATAATATTAATTATTATGTTGTTTGATGACGGTTTATGGTCAGTTAGGAAAAAAAAAGGAAGTCAAAAGGGTGTTTGGTCAGACAAATATAAAAGATAAATAATATGTTAAAATATAGATATATTATTATTATTATTATTATTATTATTTTATATAATATAGTAATATAATAATAAGGTGGCAGGGACAACAAAGGTGATTGGTGTCCGGGGGGAGGCAGCAAGGTGGTCGTGTTAGTGGCGATTGCGAGGCGCTCGGGGTGGCGTGGGTCACCGGTGGCGGGGGTACGTGACAGAAGCAACGTTGGTAAATGGTAGGTTTCTTTACATAGCTTAAGTCATGTGTAACGCTTCAAAATCACAAATTTTAATTGACTAGTATGTTTCTTTGTGTGATGACATAAAATAAAATAATCAAGCTATTTTATTTAGTTAAATAGTTAGTTAAGTAACAAGAGAATGAAAATTAGTGTTATTGGTGACATAAGAATAACTAGGAATGACTCACAAGTGGGAAATTGAGTTTAAGTTTCATATAAACTAGAAAGTTCAGTATGTGTGTGTGTATAGAATATTGTTTAGATTAGATACGAACACACGACCCAAGTTCGAACAAGAACTGACTCGTACGAATGACAATGTCATTCGTACGAGTGATAAACATCTCACTTGTATGAACTGCTCACGCCTATATATATGTATTGTGTGTTCACTGTTTGAAAGTTTTGGAAGCTCCCCAAGGGGAAATGCTGGCGGGTTCTCTCCAGGAATTTCCGCCAGCCAGACAAGATATATACTACTGAAGCTTCCGTTGATTCTGTTTTTACTCCCTCTTTATAACATTCTACCGAATCGGTACCATCTTACGCCCAAACTTCCGTCTGGAACCGCCGTCACTGGGACTCACAAAAGTGGTATGTACGTCAAGTGTATGATAAAATGTCTAAGTGAAGTTAGGATGTGAAATTGAATGAAATGGCTTGACATATATGAATGAAATATGTTAATGATGTAATTAGTAGAAAACTAACTTGAAAAATGTGCTATAAATGGAACTCATACAAGAATTTGGGTTGAAAGTATGTTTTGGGTAAGATTATGCATTAGGAGCTTGTACCATGTGCTTGGATAGTGTGATGTTCATCTTGTATTTGATTGATTGTTAGTTGAAATCAAGAGATAAAAGTGTACTATGTCCATAGCATATGGACTCACTAGCGACGAATGATGATGTGATCATATTAAATTGACTAACTTTGTATGTGGTTGTCAAATATAGAATTATGAAAGTATTCGCATGTGTATAAATGAATTATGTGTACATTATATATGTGACTCGTACGAGTGGTAAACATCTCACTCGTACGAGTGACAATTGAGTTGTGAGAACGTGAAATAAGGTGGTCATTAGTACATGTCTATATATGCGATAGTTGACTAATGCAAGGCAAGAAATATATTAATGGAAAGTAATGAATGTTAGTATATATGATTATAAATATGCTAACCATGATATGATTGTGGTGACATGAACAAAAGTGTGGAGTCATGTCAAGGTGGACTTTGTAACATCCGTCAAAAACGGATTTTACCAAACCCGCTCCGTTTATTAACCGAACAATCAGTTAAAAATTTCGTTGCGAATTTAATGCCCAAAATAATTTTAAACGATACATAATTAATTATTATATGGGAATATATAATTCGTTTTTGAAAAACTGTTAAAAATAAGAAAATAAAAATGATTTGGCACTGCCGGGTTTCGAACCCGGGTCAGTCAGCCGGGTCAAACGACTTAACACTCAACCCTTTAACCACTGCGCCACTAGCGTTTCTTGTTAATTATTAGAATCAGTTAATTCATAAGATGTATTCCGAATTCAAAAACCGGCGCCCAATATTGCAGTCGTCGGAAATCCCGACTAACTTGCCAAGAATCGACGGTTACTTCAGTTATAACGTAAACCTTAAACACTACATCGGTTATAACCGATGTCTGAGTCCGCGACACAAGTTATAACCGCCGGAGAAATTCTAACCGACGAATCAAGTCGGAAATTGGACCAAGTTCATCGATAACCTACCCTATGAATACCCCCTCGAACCTCTGCAAACTTTTTCGCTCAAAACCGCACCCTTTCTCGGCGAAAACTCACTCGCCGGAAATCTTCTGCTCGTCGCCGGAAAACCGAACCCTCCACTTCTAAGCCTTACTGAACCCCCTGAGCTTATACCGAAGCCACCCACATCCTTTTCAAGCTTTCTGAAGACTCGCTGCTGCAAGACACACGACGCCGGAACCTGTTGCTGTCGCCGGAGTTCTGCCGGAAAAACAGAGGAGTCCAGTCGGTATACCTTACGCCTAATTTCTCTTTCTTTTATTCAAATCTCATCTGTAATTAACCTCAAAACACTAAAGAACACGATTAAAACATCGAACCAGTCGGACTTCCAATTCTGGTTAAAATCAACGAAGAAGACGAAGTTTTCTGTAATGTTTAAGTATAATTAAAATCAAGTTATAACTCGGGTTAGACACACAGTCCAGCGGTGGACTGTGTGCACAATAAACACGTAAACGTCTCGAGTTCGAATCTTGTCCCACGCATGCTGCCTTAATAAAAATGTCTTTTTTTTTGTTAACCGAACCGGAGTCACGCTGTATATGTTAAATATATTAATAACCGGAATAATAACCAAGTTAGACACACAGTCCAGTGGTGGACTGTGTGTATGTTTAATCACAGGACACGAGTTCGAGTCCGGTCTACTGCACCGATCCGGACAAATATCTAACTTTTTAAATAAGTCAGAAATGAAAATACTTAGTTTGTGTTTAAGTATAATAAAAATCAGTTAAGTTAACAAGTTGGACACACAGTCCAGCGGTGGACTGTGTGTTAACTCAACCCACAGGTCCCGGGTTCGAGACCTGTGGAGCGCACCGAGTCACGGATTAAAATCGTTTTTAAGAAATAAAGGATTTTCGGTTTAATCTAATTAGTATATAAATATAATTAAAAACAGAAATATTTCGGGTTAGACACGTAGCTCAGTTGGTAGAGCTGCGTGCACGCGTACGGGAGGTCTCGGGTTCGAGCCTCACTCAGCGCACTTACTCGCATGCGAACCGGTCAAACAGTCAAGGTCAATGGTCAACGGTCAACGGTCAAAAAAGTCAAAAATTTTTATTATTTTTATTTATTTATTTTAATTAAAAATCAATTAAAAATACTTAAAAATAACATTTTTAAGGTTAGAAAATAGCCTTAAACTCATAAAAATACACCCAACAATCCTACTAAAATGGATTAATAAAATCCGTTTACTTACCAAACCATAATGCTATTTATCTAGGTTAATTTCACTTGTGGTTAAAACCACTTCGCGTGCATTCAACATCATCAACCGAACGCACCCACTGTGAGTGAATCTTACAACTCCCCTTTTTAATTACACGTTTTGGGGTGTGTCATGTGTCACAAAATAATTAACTCGTTTATTTAAACTTGTGCCATACCATATCGTGATCTAAACTTAGATTGTTTATATTGTTGTGATTATGTATTCCATTTTGTCAACTTATATGAAATTCATTCATTAAGCCCATCAGTTCCTCGTGGGAGACGAGTTGAGCAACGCGTGCCTCAAAACCAATCCATTATTGTTCATGTGTGTATCATTGAGTTTATATTGTTTGTAGTTATGTCTTTCATATTATCATGTTTATGCAATTCATTCATTAGGCCCATCAGTTCCTCGTGAGAGACGAGTTGAGCAACGCGTGCCTCTAAACGATCCTTTATTGTTCATGTGTGTATTGTTTAATATTAAATTGATTTATGAATAAGTTTACATCTATTTTTACTCATGTGTGGTTGTGCACTTTATTTCATAATCAATTAAATAAACTTGTTCAAATGTTTTCCATAGGATTCACTCGCCAACTTTTTGTTGATCAAAAAACCCTTTTACACATGATACAGGTGAACAGGTTGAAGCAAGGAAAACATAGGAAATGCCTTAGAAGAAAACAATGAAGCCTAGATTGATATTTAGGACATGTTGTAATATTGATTGTAATTCTCCATTAAAGTGTATTAATGAATATGAAACGTATAATAAATGTCATGAGCTTTGATGATAACCCAATCATGCCTCGATCACCTTTTCCGCTGCGGGTCGGGGTGTGACAGACTCAACCACGAAAGGCTAACGGGTCAAGAGGAGGCAAGGAAGCGGATATGAATACGGACACATAAGGTAAGTGATTTTCGGAATCACTTCTTCTTTTATAAATGAGGATTATTATGTAGAATACAAGGAATCGTATAAGAAATTATGGGTAAGGGTAAGAATCAAGGTACGTATGGTTGTGGTAAGTTAAAGAAGTCATCTATGTTTGGAACTTACGATAGAAGTGAACGGGTCAAAATGTAGAAAGTATGTGCCAGGTGTGGGTTTTTAATGATTATGGTTCAGGAATCATGTAACAATATTTAAGTAATCATAGTACTAAGGTAAGTATTATTGTAAGCTGGCCATAAATAGTTAGCTACGTCAGAAATAACTTGGTATAATCAACGGGTCCAAAACAAGAAAGTATGATAGAAGTATAGATTTGATTATAAGAACATGAGGTCAAGTGTTTAAATGATTCGGGATATTATGGGAGGATACGGGAAGCTTACGAAATGTTATGGGATGTTATAGGACATTTTGAGTCAGTTCGGGTTGGAACGGGAATAGGAAATGGGTTGTGTAAGTTTTAACAAGGAAAAACAGTGTCGGCATCACAGAGGGGGTGTCGCCGATGGCCTCCTTAGCTGTCGCGACGCTGCCCCCTTCTCCCGATGCTCTAATTAATTGTCTACGTAATTGAGGACCGACGTAACATTTCCAGAAGGCGTCGCCGACGCTTCTCACAAACTTGACAAGCTGTTTTTTTAGTTATTCGCACCGTGAGTTTCTTATCTCCCAATACCTGTTCTGTAACCCTCAATGAATCCCAAAAAGTGAAAATAACGATAGACAGTTATGTGAACTAATTGAACTGTAATAATGATTGTCGGAGATAATTAAGTATGTAAGCGTGTATGTGTATGGCTAACTTATATGTTAGTGGTGGAATCCCTAGGTAAGCCTGAATAGAAGTAAGCATGTGCATAGGTTCATATGTATAAGACATATTTATGTGGATGTTTGTGACTAGGATATGTTAGTATATTTTTATGGGAATGTAAGTGGTATGTAAGGGCTTGTATATATGTATACATGACTTCAATACGTATGAGCATTAACGCTACTAATTATTGTCCTGAGAATGAAATGAAAGTATAGATTTATTATTGTTGACTTATGAAGTTTGACGATTGGGATGCAAGATCATACACGGAAAGATAATCGAAAGGATCTTTATGAATAGAAAGATTATGAAGTGATCATTTAATTATGAATGTTTAATATTATGAATGATGTCACCAAATATTAATAATGCGGATGTATGTGGTGATTGCAGGTTGCAAGGAATTATCATTAGTATGGAATTTAAAGGGTTGAAGATCGAGTCAAAGAGCAAGGATTGTACGGGAAAAGTGGTCTCATAGTTTGTATTCATGTATCATATTTAACAAGTTAATTAAGAATGAATGTTATAAATCATTCCAATAAAATGTTCAACATTTTATAAATGAACCTTCAAGTATGTTATATGGTGAATAATAAAGAATTTTTGAGTCGGTATTTCCGTTGCGTTTCTTATGGTCAATATGTTTTAGAGTATTTCATTATGGAACCTTTCATTAGAAATTTAAATGCGAATAATGCTAGGTTTTGAATTTTCATAATAGTTTAATCTAACTAGAAAGTTGATAGATATCCAAGAACAAATTATCTTCACCCATGAAATAAAATATGATCCACCTCTATTTATATCAATCAAATTATCTGTTAATTCCAAAATAAACGTAAACTTATAATTAATATGAAGAAAATACAGATTAAAGAGCGTACGTAGGGATGACAAAAAATCTCGAGTTTGACGGGAATGCTCGAAACCAAAACATCTTGGACGGATGTTTAGGTTTGGGACCAAGCATAGAATTGAAGAAAAAATTACATGTTTTACGGATTAGATGACGCCTAGCCTGATTATCCAATCTGTATCCGTGTGCAAAGGAATCATGTTCCCAAATAAAATAAATCAAGGTGGTTGGTGAGAAGCTTTCAGACAGCAATGGATATGACACTTTTTAAGTAAATGTCAACGATACGTTAAAAACAAAAAAGAAAGGGAAAATTGTCAAAAGACATGACTGTAATATGTGAACAACCAGATAAATAATTTCAACGTTTTGGCATACTTATATTATAATTGAGATTAGCTGACTATATAAAAACATTAATTAAAAAATTACCTAGGCAACTTGCAATGAGATCAGATACGTAATAGATGAGGCCATTAAACATTTCTTATTGTCATCAGTGAAGTTCCTAATTTTATATTATATATTGTCCGTCTTTTAATCAACTAAAATGAAGATAACGTAAATTAATCATCTACTTTCTTAAATAGCAACAATTAAAATGATTCATTAAAACAGCTAGAAAAGTTACAGAACACCAAAACTTTAGCATTTTTTATCAGTTCTAATATGAGCTACAAATGTTTTTTTTAATGTTTGTCTAATTTGTTTTGGTTTCAGCCATGACCTCACGTGCTTTAATCATCTGCATTTGTTTTGAAATTAGTTGAAGTTCCCACTTCTTGCTTTTTATATTTATTTTGAAATCATGGATCCTTTAAATAGAATCTTGAATGTGAATAATACAAGATGTTAAGTTTCCAAAATCATTTGATTCAACCGAAATAAAAATGTAATCAAGTTTACAAATATCCAAGAAATTATTGAGCCCTATGAAGAATAAAAGCTTATCGACTACTGATTGTATCAATCAAATTAAATGTTTCTTCAAAACTAAACATAAACTTAAAATTAAAATTAAAACATTAAAACAATAAAGATTTAAGAGTTGGGATGACAGAAAATCCTAAGCTCGACAAGAATACCGGAAAGAAACCTGAAAGTTTTGGGATGAGTATTAGGGTATAAGATTGTATATGGGATTGAAAAAAAATATCATCCAAATTTATATATCCGTTTACCCAAATCATCTACGCGAATTTTCTCTTAAAATTTGTTTAGTAATGCTTCATTGTATAACTTCTATACGTGGAAAATAAACTTTTAGTAGTAACTTTCTCCCGCACATTGCAGCGGGTATTCGGTCAATACCAGTTCGATTCATTCTGATATCAGGACTCGCTATAACAACCGAAAGATAAAACCTGAAAAATAAAGTCATGATATGACTAAAATGATATTGACCCTTATTTTACGTCGATAATAAACAAAAAAAATATCAGTAACGCTTCTGATAGTACTAATACTGGTGTTGATGCCGTTCGGTCGAAAGTAATAGGACATCGTTGTTGTTAGGACGGTATCAGTTTGGATCGTCACGATGCTACTACGGTACCCACACACACACTATAACTTGCAATATATAGAATATAATTTATGTTGCTACTGAAGTTGGTCGGACGGTATTGGTTCGCTTCGTCATAGTAAAGAACAACATAATCAATTATATTTGACACATTTGATTTTGAACAAAACTTTTATTAAATTGTGATAAAAATAAACATGTCACAATAGTTCATTTACAATTTTACAAAGCATCACATTATATTGTCATAATAACGAACATGGGTAGATTAACGATGTTGGTTTAGAAAAAAACACTAAATGTGAGATAGCTTTGATTGTACGTTGTACTTTGATCACTTTTACATTCCCGCTCATAAGATGTAGATTAAGAAGACACGTTGAAACGACATATTCAAAATTTTATAAAAATCATATCACAAAACAAAATATATTTAAAACTAACATAATAAATTAATTTAAAAACAAAAGATTGAAAAGATATAATAATAAATAAAATTGTTGCTACTCTTCATGGTCCATTAGCTTTAATATGTAAAATATGAAATGTAATGTAATATGTAATATATAATATATAATATATAATAATATAGTTTTTTTACATCGCTCGTCACGGCGAAACCGAGCAAATGATAATGTAAAACAAAAGTGATTTAAACCATTTTGTTTAGAAAGCCAAACTATTATAATGATTTAGTTTATCATCGGACCATTTTATGATACCAAATAAATACTTTATTTTGAGTACAACTTCGTTTTTTAACAAAACTTATAATGGAATGTCAGGGAAAAATCAAGCACGACTACGTAATTAAGTTATTAAAAAAGTTATAAGTGTAAATTATTAAAGAAATATCAAATTAATCGATAAATTAATATATGTTTAAAAAGATAAAAAGGAATTATTAAAAAAATGATAAAGGAAATATATGGTCTTAAAAAAATAAAAATAAAAAATATGTTATTAAAAGTAAATATAATAATAAACTATTATTATATATTAAATCAAAAATAATAAAGAGCTATATATTATGGGTCTACATATTCACACACCCACTTGTCTATTTAGACACCCTTTAGACGGGTTGTCTAGATCT
Source organism: Scalesia atractyloides (assembly GCA_947069175.1). Taxonomy (NCBI): domain Eukaryota; kingdom Viridiplantae; phylum Streptophyta; class Magnoliopsida; order Asterales; family Asteraceae; genus Scalesia; species Scalesia atractyloides. The sequence goes on along the minus strand of CAMTDV010000022.1, from coordinate 83,927,365 downwards.
AAACGGGGCGTCTAGGGTTATTTTTTCTCCGACCACATTCCTGCACCGTACAACGTCAAATCAGTCACATCAGACGGGCTTCTAGCAGTAGACGGAGTAAAAGACGACCAGGCCAAGACGGGTGCTCTGCATGCATGTCAGCCAAGTTGCAAAGTGATACGCCCCGTCTAGGCCTAGACAGGGCGTATATATCGTCCTTAAATAGAGCCATGCAGAGCATTTGTGTCGCAGAAATTTTTCGATTCGTCGCTGGAATTCTCTCCGACTTCTTCTTTGGCTTATATTATTTCCTCTGATATCATTCAATGCATGTCGGTTAGACGGGGCGTCTATTTCTTTGTTAAATAGACCCATGCAGAGCATTTGATGTCGCATAAAACTTTCAATTCGTCGTTGTAATTCTGTTTGTCATGAACTTTGGCTTGTATTACTTCATCTAATATCAACCAAAGGTGGTGAAATGTCATTAAACTGGAACGGTCGCCTGAAGTCAATACGGTAACAGTTATTAGGTTAAACTAGTTGTTTTTTTAATTATTTACTAACGGTGATATCGTTGTTAGGGGAGAGCGGTGTTCCCAATTCTAACGACCAAGAGGAGGTTGTGTCTAGTGTACAAGACATTATTCGTGATGGAGGAGGATATGGTGGTGAGGCACCCCCATACGCAGGCACTCCGTATCTCGCGGAGATCGTTTGAAAAACGGCTGAGGTTTACAGTGAATATAATACATATGTACCCGATGAAGATCAGCCTTATTTATATTGGAAAAAAAGTATTGGAGGGACGGTTTCCTACGTGCAAATTTGTATCTCAATTGATTACACATCAAAGAGTGTCTTGTGCTGAATCGAAGACTGTAACCGAAGGGAAACTCGAGGAGTAAATACAGGTAAATGAGAAACACTGTCATTTTTTAAATATATATGGTTTTTGTTTGCATAATAGAGTGTGTTGTGGTTAACATAGTGATATGTGGTTGAACTTATTTTAGGTGTTTCTACAGCACCTGACGAGTCTCAGTCATCGTCTGATGATTAGTCCTGGTCAACCACGGTCAAGAAAGCAAGAACAATGGCTCGATCTTTTTTATTTTTAATACGATTTATTTGTATAAATAATACAAAGATTTTTTTAATACAATAAAAAAACTTTTGGTATAACTAATAGGATTTTATTTACTTAATTTGAACTTTGATATAAGTCGACATTCTTCAGTACGCCCAAGGCACAACATTAAACCATACAAAGCTTTGTATCTAAAAATAACAAACTCCTGGTATTGACAAACAGAGGGTAATTATACTCTCCGAGCTCTCACGTCCAACCGTCAGCACCGGCAGATGACGAAATGTCAATACTGCCCGTGGCGACGGTTGGGCATGAGAGCTTGGATACTATGATTATCGGCTCTTTGTCAACACCCGAGTTTGTTGGTTTTTAGATACAAAGCTCATCTAAAAACCAACAAACTCTGGGTATTTAGGTATTGATAAACAACAGCAATTATACTCTCCAACCTCTCACGTCCAACCGTGGGCACCGGCAGACGACGAAATATCGATACTGCCGGTGGCGACGGTGGGACGTGAGAGCTCGGAGAGTATAATTGTTGGTCAATACCCGAGTTTGTTGATTTTTAGATAGGCTTTGTACGGTTTAAAAAAACCATACAAGGCCCATCTAAAAACCAACAAACTCTGGGTATTGATAAACAATAGCAATTATAGTCTCCGAGCTCTCATGTCCCACCGTCGGCACCGGCAGACGACGAAATGTCGGTACTGCCGGTGGCGACGGTGGGACGTGCGAGCTCGGAGAGTATAATTGCCGTCTGTTTCTCAATACCTGGAGTTTGTTGGTTTTAGATAGGCTTTGTATGGTTTAATTTGTTGTGCCTTTGGTGTACTGGTAGAATGTCGGCTCATATCAAAGTTCAAATTACGTAAATAAAATACTATTAGTTATACCAAAAAAAATTTAATGTATATACGGGTCGTCTAAACCTAGACGCCCCGTCTAGCCAAAGCCAGAAGACCATTCTACCCCCGATTTCTTGGCCGTCTAGGCCAAAACCAGGGGCAAAATGGTCATAATGTCAGGGTCTAGACGGGTCGTTTAGACCTAGACGATCCGTATATATCAGGCGGGATCTTTATCCCTGAAAATTTTTAAATTTTAAATTGAAAATGTAAATTACCATTTTACCCCTGAACTGTCGCCCGTCTAGGCTTAATTCAGGGGCAGAATGGTAATTAGCCACGCTGAGCTGTAAAACACTCAACTGGTTAATTACCATTTGCCCCTGAAGTAGGACTAGACAGGCGCAGTTCAGGGGTAAAATGGTAATTTAGCTTTTGTTCCATACGGATCGTCTAGGCCTAGACGACCCGTCTAGTCCTCGTATATGTCTGACCGCCTAGACGATCAGAGAGAGATGACACAAACACACTCACCCCCACACACACATACGTATCCTGCCGTATTTTTGCGAAATCAAGCTTCTCCGGTGAGTATTTTCAACTATACTTCATTACATTTTAATGTGTTATGTATTTAGACTGTAGGTTGGTTGTGAATTTGAAAAATTTTGGGGTTTATGCGCTGTTAGGTTTTCTGTTTGGGTGTTCCGATAAACAAGACGGTCTAGACCTAGACGACCCCGGTAGACAACCTTGATTTTTTTTCTTTTATAATTTATTGTTTTATTCGTGTTAAATTGTATTATACAATCGCAGATTAGTTATGGACAAGATTGGAGATCCGATACACAGGGACCCACATCCGCATGGTCCGCGACGGACCCTGGCAACGCCGGTGGCTCCGCTCCACGGCCACCCATACCTTGAGTTCCCGTCCGACACCGAGGCCGCCCGATTCTGTGGCAAGCTACGCCGAATGTAGGTCGGATCGCACTCGACGGTCGACTGGGACGCGATCGAGGCGATCCGGGAGACGCCCAAACTTCGATTCTTCATTCCCGTTGATTCCCTGTGGCACCGACTGTTTGACCTGGCCGGCACGGCGACTTACAGGGAGCTTCTCATCGAGTTTCTGTCCACCTTCACGTTCCACCCTACACGGGTCGACCAGCCGCATCCCCAGCCACAGGGTCCTCCCCCTCCGCCGGAGGTTTCATTTAGGCTGGCCGGTGTGTGGCGTTCGATGACGCTTGTAGAGTTTGCCGTTCATAGCGGCATATACCTGCAGGAGGAGATTGCCACAGATGTATATATGGAGGGGCTTGTGGTGGTGGATAAAGCCACTCTTTTGGGCTTTTGGGAGGTGGTTGCAGGCCCTGACACTTGGGAGCATGTCAGGGCGAAGGAGAGGATTTCTCACGTTGCCGACCCGCTGTACAGGTACGTACGTTTATGACGTTAATTGTTTGATTATTGTTGCTATGAATTAATTTCCGTTTTTCGCTAACATAATGTGCAGGTATCTACATCGGATGCTCGCTACGTCTATTACCGCTCGCGGACAAAGCCGTGAGTGGTGTACGAGCACCTACTTGTTTTTTTTCTATTGCCTTTTGTACAGGAGGCCATGCGCACTTGCGCACGGTCTCACCCAGTACTTCGCCTCCGCCCACCACCGGCAGGAGCGCGGCTTTTTGTACGGCGGGGCGTACGTCACCGTCATCGCCCGGTCGTTGGGTCTTATGCTGGAGTCAGACCCACACTTGCAGCCGGCTATACGATCCACGTGGATGGGTTTTCTAACCTTGCAGGGGATGAGGCTGGTGAAGAGGTTCGGCATGCTAGGCGAGCGGTTTAAAACCCGCGAATGTGAGCCATGGATTCCGGAGCCGCTGCCCGATCACTTAGCTCCAGTCCATCCGGCGACAGATGAGGCAGCAGTAGTCCAGGACCCTCTGGTTGATATTGACTGACCGGCACCGCCGCCGCCACCACCACCTCACGGGGCGCCTCAGTTTCCGCAGCACGTCCTTCCAGGTCATGTCCCGGGGGTTGCGACATACCCGCGCTTACGAGCCGACGTCGACAGCCTTATGGATCTCATGGGCTAGGTGGTCCGGGAGATGCAGGATAGACGTGAGAGAGACGGGTTACCTCCCATACCGCTCCCACCACCTCGAGTACCGCATCAGCAGCAGCAGCCGCAGATGCCAAATCCCGATCCCGACTCCGATGCCGACTCGTATGCATAGACATTTTGTATTTACTTTTCAGTTGTACAGATAAGTATTGTTTTGGTTGTACAAATTTATGTTATATATGTTATATTTAACTTTGTTTTCAGTTGTTCGATTACCTGATGATTATTTAAGTTAAATCGACATTGAAATGTAATACGGAAACCACATACACTTGTTGCATTCATCTTAAAATGTTGAAAACAATATTAAATTTTAGTATTATATTTTTTTTAAAATATAATATAAAAACAATTAAATATATAAACGATTGAAAAACATAAATCACTTTTTGTAAAACAAACAAAACTTTTAAAAAACCTAAAATTACACCTAAAAAAATCAACCTCCAACAACAACCAATTTACCTCACAAAACACTATTTTTTCAATTTCCCCACCAAAACACCACTTTTCCAACAAAAAAAAAACACAACAACCTAGACGAGTCGTCTAGGTCCAGACGGCCCGTCTAAACACCCAAATAGTGATCAAAACAGCCATTTTCCAACAAAAAACCAGCATCCTAGATGGGTCGTCCAGGTCCAGACGGCCCGTCTAAACCGTAAAATCTATGGGCCCTGCCAGGTACTTGCTGACTCCTCAAAATCAGTGCTATACGGGGCGTCTAGACCTAGACTACCCGTCTAGGGCTCAGGGGTGTGTGAATAGATTGAGCCTATATTATTATAAAAATAAAGTTACTATTAATCGTCCTTCATCAACAACAATATATATATATATATATATATATATATATATATATATATATATATATATATATATCTATATATATAGGTTAAAATGAGAACCACCTTTATTTGTGAGAACCTTGGGAACTAGGCCATTCAAAAGGTTTTTCCGAACTTTTTTCTTAAAATTCTTAAGAAATCACTTGTTTCATAAAAAATAAAAATAAAAATAATGCCGCACACCCACATTTACATGAGACGTAAAAAAATATTTATCTTTGTACAAAATTTACAGTAGCGCGTAAAAAAAACTTGCATCAGTCAAGACTACTGACTCGACAATTTTTTTATCTTTTTTACAGATGTGTTTATAATATTTTCATCTATGTTTGTGCAAAAAAAAATTTGGCCCAACTCGCGTGAGAAGAAAAAATTCTCCCGGTTCTCACAACTCGTGGTGGTTCTCATTCGAACCGAGCATATATATATATATATATATATATGGGAATGTAACGCAGAACAAAATGAATCACCCATTTTTCAATCCTAAAAACCTGAAAAGTAAAGGAAATGTTACAAATGAAAGATTTATTGTTTCTCACACTAGAATTTAAAACAAAATATGAAACTTTTTCATTTTTTATATAACCTACACATTTGTGCGTTATATGTAGCTTAATTTTCCTACATATATGTAGGCTAAGTATAGGTAAAAATATAAGGCTTTCCATGCATATATAATATACTTACGAATGTAGGAAACATAAAATTTAAAAAATATGAACTTTAAATCATAAAATCTAGTGATACAGAGTTGTTTTTTTTTCTCGCAACAATCAATGTTCTATAATGATTCTCATTCTATATATTTTAATAATATTATTTATACTTGATCTAGGCTATCAAATATGAAATTATCTTTTGACACTAATCAACACATTTTAGATATTTCATATATATTTTATGATGATAATAATAAGTATGTAATTTATTATATTATTATTTATTGTATTGTAGTTGATTGAAACATGATATTTTATATAAAAAATAGAATGAAAAGAAAAAAATTTACTTGAAAATATTAATGGGTATTTCTTTAAAATTCTGATAGGTATACTTAATATCCGCGAGTGTGCTCAATACTCGACGAGTGATAATTTAACAAATAACCAATAAGCAATGAGTCAAATATTAGACATGATTTTATAATTGAGTGTGAGACTGAGATGACGAAAAGTTGTGTCATTGCCTGGGGTTCAATTACATGCTAAGGGCATGAAGAGTCATCTTCCCATCCATGTTAAGCTCTCACTTCCACATTAGCTAACATCTTCTCTCATTCCATCTTTAAATCATGAAATATCCTTCCATCCTCAAGTTTTAAAAAAAAAACATTTAAAATAAAAAAAAGGTTATCTTTCATAACATATATATATACATATACACACATATGACACCTTACATCGGTTTAACAAAATACATGCAACGGAAATACAAACTAGAAAATTCTTGCCAACATTCTTTAACTTTTGGAAACCTTATTACAATATATATTACACGTGTTACGTCTTTCTTTTCTTTTCTCTTACATTCTATAAAATATAGTGTCGTAACGACTATGTGATAACACTCCCCGTACTATTCGTGTTTTGATTTGATCTTCAATTATTCCTTGCTTTGTACGAAAGGCCTGAATAACCTGCAACCATCACATAATCGTTTCTTTAGCCAAGTAAGCGACTTCATGCAGAACATTCACAATGTTGAATGACATCTAACGAAAACTTGGTGATTATGTCTAGACGTAACTGCAAGTTTAGACTCCTTCGAGTTACAATCTTGGATCCGATCTACGGGTCCTAACATTCGAATATATGCTATATTTTGGACTTTATATGGAATTAAAGGATGTTATGGATATGCATGATCGGAATTAATGACTATGAATGGTCGTCCAAAGTTAAGGGGACAAAACCGTAAAGATAAAGTCCAGGAATCGAACGGGTAATTAATTCTTATTTATATAAACAATATACCATATATTGAACAAAAATTTTAGGATATTTTATAAACATTTGATAATAATAATAATAATAATATAATAATAATAATAATAATCATAATAATAATAATAATAATAATAATAATAATAATAATAATAATAATAATATTGATAATAATAATAATATTGATAATAATAATAATAATATAACAGTAATAATAATAACAAATTAATAATAGTAATAATAATAACAACAATAATGGAGATTAAATATAAGCAAAATAAAAAGATAAAAAGGGTAAGAATAAAATAAAGCGATCTTATCTTATATTTGGTAGTAGGTGTTGACAAAAGATAAGGGTTGAAAGCTTCAAAGTAAAACATGAAATATCTGGGTATAAACTCACCCATTTGAAAAGGATTTTAACATGTAATGAACACTAGTTAAACCTGCCCCCACCTCAACCCAATTTCAAACCCATCTCAACCAAGTAAAACCCAATTCCTACAAAACCGGTTTAGCTTTATGTTGATCTAAATAGAAACCGTTTCCACAAGGAACCGGTTTGGAAAAACACGATTTGTACAATTTTAGTTTTTTACACGTATAACTAAAAAACTAAGTTATATAATAAAGATGTTTATCTTGAAGTAGTTAAGGGTTATAGTCATATGATATTTAGGTATAAATAAATTTAGAAGTATATTAAGATGTGTCAGTGAACACTTACAAAAAGAATAAAGAATAACAAAACTCTGAATTTCAAATAGGTGTCCCTTATTTCATCACCACTATATATAATATATCAACCTTGTTGACAAATTATTCAAATACTAACACAAAGCTAAAAGAGCAGATATGGCACAGCAAGCTCCTACTCAGTTGACATTTACCGTCCGAAGACATCCCCCGGAGATCATCGTTCCGGCTAAACCGACTCCTAGAGAACTGAAGCCCCTCTCGGACATCGATGATCAGGGAGGCCTTCGGTTTAATATTACACAGTTTCATATATACCCAGGCAATCCAAAAATGGGATATAAGAACCCAGCGAGTGTGATTAGGGACGCGCTGGCTAAGGCGTTGGTGTTTTACTATCCGTTTGCGGGCCGGCTAAAGGAAGGTCCGGGAAAGAAGCTTAGTGTGGATTGCTCTGGCCAGGGTGTGTTGTTTATTGAGGTGGAGGCTGATGTGACGCTAAAGCAGTTCGGGGTGGAGCTTCAGCCACCGTTCCCGTGTAGCGAAGAGCTTCTTTATGATGTTCCTGGCTCCTATGGGATTGTCGATTCACCATTGTTGCTGATCCAGGTAAAATGGGAATAATTACAAAAAGAATCAGTGATTTTCTTCATGTCCCTTTCATAAAGAAAAAAAAAAGATTTTCTTCATGTGTTTAGCCTTTAGGTGTAGTGAACATCCATTAGTCATGCCGGCATGTTCAGTTAAAAGTTATATTCGATTTATAAGAAAAAATATTATCTACACATCGTAAATAATTATATCTATCAAGTTATATATATTTATAACAATACGAAGGAACACAAACATATAAATACATTCACAAACACGTTAGGTTACTTTTGTGGGAAATTCATGGAAACAAGCATTTTGACTGAAACAGTGACCAATTTTGACTGATAGGTGACACGACTCCTATGTGGAGGTTTCATCTTCGCTATACGACACAATCATAACATGTGCGATGTATTTGGATATATACAATTCATTACAGCATTGACTGAAATGGCACAAGGTGCATCAACACCATCAACGTTGCCTATCTGGCAAAGAGAGTTGCTTTGTGCAAGGGACCCGCCACGTGTGACATACCCGCATCATGAGTTTGACGAAGTGCCAGAGACTGATGGTATGAATATCCCGTTTGATGACATGGTACATAGGTCATTTTTCTTTGGACCAACTGAGATTTCAGCCCTTCGTAGATTCGTTCCAACACGCCTAAAAAATTGTACCACATTTGAGGTAGTAACAGCTTGCATTTGGCGTTGTCGTACAATTGCACTCCAACCAAACCCTGAAGATGACATGCGCTTGCTAATCATTGTCAACGCGCGTTCAAAATTCAATCCTCCAATCCCCGTAGGATATTATGGAAATGTGATCTGTAGCCCGGCTGCCATTTCCAAAGCTTGGGACCTATGTAACAAACCATTAGGACACGCGTTGGAGCTTGTGAAGAAAGCCAAATCCGAAGTCAGTGAAGAGTATGTGAGATCTGTTGCAGATCTAATGGCAACCAAAGGACGACCTAGCTCCACAACCGGAAGCTATATCGTATCAGATTTGACACGTACAAGTTTACTTGAACTTGATTTCGGGTGGGGGAAAGCGGTGTATGCAGGGCCTGATCTCCCTATTGCCGGTTTCTATACACGTTATGTAAATCATAAGGGCGAGTCTATAATGGTGGTACCCGTACTGCTGCCAGGCAATGCTATGAAGAGATTTGCCGAAGAGCTAGATCACATGTTGGCGCCAGACGAAGATGATCTTGGTATCCCAGAACACGTAGCTACTCTTTCCAAACTATAGTTTTCTTGTTTTGATCCGACAAGTGATCAGCATGCATCAAGCTTTTAAGACGAGTTTTTTTATTCAAATGTTACAACTTTCTTTTTCTTTATATGTATAGATAAATAATTGCATGACTCTAATTGTGAATTGTAGTGTCTTGTTTCTAATTGATAAATCAAAAATAAATGTTACTTTGAAATTACGCAAAAGTATATTTGTGTGTGATCGCTACTTTAATTAAAATTAAAGACGATAAACATTAGAGAGTATAGACAGCAACAAGCCCTTTCATAAAGAGCAGTTTTAAGAACTTTCTTTTACACCCTTTAACTTCTCTTTATGTCCGTTTGAGTTCTTTGAGAATCAATTGTGTAAAAACACTTCCTTCAACATATTATCATCTCAATTATATCCTCAAAGTCATCAGGCACTTCATGATAGGTTTTATATAATAAAAGTTATATTTAATTGAGCTGGTACTCTTAGCAAAATCCTAAGCACCAAGTGTTTGGTTGGTCACATGACATGTTAAAAAATACAGTTAAAACTTCATATCACCCAGACCTATATCAATATAAACTCAACTGCTACCAATAAGAATGATTTGATTCTCAACTACAAAGGATGGAACGTACACCGCAAGCACCATCGGGAAAGATGGTCACGCCGGTCCATATTGCTCCACGTCAGATTAAAGCGGGAAGTGAAACTGGAAAAGGGGTGTGGGAATACCGCTGCTTCCAGATGAGAACTTCAATCCCCCCCCCCCCCCCCAGGTATTTCCCCCGAAGAACCCCATACTTTTTGGCAAGAAAATAACTATGTGTGTTGCATTCTAACTTATTTACATGATCTCTTTTATAAGGGAGAAATACAAAATAACTTAAGAAACAATTTACACAATAAATCGTTGATCGACACCCTACTAAATATGGAAAGAATTTCTCCCCCCTAATTTGATTCTGTTATTTTAAGTTGTTATCTTTGACATCCACTGTTAACACTCTAAATGTTAGAGTACATCACATAACCTTATAAAATGTCGATCCACCTCCACATGCTTAGTTCTATCGTGTTGTACAGGATTTTCTGAAATCTTTATGGTTGCCTTTTCATCACACATTAATTGTACTAGACGATTTTGTTGAAACCCAATCTCATTTATGAATTTCTTTAATCATGAAACTTCCACGAACCCTTTGACAATCCCTCTAAACTCGGATTCAGCAGTTGACAATGAAACAACCTTCTGTTCCATCATTGAAGATCCAAGCCCTAGTTTCAAGATGAATTCTTCACCAAGTTTCTTCCATCATGAGAGGCTAATCTATCATGTTTCACCCTGGGTGTAGATTTTGTAAGCTTTCTAGGGGTCTTATTGCACTTATTGCACTAATTGGTTTGTGGATTATTTGATTTTGCAATTGAAAGATTATTTTGATTGTGTAATGTCTTGTATTCATAATTGTTGAGATTTCTAGAATCGTTGCCACTGTGAAATTAGTTCTACTAATTAAACTTTAATTCAATTTAGAGTTTGTTAATGTTCTTGATTGATAAATCATACATTTGTCCATGTTGATGATTGTTAATACCTAATTATTAAAATTCAACCCCGTTAATACCAATTATTCACTTCAATTCCAAACCTACTTGCATGATTGAATCTAAGTTACTTATGATTTCGAACCCGAGTGTGATTCTTTTCCATATCATTGTTTTAAAAAAGAAGAAAATATTGTGTTCTTATTTTAGTTACAAGTTTTTAATTTAGTTATTTTACCAATTGTTTGGATGTTCCAACTCTCATTCTTAATCAACTAATTTAAAGATAAAATTAATCATAGCAAGCTTCATAAGCGATTTTTCTAATCAATCTAACTTTAAACACCAACCACAAACTCTTCGTGGATTTGACACCCTTCTTGTCACTTGCTATCCAGTTTGAGGTAATTAGTAACCATTTTCTCTCTATCTTTGACCGGACCCTTCAAAGCTGGTCATAAATCATGTAGGAACTAGGTTCACTTTTTATAAAATATAGTTACAAAATATATAATAACGAGACTCTCGTTATTCATAGGAAATATCATAGTACAATATCGGTTGCAATAACTAAATAACAAGAATATAAAATATAATTATATAACCAATCTTGATTCAAGCCGCATCTCTGGTGGGTCCTTCACCTGCACTTGATAGCATCCTAGATTGCAACAAAGAGCACACTAAAACGTTGACGATTTTGGTTGAGGCACGTGTTCAACACGCTTCCCTTAAAACAGATTTCGCGCCTCTACTAAAGATGACGCGACTGTTTCCCAAGGTACAACAGCCGGAGCAGTATGTACTGCCAAAGATGGCTCACGCGCCTGAGGTTATACTGGGTAATTGTAGTGTTTGAACTTATGAAACAAATAAGGATGTGATGGTGGTGGAAAACAAGTAGAGAGTACTCCACTCTCTAGTTGGTCTTTAAGTGTTCATTATCCTTCTAGTATTGTTCATGTTTCAAGCAATACCATATTTTTATATACACAAAAAGAAGCACATAGCCTACTAACTGTACATAAGTTAAGGATTAGTGAAAGGTTTCACTTAATTAGTCACTTAATTAGAGACTTAAAAACTCTAATAAAACTAATTAAATGTCATAAGAAGCTTTACTCAAGAGTTTCTCTTTTATTCACCACATGAAGATTCTAATTAATATTTATAATTTCACTAATTATAAATATATTAAATATCCACCAAATTTCTAACAATCCCCCACATGAATGGAGACCGTTCAAACACATAAAATTTCCAATGGAACCTCGAAAGTTGAGTTTTGCATACGATAGGTAGGTGTTACCCTTTGAACCTTCGCTCATGAAATGCACTTAGCCCACTAGCTCTGAGTAGACATCGATGTCCTTGAACTCGCCTGCCGTTTGTATAGACGACAATACACTTCACACAAGACTCTCCTTAGCCGGGTCATCTCCTCATAGTCGTGTCCAATAATGGTCGTGGAACATTTTCCTGGTTCTGCGAGAGCTCTAGGAATTGTGCCCTAAATTCCATTCGAAGCGACCCGACTTCTCTCTAACATAGGTGATTCTCCTTAGATCATTAAAAGCACTGTGGTTATCGTGATTTATCCAAATCATTTACCACATATTATGCTTAGCCTCACTCTTTGTCACTGAATATCATAGGAATAGACTAGGACGTATTTAAACACCCTTTTATACTTTGAGGGTATGTATAACCATATATACTAGCTTATATATATCATTTATGCCCCCATAGTGACCACCCTCAGGTATATGAGTTAGTTGTCCTATTGAACTTAGATCTTGGGATCTCCAGTCAACTAAGTTAGGTTTCCTTCACATACCCTTTTTAATAGGCTTTAGTCTCATTTCACAACTTGATCTCTAATAAATCCTCAGGTTGTTGGATCCATAACATTATCTTTGACTTTTTCTAGTCACAACAAATAACTTTACTTATTCGAGATCAGTTGTCATGATGTGTTCTTAACTCGCAAGTTAATGTAACATCCGTCAAAAACCGGATTTACCAAACCCGCTCCGTTTATTAACCGATCAATCAGTTAAAAATTTCGTTGCGTATTTAATGCCCAAAATAATTTTAAACGATACATAATTAATAAGTATATTGGAATATATAATTTGTTTTTGAAAAACTGTTAAAAATAATGACATAAAAATAAAAAGCTGCTGCCGGGTTTCGAACCCGGGTCAGCCAGCGATTCAAACAAAGCCTTAACACTTAACCATCCAACCACTGCGCCACTAATGTTTCTTGTTTATTATTAGAGACAATTAATACATAAAATAAATCTCGAATTCAAAAACCGACGCGCCTAATTGCAGTCGTCGGAAATCCCGACTATCTCGCCAAGAATTGACGGTTTCTTCAGTTTTAACGTAAACTTTAACTATGACATCGGTTATAACCGACGTCTGAACCCGTGACGCAAGTCATAACCGCTGGAAAACGTAATGACTTTGAATCAAGTCTGAAATCCGACTCTATACATCTCGGTTCCTCCCTATAAATTCACCCACAATCCACTGGTAGCCTTTTCGCTCAAAACCGCACCCTTTCTCGACGTAATTCCATTCGCCGGAAATCTTCTGCAACTCGCCGGAAAACCGAACCTTTCACTTCTGTGCCTTACTCTAAACACTGAACACTCAGAACTCATACCGAAGCCACCCACATTCATCTCAAGCTTGTTGAAGACTCTCTGCCGCAAGACACACGTCGCCGGAATCATTTGCTGTCACCGGAGTTCTGCCGGAGAAGCAGAGGAGTCCAGTTCGGTATACCTTACGCTTAATCTTTCATTCTTTTTACTTATCTCACCTGTAATTAATCATAACACACTAAAGAACATGATTAAAATCGTTGAACCAGTCAGTCACCGTTTCTGGTTAAGATTAACGAAGAAAACGAAGATTCAGTAGTATATAAGTTTAATTTAAATCAAGATATAACTCGGGTTAGACACACAGTCCAGCGGTGGACTGTGTGCACATAAACACGCAAACGTCTCGAGTTCGATACTTATCCCACACATACTCGCTTTAATAAAAATGTTCCTTTTTATTACTGAACCGGATTCATTTCACTAGATGTTAAGTTTAATAAAAACCGGAATAATAACCAAGATAGACACACAGTCCAGTGGTGGACTGTGTGCGCGTTTAAAACACAGGTCACGAGTTCGAATCTGGACTACCGCACCGATCCGGACAATTATCAAACTTTTTATATAAGACAGAAATGAAATAATGTAGTTTGTATATAAGTATAATAAAAATCAGATTATTTAACAAGTTAGACACACAGTCCAGCGGTGGACTGTGTGTTAACCCAAACCACAGGTCCCGGGTTCGAGACCTGTGGAGAGCACCGGTTCGACGCATTAAATCGTTTTTAAAAATAAATGATTTTCAGTTTAATTCAATTAGTATATAAATATAATTAAAAACAGAAATATTTCGGGTTAGACACGTAGCTCAGTTGGTAGAGCTGCGTGCACGCGTACGGGAGGTCTCGGGTTCGAGCCTCACCCAGCGCATACATACACACATACGAACCGGTCAACAGTCAAAGTCAACGGTCAACGGTCAAAAAGTCAACATTTTTTATTATTTTCATTTATTTATTTTATTTAAAAATCACGTTTTGGGATGTGTCATGTGTCACCAAAAATTAACTCATTTATTTAAACTTGTGCCATACCATATTGTGATCTAAACTTAGTTTGTATACATTGTTTGTAGTTATGTATTTCATATTGTCAATTTATATGCAATTCATTCATTAGGCCCATCAGTTCCTCGTGGGAGACGAGTTGAGCAACGCGTGCCTCAAAACAAATCCATTATTGTTCGTGTGTGTATTATTTTAGTTTATATTGTTTGTAGTTATGTATTTCATATTGTCAAGTATATGCAAATCATTCATTAGGCCCATCAGTTCCTCGTGAGAAATGAGTTGAGCAACGCGTGCCTCAAAACGATCCATTATTGTTCATGTGTGCATTATTTAATATTAATTGATTGGTGAATAAGTTTACATCTATTTTTACTCATGTGTGGTTGTGCACTTTATTTTATAACCAATTAAATAAACTTGTTCAAATGTTTTTCATAGGATTCACTCGCCAACTTTTTGTTGCTCCAAAAACCATTTTTACACATGATACAGGTGAACAGGATGAAGCAAGGAAAACATAGGAAATGCCTTAGAAGAAACAAAGAAGCTTAGATTGATGTTTAGGTCATGATGTAATTATGATTGTAAATTTCCCATTAAATTGTATTAATGAATATGAAACGTTATAATAAATGTCATGAGCTTTGATGATAACCCAATCATGCCCCGATCACCTTTTCCGCTGCGGGTCGGGGTGTGACAGATTGGTATCAGAGCCATGACTATAGGGATATAGGATAGGTTATTAGACCCTTAGAGCCTATACTATAGTTTGCCTAAATTTTAATTGATTAGGTGGTTACATACAAACTTATGATATTTATTTGTTTCATATTTGGTTATACTTATAGTCAAACATACATACTTACATACACATTCATCATACATATTTCAATGTTCATATATATTCAAATCATTTTCATACTCTCGTTATTCAAAGATTTTGTTGCAATTTTCAAATCTCATTAAAGTAAGTTCTGCGACGGGCATGTAGTAACTGGAAGGGTACAAGTACCGGTAGTCGGAACGTCCTGTCTAGGTTGGCATTCGTATAAATCCAATATAACGGACCAGTTTGCCTACCTGGGGACTAACGATGAGAGTACGAAGGACCTATTAGGCCAAAGCATGCCACACCAAACGTCGTTCGAACTAACCCCACTTTGAGGTGTCACCGTGTCTACACCTGGACACATTCCGAATATCATACGTTATATACATATTTCTCGATTTTCTCCGGGTTTTAGTGTACGTAACCAGGCTAACACATGCGAACCATATGAAAAACCCGGTATTCATGGGGGCCCACATGATTACGAAGGTGTTGTATGGCGGCATGCAGGGCCTAATGACGAGCAAAGCCCAAGACATCCTATGGATGTAGTAGATTTATTTTTCTATATTTATTTTATGAATGTTCATTCCTAAGCACGACCCATGATCCCAAAAAATCCAACTCATACTCATGATGCGTATTCCTTGTAGATGTCTTCTAGCCTCGCCCGTAGGAAGATAAGAGCAGGAAAATCCCGCGAGCGCATGGCTGCCCTAATCGCTCAACAATGGCTGCCGTAATACCCAACATTGTAATCCAAGTCCAACAAGCACTTACCGCTAATCCTGTCAACCAAGAAAATCAAAACGTTATCAACCCTCCCCCAAATACCACTAAATGCAACTACAAGCATTTCAAATCATGCGACCCTCCAAAATACGAAGGGACTGAAGGTGTCACCGCCCTCCTCCATTGGTTTGAAGAAACGGAGAACACTTTTCTAAATTGCGATTGCCCCGATGACCGCAAAGTGCGATATGCTACCGGTCGTTTATATGGAATAGCACTTACTTGGTGGAATACAGAGAAGGCCAAACGAGGTGTTGAAGATGCTATGACTTTAACTTGGAATGAATTGAAGGAAATCATGACCAAACGATTTTGCCCAAGGAGCGAAATCAAGAAATTAGAAGATGAGTTCTATTCGTTGAAGCAAAAGGAAGGCGACCACACCACGTACAACAAAAGATTCCTCGAGTTAAATCAAATGGTTCCCAACTTGTTCACTCCCCTCTACCATTTGATCGAGCACTACATTCGTGGTCTTCCGTCAAAGATTCAAGACTCTGTAATAAGTACCACGCCTGCAACTTTGGAAGCAGCAATGGAGCTAGCAACAGAGCTCACCGAGAACCGAATCCGGAACAAAGACTTCAAGGAGGAGAAGAAGAAGGATAAAGCATCGACTGAAACCTCCGACTACACCCAAACCGAATCCCCTTCTCAACCCAATTCTAAGAGAAAAAGAGACGGGCAACTTTTCGCTACTATCCAACGAAATCAACCAATTTCACACGCCATACCCATCCAAGCTATCCCAATCACTCAAGTGGCACCCAACTCAACTTACCCAAATAAGAAACCATATCTTGGACCTCACCCTCGATGTAACACCTGTTTTTATCACCATCCCCTTACCTTACCTTGTCGACTATGTGCAACTTGTGGACGCTATGGTCATTTGAGCAAGGTTTGCCGCACCCCTCAAAACAAAATCTCTCCCCCTACTCAAAACATGATCCAAACCTATCATCAACCTCAATACCCCATGTTCCCATATGTTCGAGCTTGTTTCAATTGTGGCGACCCTACCCACTTTAGAAACACGTGTCCTCGATTGGTTAACATCATAAACACTCAAGCTCAATCAAACCCAGTTAACCAAGTAAATCAAGAAAACCCAATCACTAGGCCACCAGCAAGAGGAAGAGTTTTCAACATCAACGCCAATCCTGACGAAGATAATGACGGCCCAAACGAAACCACCCAACTAGTCCTCTTCACCAGAAATCAAGATTCAACTCCAATCGTTTAGTTTTATGTTTTTCTTTATGTTTTAGAATTACATAGAACCAATCATAACTTAAGGATAAAGCCAATGATAATTTGACAAGAATATGGTGGATACGCCGCTGGTACTTCCTATATATAAGTATTCTTGTCAAAGGATCGGAGGCATTATCAGGCGGTTATGAGAGGTTCCATGTATAAACTGTTTGAGTGATTATTGTTTATTATTTTCAGTACATGCAATACGATCGGCTCCATTTGATTGAGCCTTGATCGCACAGACGTTTTTCATTTTCAGTACATGCAATACGATCGGCTCCGTTTGATTGAGCCTTGATCGCACAGACATTTTTCATTATCAGTATCTTGTGGTTGTTGTGTTTGTTGTAGAGTCACATAGAACTAATCATAACTAACGGATAAAGTCAATGAAAATTTGACGAGAATATGGTGGATACGCCGCTGGTACTTCCTATATATAAGTATTCTTGTCAAAGGATCGGAGGCATTATCAGGCGGTTATGAGAGGTTCCATGTATAAACTGTTTGAGTGATTATTGTTTATTATTTTCAGTACATGCAATACGATCGGCTCCGTTTGATTGAGCCTTGATCGCACAGACATTTTTCATTTTCAGTACATGCAATACGATCGGCTCCGTTTGATTGAGCCTTGATCGCACAGACATTTTTCATTATCAGTATCTTGTGGTTGTTGTGTTTGTTGTATAGTCACATAGGACTAATCATAATTCACTGATAAAACCAATGAAAATTTGACGAGAATATGGTGGATACGCCGCTGGTACTTCCTATATATAAGTATTCTTGTCAAAGGATCGGAGGCATTATCAGGCGGTTATGAGAGGTTCCATGTAGGATTTAGTATGTTTTGGTTGAAGTTTGTTCATCATACATTTCAGTGTATTCAATTTCATCATTTATAGAAGTTGAGCTATGTCTCACTTCCACAATGACTAACCTCTCCATCATAACAAACGAGAGAGGTACTGTCATCATTCAAACATATATACTTTCAGAATTTAGACTCAAGCTGTGGTTGTTGTGTTGTTTTTATTTTATAGTCACATAGGACTAATCATAATTCACTGATAAAACCAATGAAAATTTGACGAGAATATGGTGGATACGCCGCTGGTACTTCCTATATATAAGTATTCTTGTCAAAGGATCAGAGGCATTGTCAGGCGGTTATGAGAAGTTCTATGTAGGATTTAGTAGTTTCTTGGTAACTAATCATAACTTGCGGATAAAACCAACGAAAATTTGACAAGAATATGGTGGATACGCCGCTGGTACTTCCTATATATAAGTATTCTTGCCAAAGGATCAGAGGCATTATCAGGCGGTTATGAGAAGTTCCATGTAGGATTTAGTATTGTCTTGGTTGAAATTTGTGTTACATTCATATCATCTCGCCATTTAAAGAAATTGGATTGTGTTCTATTTCTACATAAACTAACCTCTCCATCATAACAAACGAGAGAGGAACTGTCACCATTCAAACATAATGCTATCAGAATGTGGATTCAAATATTGGTTGTTGTGTTATTTATGTTCTAGAGTTACATCATAGGACCAATCATAACTTACTGATAAAACCAATGAAAATTTGACAAGAATATGGTGGATACGCCGCTGGTACTTCCTATATACAAGTATTCTTGTCAAAGGATCAGAGGCATTGTCAGACGGTTATGAGAAGTTCTATGTAGGATTTAGTAATTTCTTGGTACATTAGTTGTTGTGTTTATTTATGTTCTAGAGTCATATCATAGAACCAATCATAACTTACTGATAAAACCAATGAAAATTTGACAAGAATATAGTGGATACGCCGCTGATACTTCCTATATATAAGTATTCTTGTCAAAGGATCAGAGGTATTGTTAGACGGTTATGAGGAGTTCCATGTAGGTTGTAGTATTAGAAGTTTTGCTTTAGGATATAACCATATCCTTCCAAACATATCAAAACTCTTACGCATGATATCATATTTAGCGAATCAACTCTGCTTATCAATATTTTACCGTAGGCAACAAAAAGCGATTCCTGTAACAGGGTACTTAACCCTTACAAGGGACGTTACCGCCTCAAACAAAATTTAAACTCTAACACTTTTTCTAAGTATGTAACTGTCAAACTAAACACCATCATTTTTAGTCAAATATATCACTACTTAAATTTCGGGACGAAATTTCTAAAAAGCAGGGGATACTGTAACATCCGTCGAAAACCGGATTTACCAAACCCGCTCTGTTTATTAACCGATCAATCAGTTAAAAATTTCGTTGCGTATTTAATACCCAAAATAATTTTAAACGATACATAATTAATAAGTATATTGGAATATATAAATTGTTTTTGAAAAACTGTTAAAAATAATGACATAAAAATAAAAAGCTGCTGCCGGGTTTCGAACCCGGGTTAGCCAGCGATTCAAACAAAGCCTCAACACTTAACCATCCAACCACTGCGCCACTAATGTTTCTTGTTTATTATTAGAGACAATTAATACATAAAATAAATCTCGAATTCAAAAACCGACGCGCCTAATTGCAGTCGTCGGAAATCCCGACTATCTCGCCAAGAATTGACGGTTTCTTCAGTTTTAACGTAAACTTTAACTATGACATCGGTTATAACCGACGTCTGAACCCGCACGCAAGTCATAACCGCCGGAAAACGTAATGACTTTGAATCAAGTCTGAAATCCGACTCTATACATCTCGGTTCCTCCCTATAAATTCACCCACAATCCACTGGTAGCCTTTTCGCTCAAAACCGCACCCTTTCTCGACGTAATTCCATTCGCAGGAAATCTTCTGCAACTCGCCGGAAAACCGAACCTTTCACTTCTGTGCCTTACTCTAAACACTGAACACTTAGAACTCGTACCGAAGCCACCCACATTCATCTCAAGCTTGTTGAAGACCCTCTGCCGCAAGACACACGTCGCCGGAGTTCTGCCGGAGAAGCAAAGGAGTCCAGTTCGGTATACCTTACGCTTAATCTTTCATTCTTTTTACTTATCTCACCTGTAATTAATCATAACACACTAAAGAACATGATTAAAATCGTTGAACCAGTCAGTCACCGTTTCTGGTTATGATTAACGAAGAAGACGAAGATTCAGTAGTATATAAGTTTAATTTAAATCAAGATATAACTCGGGTTAGACACACAGTCCAGCGGTGGACTGTGTGCACATAAACACGCAAACGTCTCGAGTTCAATACTTGTCCCACGCATACTCGCTTTAATAAAAATGTTCCTTTTTATTACTGAACCGGATTCATTTCACTAGATGTTAAGTTTAATAAAAACCGGAATAATAACCAAGATAGACACACAGTCCAGTGGTGGACTGTGTGCGCGTTTAAAACACAGGTCACGAGTTCGAATCTGGACTACCGCACCGATCCGGACAATTATCAAACTTTTTATATAAGACAGAAATGAAATAACGTAGTTTGTATATAAGTATAATAAAAATCAGATTATTTAACAAGTTAGACACACAGTCCAGCGGTGGACTGTGTGTTAACCCAAACCACAGGTCCCGGGTTCGAGACCTGTGGAGAGCACCGGTTCGACACATTAAATCGTTTTTAAAAATAAATGATTTTCAGTTTAATTCAATTAGTGTATAAATATAATTAAAAACAGAAATATTTCGGGTTAGACACGTAGCTCAGTTGGTAGAGCTGCGTGCACGCGTACGGGAGGTCTCGGGTTCGAGCCTCACCCAGCGCATACATACACACATACGAACCGGTCAACAGTCAAAGTCAACGGTCAACGGTCAAAAAGTCAACATTTTTTTTATTATTTTCATTTATTTATTTTATTTAAAAATCAATTAAAAATACTTAAAAATAACATTTTTAAGGTTAGAAAATAGCCTTAAACTCACAAAAATACACCCAACAATCCTACTAAAATGGATTAATAAAATCCGTGTACTTACCGAACCATTATGCCATTATCTAGGTTAGTTTCACTCGTGGTTAAAACCAACTTCGTGCGCATTCAACATCATCAACCGAACGCACCCAATGTGAGTGAATCTTACAACTCCCCTTTTTAATTACACGTTTTGGGGTGTGTCATGTGTCACCAAAAATTAACTCGTTTATTTAAACTTGTGCCATACCATATTGTGATCTAAACTTAGTTTGTATACATTGTTTGTAGTTATGTATTTCATATTGTCAATTTATATGCAATTCATTCATTAGGCCCATCAGTTCCTCGTGGGAGACGAGTTGAGCAACGCGTGCCTCAAAACAAATCCATTATTGTTCGTGTGTGTATTATTTTAGTTTATATTGTTTGTAGTTATGTATTTCATATTGTCAAGTATATGCAAATCATTCATTAGGCCCATCAGTTCCTCGTGAGAGACGAGTTGAGCAACGCGTGCCTCAAAACGATCCATTATTGTTCATGTGTGCATTATTTAATATTAATTGATTGGTGAATAAGTTTACATCTATTTTTACTCATGTGTGGTTGTGCACTTTATTTTATAACCAATTAAATAAACTTGTTCAAATGTTTTTCATAGGATTCACTCGCCAACTTTTTGTTGATCCAAAAACCATTTTTACACATGATACAGGTGAACAGGATGAAGCAAGGAAAACATAGGAAATGCCTTAGAAGAAAACAAAGAAGCTTAGATTGATGTTTAGGTCATGATGTAATTATGATTGTAAATTTCCCATTAAATTGTATTAATGAATATGAAACGTTATAATAAATGTCATGAGCTTTGATGATAACCCAATCATGCCCCGATCACCTTTTCCGCTGCGGGTCGGGGTGTGACAGTTAATTTGCCATCGTCAACTTCTAATAATATAACCTCAGTGGCCATCTGAATCTGGTTATAATATATGTCTTTCTAAGATAAAGATATCATTTAAGGCAAACACATCTCCGTTATGCACTACGACCTTTGTGTCCTCAACTTAGTCGTCTGTTTGCGATGTTAGATTGGACTACAAAATCCTTATTGCCAAACTTTTATGATACAAATGCAAGATACCCCCACATTTATGTGTTATAGGATATCATCCAGATGGGGTAATGAAAACCATTTCTACATACCCTTATAGTGTTGTTTCTAAATGGATCCTCCCCCACATTTCTTGCCATTTGATCAACATTTTCGTAACTTCACTTATGATGACATTTATACACAATGATTGAACAAGATCAACCTCATTGTATTAGTGAATTCAACTCATATTGCATTAGCTTACATAAGCTTCCGAGCTGACCAAAGCAACACATGCCATTGTCATAAGTTTGTCACCAACTTAGAATAATTCTACTTTAACATCTAGAATAAACCTAGACAATAAGTTCTCGTCATTAGCTTTTTGAACAAACTCTTCAAAAGTTTTATGTCTTTTCCTTATAATGAATGAAAAATTCTCCCTCAACTTTGGCTGTACACAAATTCTTTTTGTGTTCATAAACATTTGAATGTTTAGAGTTAATTAGTCTCCGTCAAGATCCATAATTAACCAAGTACTAGTCTAGCATACTTTAGACTACAATACTTTAGCATGTGAACAGAAGATGCATCATTCTGATTCTTCACAGCCCTAAGGATATCATAATATCACTTTGTAACATTCATCCCGTGTTGAGAGAAAATAATGAAACTTATTCATAATCCTAAAACATCAATATTTAAGAAGGTCTCACAAATTATTGTATATAGCACATAGCTAGTTTTTATCATTCAATTAAGGAACATAATTTGTTTACCTTGATCTCCAACGCTTTACCATTGACTCATAAGGACTTAAACATAAGTCTTAATCCAAGTCACTTGGCGAGCACATTCATCACCGACAAGATGAATGTTCCTCGTCCACAATCACTATTATGTGTGAGATAGAGTCAACTAGATCGACACTCAACAACATGGCATTCATAATTTTGTCATAAGTGATTTGTACACATCTATTGTTATTCATTAGGAGATATATATATATTTAGGATGCTCTCCCAAACGAATATAAAATCTCCATATAGTTCTAACAATAATCAAGTGGTAGACGTATCTACGTATAGATCACTCGAAACAAATCTCACAAGATTTATCAAAGGTATACAATAACATATAGTACTTTTTCTTTCATATGTTAGAATTCACACTTGTGAATTTTTTAATCACTTCTAACGAAGTATGTCGGCATGGATCTCATTTGTGTATTTCATCTCAATACACTGAGTACGTTCTTTCATTATTCTCTCATGATGTGGTTATACATTTGATGTTTCGTCTTTGACTTTCAGTCAACGCAACAACCCTCAAGTTGTTTATGTCCAAATACCTTCATGTACTATCCGTTTAAAACCATATTCTTTTAAACAATGTATAGTTGACGTTATAATTACTTTCCAGAAAAATAATTTATACGTCACAAACATTAGTGATTTATTTCTTTGTAAAAATTGCATGTGTTATTCGAAGATATTGAACACAAAACAATAAAATACATTGGAAACTAAATCATAAGTGCCAAACTCTTTTGAAATTTAAATGAAAGCATAGACGATATGTAGGCATCAAATATCAAAGTGCTTATATCTTTAACACTTTATAATCTGACTGAAATTTTCTCAAAAAATATCGTCCCATGACATGTCTTGAGGTACTCCCTCAATAAGACTCCATGCACTTGTAAGTACAAGTTCCCCATTTCATCATGGAACTTTAAACTTGGACAATTTTGCTCAAAACAACACCAAGTTGTTACAAATGCTACATTTAAGTAGTAAACTTTAACAATTAAATTTGTTCACAACAACACCAAGTTGTTTTCCATCAAATAATATTCATGAGATTGTTACTTTGTTCAACATATGCTACTTCTAGCAAGAGTAGCAAACCATTTGAATTCTCAAAACTGTGCCAAACTTTGTTTTAAAAATCATTTTATAATATTTCATTAATTTTGCAATGTACAATATTCATAATATCAATTAGAATTTATGATAACATAAATCAAAACCCAAAAATATCAAACGGTTTTATATTGTTTAGTCTTACTACATATGTACTAAATGTTTTCTAACACGCATGTTAAAAAAATGTTATACTAGCACATTACTGAAACGAACGTTTACATAAAATGTTTTCCAAGAATAAAGTTTATAAAATAAACCATTTCTCATCATTTTTAATTCACACATAGGCAATTAAGTGTTTACATAAAACATTTTCATTCATTGCCATACACAATGTACAATCTCTATCATTGTATTTCTGATACACATTTTCTAGCACACGTGTTAGAAAATATAAGTTATTTTTTATATATAAAACATGACCATTTGGATTTAGAAATCTCAAATTAAAGTTGGTGATAAATCCCACACAACTACACCATCACTTTATGGTGATTTAATTGTATTTTTACTCTTGTAGTTTTCCAATCTCATCAAGTTAGGCACATAGCTACTTTAATACAAGAGACATGGGGTGAAAGAGTCTCACTTAATTAGAGATTTTATTAGAGACATAAACTCTAATAATAACTAATAAATTGACATAAAACTCTACTTAAGAGTTTATCTTCCATATGAAGAGTCTAGTAAATAATTATGATCTCATTAAATTTATATAAATAACAAAACCATCACTTTATGATGATTTAATTTTGAAGTCAATCAAACATCAACTTCAATGTATGAACTTTTATTTCTAAACCATACAAAGCATAATAAAATGTTTATATTCATTAAAATCAATGTTATAACCAATTACTTATATAAAATGTTTACATAAAACATTTCAAAGCATTTGTATTTTAACCATTTTTAACAATCATGTCAAAATGAAAAAAAATTCTAACGCGTACGTTAGAAATATTAACATTTCCAGAAAATGTTAATTCGACTTGCTATAAACACATATATGGTTCAAATAAATAAGTCATTTCCTATACACAATGAACAATTAAAAAAATTGTTTCCAAACTAAACGTTTTTCATAAACGTTTCTAACACACATCTTAGAAATAAATGATTACAAAAATCATTATAAGACTTATTCGTTTATACAATATTAACACTCATTTTTTTAACAATATTATATAAATAATATCATCGTTTCTAACAAGCATGTTAGAACATGAAACATTTACAAAAAAACGTATTGTTTATGAAAATAAAGCCGGTCTAACGCACATATTAGAAAATTTAACGTTTAAAAAAACGTATGGTTTACAATAATAAACCCGATCTAACACAGAAGTTAGAAAAGATTAACGATTCTAAAATCGTTTCAAAAAACCAAACGGTTGAACCAAAACTATTCGTTTTGTACCACGGTATAGGATTTAAGATTGTATCTCAATCTCAAGAAATCCAAACACAACGAGTTGTACTACATACATATTTCCCAAAAAAATATTTATAAGATCATGATATCTAGAAATATTTTATTTATTTGTTTTATTATAAATCTTTTCATGAACCAAAATCCTTATAAATAAGGTTTTAAGATTATAGCAACAATCTCTCGAAATCTGTTTTAAGTTTGTAGGAACTAGGATCACTTTTTATAAAATATAGTTACAAAATATATAATAACGAGACTCTCGTTATTCTTAGGAAATATCATAGTACAATATCGGTTTCGATAACTAAATAAAAAGAATATAAAATATAATTATATAACCAATCTTGATTCAAGCTGCATCTCTGGTGGGTCCTTCACCTGCACTTGATAGCATCCTAGATTGCAACAAAGAGCACACTAAAACGTTGACGATTTTGGTTGAGGCACGTGTTCAACACGCTTCCTTTGAAACAGATTTCGCGCCTCTACTAAAGACGACGCGGTTGTTTCCCAGGGTGCAATAGCCGAAGCAGTATGTACTGCCGAAGATGGCTCACGCGCCCGAGGTTACACTGGGTAATTGTAGTGTTTGAACTTATGGAACAAATAAGGATGTGATGGTGGTGGAAAACAAGTAGAGAGTACTCCACTCTCTAGTTGGTCTTTAAGTGTTCATTCTCATTCTAGTATTGTTCATGTATCAAGCAATACTATATTCTTATATACACAAAAAGAAGCACATAGCCTACTAACTGTACATAAGTTAAGGATTAGTGAAAGGTTTCATTTAATTAGTCACTTAATTAGAGACTTAAAAACTCTAATAAAACTAATTAAATATCATAAGAAGCTTTACTCAAGAGTTTCTCTTTTATTCACCACATGAAGATTCTAATTAATATTTATAATTTCATTAATTATAAATATATTAAATATCCATTCACCAAATTTCTAACAAATCATACCTAGTTTTGTTCCTTTCGCCCTTTGATTGCTTCACAACGGCTAGATCCATCCCAACTACTGCAGATGGGTCGCTATCTTGTGCCACACCCTTGAGAATTTGAAGTCTAGTAGCTTCCCATAATTGGTGGCGTATGCATTTTCATCTGATAAAAGAGGTTTTTCCTTGGGGATACGCGGCTTGATTAACTCAAATTTCTCATCGATTGCAGTAAGTAATTGATATCTTGCTCTTACATTTTGTTGTTGTAGACTTTTATGTCTTCGGGGTCCTTCATAGGGTTTGGGTCAATAGTCATCTAGATGTTCTATAATTTATTCCAGCACTCCTCTAGCATACCTTGTCTTAACGAGTTTGCCCTTTTGTGAAGATCAAATATTTGAGGAGAGTCGGTTCTGACCCCTTACATGACTATAAGTCCATCCCACAGTGCTTTAGCGGTTGGTTATCGTGGGACATTGTTTACAAGGCTTGGTTCATCTTGTTCCCAGTGGATGCAATTCTCTATATTGCATTCCAACTGATTTACTGCATTCCAACTAATTTACATGATTCTTTTTTATATGGGAGAAAAAGAAAATAATTTAAGAAACAAATTACACAATAAATCATTGATTAACATCCCACTAAATATTGATTGATGAATTTCTCCTCATATTTTTTTTTATCTTGATTTTGTTATTTTAGTCCGTTATCTTTGACACCCTAATACCACTCCGACCACCCTATAACCATGAATCAGATTTTGAAGAAATTCTGAACCAAAGAAACAAAAATTATTTTAGGAAAAAAATGTTGGTTTTAAAACTCATAAGAATAAATGTTTTTTTTCTAATTTGATTTATCAATTAAATACGACTATTTTAAAAGTATATTTTGGTTTTGGTATTACCAAACTTTATTTTGGATGTAAATCAATTTTCAATAAAATTTATGTCGTAACATTAAAATATAAATATATATATTCTCTTTTTCTTAAAGATTAGATATTATATTATTATTATAACTATAATTATAATTATATTATATAATAAATCTATTTTATATTTGGTAGCTAGGAACAGTGTTGTTGCCATGTGCGAACCCATTTTTGGCTGTTATTTTTTTCCCATTAATAACGTATTGTGAGAGTTATATAACTTATATGTTGAAAGTTTGGTATGTTTGGTCTTCGGGTGTTGTGGTTAAGGTACCTTGAGTCATATAGTTATACAGTCGAAGTTAAAGACTGTCTGTTATCATGCCCAATGAGTTTTCAAGTCATTCTTGAAAGAGTAGCAGAAGGTTTGTAACCAGTAAATTTAACTTTGGTTGGCGGTGTGCATGATGGCATTCATACTTATCTTTCAAATGGAATTTTGGGTTGATTGTTGAAGAGTTTCTGCTTAATGCAGTTGCTTCCGTGTGTTAATGAATTGAGTGGTTTCTAAGCAGGTCATGCCTTTTATTAGCTGATGGACAGTGCGTCGCGTATATTGCATCATAATAAGATTGTTTATCCGAGGATCGCAAGGCTTTTTTTTAGTAAATTGATGTTGATTTCAGCTGAGATGTTGCTTTATAGTCATGTGGTAGACCTGAACTGTTTGGTAAAGGTTATATGTTATCCATGGCCGACTTCCTTACTTATACTTTATACGTATGGTAATAATATATGTGTCTTTGCAGGTTTGTTTGATATTTTTGTTTTGTTTCAGTTTTTATGCTTTGGACATAACGCCTTCGTGAAGGATTTCTCTGCCGTTCGTGTTTACAGCTATGTTTTAGCGGATTATTAGGCTTTTTGGTTATATGAAGTTGTTTTATGATGAATGTTCTGGATTTTGTTCCTCTAAATGCTGGTTATGGTTGGACACAGTTAATAAAGTTAATTTACATGTCACCAGTTGTTGGTCGGTATTTGTTGTGTTGTGTATCAAAAAATGGTATATTTTAGGTTGTTTTATGTATTCAAGACGTGGTATGCTGGCATGTTTTTACAAAACATGGTATGCTGGTATGTTTTTATGTATTCAAGACGTGTCGTGTTGTGTATCAAAAAAGTGGTATATTTTATGTTGTTTTATACACTGGTTCAAGTTTTAATATTTGTGAAAACATGATAAAATACTATCACACTACATTTCACATTGGGCAAGTGCATCCATCGTTGACATAATATAGTGATGGTACATATAGCAATGTCGTCCAATGATACAACGATTTTTAGTACTGAGTCTTCGTCAACGTTTAGTTAAACCAAAGTAAAGGGTTAAAAATGGCTAAAAAATATAATAAAGAGATGAATAAAATGTTTGTAATCAATTATTAAAAAAAGGTGTTTAGGATATACTTACCTTTTGATGCTTTGTTAACTAAACCTTACCATGCATAACAAGGGCTTGATTGTCAGACGAGGAACTGTGTGTCGTAGTACATAAAGCTGTGTAGTTCTTTGTTAGGGGCCCTCGCATACACAGCCATATCACTTTGAATCAGCAGGGAAATGCCACATAAGGTCGGATCAAACCACAATGGTACCGCCCAAACAACAAGGAAGGTATCTACCACTATGATTTAGTATTAGTTAAGAAAATAGTTTAAGGGGTTTAAATAACTTGTGACTATGATTTCTTTGGTGAGGCATCAATTCCTAAAATGTAGTTATTTTTATAAACTAAGTCCTTTGCGCTTTAGCCTTATCGCCGCACATTGGCAAGAGCTTATCAACCCAAAATCACATTCCGAAACATTTAACCTCCTTTTGAATCATAACATGTTTTGACTCTACATAGACATTAAAAAAACTTGAACATCCCAAGTTAATAGTGACACAAGTTATTAACACACATACATCTTGTTAAGCCATGATTTTAGTTAACTCCCATCAAGGGGGTAAGTTTCCCTAAAACACCTACAAAAAAACTTAGCTAAACATGGCCATCGAGATAGGTTTCATCAAACTTGGAAAAATTATATTAAACATTATAAGCTCGATTACAATAATAGTTCTTGAGGTATTCTTAATGATTACAAAGATTAGAGATAGTGTATAGAAGATAAGTGTGTTGTGGAAAAGAGAGAATAATTGAGCATGTGAAAATGGTTGCCAACGGCCTCTATTTATAGTTTGTTGGAAGTCAGACACGGGGCGTGCCTGGGAGACACGGTCGTGTGTGTATCTATAGCCAGTTTCCCAGACATGGGACGTGACTGGGAGGCACGGTCGTTGTCAGCTCTTGCGGGATCCGCTAGATCTTAGCAAATCTTTTAGAAGCTTAGTTTGTCACGTAGTGCCTAGACATGGAGCGTGCCTTCAAGGCACGAGTTCTGTCTAGGAAGTTTTGATCCAGTCTTCAAGCAGTGGTCTTTGGAAGAAGTGTTGGCAATCTCCGAAATTTGAGGCAGGGGGCATGTCTGGAGGACACGGGCTGTGTCTAGATGATTCTTCAGCAGATTCTTCATATTTATGCCCGATTTTGCTTCCTTTGTTCAACTTGTGTTCATTTCATCCAGGAAATAAAAAACAAATCATAATAAGTCTATTCCAAATATATTCTTAACAAAACCAATAAAAAGTGGGTATATTTTGATATTAAATACATGTGCACTTTTGTTTATATCCATTCATATATTTGAGAAACGAGTTATATGTCTACATATGTATAAAGTGACGTTCTTGGACTATTGTGTGTATGGGTTGTTGTTGTCCTAGTGACCCTATTATGTGGGTGATGAAACCCTCCAATATAATTATATGGGTGACAAAACCCTTCAAGGGTAATTATGTGGGTGATGAAACCCTTTTGGGTAATTATGTGGGAAACGGAGCCATTTTGGTCATTGACGCTAAAATGTTAGTCACACTTATGCGACGAGTACACACTGTCTTCTTTTCATCAAAACGGTGATTTTTTAACAGTGATTTTGTGTAAAACAAAGACAATTTCAAACGGTGGTGAGAAACAGTGTTTTGGATGTTGGTTGGTGACGTGTAAAGTGTTTGTACGATGATGTTCAAAAGCCCTTTTCTTTTCTTTTTAAACGGTGTTTACAAAACCGTTTTGGGATAAAACCTGGTTTTACTTACTATAGAACTCACTCAGCTGATGATTTTGCATGTATTTTAGGTAATGTGACGATTTGAGTTGATAGACGACTCATTGGCTAGTGGCAATGGTTACCCGACACTTTTTGAGCTTAGGCATTTGTGTGTTGAATTGTTTTAAACATATTTTAGTAGATTTGTACCTTGATGATTTGTTCATTAATTACGTTTCTTTTTCGCGACTAGCAATTGAGTTTTAAGATTAAAACTGTGTTGTCCATTTACCTACGAGTAGGGTTTTCCCGGGTTTTGGGGGGGCTTTACATCTTGATTTTTTAAACATCTTATAAAATGTTTGATTTCTAGAATCTGTTGGAACTATAATGATATATTCTGATGTTTAACTTTGAATACTGAGGGGGAATAAGTTCATAGAGGATTTTTGATTTAGTGTTGTTTGGAGTACGTGCGATACCACCTATACCTATGGGTATTTTCGGAATCACTGAACATTCCATTAGAAAGTTTCAGATTCCATCCATATAGTAAACAAATGTTAAATTCCTTTAATTGGTGAAATGTTTTCCAATTTAAATTCCATTACGTACCAAACAAACACGTTTTTGGATGCAATTATTTCCAATTCAAATTCGTCCAAATTCCACGAACAAAACAGGGTCTTAGTATTACATTCTATAAATAGCAACACAAGCCTTATGTTACATTGTCGCCTTAGTATTACATTCTATAAATAGCAACACAAGCCTTATGTTACACTATCGGTCTTTTAAGACGTATTGGGTTGACAGAGAATTATGAACCATTCTAAGTGTCAAGTCTTTCAAGCCTTAAAATGACAACATCCCTATAATTCAAAGATAAGATGGTCATTGTTTGGGCATGGTGTGTTGGAAGAATTAATATGTTGTTAAAGGGTTTGTTGGAATTGTTGTTTTAACATTATTTAGCTCTAGCAAAGTCCTAAACTTGAGTTTGAAATTGACGTGATAAGTTAATCGGAGTCCTTAACTTTTGGGATCAAGGAAGGCTGATACAAGGAAGTGGGTTCCCATATGTGCATATTCTATTGTGCATGCACATGTAAAGATTGTTCATTTGTATATGTTTATCGCAGTAAGACCGAGTCTTGTTGACACACATGAATATAGTTTATTGTTTTAGGTGTTTCATGGCCACACAAATGCGTAGAGTAATTTTTTACGTGTTGCCAATGTCTAGGCGTCTAGCTACTCATTGGGCTATCTGGAGTATATGTAGAGGTGTGAAAAAGCAAAGGACTTTTGGCCTAATGGTATTCAGAAATGTAGAATGGTGTCTTTCTCTAAGAGGTCGAAGGCTCGACTTCGATGGTTGATAGTGGTGTAGAGATGTGAAATCAATTTTAGTATGTGTAATATATGCAAACGTGTGTAATAATCAGTAGCATAATTATTATTACTTCTTATTTTTATTGTTATTGTTATTATATTTATTGGGTGGGGTTCGGCTACAAAGTCCAAATTTCCTAAAAAGTGTAGAAAGTCATAAAACACTATAGTTTCAGTCATAAAACACACCTAAAACCCACATGTAATAAAGTGAATATCATTAAAACACCATATTCAAACCATAATAGTCCATAAAAACTTCAAACACACCATCGTAGAACTATGAATATAAAACACAACATGCTAACCAACATAAAACACAATAATGTTTGTCATTCCATAATCAGAGCCTTATCATCCAAAACACAACACAAAACCTACATATATGATTTTTAGTAATCTTCATTATATTATTTGTGGATTTTTGGTGTGTTTTATGCTTGACATTACGATATTTTATGACTTTTTAAGCTTTTTAAAAAATTTGGACTTTGTAGCCAACTCCTAGCTTATATTTATTATTAATATTTATTAGGTCATTCTAACTTTCCCCGGATTTGGTGTCCCACTTTTCTCTGGAGCATAACCACCAAGCAAAATCACCAATAGGAAGCACTAGCGAATACCAAAGCCATCATTATAGAACTATGGAATACAACTGCCTGCCAACACCAGAGAACTAGCATTGCACATTGCCACTATCACACGCTGCTAATGTCCAAATGCAAATGCATCCACAGGGTGGTGGTGTTGGCAGTGGTGACCAAGCGCTCGCGGTGGCGTGGGTCACCAATGGTGGGGGTACGTTGCGGATGCGACGATAACGAGTGGTAGATTTCTTTACATTAATGATTTTGAGAGAATTAACTCTAATTCGGATTCATTTCCCAACCAAACAAATATAGAATGGAACTGGATTCAAATTTAAATAAATTTCTGTGAGCTAAACACATTGAGAAATAACATTCAAATCGGGATTTCATTTAGTTCTATAGAATTCTACTAACGAAAAGCTCCTTTAGGTTCCTTTACAACCCTATTGTATACAAAAGTTCATAATAATAAGTTATTTTAGTTATCATTGTAACCACAAAAACGAGCAACTGATTTCCCTGTGAATAAAATAAATAAAACCAATCAAAGTAGGAAATACATCAAAAATTCATCTTGGTAGTAGAAAATAAATGCTTTTGAAAGTGGCATGTAAGAAGTTTTAAACAACAATGTACATGGCACACCTTTTTTTAAAGGCCAACAAGCTTTTATTAGAATCTAGGTCATTGCGACTCCTGCATATACACTACACTGATCCCATTATAACATCAACGACTTTGACTTTGACTTTGACTGATTTGTCAATTGCATACAGTTAACCAAAGGTTTACACACCCATGCTAGACAAGTTAAACACACACCAATGTCCCATGATAACATCAACGACTTTGACTGATTTCTTAGCCACAGCAAACCTAAAACTTTAAAACCATTAAAAACCATGTCATTGCGACTCCTGCATAGAAACTACACTGTTTTTTGCATCACAATGTAAATCACCTTTTTTCCACTTCCTTGATCCCCTAGTTGTAGTGTGAAGGCCAAGGAGATCCTTAACCACAAACAAGAATGACGGTATTTTACACCACTGAGAGATGATATCCCATACTACTCGAGTATGATGACATGATACAAAAAGGTGTCACTACTAGAAAATATACATATTTTGATATGCGAACAATGACACACACTTATTTTTTGACATTTGAAAGCGTGTGTCAAGAAAAAAATGTCATGGTTTACAACATTCAGTAAATTTATGACTCTATTTTTGGCGTGTCATCTTTTTAGCGTCATAAAAAATACATGATCTATCTGACACGCGAACAATGACACACACTCATTCTGTGACATGCGAAAGCATGTGTCAAGAAAAAAAGTCATGATTTACAATAGTCGATTAATTTATGACACTCTTTTTTATATGTTATCTTTTTTGCGTCATAAAAAAACACTATAAAATGCGTATGTCAAGCTTTATGACACTTATTTTGTATCATCCTTTTAGCATGTCATGTTATATTTTTTTAAACTAGCTAGTTTAGAACCCCATGTATTATACGGGTTAGAATAAGACTAAGGCAACTTTTTTAAGCTATGTTGCATTTGACTCTAAACTAAATAAAAAAGTCATCAAATTCATGTAAGAATGTATGAAACTTTACGGCTAATAAACATGTAATCGACTATTAAGCCCGCCTCAAATAACATGTTAAATCCACAATTTAGCTAGTAATTGACTTTAAATTTCCATAGATAAAAGACGAACACACCTATATCAAAGCAAAAAGGAACCGTAACTTGGGATTTCAAAGATTCACAAATTGGTTATTAAATCAAAGTGACCGAAAAAAAAATAAAAAGATCAATCGACAATGAAGTCCATATCATCCCATAATTAGTCAAATCGCAAGGCCCTACAGGGAGAAGATAGTCAATTTGGGTTGAGGTGGGAAAGAGGGGTCGGGATAATGTATTTGGAGGGAATGAAAATTTTCTTTTAATAAGAAAATGAGAGGAGATTTAACTTCTTTTTTTTGGGGGAAACACGTGTAAATTAATGTTTGAATGAATCATGATAATTTAATTTAATTTAATTTTAACAAGACATATTATATGATAATGGATGATAACGAATCATACATATCTTAACGTGTCATATTGTATCTTAAGAATAATCATAGCTTTTAATGGAGTATGATTAGTGCAACCCGAACTTAACTCATATTATATTCATTTCAAAGATCTTAACCATAACCCGTACACACATGAAATGAATAATATGAATACTTTTTTTAATAATGAAAATAGCTTGGAAATTGCAACTGTATCTTTACGAAAATAAAAAAAATGATAAAAAAGAATTATAAAATTATTTTCTTTCTAAATACAAAAAGTGTTAACGGGTCAACTTGTTTTACGTGGATTAACCCAAACCCGACCCGTTTAAAAACGTATTGTGTGACTCGACCTAAAATCTCATTTTTTTTATTTCACGTTTGGGTTAGGCTTCGGGTCGCATCAGGAATTGGCACCCCCTAATAAGTCATATTAGGTCATGAAGGTTTAGATTGTGTTGAGGTGAGTCATGTTAGGTCGTAATGAGCTATCATTGTTTATACATGTTTTAGTGAGGCATATCGAGTCTTACGGATTGTCACACCCTAACCCGTAACGGAAATAGAAGTCGGGGTATAATTGGGTTATCATCAAAGCTCATGACATTTACTATGATTAAGTTTCATATTTATTATTTGAAATTTAAGAGAAAATATCCCAAGAAACATACAAACACAAGAAATATTATTCTAAACAAGACATATTTTATTCATCTTCTAAGGCTAATCCTAAGTGTTCATCTCCTCAGCCTGTCCACCTGTATCATGTGTAAAAACAAAGGTTTGGGTCAACAAAAGTTGACGAGTGAATCTAAATTAAACATTTAAACAATTCAATTGTATTGATTAATTTAAAAGATTGTGCAAAAACCATATATGAGCATATGTGTATATATATAAACAAACCACAAACCACATAATATCAACAATGTACACTTGCATGATAAATGATGAACTGTGAGATCAAGGCTCAATCAAACAGAGCCGATCTAATGAGGCACGCGATGCTCAACTCGTATCCAACGAGGAACTGATGAGTCTTGTATGAATGATTTGCACTTAAATGACATAATGTAACCACGTATAACAACAACGACAAAAATATACACATTAGATCACATAATGGTGTTAGCACAAGTTGTTTGAATAAATAAAATATGTAACGACACATGATACACCCCAAAACGTGAATAAAAAAGGGGAATTTGTAAGGATTCACTCACAGTGAGTGTGTTTCCTTGATTGATGATGAATGCGCACAAGTTTGGGATTTAACCACGAGAGAAAACTAACCTAAATAATAACGTAGTAATTTGGTAAATGAATAAAAGTTAATATTTTAATTAATGCTTCTTATTATATTTTTAGGTTATTTTATGGTAATTATGGAGTTTTTAAAACCTAAAAAGTCTTGTTTTTAAGTGTTTTTAATTGATTTTTAATTAACATTTTAAAGAAAACAATAATATAAAATATATTAAAAAAAATTGGATCTTGTCAGACCTGACAAGGTCTGACCGGTTTTATGCGTGGAATTGGTAGCGTGTGTGAGGTTCGAACTCGTGACCTCCCGTATACGTGCACGCAGCTTTACCAACTGAGCTACGTGTCTAACCCGAAATATTCCCTGATTTAATTATTCTTATACGCTAGTTAAGATATTACAAAAAATATTTATTTTAAAAAGATTTTAAAATCAACCGGTGCTCACACCTGAAGTGGAACCCGTGACCTTTGCCATGCTTTGCACCCAGCCTAACCAACTGGGCTGGGTGTCTAACCCATTTAATATAGAAATTATAATATACTTATTAACTTATTGAACAGCAACACAGTTAAGTTGAAAAAAAAAGGATTTTTATCTTAGCAAACCGGCAACAGTGATGGCTCGAACCCGGGACGTGTATATTGTTTTTGCACACAGTCCACCACTGGACTGTGTGTCTAACCCGGTTATTATCCCGGTTTTTATTATATTTATATGAAAACAAAACTTCTTCATCTTCATGTTATCAAACACTTGAGAAACTGTTGAATTCATAACTTTGATATTTGATTCGGTAAGAATGATGATGGTTGCAGGTGAAAAGTGCCAAAAGTTCGCTCTTTTAATCCCAATTTCATCCAAGGAAGTGATAAACCCGAATTAGGGTTTAGGAAACCTTTTGTACCTAAAAAACAAGCCAAATTCGTGTTTTTCCGGATGTCTTACTATAAGCTATGGTCTACGGAGCGTAAGCTACGGTAGAGAGTTTCTGGTCTCAACAGTAACCTATGGTCGACTGACCATAGCTTATGGTCCGCAGATCCCTTCCAAAACTGTTTTCTTCATAACTTCTTCGTTTTAGCTCCGTTTTACGCACTGTTTTCACCCACGTCTTTCGTAATTCAGCCCTCTATCATTCCATCTCCTAAGATCTTTAATTCTACTCCATTTGTTTTCCTTAAAACATGTCCAATCTTCATGTTTAACCTAACAACAACACCATTTTCTCGTAGTTATTCAATTTCACACATTTAAACACATAAAAACTCATAAGGTTAATCACTTAAACATATTAAACACCATTCCAATCCCATTCCATCAGGATCTTCACTTTGTTATTTATGGGTTTTGAGTGTGTTTTATGGCTAAAATTATAGTGTTTTATGACTTTGTACACTTTCTAGGAAAATTAGACTTTGTAGCCGAACTCCACCCTATATATATACATATATATATATATATATATAACCTCAAAACCTATGGGACTATCTATCTAGAAAATTTAAAACTCATAACTTAGTAAGCCTAAATAAAAATAATTGATCTATGATCCATTAACCTACATAGTAATAATAATAACAAATTAACATCATTAAATAAAAAAGAAACAAGCACAACAACGACGTGGAACAATCATTGGCCACCACACGTCATGACCCCAACCTGACAACGACGAGGACAAGCACCAAGCGACGAACACGTCCACCAGCCTCTATTACTTACATAGGTCAACCATCATAGCACCACAACCACTCGCACTATGTCTTTGTTTTGTTCCACCTCCTTGATTCCTATAATTTAGCCCTAATTAATAATGCAAGGAGAGCTTCATGAATCATCTGTTAGCTGTTATGGTATGCCATTCTAATACTATGACTTTGCTATGTTTATTGTTGACTTTACTATGTGTATTGTTTAACGTTAATCATTGGTTAAAATTTTTTTTATATAATTTATTAGGGCCTTGTGGCCTTTTTTTCATATCGTATGTGACACTTGAATCCTTAGGAGCGACAATTGTTTATGTTTATGCTATGTTTTTTAGTAACTAATGAACTCAATACAATATATTTTCAATGATGGTCAATTAAGGTTGATATTGGTAAATGATGGTTAGTTATAGTGGATTAGAGTCAGTTTTAGTCAACGATGACGATTAGTGTCATTTAGATAAATGATGGTTAACTTATAATCAACATTGTCTAGTTGTATATGTCTATTATGCATAACAATTATAATTTATATGTCTTTTACAAGACAAAAAATCATACAAGTGCTGATTTACTATTTATATATTGTATATATATTTAATTAATTTACCCTTTTATGATTTTATATTTATTATAACTATACATTGTGTATTTTATTACGTGCATATTTTTTATTTTTTTAAATTATTTATTTGTAACCAGTTTTGTGATAATGTTTATGCATATCTCTTAAGAATTAACATCTATATAAGTTTTTTATGTATAACATATAGATATAAAATTCGTATATCTTAATTTATTTTTTAAGAAAAAAAAACAACTTTAATTTCTAGCGCCACCCAAATCAGGTTCCCCTCCAATTTAACCCACTCAGCTTCAAAATTTTGTATCATCTCTCATTTTCACTCTCCTGCCATTTCCCTTAACCCTAATTAATTCCCTCCCCAAAATTCATCCACTAGTCATCGTTTCCCCCTTCTCGTAAGCCTAATCAAAGCTAAGCGCACCACCGACGGATTTTGCTTACTGCAACCCCGCTATTGTTGTCAACGGTCTAGATTATTTGTTGAAATTGCGATTAGATCTCAATAATGATAGATGCAACTAGGTGAGAAATTTCTGTGTATATATGTCAATATTGTTAGTTTTCTCGTCAAATCGAATCCCCTTTCTTAATTTTACGCAGACTGATCGACGAACAGAGTTGCAGTGTCATCTAAACACAAGTTATTATTTAAAAAGTGACTTCACTACTACAAAAATCGTCTTTAATGACACGCGAAATGAAAAAACGTCCTCGTTTATATAACCAATCACGTATAAGTGTCATTTTGATTGTTTAGTACATATGCTTTTGGTGGTGGTAGACTGACTGGTAGTGTAGATGGAATAGTAATAAAATGAGCGAATGAATTGCTATTTGTTTTCTTGTTGTTGATTAGGTGTTTGAGGTATTGCATTGTTTCTGATAATAAGGCGCTTGAAAATCCTGATTATTTGTCTGTACTCTGTATAATCAGATCTGAAATGGTTTAGTAGGATCACAAGTTATTTGTAGGCGATTAGAATAATAGATTATGATATTCGCTTTTTTACCATGTGGGGTTTTAATTGGCTTGTAACTATATAAATCTTCCCCACAAGTCGATAGTAGAAAGTGTAATTGATAGCTTTGGTACTATATTACTCGATCTTCAGAAAAGAAAACATATCCCTTAAGCCATGTAAGTTCATTCTAAGAACTGGTATTTTAATCAGCTTTTATGACTTTCATGAACAAATTATGCTTTCACTTTTAATAATCATTTTTAACAGCAATGTAGCCACAAAACTAATTACTAAAGATAACTTTTTACATCTTCTTGTAAACTACATATATGTCAATTCCTCAAATAATAATGTTTGGTTATTATCTATTCGTTCTAAAAATGATTTCATAATTTGTAGACAATACAAACGTTTGTTAAAAATATTTTAACTTCATGTTTGCAGACACTTCATTTAATAGAAGGGAAGGTTAGGATGCTATGGTGCTAATGGATGTATGGTTAAAGGGTTGTCTCTTTGATGATGGAATCAAATTAGTAAGAATTGCACTACTTTGTTTAAAACATGGACCTTGAGAGAGGCCCGATACCAAATTGGTTGTAGATGCCCTTACTCCTCCTTATAAATACGCAGATGTAAGCGCACTTAATACTCCTATAACATATAAAAATATATCAATACATTATTAGAATCTAGTTTCTTGTTTTCATTTAGTGGTATTTTAACAGGCTTGATCCCTTGCATTGGTTTCACTACTTGGAGATGCTTGCTAAAATGGATTAAACCTACACAAGATAGTAGAAAGGATTGGATATACAAGCAAAAAGTGGGTTGCGGATGAGGTAATACGTCAAACAAACATAAATAGTACATAGAACTGTATTAATACATTAACGAGTGTTGAATCTTCTTGTGTTTAATTATTTATTTGTAGTGTGCACTGTGGATTAGAGTACGATATGTTTATAAGGCAGTGGATATTGTGTACCATTTGCACCAAATCAATATATGCAGAATGGCCTAGATGGAAATCTTGGATCTCTTTATCCTCCATCACCATTTCTAACTGCTCAGCGTTCAATAAGAGAACAGGTAAGTTGAGATATGTTTGGATTAATTAACACTGCCGCAATCTGCTTTCCAAAAAAATAGGTTTGGATTCTTTGATGTGATTTTAAAAAAATGGAGTACAGCATGATGAGTATCTTGCGGCATTGCAAGCTTACAGAGAAAAAAGAGTTACTAGAGCAGCTACGGAAGAGGAAAGGCGTAAGGAAGAACATGCACGCATTACGCATAAAGCTAGAAGAAGAACAAGTGACTTTTGTTTAATATAGTTTTTAAGTAAATTATTCATGCTATTTAGAGTGTGTGTCTCCTCTTTTGATAGCGAATTTCTTGTTTTTAACTCTCTTTTACCATGGTTTATGAATATTTTTTTCTTATCATGCCCTTTTAACTAAATTCTGTTTGTTTACCCATGTTTTTCTTAACGGCTTAAGTTTTCATCAAAACCGCCTTTGACGGGGCTTGAACCCTTAACCCCAATAGCTTTGCCAATTGGACCCAACCCCCCCCCCCCCCCCACCCCCCACCCATTTGTTATCCCATGTTAATATTAGTGTTTGCTTGTCAATTAATATTGTTATTAGTTTTAGTTGAGGGTCTGAATGATTCTTATTTTACATGTTATCAAGCTACTATATTGGTGTTCAATCATGTTATCAACGTTACTATATTAGTGTTCAATCATGTTTATTAAACTTGTTATAAAGTTCTATACTTTGGATATTATTAATCCTGTAATATTCATGTCAATCCGGAAGTACTGAATGTGGCTATTATGTGAAGTTTATGAAGGAGATAGCTTACGAAGGAGTTGAAATAATAGACCATGACAATGTAAGTTTAGGCAAATGTTAGCATATGTTAGAGATATATGACCTTTATGTCCAAACAAATGCCTAAATTCATAGATTAGATTTAAATTTGATTTTTTAAGATTTATTTTATTTAATTGTTGTCTCAGGTTAGGGAAAGAGTAGAGGAATACTCGGCTACAGATGTGCATGTCATTTCCGAAGAATGGTCAAGTTATGCGGCTACCTTTATTTTTAAGTGATAAACCATATTTTTGGTGTTGACAAATGTATTTACAAATAATATTTTTGTTAACGTTAAAATATTTGTAGTATACTTGACAAATGATTATGTAATGAGTTGTTTTGGTAAACATATATGCATTTTGTTATGTAATGGATTAATTGTTATTGTTATTATATATGTAAGTGAGGTGATTTAATAATATTTTAAAAATATTTATTTAAACAATTAAAAGATGACACGCGTAAATGAGTGTCATAATTGCGTGTTGTAAACACGTGTCAAAAACGAGTGTCGTCATTAATGTGTGTAATAAATGTGTGTCATGAAAAGATGACACACAAATGCATCTCATGTAAATTTTATGACCCGTCCATCAACGACACGCTTTGGCGTGTTATAAGTACCCTTTCATGACACGCAACGCGTGTCAAGAAAGGTGTTTTTTCTAGTAGTGTGTTCCGTACTTTCCTCATGTCCACCATACCAAACACAGTCAAGTGATCTAATAGATATAATTCTTCTCGAAAATGAGACAGTGGTCGGTAACTAGTCTAGTCCCAACCAACCGACATGCCAAAAAATTTCACTTGAGAGGAACCTAGTTTTTCCATTCAAACTCTACCCCACCATTTAAATGAAACCTAAGTTGCAACCTTGACTTAAGACTTCTAGTGGAAATCAAACCTGATGGCTAAGGGACATAAGCTCACTTGTCTTCACCCACACCCCTTACATAGTTCTCATGATTACCAGAAGATGGTTTAGTTCACTTTACTCCTCTTGGGATCGCGGTTGTCTGAC
Source organism: Scalesia atractyloides (assembly GCA_947069175.1). Classification (NCBI taxonomy): domain Eukaryota; kingdom Viridiplantae; phylum Streptophyta; class Magnoliopsida; order Asterales; family Asteraceae; genus Scalesia; species Scalesia atractyloides. The sequence continues at coordinate 83,885,022 of CAMTDV010000022.1, read as the reverse complement.
CTGCTAGAAAGTCGTCGACCAGACCCCATCCACTTCAACAAGCCTGTCCGCGACATGGACCTGTTTTCTCCTCTCCAAAGCGAATAAATTGGCAAACTCTCTAACCAACGTTGACTCACCATACCAGGAATCTAACCAGAACATAATACTTCTTCCAGTACCCAAAATTCCATGGGATAGACTTGACAAATCAATGTACACCAAATATCTCTAAATCATGCTAAAGTTTTACAACATGTTTCCATGTCCCTGAAAGTGAAATTTTTTTCAATGTGACATTCCAAGACCTTGAATTTTAATGTAGCTGGGCTCCAAATTACCTTTCTCCAAAGGCCAGTTTTGTCGACCTTGAACCGCCACCACCACTTTGCAAGTATCGCCAGATTTGTATTCCCAAGCGACCCAATACCCACTCCACTATATTCCTTCGGAGCTATAAAGTTTGGTGGGCTCAGGCTTAGCAAACTAAAGGATACTAATATAGCCCTATTGTCAAAGTGGATGTGGAGATATAAAAATGAACTTAATAATATATAGAAGTTGTGGAAGCGGTTAATGATGTTCTTCACAACAAAAGTGGAAGTTGGTCCTTGCTTCCTGTCAACAAAAATCTAGCTGGAACTTGGAAAAATATTATATATGTTTGATCGACAAAGTTGAACAAATCTTCAGCAGCTTGTTAAAGGGGTGGTTGGGGATGGGGAGGGGGGGGGGGTTATTAGATTTTGCTTAATCCATGGGTGTGCAATGTCCCGTTAAAGGACCACCTCCCTCATTTATCCAGGTTTGCGTAGGAAAAAGAATGCAAAGTGGCAGATAGGTTCAACAGTGTGGAGGGGACTTTTTCGGGCTGTTGGAAGTGGAGCTGGGTGCACGTGAGGAAAAAGATAAACTAGCCTGCTATAGTGGTCTCTTGTCTAATATGTTGTTATCGGATAAAAAAAGATAGTTGTTCCTGGGTGGGTGGCAAAGACATAAAGTTCTCGATTGGGGTTGTTAAACGGTTTCTGGGCGGAGGAGCTGATTACAGCAGTGGTTCGTTTTCGGTTGGGGGGTGCCTAAGAAATGTAATATCTATATGTGGCACGTGGTAATGGATAAGATCCCAATGATAGTTGCTCTTAGGGCTAGAAACTATTATAATGGTGATGACACAGGTTGTGAAATCGATAATCATACACATCCAAGTATAAGGGTTAGTTAGTATATAGTTTAAAGTTAGTTAAATGGTTATTACAAATTATAGGGACTAAAGGTGGCAAACCAGAAGTTGATAACCACCACCCCAAGGGTTGCGAAATCCCTTGGGAGACACCTGTTTGATTTCGGCAGCAAGGAGAAGGAAGGGATGCGACTATTGGACATGCCTCTTCATATTGAATCTCATCAACATATTCAAGAGACGCACCCATTCGTGAAAGGACGTGTCTAGTCACTCTCATCCATTAGAAACTATAAATATGGCTTAGATTTCATTTGTAAAATGCATTCCATTGTATTCAAATTCGGTATTCAATAAAGTTTAGTTTATTATTTGTGTTCTAGAGATCAAAGATCATTCTTGGCAACAATTGGAATCAGAGCATCAGGCTCTAGGTATCGCAGGGAATTAGCGATCAGGTTACTTTTCAATTCGCAAGTTCAATTCATTTTTATTTTCGTTTCAAGGTTATCGAACCAGGGGTAGGAATCTAGGGTTTTTGATTCAGGGGTTTAACGTGAATTAGATTCTTTGGTTATTACGCATTTCGGGAAATCGCGTGTTAAGAATTAGAGGTTTTGTGAAACCAAGAAAAAATAAAGTTTGTTAAAAGGTGAAGATTGTTCGGTCAGAAGTTATGTGAGGAACAACTGGATCAACTCCACAGATGGCAATTCGAAAGGAGGGAAGTTCTCTTTCCCAATTTTAGTGTCCAATCCTTAAACCGACAAACTATACAGTTTGGGCAATTCGCATCAAAACGATTTTAGAAGCGAATGAAATTTGGGAAATGATTGACCCGACAGAAAATACGCAGGCGAATGTTAAGAAAGACAAGGCGGTAATTGCTTATCTGTTCCAAGTTATACCTGAAAATGTTGTATTGCAAGTTGCAAGACTTCAAAGGAAATTTGGGAGAATTTGAAAACAAGACACGTTGGTGTTGATCGGGTACAAAAGGCTCGTTGGCATACACTAATGTCAGAATTCGAGTTAATGCAAATAAAAGAAGACGACATTGTGGACTCTTTCATCGCAAAGATAAACAGTGTTGTGACAAGGACAAGTGAATTAGGGACAACACTGAGTCAACCAAATCTGGGACGCAAACTCCTAAATGTCGTGCCAGACAAGTTCACTCAGATTGTCGCCTCCGATCTAGACACAATGACGCTAGAAGAAGCAGTCGGAAGGTTAAAGACTTACGAGGAAAGGCTAATGTTAAAAAAAGGAAGCCAAGGAGATAGCCAAGATAAATTGATATTTACACATCATTACAACAACTGAGGCAGAGGAAGACAGTTCGGAAACCGCGGGCGTGGCATGCTCAACCAACCGCGTGGAAATTGGCGAGATAATAAAAACAAGTAAAGCACTAAGGGTGAAGGATCTTCGTACAGACCTAAAGGCGGAAATTCTAGAAATTGGAGGAAATTTGCAAGAGGTCAAACAGACACAAGTAAGATCCAGTTTTTCAAGTGTCAAAAATTCGGACACTTTAAGAAAGACTGTCCTGAGAAAGATGTTGTACAAGAACACTCAAATCTCGTCGAGGAAGACGAAGCACTAGTATTTCTAATGGCAATATAATGTTGTTCAAGAAAAGGTTCTATTAAACAAAGAACGCATAGAACCGACAAGGTACGCCACAGAAGATGAAAGTCTATGGTACTTAGACAAGGGGGCAAGCAACCACATGACAGGGGTGCGAAGTCACTTCAGAGAATTAGATGAAAAGGTGACGGGGCAAGTACGTTTCGATGATGGATCGCACGTAGAGATTAAAGGCATAGGTTCAATGCTGCTTGAATGTCTGAAGCAAGAACAAAAGATTGTTTCTCAAGTATACTACATTCCAAGTCTGAAAAGCAACATATTGAACCTCGGACAACTCATAGAAATTGGTTGCAAAGTAGTTATGGACACAGACTTACAAACAGTCCGCGACAGAACAGAAAGTTACTAATGCGAGTCAGGAGAATGAGGAACAGGCTATACAAAGTGAAGTTGAGGATTGGAAGGCCAATCTGCCTACTCTCAAACACAGAAGATCTAGCATGATTATGGCACGCAAGGTTAGGCCATTTACACTTCAATGATATCAAAGAAATGACTCGAAAAAACTTGGTACATGGAGTTCTTCAAATAAGTCATGCCAGTCAAGTGTGTGACGGATGCTTATTAGGAAAACATAGTAGGACACCATTTCCAAATCAGGCGAATTCATATCCTTAAAACCTCTAGATTTAGTCTATGGAGATTTATGTGGTCCTATATCACCACCAACAAATGCTGGGAAGAAGTACATATTTCTACGTGTAGACTACTGCATTCGCTACATGTGGGCATATCTACTAACTACCAAGGATCAAGTATTCGAAACTTTCAAGCAATTCAAGGAAAATGTGGAGACAGAAACACAACCAATTTAAAGATGCTAAGGAAAGATAGAGGAACAATTCACGTCAGCTGAATTCAACAAATATTGCAAAGACAACGGCATAGCAAGACAGCTTACAACGTCGTTTCCCCACATAAAAATGGAGTAGTGGAAAGAAGGAACAGGACGATGTTGTCAACTACTCGGAGTATACTAAAGGGAATGAACATGCCACATAACTTTTGGGGTGAAGCAATAAGACATACGTTATATGTATTAAACCGGATTCCAACGAAGGCTTTGGTGAACAAGACCCCGTATGAAGCTTTGAAGGGAAGAAAGCCGAATCTGGAACACTTAATGGTTTTTGGATGCACAGCATACACTAAGGTATTACCACTTCAACAAAAGAAGTTAGATGATAGAAGTGCACATATGGTTTATCTTGGAATAGAAGAAGGATCAAAGGAGTACAGATTATATGATCCAGCGAAGAACAAGATATGTGTCAGCAGAGATGTAAAGTTCATGGAAGGTCAACCATGGAACTTGAATAGTTATATGGAAATAGTAGATTTAGGGAGTCTCGAATGGACGAACTTTTTCATTCAAGAAATTGACAACCAACCAGAGTTAGAAGAAAATGCACCAAATAGTCCTGATAGTAGCAGGCCACATCATGAAGATTCGGGAGAAGATCAGACAGAAGAACAAGACTCCTCCGTAACCCCGTCAACACATTCGTACAATCAAAACTCATCAGGAAGCTCAAGTAGATTATCAAGCAGAGGTCCATCTACATCTGAAAGTACAACAGAGAATATTAGTGACACTCTAGTGAAACTGAGAAGTCTCGGATAACTATACGAAGAGACGGGGAAATTCAACTAGATCCACAAGAATTGCTACTTGCTGGAGAAGACCCAAGGAATTACAAGGAAGCATCTAGTGATAGAAAATATATTGAAGCAATGAAGGCTGAGTTAGACTCAATAAACAAGAATAACACTTGGAAATTGATAGAATTGCCAAGAGATCACAAGGCAATAGGTTTAAAGTGGGTATTCAAGACAAAGAAAGATACAACCGGAAACGTGGTTAGACACAAAGCAAGGTTGGTAGCAAAAGGATACGTTCAGCAACATAGGATATACTTTGATGAAGTCTTTGCACTAGTAGCACGCATAGAGACAGTTCGACTAATGTTGGCTTTAGCAGCATATCAAGGTTGGGAGGTACATCACTTAGACGTGAAGTCTACATTCTTACACAGAGATCTCAAGGAGGGGGTCTATGTCTCACACCCAGAAGGATTTGTAAAGCCAGGAGATGAAGGAAAAGTCTACAAATTATCAAAAGCACTATATGGATTAAGACAAGCACCACGTGCTTGGAATACGGAGTTAGATCAAACCCTAAAGTCACATAACTTCAAGAAGTGCACTTTAGAGAATGCAATATATACAAGGACGAGTAAGACTTCTACACTGATAGTCGGAGTCTACGTCGATGATTTGATAGTCACTGGAACATCAAGGAATGAGATAGATGTTTTCAAGTCTCAAATGGAGAACAAGTTTGAAATAAGCGATCTAGAATTGCTAGCAAATTATCTGGGAATAGAAGTTATTCAAGAAGGGGGTGAGACAGCCATTAAGCAGACATGCTATATTAACAAGATACTCAAAGATGCTGATATGTTAACCTGCAATGACACAAAGATTCCTATGAATCCAAGAACACAGTTAACAAAGGCTAAAGAAGGAGATCTAGTAGATGCAACGTATTACAGAATCCTGATAGGTTTTCTTAGGTACTTATTGCATAAAAGACCAGATCTATGTTACCAAGTCAGTCTGCTTAGTAGATTCATGCAAGAACCAAAGGAGCATCACTTGAAAGCAGTGAAGCAAGTACTACGTTATATCAAAGGAACTAAAGAGCTGGAATCATATACAAGAAGCAAGGAGGATGTAAGATCACAGGTTATAGTGATAGCAGTTACGGAGTTAACACAGACAAAGGAAAAGGAACAACTGGTCTAGTATTCTACTTTGGAGAATCACCTATAACCTGGTGCATATAGAAGCAACAGATAGTGGCACTCTCATCATGTGAATCAGAATTCATGGCAGCCACTACGGCAGCATGCCAAGCACTATGGCTTAAAAGATTGCTAAGTCAAGTAAAAGGCTGGAAGGAGGAGAAGATAACACTCAGGGTGGATAATGTTTCTACAATAGCATTCATGAGGAATCTAGTTTTTCATGGATGAAGCAAGCACATTGATACACACTATCATTTCATAAGAGAATGCGTGGAGAATGAGGATATCAATGTGGAACACATCAGTGGAGAACTACAACGGGCAGACATACTAACTAAGGCACTAGCAAGGGTCAAGTTTGCTACAATGCGAGAATTGCTCGGAGTTCAAGATCTACAACAGCTTAAGGATGTTCATGATTAGGGGGTGAATGAAATCGATAATCATACACATCCAAGTACAGGGGTTAGTTAGTATATAGTTTAAAGTTAGTTAAATGGTTGTTACAAAGTATAGGGACTAAAGGTGGCAAACCAGAAATCCCTTGGGAGACACCTGTTAGATTTCGGCAGCAAGGAGAAGGAAGGGACGCAACTATTGGACATGCCTCTTCATATTGAATCTCATCTACATATTCAAGAGACGCACCCATTCGTGAAAGGACGTGTCTATTCACTCGCATCCATTAGAAAATATAAATATAGCTTAGATTTCATTTGTAAAATTCATTCCATTGTATTCAAATTCAGTATTCAATAGTTTATCATTTGCGTTCTAGAGATCAAAGATCATTCCGGGCAACAGGTTGTGTCTTATGCAATACTAGTAAAGAGACAACGGAGCATCTTTTCTGTGCGTGTTACATGGCAGCTGCCGTTTGTAACCATGCATGTTAGCGCCTGGTGCAAGGTTAGTCCGCTGATGTTATTCTAGATCAAAGACTTAGCAGAGGTGCACAATCATTTGGGGCTGGGAAGGAAGGATATTAGTGCTAAAGTGTATTATTATGGTTGCATGTTGGTGCTTATGAAGGCGATCGAGGAACAATAAGAAATTCTCTAACATGGATGTGAATATCAATAGTATCATTCAAGATATAAAATTGTTAGGCTACTTGTGGTATAGGAATAGAGTGAAAAACATTTTAGTAAAAAAAACTTAAATGATGATCATAATGCAATTTAATGATCTCTTTTTTATAGACAACAACAATGAAAGTGACCATACTTCTTGCTTTATAATTAAAGATATACTTTTAATTTGAATTATAGGATTCATATAGAGTCTCTTATATACTCGTACGAGCAGTGACGGAACTACAGGAGGGTCTGGGGGTCAGTTGACCCTCAGGCCGGTAAAAATTTCAGTTTATTGAGCAGTAAACAATTTTTTTTTTTGTTTTAATAGCTGGCCCTCTTGATTCTCTTGTGAAAAGCATTAAAGTAGATGAAAAAGTAGAGATATTTGAAGGTTTTCTGTCCAGATGCGGTGGTCCGGCGAGTGGCAGTCCGGTGGTCTGTTATTGTTTGTAAAGACGCAGAGAGAACTGAGAAGAAGAAAAATGGTAGAAGAAAGAGAAAGAAGAAACACGTTACATGATATATAATATTAAATAGTTAAATGCTTTGTTATGGGCTTGAAGGAATCACGGCCTTTTCTAAAAGAAATAAGGTCCGTCCAAAAATAAAAACCTAATATCTTTTTATTGAATATTTTATTGGTTGTATTATATTTCTCATGAGAGTTTTTTTTTCTTTTTCTGAGCCTCTGATCTCCTCTTCGAAACTTTGAAAAATGAAGTTTTGTAGAGTTGAAAACTAGAAAAGTCACATCCACCCTTCTGCACTTCACCATCATGAACTAAGTTTTGTTTTTTAGGTTTTTTCTTTATTATTATTATTATTATTCATGAATTGACTACAGTAGCATTTTATATTTTCAGAATGCGGGGTGGGGGCTTGACTTGGGGGCTTTGCACGACATGTGGTAAAAATAGGCTCCATCAGAGCACCTTAAAAAAGTGTGGTGTGGAGGGGGCGTGATGTGATGTGGCTTTACCAGCCATGTGGATTTTTTTTAATTAAAGTAGTCAACCAAAGCCAGCCATATTGAGCCAACCAGCTCACTCTGCCCCCCCCCCCCCCCATGCTAGGCGGAATACCCACGCCAAAGGGGTAACGACCAGCCCAGCACCAACCTGGATGGAAAAGCTGGCGTTGAAGGGCAACCCACGTCCCCAACCCAAACCCATACCCTACAGTCTCACAGTGAATTGAGTTGTCAATTTTATATTTTATTCTATATAAACTTTTCTCATAATTTTCTACTATTTTGGGTGTAGAAATGCGAATATATGAAGATATTCGGTAAACAAAACTCAATCCATGTATAACTTTAGTGAATATAACAATAAAACAAATTGAGTGGAATTTGAATTATTTGAAGATGCAATTGTCGGAGATTCGGCGTTGCGTAAACAAGTTAATAATTATTTGATTAATATACGAGAAGGATTAAGAAGATGGTACATACGATAGTTCCCTCCCAACCAAAATATTTTTTACAATGATTTCAAGCTAGTAGCTGAAACGTCAATTAGTAGAAAAAGTGATTGATGTAATTTAATGAATGTAAAACGGCTCTTGTTTAGCAGCAAAAATTTTATAAACTTGACAATTAGAAAGTTTGTAAAATAGTTCATCTTCAACGAACATTATACTAACGAGGTTCTTTAGTTTGTGGAGGTGGGTCACCCTGGGATCTTTTAATAAACGGATGCCATAGATATTGCCTTCATAAGTACACTTTTCAATGGTGTGAATAGTCCTTTAGTTGTATTGGACTACTGGTTATTTATCATGTTATATATATCATTCTTAATCTCTAAATGAACAAATATTTTCCTTCCAATCCGAATATGAAATTTAAAGTTTTTCTAGTGTAGCTTTTTAGAAAATTTTCTATTGTTGATGATTACATTAAAATAATTTTTTTGTTAAATGTGATCTTCTAATAACGTTGATGAAAGCAATAGAACGCCCTCCACGTTACATCCTATTAATTCATTCTCCAAAGAAAATTGATGACCTAAAAATAATAAAGTTAATAACAATTAACTTTACCTCTATCTATTTATTTTTAAGAAAACTTACGACATGAAAATGTTGCTTTTGTTATATGTTATACTTTACTAGATATTAATGTTACCAATGAGTACGTATCGTGTGAGATTCAAATCAAGATATTTTTGAGGACGATTTACACTAAATACAACTCAGTCTGGGTAAAATTTATATCTATACGTATATTAACCTTTGAATAGTTCTTCATTCCCATTGATCCATGTTAGTGGTCATAGACCACCTTATTATTTTTCAATTTATAAGATAGCGTAGATTAATACATATACATTATATTCATAAAGTAAACATAAAAGTGCGACTCGTGGAACTAGTAGGCCACGCCACCATGCTTCCATTTAGGAGGCCGTGTCCCTTTCCTGGCCCGACCTCATCCAAATTTTAAAGCCTTTCACCCTCCCCTTTTCCCTTTTTCTTTTTTCCTTTTATAATTTTCTTTGTTGAATTCTTTTATCACTTTTTTTTGTTTTTCTATGTTTTAATCTTAAAGCTTCTTTATTATTGAATTCACCCCTCCCCTTTCCTTTCAGAATTTTCTTTTTTGAATTCTTTTATCACTTTTTTTTATGTTTTAATCTTAAAGCTTCTTTCTTATTGAAAACATATTTTTTTAATTTAAATTTAACTAAACAATGAAGCGAAATATATTTGGGCTTTCTTATCATCTGTTTGTCTTAACGAGTACATCAAAGCGACCGAGTTTCTCGCACCTCACCACTTTTTTATATAGCACATATTTTATACTCGCATTAACTGGTTTTATCATACCACCCGTAGCAGAGCGCTAGCCCTCCCCTAGTTAAATACTTAAATATTATTAAAAACTAAAAAAGAAAAATAAAACATGAAAATTAAGAAAGAAAAACAATAAAAATAATCTTTTCTTTAATTTTCAAACGTAGAAGTGGGAGCTTTGTAACACAATAAATTATTATTATTATTATAACAAAAAGAGTATTAACCGATAAGAAAACCCTGTATTCACGATCTGTCACCGAATCTATCTCTCTCTCTACCCTGCTGTATCTACACATTCTCTCTCTCTCTCTCTCTCTCCCACCTCAATAAACCCAAACCCAGACCTAAACCCAAATCAATTTGAGTTCCCAAAGATCAAAGCTAAAGAAAACCCCTAATCTTAACAACAAGATCCACCCTCAATCCACCATGAACGATCTTTTATCTGTAAGTTTCTTTATAAAAATTCGATCTTTTTTTGTTTCTTTATAATGGGTCATTCGAATTATTGATCAAGACAAGCTGCATTGATCACAAGTGTATAGATTTTGTATGTTGTTGTGAAGTTTATAATAAATGTTTTGGATCTTGTTTTAGATTTGATCTTTGTTGGTGTTAAATGTTGACTGTATAGGTTGTATTCAGCTGGGATTTGGGAAGTGATGGGTGGGTGGGTTGACTGGTGTTGGTTGTGTGATCATTTTGCTTGATTGGAGTTTGGAGTGATTATAACATTTGAATTTAACTCCTTCGAAAAGAACAAAAAAAGAAAGAAATAAGTTTTGAGTTGAGGAATTGCTTTTGGTATGGTGGTTGAAGTGGATTTTTTGAGATTAGTTTTTCTAATTTTTTTTTTCACCAATTTTAAATCTTTTGTGTATTTAATGGTGATTCTTGAGTCTTTTTATGTGGTTAATGAATCTTGGGTAGGAATCATAGGGAATGGAATCAAATTTAGAGTTTAAACTAGTTTGTATCGCGTTAAATTGTTATCAGTTTTGAAAGTCGAATGGTGTGCGTATGAATTATGGCTATTGGGGGTTTGTGTTGGTTTGTAGTTAGGGATAACTGAATAAGTATGTGTAGTGTAAAGAGTTTCATAGTAGGGTTGAATGGAAAGTAGGAATCGGAATGGGTATGATTATCGACAAGAAGAAAGCCGCGATTCAAGAAGAAAACTGTGGGAAGAATCCAGCATTTTTTTGGGTTTCATTCTCATTTGAAACCCATAACCATGACCCGTCAAACCACAAACTCTCATATATGATATACATTCATTTGAGGCCTTGAGGGTTTGAGAGATTTCTGCGTTTTTTGGGGTTCATCCCTGTTTTTATAACTCATAACCATCAACTAAAAAGTCCTATCTTGAGTGATACACATGCCTTCTTTTTCCATGCCTATACACGTGTTCCCGAATAAATCAAAACGTATTCCACGAAAATTGGAAAATAGGGAGTATCAGATTCTCTAGCTTATATGAGCTCAATGTTATAAGCTATTAGTTGATCAATAGATGAAAGTGATTGGTTTGATATAAAAAAAATCAATTTAGGAATGCCCATTCAGCAGCAGTTTTGTTCCTTAGATGGTGTCAATATTTTGCAATATTACGGTTGTTATAAGATATTTATGTGAATGATGGTTGTTCGTTCTAATCAACTGAAATCTGCATTAGTTTTCATTATTTGGAGGGAAATCTTTATTATGACACTCGACAGTTCTACGTGTATTACTATTTACTATATACTAGGGGTGTAAACGAGTCGGGCCGAGCCCGACTAGGCTCATGCTTAGCTCGTCGTGTTTTTATGAAGCTCGAGCTCGGTTCAGTTCGAGTCTACTTATTTGAGCTCGGCTTGCGAGTAAGACCCAATATGCTCGAGCTCGGCTTGACTCGGTTCAAGCTATTTTGAGAACAATCTGGGCTCGAGCTAAAATCTCGGCTCGAGCTCGCTTCGATATCGCTTTAATGAGCCAAAGCTCGGCTCAAAAATATTATTAGTTTAATACATATGAGGCTAAGTTGAAACCGACTTGGGCTTTTTAGGATTGGGTTATAATATCATTATCTTTATAATATATAAAAAAAACTAAAATTTTGTGCATCATCCCGAGTAGCTCTCGAGCCTCTGGGCTTGTTTACATCCCTACTTTATGCATGCATGGTTTGTGCATGATTTCAATGTCATGTGTTGAAACATATTTATTGAATGACGATTTCATAGGAATCATTTGAGAACCCTCGAGATCAAGATAATGGATATGGAGATCTTGAAATGGGAACACAACGTAATGTGGATTCCGGAGAGTCAGGGTTGGATGAATTTTTCAAAAAGGTGAAAAATCTACTTCCAATATATATTATACAATTCTAAACGTCTAATTTTGTTAGCTTAACTTATGGCACTTATTAAATTTGTTTTTTCTTTTGCTAGGTTCAAGCCATTGAGAAACAATACGAGAAGCTAAATAAACTACTAAAGAAATTACAGGTCTCCCCCTTTCTCTCTCATACACTATGTAGTTAATGCAGTAAAATATCGGATATCGCTCAAGGACGGATATTTGAGATATAAGTTATCGCGGTGGGATATCGGTTATTTTAATATAATGCAGAATTTTTGTATATAGCAATTTAATAACAATTCAGTGTACTCTCTCATCATTAACAAATGGAATAATGGATTTTAATAATCCCAACTATTGCCCGTTGGCCGGCAATGGTCCCAACTTCAAAAATTCCCACTGGCGGTCCCATCTTTACACATAATTGCCTTCAATGGACCCTGACTAACAGAACCTTAACGCCGTTAGTCTTCGGTCACCGGAAAAGCGTTTTTGGTCGGAAAAAGGTTCCTAAAGGTTACAAAGAGGTTTGAGACGGAAAGGGTGAGTTTTCTGGCCAAAAAGGAGTTTTCCGGCGATCGGAAACCAACGGCGTTCGGAAACTAACGGCGTTAGGGTTCTGTTAGTCAGGGTCTATTGAAGGCCAATATGTGAAAAGATAGGACCGCCAGTGGGAATTTTTTAAGTTGGGACCGTTGTTGGCCAACGAGAAATAGTTGGGATTATTAAAATCCATAATTCCTTAACAAATTAACCTTTTGCAGCTTGCAAAACACTAACAATTGTAGCAAGTAGGAATTGATTAAGACTTAAAACACTAACAATTAAAACTAAGACTTAAAACACTAATAGCAGTAATAAGAAGAAAGACGAATGGTAGAACTAAGAAGAAAGGTACTGATATCAGGAAAATCGGTGATATATCGGTAAATATTGCAGATAATATTGGTCCCTATATTCTACATGGGACCGATAAGTGATATATCACTGATATTAACTGCATAGCTCATACACACTATGCACCTTGTTTATGGCTGCAAAAAAAATTCCCTTTTTATATTAGGACAATAATTAGCCAAGTAATTATGTTAACAAAGTAATATTCAGGATGCTCATGAGGAATCACGGGCTGTAACCAAAGCTGCTTCCATGAAAGGTAATATTCACTTCTTTTCAGTTATTAATATATAATTGAATCATTTATGGTTAAATGTTTGTTAATATGCAGCAATCAAGCAGCGTATGGAGAAAGACGTTGACGAAGTTGGAAAGATTGCGCGGTTTATTAAATCAAAAATCGAGGAACTAGACAAAGAGGTAAGATCATAGATAATTAGTGATTTATGTAACATTAAATGTCTTTATGTTGTGTAATTATTTAACGATAGTTTCTACTTTATATTGTGGAATAGAATTTGGCAAACAGACAGAAGCCCGGGTGCGGAAAAGGAACAGGGGTTGACCGATCAAGAACCGCAACTACACTGTAACTTAACATGCTTGTTACTGAAAGTTGATTAACTTAATCTAAATTAAATTAACGGTGTTGTTCGTTTGCAGTTCTTTGAAGAAGAAGTTTAAAGACAAGCTGACTGAATTTCAGGTATTAAAGATGCTTCTAGATCCTCGTTTATTCATCTTCTGTATGTATTTTCTAACTTTTTTACTTACAAATTACAATGAATGTATTTAGACTCTAAGAGAAAGCATTCATCAAGAACATCGTGAGGTGGTGGAGAGGCGTGTCTATACAGGTTTTTACAATCTCATTTGTTATTTAAGCTGATCATTATAATATTATTATTTTTACTGCTTTTATTATAATTTTTAATTTGACTATATTCAGTGACGGGAACTAGGGCCGATGAAGAGGTGTGGTATTTTCTATATTCTTAAGCCATCTTGATTTATAGCATAATGACATATTCTAATGTTTTTTTATTTATACAGACAATCGATCGACTCATAGAGACGGGTGATAGTGAACAGATTTTTCAGAAAGCAATTCGGGAACAGGGGCGAGGACAGGTTAGTTACTTGTGGGGTCCATCTCCACAACTGCCTTGTCAATGAATTAATTCAATATAAAACAAATTTATTTTTATAAAATTTTATCTTCATATAATTGTGTGACCTTTTAGTGAATAATTTGTATATTCGGTTTTGATGTTGGGTTTGTATAGGTACTTGACACCCTGGCGGAGATCCAAGAACGTCATGATGCAGTAAGAGAAGTAGAAAGGAAGCTTCTTGATTTGCAACAGGTGTAGACACACACACATATATCTATGAATATCTTTTCAATAACCATGAGGCAATTGATTAGTACTTTAAATGATTGGAGCTTAGCTAATTCGCTTGACAGATCATCTTAATATCAGTGATGATCTGTTTCATGATTTTTCAATCATACAACCGCTGGAGAATCTCGAACCTATATTGGTGTCATTCTTTGACTTTGACGTTGACCACTTAATAAGTTGGCTTGATGAGTAAAAGCCAAACTTTTTTTGTATGTGCCACTAGATGTAAAGTTATTTATAAAGGGTGTTTTAGGCATTTGACTTAAATTCAACGATCGTAAATGATCTGATAGTTTTTAAAATGTTACAATTCTTTCAGGACCGATGAAAATTTGATGTTTTTTCTTAAACTGTTGAAATGATTTAATAAGGATTATATATTTGATGTAGATATTTATGGATATGGCTGTATTGGTGGATGCTCAAGGGGAAATGCTCGACAACATAGAGACACAGGTAATTAAAAATTTAAAAACCATTGTTATAACTCGTTAATCCGTGTTACTTTATGCGTGGATGTATCTTAGAGAGGACCATCGACTTTTGTTGGTCAAACCCGTGACTTTTGAAATGCAGGATTGCATTAAAAAACAATTTATTTGAAAATTTATTTTACCATCTTCCGTCTACTTGGTAAAATTGTTAAAATATTTCTAAAAATCATTTCAATATTATAGTGGAAAGTTAATCTGCATTCTCGAAAGTAATTGTGACATTGTTTTTGAATTTAAACGTTATAACCATGGTCAATGGCATTGAAATAGGTGACGAGTGCAGTAGACCACGTGCAGGACGGGAACAAAGCCTTACACAAGGCGAAAAGTCTACAAAAGAACTCAAGGAAGTGGATGTGTATTGCAATCTTGATTTTACTTGTAATTATTGCAGTTGTTGTGGTCGGTGTGCTCAAGCCATGGAAAAGCGGAAACGGTGCTTAGTAAATTCGTGTATTGTGGTTGCATCGCGTATTTTAGTACGAGGTCTTGTTCATGAGAACGTGATTTATGGTCTTTACAAAACAAAATATATGCCTTATTCTTGTGTAAATTGAGATCTTTTAGTTGTTGTTGACTTTCAAATTGTCTCTACATGCCATTGACTCTACTTGTCCTTACATTCACTCCATGTTTGACTTTTTTAATTATATATTTTATTTAATTGTTCAATAATATATTGATAATATTAAAGTGTGATACCAAATTTAAAATGTGATTTTGTAACGAATCAAGGAGTTTAAAAGATTCTATACATAATATTTTAAAAGATATAGTATTATTATAGTTTTACAAGTTATACCTTGTACGTTTGTTACCAAAGGTTTTTCGATGAAATAACATGAATTTCGATACAAACGCACAAATAATAGGCATAACTAATACACGTATCATAGAAACTGAACATCGTTAACCCCCCCCCCCCCCCCATAGAGCACACCAAACGTAAACTGGCCATAGTGAAATACAATCAAAGCCACACTTTTTATTTAGGATTTTATGTGTTTGAGATCGTATTAAATCACATACACACGGACGTTAAGTTACAACCCATCTTCATATTGGTATTTATGTGTTCGTTCAGTGAGACGGAAAAGATGGGTGGTGGTGGTTGAGGCGGTTGATGTCTCGAAGTTGTTGATGGACAAAGGTTGTTGAAAGAGAGGGAAACGGAAATGAACAGAGAAAGAGGGAAATGAGACGTTTATCAAATATCGATTCTAACATGTATAACAAATGATTTTTTCAAAAAATCAATAGCAATTTTGGAATAATAATATTTAAGTGTTTCAAAATTTAAACTATCATATCAGCTCTATTTTATAACACAACGAAATTATATTAAACTTTTATTTAATACAACACGATAAAGTCCAACTTGAGAGATAACAAGCAAATGGGAACTATTAGACAATGTGTAGCATTACAACAAATCCATTGTCGTCCAGCGGTTAGGATATCTGGCTTTCACCCAGGAGACCCGGGTTCGATTCCCGGCAATGGAACTTTTTTAATTTTCTGCAAGTTTGATCCCTTTTCAATCTTTCTATAGAAGGCTGATTGTTGGATATTTGTAAACAGAAATACTAGACATTTAAAATTCACAAGACTTCGAATATTAAGAGCATAAGATGATCAACTTTTTTTTTTATTTATCTGTATGAACCTCATATGGGTCGAAATTCGATACCATTATACAATAAGACCGGACATATTTCCTTCGTAACATCTCAATTTCAAACTCATAGAAACGTGATCATCACTCGGCTTGTTACATGAGTTGAATTCCCACACAGTAACTTCCATCAATCCATCTTCTCTTTACTCCAGTTACATTCTCATATATTTCAGGTATCACCTATGTAAAAAAATGTACATTAGACCATGCTTTGAATTTGTACTGTAAAACATGCAAATGTAACCCAAGTATTCTTTTATCCCTCATATAATTATAAAGGTAAAACAACCAAAAAAGGAAACTTGTATATATATCCATGCATTTTTCTGTAAAAATATCAATTTAAGTTGCACCCTTGTTTTGTTTGGTTTTTGTTTATATGTCTAGCTTCTAGGGAAAACTTGTTGATGAAGTTAAGTTGAGGTGCTGTTCTGTTGAAAGCACATATTGGAGGGCTGCGGTGTTATTGCTATAACGTGCAAGGTTCAAAGCAGGGGCGGACCTACCTTAGGGGAAGGGGTAGCCTCCGCTACCCCTTGGTGCTCCGACGGTAGTGTAAATTTTGGAAAAATTTGACCTTTATCCGATTTCGTTACCCTCTTTCAATAAAACGTTACCCATACGAAAATTTTCTAGATCCGCCACTGGTTCAAAGTTGAACTTCTTTGATTTATATAAACAAAACAAGGCTTCAATATAGAGAATAATAAAGAAGGGAGTTCCTAACTTGATGCTCATAATCACAAAGACTACATTATATTTATGTTAAATAAAAAAGATAAACAAGTTAGGCGAAAAAAATTACTACCTTCAAAGTTGCGTTAGTGATGGCTCGAAAATGGATGCCTTGAACGTAGATTCCACCACTCCCGCAATAGTGTCGTGACTCAAAATCGACATCTTTTGTGTGAGGCAACAATCGACACAATTCTATCATCAACCAGTTGTCATCTCCCCATGTTGCAAAATATGCATGCAAGGTTTCACTTCCTATAGTTTATATTTGAGGTTTACATACATTGGTTTATTTGAAATCTTTTTTGGATCACAAAACTTGAAAATAAGGTAAGCCCCATAAATCACATTTGGAGCTAAGAATTGGGTTTATATCTTGATTTTAGTCTTTAGATTTGTAATATCTGTAATCCTTAGCACTCTTTGAAATCTGCACATGTAAGATTTTGACAAAATTATTCACACCAACTATTCCCATCCCATATAAACACTTCAAAGTAATATTTTTTAGTTTTATGAATCAAGTGCAGCTTTGTACCGCCACACTTATACAGACATAAATACCTTGATCTTTTGAAAGATCTTCGCTTATGTAATCTGTTTTTTTCGTATGAAAATGTTGTCGCTGATATCATTTCACTTCTTTCTCCATTAGTGCCTATTGACAAGCACTGTTGCACAAAAGAAAACAAATGAAATGCAATTTTCATTGTGTGTATTAGTCTCTGTATGTTTTTTTTGTTTGACCAAGTCATAAGAATGAGTCTGTTAATTACCACTTTAGCATCTTGAAGAAGGATTCCTGCAGAGAACATGACGTAGAGATCTTTTTTGCTTACGGTGAAATGTTGAAAGTTCTTCAAACGATATAATGTTTGAAACAATAACATAGAAACGATATAATATCGAAACGGTAATATTGAAATGACATAATGTTGAAACTATATAATATTTTAATATTTGAAACGATATAATATCTGAAATGGTAAACATAGAAACGATATAATATTTAAAATGATATAATGTTGAAACAATGTAATATTGATGTGGCATGATGTTGAAACGGTAGTATTGAAAGGACACTCTGTTGAAACGATATAATGTTGAAACGGTAGTATTGAAACGGCATTATGTTGAAACGATAATATTGAAATGGTATAACCTATATAACATTATATATTAAAAGTTCGAACTAGACCAGAGTTGTTGAAATGGTATAATCAATACAACGTTATATATCGAAGGTTCACATCAAACGTGAGTGCATATAAAAAAAGATTTGCTTTGTATAAGCTTATACTCAACGTATAGGCATCAAGAAAACAACAAATTCAGATCCCAAAATTTCATTTGTCTTCTATATGTATCGTATAGCCCTTTGTGATGCGTATAGATACCCTCAAATTTGTGTTTGACACCAATCAGGCACTGACTTTGAGGGTACCCTCAAGAAAACACCAATCAGACACTGACTGTGAAGAACCCTATACGTATCGTATAGCCCTATACAATTCATATATGGCTCAAAAGCGTGCAAATTGACGCTTTAAGTGTGCGATAGTTTCAGCCTAAACAATAAGGGCATGTAATATGTGTACATTCAAGTATTTTGAGCCAAAGAAACACCAAAGAATTTTTACAAAAAATAAATAAAATTCCTACGTAACAGATATCTACACTAAACAGCATCGTTGTTATATATATGTAACAAATGAAACTTATTTTTTTTAAATATCCATTTGACGGTTTTTTTCTAGTTTTTATTACTTAAAACACAAAAAAAAATATGTATATTACATACCCTAATTTTTTATTAAAAATATACATTTTTAAGGTATTTTATTAAAAATATACATTGTTTAAGGTTATGTCGCACAAGGTGTTAACAAGGGATTTTACAGTTGATGTGGATTTTTATTCTAACCCATCTCTCTCTCTCACTTTTATATATATATATATATATATATATATATATATATATATATATATATATATATATATATAATATATATATATATATATATTAGAGAGTTCAAATAAGAAACAAAATTTGTAAGAATAAAAATAATAACTTTTAAACCAATAGAAATTTTCCATTTTACTTTATTTAATGTTATGAAAAAGAGCATATAGGTAAATCTATAATTGTCATTAATTAGCTAATTAATTAAACTTATAACTCATTTTTCATATACTCTTTCAAGATAAAATAATTTATGGCGTAGGACAATTTCGACATGCGTAGGATAAATTTTAGTATGTGTAGAATAATTTTGAAATGTGTAGGGTAAATTTACATCTGTGTAGGATAAATTCCGGTAATTGTAAGACATATGTAAGATAAATTTTGAAATGTGTAGGAAAAATATTTTTTTCTTATTAATGAGAAATAACATAATTAATAAGAGGAGTTATAAACCATTTAATGTTTTACTATTATGTCATTTCTTCTTTTTCTTCTCACATTAAATTTCTTCTCAAATGAATCTTCCTCTCTCTCTCTCTCTCTCTCTCTCTATATATATATATATATATGATTAGGTTGATTTGTGAATTTCCTTTATTTGTGACCTAAATGAACCAATCTACACCACTTATTTTGTTAACTTTTTCTTTTTATTTATTTTTTATTCAAAATGGTATTATCTAAAAGTAAAAAATATTATTTTCTTAATTGTTTTTTGACTTTTAAATAAACTACACAAATAATTTTCAAATGACCATAACGTTTTCATACGTTTATAACTTTTAAAACAATTATGTCATAAAAACAAATATTTTATTCTCTTTCATTTGAGTATAGTCTTGTTATAGTGTTTTTAATTTAAAAAATTTAAGGTGTTAATGGTGTAAAGTGTCTATTTGTATTTTATACACATATGTATAGTGACTGTTTGTTGTTCGCTGAACAATTAGGGTTTTATACACATGTATATAGTGGTTGTTTGTTTTCTATACCCATGTGTATAATTGTTGTTGTCTGAGTAATTGGTTTTTATATGTATGTGTATAGTGATTGTTTGTCTTTTATATACAACAATCAAGACACACTATTATCATGTATATTTTTTCCATACACATGTGTATAATTGGAGAGCGAAAGCATTTAGTTCTAATGGAGAAATAAAATATTTAAGGTTTACTATTATATTCTTTCGATTTATTATTTAATCTATAAAAACAAAAAGGAATGAATGGTACAGATTAGTTCATTTTGTTCACAAAAACCACTAGGTTCACTTTTAAACCTTACCATATATATATATATATATATATATATATATATATATATATATATATATAGGGTGAGGTTGCTTTAAAAAGTACACTTTTCATGATAAGTGTGAGAAGACATAGAAATTGACATGTAGGCATCATGTTTTGAACTTAACCATGATGTTTTGGTTGTTTTAGCAAGAAAAAAACCAAACATAACAATTTAAAACACAATGCAAAGTATTATGAGCGTGAAATTTAAAACACAACTAAAACACACTACTTAACGTCCTTGGCATGGTGTTTTAAGTTTTAAGCCTAGAATTCATTGCATTGTGTCTTAAATTGTTATGTTTGGTGTTTTTCTTGCCAAAATAACTTAAAATATTATGCCCAAGTACAAAACATGATGCCTACATGTCAATTTTTATGTCATCTCACACTTCTCATGAAAAATCTCTTTTTATAGGATTCTAATACTATATATATATATATATATATATAGTGAGAGATGAAGTAATGTACTAACACTAATATTTGCACATGTTTTGTTATTCATATAATGTAAGTCTTATGATACAACAATGTTATTAAGACTTTAATTTGCATATGTTTAGCGCACTAGCTAGTTTGCGTTGCAACCGCAATTTTAAAAGAAATTGTAGGTATAGATGAAAGTTGTAAGATGCAACATTAATAAAACCTAAAATAGTATGCATAATTAAATACAGGGTATTTATTAATTTTGTTTTGTAAAAACTTAGCTCTTTTATTGAAAGTTTTACTTTTTAATTTGTTTATCAGTTTTTTAAGAATTGTTATTTTAGATAAAAGTTAAAACTCTTAAACTAAAAAACACAACAGCTTAAATAAAATATTTATTACATTTTATAAAAAGAAACCTATTTTGGAAAAAAAAAATCTTAAAAATACAGGTTTACCTTGCTTTTAGTTTCACATTGTTATAGTATAAATCAGATTTAGGTGATCAAACTTGTTGTCAAAAGAAGACATGTTGATTGATATGTGTTTATCAAGTCAACGAGAGAAGAGTGGGCAAGACAAAATGAATGTGAAGGAAGAAAAGATGGAAGGGGATTTGATAAATGTGATACACTTATGACATACCATATATAGATATATGGCTTACGCAACCTCCCTCACTCTTCTTTTGTATGTTATAATTTTAACATGGTAATTGTTTTAAAAGATAATTAGTTTCTTTTATACATTATTTATGGTTTTAGCAAACTTTTATAATAAGTAAATTAAAAAAAACAAATAAAAACATTGTTAAGTATTCTATCGTATAGTACAATATAGGTCTCGTGTAGGCATATGGATGTACTATCGTATCATATAGTGTAGTATAAGTCTCATATAGGCCTATATGTGTAGTATAATATCATATCCTATGGTATGGTATGGTATCGTGTAATGTAGTATAGGTCCTGTATCATATGGTGTAGTATAAGTCTTATATAGGTCCCTGTATAGGCTTATAGGTCTCGTATAGGCCTATGGATGTAGTATCATATAATATACCTATACCAGTTTTGTATCGTATCTATAGTATCGTATAGTGTAGTATAAGTATCGTATAGGTCTCTACTATACTATACTACACATACACGAGACTTACGTTATACTATGCTATACTATACCATACTACATCTATACTTCTATATGAGGCATATAGAGTACCTATACTATACGATACAATATCACACTTATAGCCTATCATATCGTATATTATAATATAGTATATGTCCCCTACAGGTCTTGTATAGGCCTATAGGCCCATACGCGACCTAAACCACACCTATAGTTTTATAGGGGACATATACATAACTATCGGTCTATACGGATATTGTATCGCATCCTATAGTATTGTATTGTATCGTATTGCATCGTATCGTATAGTATAAGTCTCATATAGGTCCCCTATAGGTTTTGTATATGCCTATAGACCTATATGGGACCTAAACCCCACTAATAGTCCTATACGGGACCTATATTATACCTATACCGGTTATGTATCGTATGCTCTAGTATCGTATCGTATAGTGTAGTATAAGTCTTGTATATGTCCATTATAGGTCCTGTATATTCCTACTATACTATACGTATACGGGACTTAAGTTATACTATGCTATACGATACCATATCTATACTTCTATACGAGGCCTATACGGTACCTATACTATACTATACTACACCTATATGCCTATATGGGGCTTATACTACACTATACGATACGATATCACACTTATAGGCTTATACGAGGTTAATACGAGATCTATACTACACCTATACGATACGATATTTGTAATAACATATATAAATTCTTAATGTTGTATAAAAACGTTTGTAAGAAATACTTATTTTTTTATTTATTTAAAATAGAAAACTTATTTTTTATAAAACTTTGCTAAAACGATTAATATTGTATAAAATGTTTGTAAAAAAACGAGCTTTTATATACGCCGCATATAGGCGTATACTCGGCGTATAGGAGTAGACAAACCAGAACTAATACTCACTTTGAGTGTGCCAATAGTTTCAGCCTTTTTTTTTTTGCTCAAATCAACCTATTTCATAAGAATGGGTCAAGATTGCCACCTATATGGTACCAGATTAAGTCTTGGTCTGAACATGCGTGATTTAAGCAGTGAAGGGAAGGCATACCGATACTGCTCTTCTGCAGAAGTATGATTCTTTCCATATGCTGTTATTTCAAAGTTATGGCTTCGATTCGTTTCTTGTATATGATTATTCTGTTAACTACAAATAATGCTATGTGTCACCTTTTCGATTATTTTAATAGCTGCCTTTAACCAGATTTACTCATGTTATTATTTTATGAGCCATTGGCTTCTCTGGTGTTCTATTCCATCTTATTTTTTTATAGAAACAAAACTAAGTGGAGCCCAATGAATCTAGAAGCTTAGTTCTTCAAAATTAAGTGAATTAATAATTTGGTACCAATCTATTTATTCTCTTTTGCATTGTGTGTGGACTTTTTGATGTGCCTGCTAAGTTGTAAGTATTTGTTTTCATGGTATCACACAAAGTAAATACACGTTTTTTTTTTCTTGCAAGTTTTATTTGCATTATTTTCTTTATGTGGAAAGTTTGTAGGATCACGTATCAATAACAAGGAAGGTTAATAGTGTAACATTGCTAGGGTTGTTTTGAACCCTCTCGAGTCTTGATTAGGGTTGTTGACCTGACTTGACTGTTGTTTTTAGCTATCTCGTTAGCCTCTTCATCTTGATTTTCGCATTTTGCAATTACGGGTGTGTTAGATTGTTAAAAGTTTACGAAAATAGTGATATAGTTTTTCCTTTTTCTTTTGTAATTATAATTTTTTATAACTCTTTTTTCCTAATTCGAATATTCAAATTAGTTTATCCAAATTTTAGTTGAATTTGGAAATAGTTTAATATCTTAAACTTTGAATAACCCGATTCAATTAACCCAAATTTGGACTTATTTAACTCAATGAACAAACATCCCCACACGAGAGACTATTTGAGCCTTATAGGAATTCAAAATCATGAGACTACCAAAACTTATCCCACCTCGGAGACTATCATATCTACCAATGTTGTCAACGCGTTTGCAATCCACAAGCAAATATGGTGGTCAGCTCTTTTTAATAAGATTTTTTCCTAAACAATTATTTTACGGCGACCCATGTTGTTTTGGTCAGAATCTAATTTGCGCCGAACCAAATTGCTACATTTTGAAAAGAGTGTATTTAATCTGAATATGACCCATTTTACCCGGACCCATTAGAACAATACAACTAATTAAGTAGCTAACAAGCCTACAAGGTTGTGTAATTATATGACATGTATTAATAAACCAACCGAAACTTAAGTTCCTTAATTCTTTAATATATGGATCTCCGTTTATGTAAGTTGTGGTTTTCACACGAAAACATTTTCGTTGATACCATTTCATTTATTTATTCATTACTGCTTACTGACAAGCTCTATTGCACATAACAAAACAAAGAAATGCAATCTGTGTTTATATGTTTTTGACCAATTTCTTAAAATTCTTAATTTCAACTATTAAATCTCTTAATCTGTTGAATACAATAATCCAAAACAACAACAATTAAAATCTAAACTCTAAACACATAGCAACACTAACTTCATCCAGCTGACTGATCACGAAACACCAACAGAACTTCAACTTCCAGAAAGCACCCTTTAGCCCTTCAGGTTTCTCCAAGGTTCCAACATTGGCCATCCAACTAGAATTAAACACAAACAATACAAACATCTCGAATTAGTAACACTTTAAACATTGTATCTAAACTTTTGAATGGGTACTTTTAACACAGTCTGCCTTCTTGAAGGAGGATTTCTTTGGATAACAGCGGGTGTGTATGTAAAATGCATATGAAAACTTACTTGGAATTTCAAAGCTTCCTTTAGTTCTAATACCACCTTACTTGCCGTTGGTCGCATCTCTAGCTCATCATGTAAGCACTCACACACAATCTTTACAAAAGCGATCAATGATTTTGATACAATTATATTATTTATACCCTTAAACACCAACTCGTCAACTATTCCTTCTTCATGGCGACTTCTAACCAAATCCACAAGATTCTTATGTGGGTCCTGAATTCTTCCACACATCATCTCCGATAAAACCACACCAAGTGAATATATATCGGATTCTCTCGATAACAAACCCTTTTTAAAGTACTTTGGGTCAATGTAACCATATGTGCCGCAGGCAGTATAACTCATAACGTCAAATTCGTTACTTCCTGGAGTTATCATGGACAACCCAAAATCACCAATTTTTGCCTTCCAGTCTCCATTTAGCAGAATGTTGGTGGATTTTAGATCCCTATGTATCACAGGAGCTTGTGTTGAACCACCGCGGTGAAGAAGATCCAACCCCATTGCAACCTCAATGCATATCTTAAGTCGTTTCGTCCAGGCAAGGCTAGCATGTTTCACATGCCTATTCAGACTTCCGTTTGAGGCATATTCATAAACTAAGATTCTCTCATTGTCTTTTTTACAATAGTCTACAAGATCAATAATATTCTCGTGCTTATACTCAAAAAGAATTTCAATCTCTGTAAAAAAATTCTTCTTCTCCTTGCCCTAAACCCGTATCGTTCCGCTTAGCAACAATGTGAGTAGGTTCATCACCAAGTGAAATTTCTCCTCTGTGTGCCCTCCCAAACCCTCCATTTCCAATTAAATTTGTAAGGTTGAAATCGTGTGTGGCCCTTTTTATGTCTTTAAATGATATTTGGAGGCTGTTGGGAAATTTCTGTTAATCATGAAACAATCAATTTGAGGATTAGCATAAGTAAATTGAAATACATACGCATGAATATAGACAAAAGATCAAATACAAATACGTTTATCGTACAAAAATTACGAATGGCGTGGAAAAGTAAAAAAGGATGGTGACATTTTTGTAATTATTCTATTAGTAGAGTAATTATCAAATGTAGAGTAATTATAATGCGTCTGTAGAGTAATTTTGAATAACTAGTTGTTTGATGTTTTCTATAGTAATTTTGAAATTTATGTTGTTTGATACACTTGTAGAGAAATTTTGAATGATATCTTTGTAGTAGCATATTAATGATGAACTGGTAGAGTAATTATGATGTACTTGTAGAGTAATTTTGAATTGTATGTTGTTTGATTAACTTGTAAGGTTATTTTGTCTGCTACGTTATTTTTGATAAACTAGTAGAGTAATTATGATACATTTATAGTGTAATTTTGAAATTTATATTGTTTGATACACTTGTAGAGTAATTTTGAATGATATCTTGTATATCATATTAATTATAAATTGATAGAATAATTATGATACACTTGTAGAGTAATTTTGAATTGTTGTTGTCTAATGAACTTGTAGAGTAATTTTAATAATTACTCTACTAATAGAATAATTACGAAAATGTCACCACCATTTTTTACTTTTTCCAACATTTATACGTTTTATACAATAAATCTATTTGCATGGGATCTTTACTATATATATACACACATGCATCGTTAATTAAACAATAAATGGTAAAGCTAGTTGTCAAAAACTTTGAATGACATTCTGTGAGTCGACATGTTGGATAAATATTAAAAAGTTTCTTCATAGATAGTACTATGACGTAAAAATTTGTGGACATGGTTTTATTGCTTAATTGGTATTTTGAGATGACAATGTCAAAAGTCCCACATTTCATTTAAATAATAATGATGACACTAAATGGTAAAGCTAGTTGTCAAAAACTTACCTGAAAGTATAATGCTCTATAAAGTTCGTGGATGACGTCTTTCATTGATGGACCTTGGGCTTGCTTTTCTGCTAAACATTGATACCCAATATCTTCATTAGGTTCTCTACTTGGTGAGAAATTTTATTCATCTCTTTCTTCCTTTTAACTTAGGATCTATCAGTTCCTTTAATGTTCCCCTCTTAAGGCGTTGTCGCACAATGGCTGCTAGACCTTCTTCATTTTCTTTGGTGTAAATCGGATCGTAAGCCAATCTCCCGGTCACAATCTCAAATAAAACCAACCCAAAAGCGTACACACAAGATTTTTTGTTCAACAAACTTGTCTTATTATATTCCGATCCAAGTACACTTGTGTGACTGCAACTTTGGTTGTCTGATTAGTGCTTAACGTATGGCCCAGATGAGTAGAATTTGGAGAGTCCAGAGTTAGCAATCTTCGGCTTCCATTTCTCGCCCAATAGAATATTGGCACTTTGTATGTCACAGTAGATTATATTTTGTTTGCATTCCGTGATGGTACGCAAGTATTCCAACCCACGTGTAATATCAATGCATATCTTTATGCCTGCACCCATGTAAGTTTAGTCATCATTCCTTGGCTTCCTAAATAGTCTTTAAGGTTTCCATTAGAAGCATTATAGCATCAAGTCCAATCTTCAAGTGTTCCAAATTGTTACCCTGCAACGTTATCAATTAGACGAAAACTAGAGATTATGATGTTAGTAACTCGCGTTCATTCCTGTCCAAATATAAATAAACTTTACATAAATTGTAAGTTAATAAGTTGCGTATTTCTTTTAATATCAAATTTTATATGTTATGTTCATAATTTTACTTTTTAAGAGACACTACTAGAATATTCTGATTAGTTATAAAATGAAGTTAGAGTACATGATATTTATAGACACACTAACTCACACCAACTAACTAATAACCTGTCACATCATTCCTAACTAACTGCCACATCACAATACAATCTAATATGCCCCCAAGTTGAACAGGAAGCAACAACGTGAAGCTTGGACCCGAGAGTGTCAAAACGAGAGAAAGATAACTCTTTGGTCAACATATCAGAAAGCTTAACCGAAGAGTCTGAGTCAACACCAAATCCCGAATAAAATGCAAGTCAATCTCCAAGTATTCCGTGCGCTAATGATACACTGGGTTGACTGCAAGATAAGTGGCACCAATGTTGTCACACAAAAGAGTAGGTGGACATGATAAGGTAATTTGAAGCTCCAGTAAAAGTAAACGCGATAGAATCCATCGTATCTCAGTAGCAGTATGAGCTAAAGCACGATACTTAGCCTCTGTACTAGAACGAGCAACAATATGTTGTTTCTTGGAGCTCCAATTGATGATGTTGGGCACAAGAAATACACAATATTCGGTAGTCATTCGACGATCATCAGGGCATCCTGCCCATTCACTATCAGAATAAGCATGAAGATCAGTACAATCGGATCGCCTAATACACAACTAATGAGAAACCGTGCCTCGAAGATACCTCAAAATGCACTTGATTGCAACCCATTGACGATTAGTAGGTGTTTGTAGAAACTCTTACACCTTGCTAACCGCATAAGTAATCTCGGTGCGAGTCAAGACTTATTACTTTAAAGCACAAATTGTACTCCGATATAAAGTTGGATCAACCAAAGGTATACCTGTATAACGAGAAAGCTGACGTCAGAGGAAACTGGAGGAGATAAAGACCGACACTAACAAGATAAGTGTGATTTAATAAATCAAGTAGATAGCGCTGCTGAGAAAGATATAGAACATCATCCATGAAAGTAGCCTGTATACCCAAGAAATATGATAGAACTACCAAATCTTTGAGCGCAAACTGTGAATGCAAACGCTCAATCAATCCAGTAACAAACTCAGAAGAGCTCCCAATGGTAACAATGTCATCCACATAAACCATGACATAACACATGATCGAATTTCAACTATATACAAAGAGGGAGTGTAAGAGAGACACTGGGAGAATCCACCATAAATAAGAGCCTATGATAGCTTGGAAAAGCAAGCTCTCGGTGCCTGCTTGAGGCCGTAAAGAGCCTTCTGCAGTAAACAAATTGATGAGGTCGCGAGGAGTCAACAAAGCCCGGTGGTTGTGTCATATACACAGTCTCAGATAAATCACCATGAAGAAAGCATTGTTGACATCAACCTGCCTCATAACCCATCCATGTGAGAAAGCAACATAGAGAACAAGACGAATATTGGTGGGTTTTACCACCGAGCTGAATATCTCAGTATAATCAACACCCTTGGTCTGATGAAAGCCCTTAGCAATAAGTCGGGCTTTGTATCAACTCATAAAACCATCAGGAACAGGCTTAGTCTATAAACCCACTAACAACCACCAATGTTGGCATCGGTGGGAGCCTGAACCAGACACCAAGTTTGGTTGGCATGTAAAGCATTAATCTCAGAACGCATCGCATTCCACCAGATAGACCACTGCTGAGCCTGTCTAAATGTAGAAGGCTCAGTGGTAGGAGCAGTGGAAGCATGAAAGAACACGATCAGGAAACTGACGAGGTTGTCGTATATGATTACAAGCTCGAGTAACCATCAAGTTAGTTGGAAAAATAGGAGGATAGGGTAGTGGGGAAGGAGAAGTATGAGAAATAATGGGTGAAGAAGTAGAAGTAGTAGAATGAGAAAGAGGAGTAGGTTAAATGAAGAAGGAGGAGGAATAAAGAATGTGGAAGAAGGAATAGAAGTAGAGGAAGAAACATAAGTAGAAGGATCAAGAATATCAAAAATCATCTCATGAAAATGAACATGTCGAGGCGTAAGTACAAGACATGTGAGGATCATAAAAGAGATATCCAAGATGATCAGGAGCATAGCCAATAAAGATACAAGGAGTGGATTTGGGTGAAAGTTTATCCGCTCGAGTATCACCAATAAACGGATAACATAAACACCCAAAAGTGCGGAGAAGAGAATAATCAGGACTAGAACCAAAGAGAATCTCATAAGGACACGTGCCTTTGAGGGCCGAGGCCCCTATTGCTGGTCGGCAAACAAGCAATGGGCACACGCGTCGCTTCTAGCCGGATTATGACTTTGAGGCGTTAGCTTTGCACCATTGGCTTTTCAACCAAGTATGATGACCAATTGTGTGAATCGAAATCGTGGAAATCTGGTTGAAGATACGAATCTGGGCTTTAATTTTGGGTTTCTAACCGGTTCACGTGCATCGGCGAGGGCGTGGGGGAGGGACGGTCTCACAGTGGCCGAGGAGTCAACCTTGGACATAGCCCCGAGCAGGGTGGTTTACACGTGAGTTTGTTTGTCGTTAAAAAAAGTTGTTTTTTATATCATGTTGTTCGAAAAAGTATTTGTAGGTATATATGAAAGAAGTAAAATGAGACATAAACAAAGATTTAAATGTCTGGTTGGTCCATGTGGGTTGCAGATATTGCGGACTTTGTCTAGAGGCGTCAATAATTACACACTTGATCGCGGTTGTTGTAATTTTTGCACTCGGGTGATCCTTATCACTAACTTATGTTAAATATCTCAGTTAATTGTGTGTATCCTTGTGACATGTGGCAATTAATTATTTTAAATAAAAGGGCATAATTGTAATTTGATAATTATTTTAATTATGGAATATATTATATCCTAAACTAACTAATGAGAATTTTAAGGAAACGGAATATCTCTTTGATTTCAAATGTAAGGTTATCATTACTATAATACGATCTCTACAACATTCACATTCAATTCGTTTTTCATCCGGTTCGTCACATTGTGTTTTATCACTAAAACACAGGACGATGAACACATCTACTTTATGTTTTAGCAGTCAGTACCTGGTTCATCACATTGTGTTTTAGGAGTCATTAACTGTAACTATTGTGTTTTATCATAAACAAATTTTTGATGTTGTGTTTTATCAATCAGTCAGTAGTTCGTCACATTGTGTTTTATGATTAAAACACACTACATGAAATAAACATCTTTGATGTTGTGTTTTAGGAGTCATTAACTGTAACTATTGTGTTTTATCATAAACAAATTTTTGATGTTGTGTTTTATCAATCAGTCAGTAGTTCGTCACATTGTGTTTTATGATTAAAACACACTACATGAAATAAACATCTTTGATCTCTAAAAAAGAAGAAATGATGAAACCCTAGATCTGAGTTATCGTTATTTTTGGTATGATTTAGTGTTTTCAGAGATGGAAGATTGGAAAGAGAGAGAGAAAATCGCGATAATTATGAAGGTGTTTTTATGATTGATAGTTATTTCCATATTTAAAACTAGTTAAATGACACATTTACCCTTAATCAATTAAATTAGTCTATTTTTAAGACACACGTATTACCAAAATGCCATCAAAATGTTCTCACCATCAAACACACTCATCCAATGGTCAAGATCACTTCCTATACTTCGTAGGAAAAAACACACTTTATAGAGGAACTCCACCCTAAAGGTAATTTAGTCATTTCACACCCACTTAACACTCTAAACTAACCCTGTCCGCATTAGAGATTATTCAAGAAACGAGTGTACAACATTAGGGAACAAGCCAGTACTTTTAAAAGATAGTGATCTTAGGTGAAAAATCATTAAACCACAGGAGCTATTCGATCATTTTTCTCTTTAAATAATTTTGTCATTTAAAAGAAAAGTCCAAATAACCAATTAAATTTGATGTCTTGGTAAGATATAGTCGTTTACACCAAAAGATCAAACTTAATGTTTTGTGCATACATATTACATGGCGTTTTAGTGTACGAAACTACTTAAAAATGTACAAATGATTGTTTCTTTCTTTCTTTTTTCAGTACAACTTGTTCCATAGAAAATTTGAACTCTCTTTAATGATATCTACAATAATATACATAGCATCATTTCTAACTATTTAAATTGAATTTAGTGTGAACTCATAGTCAAATGAAGACTTAGGTTTTATTTTAACGGCAAATGGAGATTTGGTTTGATCTCAAGTATTGGGTGGTTAGTGCAACAGAGTGCATCTTGACTTTTCTAACTTATTGACTGGTCAAAGTTATGTATCCGGACTATAGTTTAAATTTTAAACAATGATTTTTAGATCCGGCCAGGGCGGAGCTACATTTAAGGGTGGGGGCGGGCACCCGCTTTAAAAGAAATAGTGTAATCACATCAGAGGAGACATGATTTAGGGCATTTACACCTTTTTCATCTTTTTTACTCTATAATTTTACTAAAAGCAACTACGTTTTCTTTGTCCTTTCAATTAAATAATACTTTCTTATACTTTTATCATTACATTTTTTCTCTCTTCTACTCATAACCATTTTCAAAATATATTAAACAATTATAAGGGGTGAATAGTGTCACATCAAATTTACATATAAACAGTAACATTTTCTCTTTTCTATAGAGTAAATTGCACAAAACGTCCTTTAAGTTTCACCAATCTTGCTGGTTTCAGCCTTAATCTTTAAAAGTTGCCAAAACCAGCCTTTAAGATTAATTTTGTTGCAGGTTTCATCCTTTATCACTAACCCAGTTACTAATCCATGTTAAATGGCCTCACATGCATAGCATGTGAGGGTAAAACCGTCTTTTCCACGGATCCAGTGGAGATATATCATAGTTCCAGATCTCCATCTCCCCCGTTCTCCACTTCCTCATAAACCCTAGAAACAAGACCCAAACCCCACCACCGTCTGCGGCCAGTGTGGCATAGACGAACCAAAACTCCTCCACAACGTCCGTCTCCGCGGCAACTTCCGGCGACTCTGCACCACCTGCGTCCTCCGTCTCCACCCCCAGTGCTTCTGCCCCGCCTGTCTCGGCATCTACCACGGTTCTCCACCCAACGACGCCGTCGTATGCTACAAATGCTACTCATCTTCTCACCCTCACTGCATACCCTCTCCCCCTGCTGGCTCAATTGCTTCTTCTCGTCCTTGCCCGTCTTGTTTAAACCCAAATTTGCTTCTTTTGAATGTTAGTAGAGTGGAAAATGGGAGTAGGGTGATTGATTGTAATGCGGCCAGGCTGTTGCTTGCTGCCGGGAAGATTGCGTCGATGTCCATGAGTAAAGCGGAGGCTGCCGCTGCCTTGGAGGCGGAGAGGCGAGCGAAGGAGGCTGCCGTGGAGTTGAAGGATAATGGGGCGGTGACGCCAGGGCTGGTTGTGGTTGAAAATGTTGGGTCAGGGGATGGGGTGCAGGCGATGGAGCTGGATGTTGGTGGTAAGGATTCGGGGATCGGTTCGATTGTTGAAAATGGGTCTGTAAAGAAGGATGATTTGGTGAAGATTGGGGAAAATGGTCAAGAACAGGGTCCGGAAAAGGTTCAGGTTGTGGTGGAGAATAATGTTAGTAACCCTGTGAATTGAAGGTAAGAAGACATTGAAGCTGGTATGTAGCTTTTGGCAAAAGAGTTATTATGTTTGTGTTTATAGTGGTTCACTTGTATTCAGGGTGTGAGTTTTTGACACCGCGTGTATAACATGAAATATTTGGGTTCAGTCTAAACGGGTTTTGGGTTGAATCACGAATACGTTTAGCCAAACGGGTAGTGTTTGGTTTGATCTGGGGGTTTTACGGGTTGAACTGTTTAGCCCGTTTAATTTTATACTTGTTCTTTTTAAATCTGTTTTAATTCATAACCTAAACTAATATGTTTTTTACTAAAAAGTAAAATACAGAATAAAAATGAGCATCAAGTTTCGAAATCTTTTACATACATTAGTATTCTGGTTGTAAATTTGTAATTTTTAGAGTATTGTCGTGTCATCTTGTGAAAGCTTTTGTTGTGTTAGGGTTCATATGTCTGATACAATTCAGAGGAGTCGAAACCGTTGTCGGAAAGCTATAACAACCAGTCAAAATCGTCATTACACGGATCAATCCAACAACCAATGGAACATGGAAGTGGAGAAAGACTTACCGGACCATCGTCTTCGCCGGAACCCTTGGAATCTATAGACAATGTTTACGTGGTTCTTAAGAACCACCATCGTTCCCACCGTATGGAAAGTTCTAGCCGAATCATTACCACTGTTTCTTGCCTGCGCAATCCGTCTTCACCATCGAATTCGGATTCCCTGCCTTCCGATTAATAAGTTGTGGTGGTCCACGCGCCGGAGTATGACTGGCGCCGCCGTAGCATGGTTGCACCACCGTCAGATTTCTCAAGTTGATAATTATTTTGTGTGAGTAAATTGCAAAAAACGTCCTTTAAGTTTCACCAATTGGGGAAAAGACGGTTTTACCCTCACATGCTATGCATGTGAGGCCATTTAACATGGATTAGTAACTGGGTTAGTGATAAAGGATGAAACCTGCAACAAAATTAATCTTAAAGACTGGTTTTGGTAACTTTTAAAGATTAAGGCTGAAACCAGTAAGATTGGTGAAACTTAAAGGACGTTTTGTGCAATTTACTCTTTTCTATATCAACAACCACTTTCAACCACCTACAATCACTTTTCAAAATATAAAAAGCTATCTCACAAATTTTGGAGGACGGATTGTAAATGCTCTTACAGTTGATAATTGGAGCGACGAGGTTGTTCAGGACAAAATAGTTGGAAGTAGGGGATGGTAGATGTGGAGTGGTCTTAATCAACTTGAGACTACTTGCATTAAAATAATAATAATAATACAGATATTTTATTTTTTTTTTAAAAATACATGTAATCTACCATCAAACCCACCATATAACCATAACCGTACATTCATGTTCTCTATATATTGGCTTTTGCAATATGACCTGGTATTCTTGTTGGTATTTGACGACGTAAATCTGGATCGGATTCCATATTTTGGCTTAGGACCAGATAAGATCCGGCCCGTACAATTTTTCTCTAGGGCCTGAATCGTGCTTGAAATCAAGCGTTTTCCGTACAATTTATTAAGTGTCGTAAAAAAGGTAGTTAATTGTTAACTAACACCCGACCCTCCTTAGTCCAAATAATAATAAGCTGGCAATCAATAATCTTAAAAAGGCACTATTTGGCACATATGTCCTTAAGTATTACCATAGGTAAATGCTTATGCAGCATAACAGTAAACAACTTTAAGCAATGGCTCTGAAAGACATGCAATCATATAACATTGTGTCTATTAAACTTGAAGTTAAATTCTCCTTAGCCATAGCATGGATACCAAATAAGCCAGTGTCTTTATAGTTGGTATTGAAAGCCAACATGCTTTCAGCAAGTCAACGTCAGACTGCGAGTTCTACAAAACAGTATCATTGAACTTCTATGAAACACCAATTGATTCATCAATACGACAAATGGGAATAAGCTAAGGTTATAAGCAGTAAACAACCAAATATTGATGTTTAAACTAAATATAGGGATCGTTATGTATATAGTTATAGATAATTTATATTAGAATTAGGGTAGTTATGAAATACAAGGGCCAAGGTGTCAAGTTGGAAGATTGTAACCGACTCCTTTTAAGGAATTGATATGTCTTCTAGAGACATACTTCTTGGAATCGGCGGCACCTATACGGACACACCTCTTCAAGATTGATTACATCCACAAGATCAAGAGTCACAACCATTCGTGAAGAGACACATCTCTACAATCGCACCTATTCGTTTAGTATATATAGGGTTCATGTATGTCAATTGGATTCATCACTTTTCATTTATTACAAGCATCTTTATCGTTCTTTTGATTCTCAATTCTTTATGTTCAAAACCTGTGATTCGCATGTTCGATTACCAACACCAAACACATTGTGGTAAACAGGTCCCATCAGTGGTCTTCGAAGAAACAGCATTAATGTGTACAAAATAACGAGGCCAAAACCCTAGTAAAAAATTTTAGGGTCCCAGAAAATAGCAGAAGTGTGCTTCTTTCCTTCTGTTGTTATTTCAAGTATCAAGGTATTTATTCTCTAATGTAGTAAACATTTATCACATCTATATTCATTCATAGTTCAATACATCATCTTGTGTCTAACATGTTTCCCTGACACCTTTAGGTGAGTTCAATCCGTTTGTTGTACATGATTCTTCTGTTGGCTACAATGTTGTTCATCGCCTTTGATTACATTAATGACTGTCTGAATGAGTGTGCGATTGGCTTCTCTGGTGTTCTATTCCGACTGACGGTTTATGAGACAAACTTAAGTGGAGTCCAATCTAGATAGTTCATTCTTAATATCGATTCTAAATTGATATTTTGGTAGTTTGGTACTCATCTATTAATCTAATTATTTTCCGTTGCAGTGTGCTTGGACATGTTAATGTATCTACAAAAGTTGTGCAAGTACCTTATTTGGGTATCACTTTAATTTCATTTGTATTTAGTTTTTTGCATCACCAAGTAAATACTCTTGATCTTCTTGTTCTTACTAGTTTTATTTGTGTGTTCTGTTCGTGTTATTTTGTGCGATCACGTAAGTTATAATTGAGCCTAACTAACTATATATTAAATAGTAGCAAGCATTAAAATTTGCTGATCAAGTTCCAATGGTGCAGTAATAGAGTGAAGGGTTCATTTGCAACTTTCACTGAAATTGACATCAGAGTAGAGAAAACAACTTACAAATGTAATAAATGAAGTTTTAGGACATAACATGGTCAAAGTTTTTTTTTTTTTGTATAAAACTTCATATGCGTCGAAATTCGATGCTATATACCGGACATTGTTCCTTCATAGTATATCAGTTTCTTGGCATTAAGGAGTACATCCCGCACTTCACCGGACATTGTAAACCATGACATTTTTGCGATAGCTTGAGTACAAGAAAACATGCATAATTTGTATTTGAGGACTAATTTTTGAATAAAAAAATTAACAAGTATTTCTATACCTATACTAATTTTTGAAAATGAAATACCTTCTCACTGTCGTCTAGCTGAGTTACTTCATCATAATCCATTGACACTTGCACAGAATTGGATTTTGATTTCAAGACACTTTTTGTTCCAGTTTGACTCTCATATACTTTAGGTTTCATCTGTGTAGAAAAAAAATGTAAGACCATGTTATAAACTCACTTATAATTTCAAAAAAAATAATAATAATAACGAGTTACAGCGAGTTCATCTCCAAAATCAACTCGCTTATAAATTCACAAAACTTAAGGATGCCCGCTTCTCATTTTGCATTTCTTCATTCCAAACTTAAGGTTACTTCGTGCTCTTTGCTTGCAGGTTGTATTAAACCTAGTGCATATGAGCTGAACCCGATAGTTGAAATGTTTTGGAACCATTGAGGTCCGGTTTGTTTTATTTTTCTTTAAACTAAGGTGTTGTTTGTTTTTTAAAAGGTAAAATGTCTACAGTCTGCGGACCATATCTGCAGATAGTTGAAGAAGAATGTTGGTTCAGGTCCCTCACTCAACACACTCACAACACACACTCAAACATTCACGTATGTATGTGTTATGAATGGAAGTTAAATAATGTGCAGAGAATGAAAATCTTGCTGTGATATTCAAAGAAAGGTTTAATATTTCATTAACCAAAAAGCAAATAAATAACAATACACGTGCGAATAAAACAAGAATAAAATAATATCTATCCTATAAACTTGGTACATGGGTTGACCCATTTTAAAACCCAACGTGCACCTTCGTAATATTCGGTAAAACCCTTTACCAAATCAACGTAAACATGCAGCCAAGGTCACCAAGATTTCCCATGTCTAATACAACCCTAATTGACTCTTTTACCCCTCCAAGAATTCTACTCTTGACCCGGCACCTGCTGCTCCGAATTGAACCCGCAACCCGTGAACCGCATCACCCATAAACAAACCGAATAATCCAACAAGAAGAAGGTTGTTTGTTTTTTAATGCCTGTAGACTTCTAAAATAAACTGGTGGTGTACGGACCGTGGTGGTGGGTGGTGTTGGTGGTGCTGGACGGTGGTGGTGGGTGGTGAACGTGGACGATGGGTGTTGGTGGTGGATGATGGTGGTGGTAGACGGTGGTGGTGGTGGACGGCGGTGGTGGTGGTGATGGACGGTGGTGGGTGGTTGACAGTGGTGGTGGACGGTGGTAGGTGGTGGTGGACGGTGGTGGTGAACCCTCTACAGACCTTAGAAAATTTTAGAAGTGGCTAGGCCAAGTCTGCACCAAGAAGAGCTCGCGCAGACATTTTTTAATGAAACGTTTTTAGAAAAACAAACAGTCTGGAGATGCAATGTCTGCGCATGGTCTGTGCGGCGCATACAGAAGTGACTGCGCTGATCTTTTTTAGAAAAACAAACACTACCTAAGACATCATTATACACAATTGAAGACAAAGAAAGTTGTGTGCATCTACATTTTATATATGTGGGTGTGAATGAGATTAATAATAATTATTATTTTTAAGTATTATCATTTGAAATGGTACCTTTATAGTTATATCATCGATGGCTTGAAAATGGATGCCTTCAACATAGATTGCACCACTTCCACGATAATATCGTGACAAGCTTTTAAGTAGAACCTCAAAATCAACATCTTTCTTGTGAGGTATGAATCGACACCGTTCTATGCGCATCCACTCATCGTCTCCGCATGTTCCAAATATGCATGCAAGGTTTCATTTCCCATTTGGTACACCAGGTTGATGTACATCAGCTTACTTAAAACTTTTCTTGGCTCACAAAACTTGAAGACAAGGTATGCCCTATAAACTACATTTGGAGATAAAAGCTGAGTTTTTATCTTGATTTGAATCTTTAGATTTGAAATATCTATTATCTTCACTGCTCTTTGGAATCTGCACATGTAAGATTCATAGTAAATTATTCACATTAACTATTCCCAAGCCGCATAAACGCGTGTTTTAAGATCAAATTTCAGGTAATGTAATCCTATTGGGTAAATTTTAAACACATAAGACTATAAATGGGTATACAGATGCCCATAGCAAGAATCCGCGACCCATTACATGGCTCATTCCATCACTAGAGGTGCCTAATTAATGTATAATTTAGCGACTTAATATGAGTTGTACAAGCTACTTAGATGCATTCGACTTTCGATTGATTACTTGTGTTGTGTCGATGATGAAATCTATTCTATGGTGTACTTGCATAAAACGCATCATCACACTAGAAAATCGGGCCCAAAACTTGTGAACAGGAAAAACAGTCGCAGAACAGTTGCACAAGCGCAAATCAGTCTCAAAAGTTGCGACCGGACCAGATGCAAAATTGAAAAGAAATTTGTAGTTTAAATTTAAATATCACTTGCAAAAATGAAATTAAAATAATACCTAATTCAATATGCAAAATTTGCGACAGATATGTGACCAGAAATACAGTCACAGGTAACCAATTTTCTAGTAGTGCGAATTATTGTTATAAATCAGCTGTATATACCTTGATTTTCTAATAGACCTCCACTTATTTAATCTTTGGTTTTTATATGAAAACATTGTCGCGGATATCATTTCATTTCTTTCTTCATTACTGCTTAGTGAGAAGCACTGTGAGACAAAACAAAACAAATGAAATGAAATCTTCATTAATTATGCTTATAGGTTCTGTACCTAGACGTATGAACGATAGATGTAATTACCTTTTCACCATCTTGAAGGAGGATTCCTTTGGAGAACATGTTGTTAGAAAGGAAAGTCAAACCTCAAGAGCAAATCCCCGCTAATCAACAGCTAATCAAACAGCAACCGAGAGCTGCAGCTAATCAACAGCTGGAATGTCCAGCTAATCATCAGCCGGATCAGCAGCCAGACCTTATGCAATTCAATCCTTTCCTTCTTTATGTTACTCTTGTAAAGCTTTTAAATACCCTGCACTTGTAATCGAAAAATGACACACACAATTATGAATGAATGAGTCTTGTTCGGTAGCCCTTTCTGAAACTCTGATTTTAACATGGTATCAGAGCGGGTTATTTAGACTGCTCATCATCTACCCAAAACACAACCGAGCCACAACCGAGTCACCATGTCCGGAGACGGTAACTCGAGTAGTGATCTCACCTTACAACTAGCCAACCTTCTCAGAAATTCCCAATCAAAAAACCCCAAAATGTCCGATAGTTTACAGATAAATCTGAAACTAAATGGCCAGAATTACCCCCTATGGACCCGAATGATCCGAGTCGCCATAGGCGGAAAATCAAAAATCTTGCTGCAACATTTAACCTCAAATCCCCCAGACCCAAATCATGAAACCTACGAACAGTGGGAGCAAGATGATCTAATCGTCTTTTCATGGTTAATTCAGAATATTGAACCTGTCCTTGCAGGTAACCTCACCGAATTTCCCACAGCGAAATCGTTGTGGGATGCCTTGGTAGTTACATACAGCAGTGGACGGGACAAGCTCCAAACATTTAATCTTCATGTCAAAGCAAATGACATCAAACAGAACAATACTTCTCTCGAAGAATTGTGGATAACCCTCCAAGGTGTATGGGGAGAAATCGACCGCATTGATCCGAATCCGATGACTTGTTCAACGGATATTCAAACATACTCCAGAATCCGAACAGAGCAGAAGCTCTTCCAGTTCTTAAATGCCCTTGATCGGAAGTATGACCCTATAAAAAGGGAAATACTCCGGTCAGAACCTCTTCCGACTGCAGAAGCCGCGTATGCCACTGTTCGCAAGGAGGCCGCTCACCAAAAACTTCTCGGAACACCTCTCAATGACACACAGGGCATCGCAGCAGGTCTAATAGCCTCAGAAGTGGAAGGAGCAGGACTTGCATCGAAAGGGCTCCGACGGTTTGACGGAAGAAGAACTGGATCAGTAAACAGAGATGACAAAACTCATCTCAAATGCGACCACTGTGGCATGACTAAGCATACAAAGGAACAATGTTTCAGACTCGTCGGATATCCCGATTGGTGGTCTGACAAGAAGGGCACAAAGGCCACTGCTCACGAGAAAGGCAGATCACCCAGCACCGGCAACCGAGAGGTTCCAGGAGATGGAAGCCGGAGTAGGGTGGGTTTCGGCGGAATGGCCGACGCAACAAGCGGCGGAGAAGAAGGGTTAGGTAATGGCGGTGGTAAAGAAGAAGAAGGTAACCGAGTTATATTTGGGGCGGATAATATAAATCCGTGGGTTTATAACCCAAATATGGATATGTCACATTTGGTCCCTGGAAAATATGGGAATGCTAATATGGCCCCAAAACATCATGAAAAACAAAAACGATGGATATTCGATTGTGGCGCAACCGACACAATGACTTATGAGTCATCGGATATTATCTCAACAACTAAACCAATAAGAACACATATTCAAACGGCAAACGGAGGGATAATGGATGTAAAATCGGGAGGGACGATTGAGATCTCACCCACAATAAAAATCTCTAATTGTCTTTATGTTCCCTCGTTGTCACATAAACTACTTTCCATTAGCCACGTCACTAAAGAACTCAACTGTATTGTTCTAATGTACCATACGTTTTGCATTTTACAGGATATCAGGACGGGAGCGATCATTGGGCGTGGCACTGAAAGTCAAGGGTTATATTATGTGGACGAAGTAACTCAAAATGGTGCTGTGATGTTAACTCATGGTACATCGGAACGAGAAGCATGGTTGTGGCACCGAAGATTAGGTCATCCCTCTACAAGTTATTTACATATTTTATTTCCAAAACTATTTCCAGTTAATTCCTTGTCAAATTGTGAAACATGCGTTTTAGCAAAGAGCCACAGGAAAACTTTTAAGCCCAATAACACTAAGGTTGCTTTACCATTTTCATTAATTCATTCTGATGTGTGGGGCCCTGCCCCCGTTCTTGGGGGGCAAAACCTTCGCTACTTCGTGATGTTCGTTGATGATTGTACTCGAATGACCTGGGTTTATTTTTTAAAAAACAAATCCGAAGTCTTTGAAAAATTCACTATGTTTTACGCCATGATCCAAACCCAATTTCAAACAAACATCCAAATCTTCCGATCCGATAATGGCGGTGAGTTTGTTAATACCTCCTTTAAATTGTTTTTTCAAAACAAAGGAATAATCCACCAAACCACATGCCCAAACACCCCAGAACAAAACGGTGTCGCTGAAAGGAAAAATCGCATTTTGCTGGAAATGACACGAGCCCTCCTAATTGAATCCCAGGTCCCAAAACATTTTTGGCCTGAAGCCCTTGCTACTACTACCTATCTTCTCAACCGACTCCCAACAAAAATCCTAAAACTCAACACTCCGTTACACACCCTTTCAAATTTTTTCAAACTTCCCTCCGTCCTTACCCTTCAACCACGAATCTTTGGATGTACCGCTTTTGTTCACATACCTAAATCAGATCGAACCAAACTTGATCCTTGTGCTGAAAAATGTGTCTTTGTTGGGTATGGAATGAATCAAAAAGGATACAGATGTTATAACCCAAAGACACGTCATATGTTCACCACAATAAAATGTGACTTTCTTGAAACCGAGTATTACTATTCCCAACTCAGTGGTCAGGGGGAGAAGGAATGCTCAGACACACTAAGTTGGTTGAAATATGTTCCCTATGTATCAACTACAGAGTCACCAGAATACAATTTCAGTGCCACTGAAGGCCCTAATGTTCCTCCTAACCTGGTATCCGAGGTAAGTAATACTCACCCTATTCAGTCTGGTGATACTTTTGGAGTTTCTAATGACTCCGAAGATGCCAATACTTCTAACCATGCAACTGCCACAGAACAAGCTGAAAGTGTACAGGCAGATGAATCCATACAAGAAGAATCCACACAAGAAGAAACACCATCAAGATATGTGTTGCCCCATAGAACAAACAGAGGGGTTCCTCCGAAACGGTATTCTCCTGGAAAAGAGCCAAGGAGGTCTAGTTATCCTATAGCTAATGTAGCTAATGGAAATCTCACTAAGGAAGCCAAAGCGTTTATCTCATCTGTTTATTCTGAGGAAACTCCTACAAACGTAGATCAAGCCTTAAAGTCTAAACATTGGAAGGAAGCAATGGAAACAGAAATGGAAGCCTTAATCAGGAACAACACTTGGGAAAAGTGTACTCTTCCGTCAGGAAAGAAATCCGTGGGGTGTCGTTGGGTCTATACGATTAAGTATAAACCAGACGGTACAATTGAGAGATATAAAGCCCGACTGGTAGCAAAAGGGTATACCCAGACACATGGGATTGATTACGCTGAAACATTTTCCCCAGTTGCAAAAATGAACACAATTAGGGTCCTTTTCTCGATAGCCGCAAATGAAGGATGGCCACTTCAACAGTTTGATGTAAAAAATGCATTTCTACACGGGGATCTAGATGAAGAGGTATTCATGGATGCTCCTCCAGGATTCACAAAAGATTTCAGGTCAGGAGAAGTTTGCCGTCTGAAGAAATCTCTTTATGGTTTGAAGCAATCTCCCCGGGCTTGGTTTGGCAGATTTACCATAGCTATGAAAAAATTTGGATATAAACAAAGTAACGCCGATCATACTTTGTTTCTCAAAAAAAGAGGAAAATTCGTAACCTGTCTAATTATTTATGTAGATGATATGATCATTACAGGGAATGATAAAGAAGAAATGAGAAAACTAAAAGAAAACTTATTTGCCGAATTTGAAATGAAAGACTTGGGCAGGCTGAAGTATTTCCTCGGAATTGAAGTACTAAGGTCAAAACAAGGAATTTTCATTAGTCAAAAGAAGTATATCTTAGACTTGTTGGCAGAGGTTGGAATGATAGATTGCAAACCAGCAGATACTCCTATGAGTGTAAACCAAAAACTCTATATGGAGGAAGGAGCAAAGTTAGCAAACAAAGAGAGATATCAACGGCTGGTGGGAAAACTAATATATCTCTCACATACTCGCCCAGACATTGCATATGCTGTAGGGGTGGTAAGTCAGTTCATGCACCAGCCTCAAGAATCACATATGGAAGCAGTTTGGAGAATTGTTAGATACCTCAAAGGAACAGTGGGTCATGGAGTCCTGTTTCAATCACATGGACACCTAAATGTTCAAATCTATACTGATGCAGACTGGGCAGGAGATAAGGGAAGTCGGAGGTCAACAGCAGGCTACTTTGCTCTAGTTGGTGGGAATCTTGTCACTTGGAGAAGTAAAAAACAAAAGGTGGTTGCTCTCTC
The DNA here is from genome assembly GCA_947069175.1 of Scalesia atractyloides. Classification (NCBI taxonomy): domain Eukaryota; kingdom Viridiplantae; phylum Streptophyta; class Magnoliopsida; order Asterales; family Asteraceae; genus Scalesia; species Scalesia atractyloides. The sequence continues at coordinate 83,841,410 of CAMTDV010000022.1, read as the reverse complement.
AAGTGCAGAGGCTGAATTTAGAGGTATAGCTCGAGGTCTAACAGAAGCCATATGGATGCGAAGACTCTTAGCTGAGATTGGCTTTCCTTCAAGAGAAACGAGCAAGATTATGTGTGATAATAAAGCTGCAATTCAGATTTCAGAAAACCCAGTACAACATGATCGAACTAAACACGTAGAAGTTGATAGGAACTTCATCAAAGAAAAATTAGAAGATGGTACAATTAAACTACCATTTGTTCGATCAAAAGATCAATTAGCAGACATACTAACAAAGGCTGTCAGTGGGAGAGTCTTAGGCGAATGCTTAGACAAGTTGTGTATTGGAAACCCCACTACTCAACTTGAGGGGGAGTGTTAGAAAGGAAAGTCAAACCTCAAGAGCAAATCCCCGCTAATCAACAGCTAATCAAACAGCAACCGAGAGCTGCAGCTAATCAACAGCTGGAATGTCCAGCTAATCATCAGCCGGATCAGCAGCCAGACCTTATGCAATTCAATCCTTTCCTTCTTTATGTTACTCTTGTAAAGCTTTTAAATACCCTGCACTTGTAATCGAAAAATGACACACACAAATTATGAATGAATGAGTCTTGTTCGGTAGCCCTTTCTGAAACTCTGATTTTAACACATGTCGTAGAGATCTTTGTTGCTTAAGTTAGAGTTGTATGATATCTCTGGGGTATTTGACATCTTGATTATTTCTTTGTAGTCTCTAGGCAGTTTGGCTCCCCATATTTCATGATCATCCTATTATGAATGATTGTATTTGAATACATTCATTATAATTATGGTATCTGGTCCAGAAATTTTCCATTATGTAAAGAAAAATAAAATAAAATGAACCAACTACAAATGGCTTTAACTTTCGTAATTTGCATATCGGTTTCTTGATTCACCAAGGCAAAAGTAGTCACATAAATGAAAACTTACCTGGAATTGCAATGCTTCCTTTAGTCGTAATACCACCTTGTTTGCAGTGGGTCGCTTCTCTCTCATTATGTAAGCATTGATACGCAATCTCTAGGAAAGCAATCAATGATTTTGGCACAATTTTATCCTTCATATACTCAAACACCAACTCTTCAATTTTTCCTTCTTCATAGCCACATTTAACCAAATCGACAAGAAACCTAGGTTTGTCCTTAGGTGAATAGGCCATTCTTCCGCTCATCATCTCAAATAAAACCACTTCAAGTGAGTATATATCGGATTCCCTCGTTAAGAAACCCTTTCTTCTGTACTGTGGATCACAATAGCCAAGTGTGCCGCAAGCAACATCGTACACAAAGTCAGTTTTGCTATTTACTGAAGTTGTTGTGGAGAACTCTAAATCTTTAATTTTTGCCTTCCAATCTTTGTTTAGTAGAATGTTGGCAGATTTTATATCCCTGTGTATCACAATCTTGTGTTGAACCACCTCTATGTAGGAAATCCAATGCAGTTGCAACATCAATGCCAATCTTAAGTCGTCTAGTCCATGTAAGACTGGCATCTTTCAAATGCCCATCCAGACTTCCGTTAGAGGCATACTCAAGAACAGAGATTCTCTCTTTGTTATCGCTATAGTAGCCTACAAGACTAATAATATTCTTGTGCTTATACTCAGAAAGAGTTCCAAAGCCCAGCCTAAACTCTCCATGTCCATGACCATCATAACTATACCACCGTTTTACAACGATGGGGAGAGGGCCATTAGCACTTGACATTTGTCCTCTGTATTCTGTCCTGGTTAAATCTTTCCCAATTATGGTTTCAGGGTCGAAGTTTTGTGTCGCCTGTATTATGTCTTTCAGTGATATTCGCAGGCCGTCCCTGGGAGGTTTCTGTTAATCATGAGACAATTAATTTGCGGACTGTTCAAAGGTAGGTCGAACTTCTTATCTAAAATTTTGTCAAATTTGTCTTTCCAACTCGATCGACACTTGATATAATTGAGGAAAAAACTGAAATAGTTATCCAAAACTTTGAATTTGTAAATACTAAAATACAAAATGATGTTGAAATTAGTAGCATGTTGGTGACAAACAAAAGATTTGTTAGTAAGAATATTGGTGTTAAAGATTATACTTTAAGAACATTCAATATAGTTAATAAAGATTATGAACCCGTAACTTTGGTGGTTATATACCTAGAATTCTATAATTTACTCTACAACTTATCTATAAACATAATTTGACTTGATGCATTTCCAAGATACAATTTTGTTAATCGATTTCTTGATAACTTTTGTATCATCATATTAGTATCCTAGTTAGATGTATAAATCAATGAAAACTTACTTGGAATTCCAACGCTTCCTTTAGTTGCAATACCACCTCCCTTGCCGTCGGTGTCAACAAGTAAGCACTTATACGCAATCTTTTGGAAAGTAGTCAATGATTTGGGGACGACTTTATCCTTTATACCCTCAAACACCAACTCATCAAGATTTCCTTGTTCATAGTGACATCCAACCAAAGGGACAAGATCCTCTTGACCATGTAAAAAGGTTGTTCTTCCGCACATCATCTCAAATAAAACCACGCCAAGTGAATATACATCTGATTCTCCCATTAAAAAACCTGGTTGACATACTGCGGGTCAACGTCGCCAGGAGTACCGCAAGCATCATCGGCTATGGAGTCAATTTTGTTATCTATTACAGTTATCATGGAGCACCCAAAATCTGTAATTTTTTGCCTTCCAATTACTGCTCAGTAAAATGTTGGAGGATTCTATATCCCTATGTATCACAAAAGCTTGTGTTGAACCACCTCCATGAAGGAAATCTAGCCCCATTGCAACATCAATGCCAATCTTAAGTCGCTCCGTCCACGTAAGATTAGCATTGTTCAAGTGCATATGAATACTTCCGTTAGAGGCATAGTCAAAAATAGATATTCTCTCGTTCTTTTCATTACAATAACCTACAAGACTAATAATATTTTCATGCTTCTACTGAAAGAATTCCAAGCTTTGTAAGAAATTGTTTTTCTCCTTGCCCTAAACGAATATCACTCCGGTTTGCGACAATGGGTGTAGGTTCATTTGCACGTAAAAATTCTCCTTGATATAGCATTACAAATTCTCCCTTTTCAATTAAATTAGTGAGACTAAAATCTTTCTGACAACAAACATTAAATATTTTTCTCTAATTTTCAGACAAGCAGTATATAATATATCAATAATCTATGGTTATTGTGAACAAGTGGTGGGACTCCTCGCGCATTGTGGTGGCCATCAAACCACTATCAATTCAATTAATTATGGTACGGTACCATACCGCATTCAATATATCAGCGAAACATATTTGCCCAAGAGGTTATCAACATGTATTATAAAAACAAATTCCGGTACCAGTTTGAATAACACCGATACTGGTATTGATGTAATTTTGTCATATCGGTTCAGTTCATTATGGTAAAGAACAAAAAACCCAACTCTTATTGGAACATAAGTAAAAATAAGCAGTCATAAACAATACATTCAAACTTTTATAATGCATAACCATTTTTATAACTGCAAACTTCTTTCTTACATATGAGAGAGTTATCAAGTAAGACACACGTATCAGAGGATATCAGAGCAAATCATATATTCCAATTCCAATACCTAATTTCTAAGTTAAGTAACAACATAACTACTAGAAGCCCACTGAAAATAATTCCTATGAATTTCTAACAACTAATAAACGACATGTTGATAATATTATTAAAGTTTTTCTAGTTATTGTACAAAATGTTGTGAGTTAAAAATTTGGGGTGCTTTATATTTCGAGATTGCATTGTCATAAGTCCTGCATATCTTTTAAATAACAATCTATGATCACACAAATTATTAAAAGTACTTTGAGTTACCTGAAAGTGTAATGCTTTCCAAAGTTCGTTGATGATGACTTCCATTGTTGGACGTTGGGCTTGGCTTTCAGCCAAACATTGATACCGATTTTACAAAATGTATTTAAAGAATCTTGATTGGGTCCTTTGCTTACTGTGAAAGTTTTTTCATCTCTTTCTTCTTTTAACTTAGGATCTACCAATTCATTCAATGTTCGTCTCGCAAAGTGTTGTCGCGCAATGGGTGCAAGACCCTTTTCATTTTCTCTTATGTAAACCGGATTATAAGCCAATCTCGCAGTCAAGATCTCAATTAAAACCACCCCAAAAGAGTAAACATCAGACTCTTTCTTCAACCTTCCTGTCCTCTCATATTCTGGATCCAAGTACACTTCTGTGCCTGCAACTCTATTTGTTATGATAGTAGTCCAAAGTCAGCAATTTTCACCTTCCAATTCTCGTCCAAGAGAATATTAGCACTCTTTATGTCACAGTGGATTATCTTTTGTTTACCGTATCTAATGTTATGTAAGTAATCCAAACCACGTGCAATATCAATGCATATATTTACGCGCCGCATCCATGTAAGATTAATCATCTTTTCTTTGCTACTTAAACAATCATCAAGGCTTCCATTAGAAATATACTCATAGACAAGGATTATATTAGAAGGTTCATTACAGAAGCCAAGTGTTGGTTCAGGCCCAATGAAACACTATAAAAATACTCACGAATAATATGAACAAAAGAACTTTTCTACTTGCAAACTTTCTTTAGAAAAATTAAGTGTAAAACAAATGACTGCAACTACATATTATATATAGAGAAACAAATAAAACACATGCCAAAATAAACTCCTTTTATTCAGCTACACTCCAACGTCCATTTCCCTTGTAATTCGGTCAACTTAGACTATTTCTTTAGCCCATTTAGACCCTATCTACAGCTGACCCGAATCCATATCTTTGACCCGTATCCGCTTCATGACCCGACTTGACCCGAGCATCAAGATTATACCCAACAGCCAAGAAGGGAGACGATGTTGGGATGCTTACAACTAGTAAGTGTAGAAATTTCTGCATTGAACCCTTGTTTCGTTGTACGTCTAATCTTTTGAAGATGGATTTTATAGCTACAGTGCTACGTTTCGTAGGCAATCCTGATCGCTTATCACCTTCCTTTGCAAACAAATCAAAATGTTCAAGTTCTGCTTTGTACACCTTACCATACCCACCTGACCCAATGCAATATTATTCAGAAAAATTTGCAAATCTTCCACCTACAACATCATGTGTCAATGGAAAGGTACAATGTTGACAGTTATAATATAGGATATGAGTGAGTAAAAGATAAATTATAACATTGGTACCTTGTTCATTACTGTCAGAAAGAAATAAACTTTACTTAATTAAGAAGCTCGGAAATTAACTTGTTTGTAATATAACAAAACTAAGTACAAGCGGTTCTTCAGAAAATTGTATTGCACTTAACAAACTTTCACATTTTCTTTTACCCTCCGTATGAGAAGATATCAGTAAGGTGGAGAGCTATGAAAAGTTAGTTATGGGGATGTCTCCAAAAAGTTAAAAGAGTGTCAAGGAAAGACTATTGGGGCTGAGAAGAAACTGAATAACATAATCGAAACAAATTAACTGAACGGAAGTAACATAACTGTACCAAACCCAAAACCAAATGTACGGCATAGTAATCCTTCTTATGAAAACTAACTCTTATAGTTCGGTTTCCATTACACTTGTTTTCATCCTTGAAAAAACGAACCGGACCCAACAGAGATAGGGAAGGCATCACGTCTAAAATTAAGCTCAAGATGCCCATCGTTGAAAGAAGTGACGTTGTGGGCGAGAGAACTCTCAAGTTACGTTTCTCTAACAACAAACTAACCTAGTTAAAAATACTTCTTTACCTGCACCTTGCATCCGTTCACATCATGGATAAAGAGAAGGTAACTAAACACCACACTAGGTCTTTTGGGTACAACTCTAGTTAGCTAACATATTACTCTAAATATGTTTACCTAATATATAAAATGCCTAGAATAATAAATGCTAAAAATATAAGAATTTAATAGTTTCAAATTTTTATTAAGTTCAATAGAAAATTAAATTAAATTATTAATGGAGTTTTAAAAAAATATATAAAAATGGATAAACTAAGGAATATTATTTAAATAAATAAATTAATAAAATAAAGTTAATTATGGTTTGACAAAAATAACTATTTTAGTCTAAAAGTTTAAATTTGACATATATAATCTAATTATATGATTTATGTATAAATTAAATTCTAGTCCAATAACCATATCCAAAATTTATATCAAGTTTAAATACCCTTTTTAGATACATATAAAAAGGTAACAAACTCTGGTAGCGACGCAGCTGCTAGCGACAACTGTGGAAGGTTGTGATGGTCACCTGAAAGTGGTGACAACGAATTTTACTATCTAACGATAAATTCGTCAACATCTCATTAATCTCTCTCAGGCACTCTCTTTCTCTCTCTCTCTCTCTCTCTCTCAACGACCCCTCACGCCACCATCGATCTAGTTTTGGTTTTTCAGATCGACCTCAATACCGTTTCCATCACTGCTCTACTGTAGTAGATCTAGGTTTTCAAAATCAAATCAATAATCCAGGTCAAAACGATAGTTAAATGGTTTGGCCGGAAAATTCAGTGAAGTGAAGGAGTTGTGGGTGTTGTGACTATGTGTGAGAGAAAACGGGGGAGAGGGGGGTGGGTTGGGTGAGAGCATTTATATATATCTTTTATTGATTTATTTAAATTAAAATATATAATTATATTATATTATATTATATTATATTTATATAATTATATATTATATAATTATTATTATATAATTTGCAACAAGTTTGTGCATTAGGGACTTATAACTTGTGTTTGATAACTTGGTTGTATCTTTTTCTTTATGGTTTGTATGATTTTCTATGCATACTATGTTGTACTCTATGCATGTCTAATTGTAAGGTGGTTTTTAATAAAGCATATGTTGGTTTAGTTATTTTGTTTTGGGTTGAAAAGGTGACACCCACTCCTTCTATTCAACACCTAGACATATATAGGGATGGAAAAAAGGTTTAAGCCCGACGGATATATCGAAACCCAAAACATACGGGCTGGGTATACCCGAAGCCTGATGGGTATTGGTCGGGTATGGGCTTAAAAAGGAAAAAATTCGGGTACGGGTATGGGATTTAGGGACACCCGCCCGATACCCGGCCCGTTACCTGGCCCATTTACCCGAATATTACCCGAAATAATCATATTATAAATTTTCATATATATATATAAATTTACTACATGCACTTATTACTAATTTACTATAGGACTAGGGTCTAGTTTTGTCATCTCTTCAAAATTGTATTTCCAAGAAAGAAAAGATATAGATGATTCGCATCCAGATTTTCCCACCAAATTTGCCAAATGCATCATCCAGATATCCACTTTATTGAAATTGAATCATCTTACTATATTCTACTCATAAAGCAATAACACAAAAAGTCAAGAAGCTACAACACCATTATCAGATCGAGATAATTGAACATGACTATGATGATGGTGACGAGGTAAATATATCTTCCAAGTTTAAGATTTTATTACATTTATGTTATCTTAGTGATGAGTTATTTAATAGTGTATTTTTCTCTTTTTCTCATTAAGTGTAGGAAAAAGGTTTCAAGGGATGAGTGACTAAATGGTATTTTAGCTTCACTTTTGAAAAGCAAGCACATGACAGTACTTACAATAGCTATCACAAATGAACTTACATTTTTTACTACATATGGCTATCACAAGTAACTTACCTTTTTGAATACATATTTGGATATGAAGACAACTAGTATTTCATATTTGGATATGAATTTGGCAGCTGCTTAGTGAACAACTAACTTATTTTTTGAGCATGTATATTGGATATGGAAGCTAGCACCCTTTATTATGTGGATGTTTATGCCACTAGGTGGTCCTAATACAATTAATTAATTAAGTAATCGTTTTGATTTAGTTTGGTATATGTAGTATGAATATGATATGGAAGTATTTAATCATGTTTTCATTTGTTATAGTTATTAAAATTGTAAATTATATAAACATCATAGTGAAAATTGCACATTTGTCCCGACGGGGTATTTTTAAGAAATTAACGGGTATACCCAAACCCGTGGGTATGCCCGATACCCGATGGGTAATTACCCGACAAATACCCGACGGGTAACGGGCAGGGTACGGGCCAAAGAATTACAATCGGGTATGGGCTTGGGATTACCAATACCCGGCCCAAAACCGGCCCATTGCCATTCCTAGACATATATGAGATAGAATTCTCTGTATTTCTATCTAGATCTGTTATTTCTCTGTCTTAGAAAGTCACAAATCTAGAGAGATTTCGGTTGTCGGAGTATGATGTTGGACACGCATAGAACGTCACCGATATCGGTAAACATATCTGATAAGTTGCGTGGTTACCGGTGATCTTTGGATGCTTGTCGCTGCTATTGTTTTCCGTCCTTGATTAAGGTTGTCAGGCACACTTACATATGTGATAGTTGTCCGAACTAACCTATATGATCGATAAACACTAGTAAGGTGCTCAAATGTCGTCGATGTAACCGATGTTGAGACATGCAAATGGATTGGGGCTTACGGGAAGTCGGTCGGAACCCAAGGCTTCGTTGGTCTCCCTTCCTTTCCTAATCTGCTAAGGAACGGTTCTTACAAAGACGACGCCTATATAAAGAGTTTAGGCGGAAATGATGGTCACCTACTATTTGGCATGGCAACTTCGGTTGCAGCCATGGTGGCATTGAGTCGTGCGTTGTTAGTGATGCACAACGGTTGGTTTTATTGTTTTCTTTTTTCTTACTTTTGTTTTGTGAGCTTATTTGTGGTTGTTGTGTTAGCGGTAGTGGCGGAATAACCAACTTCATAACTGATTGAGTTAGAGGTTATGGTTAGTGGTGAACACCGAACCAACCCGACCCATACACACCCCTAGAATAAGATAGAGAGTATATTGATTTTCTTATGATATTTACTATTTAAGAATTTATGAAAGTTTAAATTATGTGTTTGTATATATATATATATATATATATATATATATGTATTAAAAGTAACTTAAATTAGTTAAAGTTTGAAAAAATTTAGTTAAGATGTGTAATCTTTTATTTAACATAATAATCAAATAGTTGTATAAATACAAAAGGGGAAATATCATCAATATCAAGCAACTATCTTATATCAAATTATATAAATGAAAAATCGGGAAAAAGAAGTATCCAACTATTTTTAACGGCTAATATTACTCTAGTTTACGAATATAGTTCTGACGACTTGCAAATCAATACCACCCGTAGTTTTGAATAGATTTTGCATTGACAACTGGATTTTGAAAAAGGTTAATTACGTTAAAACGTTGATCAAAATTATACGTCGCAACAAAAAAAATCAAAAGTTTATAGAATGTCATATTATTTTAGTGTTTTAAAAGAAAGAAAAATGAAAAAAATGAAATCTTGAAGTAGTTTTGAGGGTGTTTGTGCTTCGATGACTTGTACGCTAACAAATATTAAAAATATTATGGTTAAACTTATTTTTAGGGTAAATATCCTGCACAAATAGTCTTATCGTACAAAATATACGAAATGTGTGAAAAAGGTAAAAAAAACACGGTGGCATTTTCGCAATTATTTTACTTGTAATTACCCTACATGATCAAAATTACCCTACAGGATCATTTGTAAACTAATTATGATATTCTAGAAAATTATCCTACAATATTAAAATTACTCTATAAAATAAAATTACCATACAAAATCATTTGTAGAGTAATTATGATACTTTACAAAATTACCCTATAAGATCAAAACTACCATACGAGATTATTTTACAAAATTACCTTACAATATCAAAATTATCCTACAAGATCATTTGTAGCGTAATTTTGATATAATTACGAAAATGTCACCGCGTTCTTTTACCTTTCACTACATTCATACGTTTTGTACAATAAGGTTATCTGTATTTGATCTTTTGCCAATATTTATATAATCTTTTCCATCGAGTCTAATAGAATAACATAACACGCAAACGTAGCTAATTTAAGGTTCGGAATTGTCGTAGCAAGTTTTTTTTCTATAATCTTTTCCACCAAATTAAGCATTGACTTGGTGACCCAAAAGTGAGACCATAGTTGACCTCACATGCAGTACAAACAAAATCCAACCATTGCTTTTTAGATTATTTTTTTAATTATATTGTAGTCTTAAAGATTATTTAAAAATATCAAAATAATAGTAAATTTTACGTTTATGAATTATAACCAAATCACTTGCCACTTAGGCATGTGGTCTAGTGGTCAAGATGGTTTTTTTATTGAGTAATTAAGTTTAAATTTTGGGATGGAAAGTAATTTAGGAGTATAACCTTTGTTAAAAAAAACTAAATCATCTTTTTTTTCAAATAACCTTTCTATAAAATTACCTTTTATAACTAAAATTATAACATAAACATTTTTATCTTTTTTTTGTTGTTTTTCTATTTCTTTTCTCCTTTTATGTATAACTAGTAACTAGTAATTGCACCTAGGCTTTGTGACGGAAGACTCAGACACACCAGTTATTAACAAAATTTAAATAAAAGATAGAAAGAAACAATAACGTATTTTATTATCCTATCACTTTTTATTATATTTGTAAAAATAAAATAAAATAAAACTTTATCATCATAATTCATAAATATTTAAACTAACATGAGTCAAATCTGTAAGACTTAGAGAAACATTTTAAATAAAACTTTTGTAATTCAAGGTTATTACTATACTGATGTCACATATGAGGTTCAATAATTAGTGACTTGTTCTTAATGGATATGAGTATTTTTGCTACAAAGTAATTAACATTTTCTTGAATACTTTTAGGTGCCAAATAATCTTATTTTATTTGGAAAATATTATATTATATTGTATTTCAAATAATAAAACAACAAAAATAATCTCATAAACATAACGAGAAAAAACACATAAAATAAAAGGCATAATATGCCATAAAAAATTATTGACACGTGTTTGGAACCAAAAAGAATTAAATAAAAAGAGGAAAATCGTTGTATCAACTATCCAAGAAGAAACTTTGAAAAAAAAAAGGAAAATCGTTGTAGCAACCGAATGGTTAATATCCAAGAATGGGCTTAAAAAAAACTCATTTCCATATGTAAACCAAGTAATTAGGTATGCCCCTCAGAATGTTATATACATTCTATATAATTAAAAATGTATGTTACATGACCAAAAGTATGTGCAAAATATATCATTGGGGATGAAATTAAAAAACTAATAAAGAAAACATAAAGAAACAAAAAATAATATATCTGCAAACGGGTGTAAATCACAATTTAAAACACTTGGTTTGGTTTTGTGTTTTGTTATAGGGTGATGTCAATGAGCATTTTATTTTAATCCATATATATACAACGAAATATGTAACAAATACTTTTATTAGAACGAAATGAATTAAAGACTTAAGCATTAATTTGTTTTCTTCCTCTGTCTATGGTTAAATTCTCACAGCTCCATTAATCATCTTTCAAGTTGTTTTCTTTAGCATGATTAAAGGGTATTAAAAATGTAACCCTTTAATTTTATAATCCCAAATGTACTCTTTTTTACTCTAATATCTATTTTTTTATTTTGTATGTAGGTTAGAGCTTCTTGGGTTCAAGTCTTATAGACGATAGAGATTAAAAGAAATTTGTTGTTAGATAAAATTGAGATGCTTAATTTGATTGGGTCGCTTCCTTATTATGGTATTTAATTTACAAAATTAACCAACTGGCAATAAAATATAATCAGTCATTAATGTCATTACTTTTGGTGCTGGCTACATAAATTATTTTTCCATGTCATTTAGGGAACTCCCTAACTTTTTTGATGATGTCGACAATGTAATCTGTTCAACTTTATTGTGTTCTAACATGTTCACATAACTATATTAACGGATATAATTGAAAATATATATATTTTTGTTAATTTTGGAAAATAAAAGGTTTAATAAATATTGTGTTTATGTAATTATATGAGCTGTAGTTTAAAACGGATGAAACAATATATTCAATTAGCGAAACTCATTTAATTTATAACATTTTCTAGTCTTTTTCATTTGCTTGGTCTTTTTCTAGAGTGAAAAGGACGATGTCCTAATTATGGGACGAAAAGACCAAAAAGCCACACTTCATATACAACTCATTTAGTGAAAGGATATCAGTTTACAAATGGCAAAACCCACTGTAAAGCACGGGCCTACTTTACTGGTTATTGACATATATGAGTAGAGATGGGCATAATAACCGGTTCCAAACCCGACCCGGTGGAACCTACCTGGGACCGGTTCCGGTTCCTACCCGACATATAGCAGAACCGGTTCCGGGTTCAAAATACCCGATGGTTCCTACCCGGTTCCACATTTTTGGAAAAAAAATAAGTTCCGGAACCGGTTCCAACCCGTACCCAGGTTGTACCCGTAACCGGTTCTTATCATACCTGGTTCCTACGGTAACCTTCCAGACCCGGCGTCAATATATTTTTAATGTGAGTTTTTTTTATAAGTCTTTGCTAGAAACAAGTACCCGGTTACACAAACAACCTAAACAAGAAACATTAAACAAAACATATAAAACACTAAACATACTAATCATAAAACACAAATGGGTTTACAATACATAAAACAAACTAAACTTTCGATGACCCGGTCCCGGATGCTTCACCCTTTTCATTGTTTTTCGCCTTTGTCACCGGACAATGGCGGTCGGTGTGTTTCTTGAGCGTCGAGTTGGCCGACGCCTTCATGAACTTCCCGCACCCCTTGCATCTAGCCATTTCATGGCTATCCGACATCAAGCACAAGTCAAAGTGCTTCCAAATAGCGGGGTTTCTTTTGGTTTCCAAAACAACCACGACCTCATCGTTGCAAGCCATCGTTATCACTTTGATAGTATTAGATTTGAAGTGTAAAGTGTTAAATTTAGAAATGGTAAGTAGGAAGGGGTTTATATAGGAAAACCGATTCTTTAATCAGGAACCGGTTCCAACGGTAACATTTATCAGGAACCGGTTCCGACGGTAACATTTTATCAGGAACCGGTTCTGAACAGTAAATGGCAGGTTTGACTGTCAGGAACCGGTTCCCAATAGTAAAATGGCAGGTTTGACTGAACAGGTTGACTGCCAGGAACCGGTTCTGAACAGTAAATGGCAGGTTTGACTGCCAGGAACCGGTTCCCGCACTATCAGGAACCGGTTCCGCACCATACCCGGTTCCACACCATACCCGGTTCCATAATACTCGTACCCGGTTCTACACGGTTCCATATTCTTGGGTGTGAACCCGGGTAGGAACTGGACCCGGTTCCACACCATACCCGGTTCCAATGACATCCAAGCAGAACCGGGTCCGGGTTGGAACCGGTTCCGGGTAATAATAAAACCCGATTATGCCCATATCTATATATGAGATCAATCACCATTGTCTCTTGATAATAGATATAGCTAATGGGTTTTAAACCAGTAATTAAATTACTTTTAACCCATTAAGTGAATTTGAGAACAAGATGTGTCAATTATTATTTATTTATTTATTTATTATTATTATTTAACGGCAAACCAACATACTCTTAAATGCTCATATACTTGTATACTACAGGATTTGAAACCTTCACCTCTAGGATAGAGGTGACTCAGCTTACCGCCACGCCATGTCCCTTAGACTATAAGGTGTGGAGGAGGCAAGTCCTTGGAGGATGCCCCTCCACATCATGACCATGTCAACATCCTTCAAGGATGCCCCTCTAATGATGGATCAAGAGGACCCCCCCCCCCCCCCCAATTTTATGTTATTTGGCTTTTAACATTTAATAAAGTTATAAAATAAACGTCTTAATATTAAAAATAAACATTACATAACTTAAAAAAAATACTAGATTGGTAAAAATTAAAAATCCTAAGAATTTCATTTTTTTTAAAAATGTTATAAAAAGAATGAAGAATTTTATAAGTTGAGAGAGAGATAGGGTTGAAACGGTTAAAAAATGGATTGAAAGTTGTGTTTAAAAGTAAAATAACTAATTAATTTTTTTAAAGTTATAGCCGTTTGGCATTTATTACAACATTTAATTTTTTTATATATACAAAACTAGCCGTTGGAGGGGTTTATTTGAAAATGGGAGGCCCGTCATGAACGTCTCCCACGAGACGGTGAGGACGAGGATGGGGGTAGGGGGCGGTGTGTTGGGGCGTCGCCACAGCTGGCCGGTCCTAAGCCATTCCCCACATCGAGTAGTCTTAGAAACATTATATAAGTCTAGATGTTGGTAATGTTGACCAAAATTAATATCCACCATAGTCTTTTATTTCAGTTATGTCTCTTGTTAATATGTTCGTTGGTTTTTTTAACCTAACCTAATGTGTAAGCTAGTAGAATAGCCTGTAAATAAATAGCCATTTATAATATTTATGACATTTTTATATATATGATAATAATATTTCTTCTATATGGGTTTTCTCTAAAAGTTTGCTAGAACGTATCTAACATTTTTAAAATAATAATAAAAAAATATCTAGACGCATTATAAAATGCAAAGTTTGCTTAAAGATTTTACTTTAGTTTACTGGATTCTAGTCTGAATATAATCTTTGTTATTCAATTCACAAGTTTCCATCAAGTTATGGGCCGGCCCAGCCTATTTTAAGTATAAATACCCAATTCACCCATGGACTGTAATCAAATGGATTTGATACCATACTTGTGTCCAATACACAAACAAACTTGATGATATAAAAGATATCACCAACTGTATATAACTAGTAATTCAAGATTCACACATCATCTTGAACAAAATATTACAACAAACATAGTCTTAATTTACTACCACAATATTATAAGTGGTTTACAATCATAAAATTACATAACACAATCAACACCATACTTATTGCCATCACTGGATCAGAAGTTACGCTTTCATGGGCCGAACGATGAGAACAGGACATTTCGCGTGATGCGCACAGTAATCGCTAATGCTTCCGAGCACGGCCCTGTAAAGACATCGATGACAACGGTATTGATTTTGGTTTACAATTCCTTTGTAAAATATTAAAAATTAGATGTTAAATATTTAAATAGTAATTAAATCTTGTATATCACCTTTTAATCTGGCCTAGACCTCTGCTTCCAACAACCAGGAGATCAATATCCATTTGGTCTACAGCTTCAACCAGCATTTCCTTTGGATTTCCTCTTAAGACCAAGTATTTCGCTTTTATCTGTTGCAATTGTTCAAGTGATGAACAAGAATATGAGATGTTACAAAAGAAAATATTATATGATATTTAGGACGGTCGAGAAACATGATTAACCTTATGTTGGTCGCATAATTCTGAAGCGCGCGCAAGGATTTTAGCAGCGCTTTCTTCCTCGGCTTTCACCACGGAGTCTCTCATCCCAGATGTTGCAAATAAAACTGCATACATGACAAATAAGCGATTTTAATAGTCAATCTCAAACGTTGATGATCAAGTTAGCAAATCTAGCACCCCTAGAGGTGTTCGTGGTCCGTTTTTGACGGTTTTTTGTCAAACAGTTACGAATTTTGACAGTTTTTTGTCAAACAGTTGTTCGTAACGTTTTTTTTACTATTGTAAAGCAAACAAAAACCAAACTGTTGAAATTAAAACAAACCAAACTAAATAGCTACTAACAGTCTGGCTTTGGTTTGGTTTCACAGTTAAAAAAAACAAAAAAAAAGACTTAAAAGAGTGACTCCTTGTCTTTGTGTTAAAAAGCAAAGTCTAAATGTCTAATCATATGTGTAGTCTAACTTAGAATAATTAAGGCTCATGTAAAATAAAAAGTTACATATCCCAAAATCATATGTTTAGGTTCATTTTTTAGTTTTTTTACATATGGTTAAACCAAACCATTTAGTGCGGTTTGAAAATTTATAAGTTGGCCAACCAAAAAATAATTAAAAAACGACTATGAAACCAAACAACTGACTGTTTTGGACAATTCCAAGGTTCCAAACCGAATCATGAACATCCCTAAGCACCACCACTTACCTGGACCAACAGGGAGAGCAGTGTAAGTCGGTTGAAAGGGAGGTTGGACGTGAACCACAGTGATGGCGAAAGGGGGCTCCTTGTCGGCATCATGGTGGGCAAAGACGTGTTTGAGAGCCCATTCAAGAGCATAGAAACTCCCTTCGCTCTCATCCACAGCTATCCACACCTTCATCGTGCTATTCTCCTCTGCCGTATCCTCCCCTCACCCATTGTTTTCATGTCTCTCTCCGTGGCTTGCACCGCAGTCGCGTTACTTCCATTTGTTGCCTCCATATCACTTGTGGCCTTTCTTTCACTGGTGGAAGAAATGAAATGAGTTTATATGTATTTATAGAGAATTTTGGGGCTCCTTAATAACTTTATAATATTTTGCTTTTCAAAAATAGTAAATTACTTATAATTGTTAAAGATAATGTTGTAACAAATGGAAAATCATTGTGACTTGATAGCATACTCCTTCACGTATGCATGAAAGAAATAAAGCAAACATTTTCCTTATCAATATTAAAAGAGTGGTATGGACCAATAACCCCTTTATATCATCTAAGCTTTTAATAGATTTATAAAAGCTGATACACTAATTCAATTTTCATCCAACTTCGGTTTTCAGTTTTATTTTAACGTTGGGTTAATCCAGTGACGGATCTAGAAAATTTTCGTAGGGGTAACGTTTTATATAAAAGGGTAACGAAATCGAAAAAAACGTCATTTTTTTTCAAAATTTACACTACTGCCGAAGCGCCAAGGGGTAGCGGAGGCTACCCCTTCTATTAAGGTAGGTCCGCCCCTGGATTAATCAGTGATGTGCACTAGTTGATAACCGAAACACGGCCAAAAGTTTGATTTTTGAATTCTTTGTAACCAAAATATGATAGCGAATTCGGTTATGAGTTTTTTTAGTTTGGTTTCAGTTTTTCTAATGGTTCGGGTTTTATGCAAAAACTGACCCATTGAAGAATTAGACATATATAAATTGTTGTGTCTAAAAAATTTAAACTTATGTAGTTTAAATTTTACTAGTGAAGTTTTCTTTTAAATGACTAAAAAGTTTATTTTAGTTCATGTATGATAAATAAAGTTTTCAATTTAAACTTATGTGGTGAGATTCCTTTTATAACGAGTTTCCTTGTCACTGACTTAACCAATATGGAATGAGAAAATTTTAATTACGGTACCTTTCACTCAACTTTTAGTGTCATTCATTTCTTAATTTAAAAAAGGTTAATTAGGAAATTGTTTTATAGCTTTTTATTTAACGTGCTTATACTTATTTACATATTATCTTTGTTACTAAATATTGTTTAGTAATTTATATATCTTTGTTACTAAATATTTAATATTTCATTTATTCAACCCGTGAAATACACGGGTTTTTAACCTTGTTATTTATTAAAAAACTAAAATAAAAATAAAAAAAAAGTACCAGGTGGCCAACATCAAATCCTATAGGATAGGTTTGTTCACGTTACGGTTTTAAACTGTAAAAATTATCCAAAACGGTCATAGTTTGGTTTCACAGTTAGAAAAAAGAATAGGGGTATGACTAGCAAAACATCTACGATTAGATTCAAAAAAGCATAGGCTTCAGGCAATATGGCGAAGAAAAGACTACTCGGATAAAGGGCAGAATTAAGACAGATCAAACTAAAGATATCAAGCACAACAGACATTGTTTTCGTCTAGATAATTGCATTTTGGTTGAGTTATTGATATAAGGAAAAATGAAGAAAGTAAGGTTCCACTCAATCAAAAATCCTCCAATTCTCAAAGGAGAATAGAAAAAATCATACTTTCATACAATATTTTAATTGAATTATATGTAATGATCAATAAATCAGTTGAATTCTAGATATTCTAACTTTCAATCTGTCGGTTTAAAAAATTCCAAATCGTAGGGAACGGTTTGGGTTACGGTTTAAACCCAAAACCGGTTATATAAATCCGGACAATTTGACAATATATATTAGTTTTTCTTTATATATTTCATATTACATATATTTAGTTATGTATTCAGGAACAAGGAGCTCATTAACTTGTATATTCAGAAACAAGATGTTCATTAACTTGATCAACATGTGGATCTGACTTTATTTCTTGTAGTTGATAGTTTGGGATATGCACTAGGGTTATGATAAGTATTAAGTAGGGTGTATGTGAGATTGTGAAAATTATATTATTGTGCTTTTGAGTTTTTAAGCAGTAACGATTTGATTCGGTTTGGTTTAATTTTAATTTTGAACGTTTGGGTTTCGTTTCACAATAATCAAAAATCGTTACCAACGATTTGGCTTACACTTAAAACCAGACAGTAAACACCCCTACTGTAGGGTCAGTCTATTGTATGTGTTATATGAATAACCAGGTTATCATTAAGATATATTAAAGTATAAATTATACGTTTAATTATTTAGGTTTCATAAATTCAGAAAGACAAAATATACAAAATCCAAAGTATTTATTGGAAAACATTTATTATATCTTATATCCGAAGGCTGTGGAATTCCTCAACAGGGTCCAGGAGATCGTAAATAATAATTTCTCGACCCTTAAGATCGCTTTATCTTTAGTTGGATTGATTTTGCAATTCAAAACGCAGCTTGTTGTCCATTTACCTGTTGTTGTTTGTAGCGATCATTTGAGAATCACTCTTATTGCGAGAACCACGAGAAACAATGTGAACCTAACAAAATAAACCCACACACCACCACCCAAAACCTAAACACCCAGCCCACCCCACCACAACCCAAAAACCTAAACACCCCCGACCCCCCCCCCCCCCCAAACCAAAAAAAAACTAAAACCCTCCACCCACCCCAGCCAAGTTAAATGCTAAAAACTAAACCATAAAGTTAACCCCACAACTAAATGCTAAAAAAGTTTTTTATATATTTTTATTAAAAAATGCTAAATTTCGTCCTTAAAAAATATGCACACGTGCAATGGTACTTTTTGTTCAATTTTTTTAATAAAAAACGTTAAATTTCGTCACTAAAAAACCAACAACAGTACAGCTACACATGTGCATAGGTACTGTGTTCAATTTTTTTTTGTGGCGAAATATAGCGTTTTTTATAAAAAAAAAAATTGTGTGTTTTTAAATTTTTAGGTATTTTTTGTTGTGTTCACATTGATTCTCGCAGTTCTCGCAATAAAGCGTGGTTCCTAACAGATCCTTATCCTACATGTATACAAGCAAACTCTTGATTTGTCATTGTGATAATTGAACCCTCATTCATCGTCATATGATATCAATTTAACGAGAATATATTAGTTACATAAAACATTAGTTGTATATAAGAACAAACTTACTAAAACCTAAGTTCGTATTGAACCGGTTTGTCGGTTGTGATTGATATTGACCATTAGCAAACTCATTCTGTAACCAAAACAAAAAAAAGAGATGGAAAATAACGTGAAAAATAGCATTGTCTAGTTGCAACCAAGTGAGAAATTTTGAAAATATGTGTTTTGAACCGATAGGATATATGTAATTAAATAATAACTTCATCATGTAGGATATTTTGATCCCTTTAGTATTGTAGTGTCATCTCATTTACTTTATCAACTATCTTAAAATATTTTATTTAGTAACGACACTACCCTAAATCATAGACCACACCGTTTTACACTATTATGTCTCTTTACACTCTATGTATCTCTTTATGTCTCTCATCATTAACGCCACATTACCAAATTCGATGGCAACCACTTGAGAAGCATACCTGAAACCTCCTATCAGAACAGTCGAGCGGCGTTACCAATCGGATAGGGAGTACCCGATCCAACTACCCGAGAAATCCGCTAGTGGCCTTATTGTATGGCCTTGAATAATCATATAATTACTAAACTTTAATAGAAAAATAAATATATGTTTAAAAAACAAAAACTAGTATATAATATCTTGTGAAAATATAATGGTTAATACGTTAGAAACCGGCTTATTTATTAATTATTTTTATAAAATTTTAGTACATTTATCTTACATAAATTTTATATCTAGTTTTTCTATATAACTGTTTATTATAACTTCTATTATGTAATTACATCTCGTATTTATATCTATGCGAATAAAATACTCAATTAAACCGGCTGGCCAACCAAAGCTCCGTATACGAAGCATGGGTTCGAGCTAATTTATTAATGATCTCCATCTTATACTTGAGCTTGTTTATTAAAGATTTATCTTAGGCTCAAACTCGGGTTTGAGGTAAAACTAGCTCGATTCCGGTTTTGTGAAGCCGATCTCAAGTAAATCATTAAAGATTAGACCCATTAACATCCTATTTTCTATAATCTCTTGAAACTAGTATACTAGTAACATGTTTTAATTTCTAGTTGTTGCTCATATTTTTTTTACCAGTCAACAGAATCAATCCTGAGCACTATCGAGGCACCCACTGGATCAAACGGAGTACTACAAGAGTAACCTGAGTCTACCACCAATTCCGGGGAAAACTTAGTAACTCACCCGCCCATAGGCACGACGGTGAAATTACCTAGGTTTCCCTGAGTCTCCAAGAAATTGAGTAGCGAGAATCTTTCCTCAGAGGCGCGGAAAGGGTCCAAGCTATAGGAAAAGACAGCAACTTGAGTGCGGAGAAGGGGAAAGGGCGCTCGAAGCAAAAGGAAAGAAAAGCACACCATTAGGTCAGCGGCATCAGCAGTTGAAGAAGTTGACGGCCGGATTCAAGCAAAAATGGGATAACCTGAGAAGGAGAGGTGCGAAACTCATGGGAAGTAACTCAGCCACCGTCAGTAAGTACTTTAAGCATTATCAAAATGAAGCGGTGTTTTTTGCATGACGGGAGACGGAGCCAACTCTATCGTCCGGGTGGACACAGATAGAATCTCGGTAGAGATGTGCCTCACTCTGCACCAAGTGAGAGTTGAACTTGCATCTCCCAAGAGAAGTGCTCATATTATTAACCCTTTTTAGTAGGCTTTAATCACTATAATTATTCATGTTAACTTAACGATAAATTAATTTTATATTTGAAAAAAAACCTAAAAAATAAAATAAAACATATAATATTAGGAGCAATAATGCAGTTCAGAGATTGGAAAAGGAAGAATTTGGTCCAATTCAACATGATCAAAAGGCGTCCTCTTTATATCCAACCTTTTGATCCTTGGCTATCTTTCATTGGCATAAATATGATGAAAATCGACAGCTTGTTCTATTATGATGTTAGATATGCAAATATTACTTGGACACGAATCGGTTAAATAGCAACGGATGATCAACTTGTTTGGGAACCTAAAACGGTTTCTTAAATCGGGGTCCTCTTCGTAAAAAAAATCTTACAAAAATACAAATTTTATTAAGATATTACATATGGGAATATGATAACGCGTAATTTTTTTTTTGTGTAGAAACATTATATGCAAATTTTATCGAGCCGTGAGTATCACTGGAGCAGTCTCTCTATTTCTACGGGTAGAGGTACGAGTGTTTACATCTTACACTCCTCAGACCCTACATTAAACTTTGCTATTGGTGAAAATTAGAATTTACTAAGTATGATAACGATGATATTTTTTGTCTAAAGTTTCTCTTAAAGAATAATATTTCAAATGTTATACAACACCAAGTCACTATATTAAAGTTAAAGTGGGAGTTCTACTGAAAAGAAAATAATTTTTCAAGCACACATTGTTGACAACTAGTACTTTAGATTATGTAGTAAACAAAACTAGATTAGAAGTTAAACTTACTGTTTGCTTTGTTAGCTCAATGAGCGATTCAAATGTCAAGCAAATGGGGACTTTTATTTTCTGATAAGTTGGTCTAGTGGTTAGTCACTTGGTTCTTTTCATTGAAGTCCCAAGTTCAACTCTCATTAGCATCACTTTGAAGGACATTGGTAATGACAATGAGATTTAGAACTAGGCCTCTCTGGAGGTTGCTAGTTTGAAACAGAGCCAGGTTTTACCGCAATGGGGCTTCGGGCGGGTAGGTTTTCCTCAGAACTGGTGACTTGGTGGCTCGGGTATGCATCTAACTCTGACCGTTGTGAAGAAAGGGATGCATTTGCTCCATTGAAGACATCCCAAGATACTTATCCGGTGATTTAGTTAATAAACAATTGCATTAAATCGTAACAAAATTTGTATTTTAAGGGTCTAATAAATTCGCAACTAAGATGATGGGTAATCGACATTATAGGGGCGTGAAAAGGTTTGATCACGCCTTCAACACCGTCTCCCTAGGCGTTATAAGGGCATGAAGATGGAGGAATATTTTTAGAATAATGCACAATGAGAAAAAAAAAATGAAAAGTAATGAATGAAAATACATTAAGGGGCGTTAACCATTACACGTTTTTTGAAAAGGCGTGATAATATTGATGTGGCGAAAAATGCCCCTTAATGCCTTTTCAGTCATTAATTTCCAATTTTTTTCTTCTCATTTGACGTTATATTAGAAAAGTCCCTCCCTCTTCACACCCCTATAATGCTCATTAGTTCATACTAGTGGTGGGGTGAAGGTGGCGTGATGTAGCCTATGGCGCTCCATAGCACGTCAAGGAAACCCCCCCCCCCCCCCCTGTAGTATGGATCTGAAAATTGGGATGTCGCGATGGTGATAACGGGGTGAAGGTGACTTGGGTATGTGGTGGAATTATGTGGTGCTAACCACTACACCCTCATGTTATCAAAAGTTATGTGGGTTATATGAGGTTACCACTACACATGACCTTACGTATGGTCCAAGGGTCAAAGATAAAACCATAACAATCAGGTAAGGGTGCTAAACGGGTAATGTTCGCAGGTTGGCGGGTTCAACCGAACCCGAAAATCATATCATACATATGAACCCGAACACGACCCGAAGTTTCATGGGTTGACTCGAACACAACCCGTTCAACCTGATTTTTTTAATATTTTTTAAAATTAATATATTAAAATTAAAATTTACTTAAAAACACAAATTTATATAATAAACTTATATTTAAATTATAAAATCTTAGTTTAATTTCTCTTTTTAAGTTATAATTATATCATAAAATACATTCCCCATTTAATTTATAACATAAAATATATTGTAAGAAGTATAATATGATATAAATATGTTAAACGGGCAAACCGCCAACCCGACTAGGTTGACCCGAACCTGACCCGTTAACCTAAACGGGTTTGCGAGTTCAACATGAAAATGACCTGAACCCGTTTAGACTAAACCTACCCGCGAATTTCATGTTAGGTTCGTATCGTATTTTTGAACAGTGTCAGATATTCACACCTCTACAATCAGGTCGAATATAGTAATCGTAACAAAATTGTATTTTTGAGGGTCTACTAACAAAACCGTAATGCATCTATGAAGTTGTTGATATAAAGACTTCTCTTTGAAAAGTTTATAACAAAGCTTTCCCGCAACAAAAACACCATAATATGTGTAAATTCTTTTACAGGAGAAACAGTATATATATTTTTGTGACAAATAGGTGCCAATAATTCATAGAGTTGCACTTTTGATTATGTTGCATGTAATGTTCCTCGTCATACAAGGTGCTCCATTACCCATGTCGATCTTTGCAATCTATTAATCGTTCAAAAAGACACATCAACGGGTTCATATTTAAACTTGGCGATATATTGACTTGAATTTGTAATCAAAAGTAAACAATCTCCATATTATACATCATTTACAAAAAAGCTAGCCAGGCAGCCAATGCATATAATGTTTCATGAGACTGGATGTTGAGTACTTGAGTCGTCACATGTTTGTGCATAGATCTCCACATGGGGGTTATCAATAGATCATGCATCTTTATGTGATTTGTTCAAGAAAGAAAAAGTGTTAAAAGATGAGGGATCATAGGTTGAAGCCTTGGGAGTTGTAATACCACTTCATCTCAAGGGTTTGAGTCCCGTCGAATGCGGATTTTGTGGAATACAGGCCATTAAAAAAATATTTTTTAGCCAATGTGTCCTAGATAATTGGTTTGGGAGGAGGTAGCTCCATGACCTTCCAAAGTGGAGGTCATGGGTTGGAGCCTCAATTGGTGCAATTTGCTTGCAATTTGTTTCAGGTGGGTCAAGGGGTTTTATCACAATGGGCCTTCTGACGGTAGATTTTCCCTAGAATGATGGGCAAACCTTGTCACTAGCGTTGACAGGAGAGACTACTCTGGAAGGCTGCTCCATGTGGTGAAATGCTTCCAGGGGTCATTATGTCTCATTGGAAGTTTATATCATGTGATTATGGGTGGGGAAGGCTTGAAGGGTTAATTTGTTTGACCCGAAGGAGACCCGCATTTATATTCGAGTAAAAAACATCAACTCGTACATTGTTTAAAATTATGTAACCTGAACACAGCTTGCTTAACCCATTTATCTAAACGTGTCAAGCAAGTTTACAGGTTGATGGGTGGTAATAAAGTTGTAAATGTATTCTAACTAGTATTAACCCCCCCCCCCCCCCCTCCCCTCCCCTCCCGCGTTGCGGTGGGGGCATAAAACCGTGATAAATAGGACTAATGCCACATCACCGCCAGCAACCACCAACATTAAAGTTATGGTGTGTTAATGCGAAGAAATTAGAACGAAACGCAAAACAATATAAAATAATAACTAAGTCCATTTAGGACCAGCGTGTTGCGGTGAACCTGTCAAACGGGAAAAAATAGACTACGTAAAAATGTTGAACCACACACGTACGTTTTGCCATGTTAACTTGCAAAATTTAGAACGAAGCATAAAATGAAACGTAAAAACGTTAAACCACACACGCCTGTTGCACTATGTTAACTCGCAAAATCTAGAACAAAATGTGAAATGAAAATTTTGCCAAATATGAAAATTATAGGGGACCATATTTAAAAGTAAAAAGTTGTGAAGTTAAATTGAGAAGATGAAAACTTTTAAGCTAAAAGTAATAAAAATTAAAGTAGTTTTTGGTTAAAAATGTAATGTTAACTTTTTTTTAAAAAAAAGCACCCAAAGCATAGGGTACAACACCCCAATGCACCAACATGTTGTTTATTTATATGATGTAAATGGGCCAAGGTAGGGAGGCTAAAAGTCCTAGTGGTCTAACATTAATATTGATGTGGTAAGAGAGTTATGAGCGAAGCTTTTAGGGGGCGGGAGAGGAAGGCTGACCCTCTGAACTTTTCGCTAAGTAGTGGAGAGCATGTAGTTTTCGTATAGAATTTTTTTGGTATATACGTTTTCGACCCCCTATAGAAATTTTTGTTCCTGTGACTTTCACCCGTTGGTCGGAAATCTCAAGCTTCGCTAGTGAAGAGAGTTCTTATGAAAAAGAAACAAAGCTAAATCAGGTGGATAACGAAATTATTTATCCTTAGCTCTTACTAACTTTCGTATAAGGTGATGATGGTTGTCTTCTTCTCAAATTTATCCATTTTCTTCATTCTATTGGCGAGAATTGTAAAGGCTATAAGTATAACACGACCTTATTTCCTAACTAATTATTTTCTTTTTTACCTTTTTTGACATATAATTAGAAGCTGTTACCGAGATAATTAACCACAACCCATAAAGTGCATCTTACATGGGCCTTACCCACTATAAAGTGCATCTTATTGGGCTTTGAGCTTCTCAAAATAATTAACCACAACCCATAAGTACGTATTTGGGCTTCTGAGTTATGTTTAACTTTTTCGAACATATTATTAACACTCCCAGCTCAATCTTTTTTAGGACTTAAAATCAGAGGTGCACAAAAATACCGGAACCGGAAAAAAAATGGACACATGTATTAAAAACATTGAGCTTGCCCCGAAACCGATTTTTTAGTACTTGTACCAGGTTTTTTTCAATATACAAAATACACGGTTTTTTAATACTCGGTTTTTGAAGCACCGGTTCCATACTCAACCCGGAACTGGGTATGGTTTTTTATGCTAGGAACCGGAACCAGTTCTTTCAATACCCGGTATAAGTGATAACCGACCATACCTGGAACCGGTTTCATAACCAGAACCTGATATTGAAAAAAAACCCGTTTTTATGCTAGGAACCGGAACTCGTTCTTTCAATACTCGGTATAAGTGATACCCGACCATATCTGGAACTAATTCTATAAGTAGAACAGGGTATTGAAAAAACCCAATATATACACCTCTACTTAAAATGAACTTCAAAATTGGAATTTTTTCACAAATCCAATGCTCGCCCTTAATTAACCCTCAAATCTCCACCTCAGCCACAATTTATCACTATTAGCAAGTGATCAACCAATTTAAAATCAGGACAATAGAAGTATATAAGAGTAAATTTGCCACTGTTATTTTAATTAACAATCTGTTAGATTGTGCGATGATGCGGCATCACGAGGAACACCGTGTTGCCCCCATACCGCAAAAATGTTGGGTCATAGTGACCCAAATCTTGTGCACCATTCAACCCAAGATGTGACCTTTTGATTCATGTAATAGCTACTTGCATAAAAAAATGAACTAGTTAACCTTTCTATACTTATAAATGAAAATCTTTTTTTAACATGTAAATCTGTGGTGCCTTCTTATCTTATTTTTCAATTTCTTTTTCATTTTAAACAATAATTTAACTATATATAATTTAGATAAGAATTATAACTTTTTTTTATCAAACTTTGAATTAATAATCTCCTTATCTTATTTTTCAATTTCTTTTTTTATTAAACAATAGTTTAACTAAATATAATTTAGATAACGATAATAACTTTTCTTATCAAACTTTAACTAATAATAATAGGTAATTTGTATTTTCTCCTTTTCCCTATGAGATAGTAGAAGTTTTCTTTTTTTTTCTTTGTAAAACTACGCAAATATATAAATTTTTATTCTTATTTAAATCAGATTTAGTTAAATAATTTTTAATAATATTATTTTTTAATATTTAATAGGATACACATATAAGAAAATAATATTAAATCACAAACTTTATGGATCTCTTTTATTTGTTTATTATTTCTTTTATTTTTTTTTTCATTTATTAATAATAATCTAATATTTTATTGGTTCTACCACATGTAATACACATGTTTCTAACCTATTAATAAATAAAAAATAAAATTTTAATAAGTAAATAGTACATCGAATTTATCATTCAAATACATATCTTGACAATCGTATGTGTCAATCGATTACATGATATTTATTTAACTCGTGCAATACACGATGTATTTTAAAGATATAACTATATTATTAAGTATATAAAATATAATTTTTGCAACTCGTGTAAAACACATGGTTATAACTAGTTTACACTATACAAACTCATTTTTTACCCACTTTTTAACGCTAAACTCTTTTTATCTCAATCATTTAAACCAAAATCTTTCATGTCTACCATTTTTACACCAAACCACTTTTATAAAATATGGATCCAAACAACCTGGACAGCCCAACAATCCATTTCAAACATCCGGACATATCCCGAAATCCGATCCCTCTTTGTTCCTCGTACAATAGATCATTTGTCGTTGGCAACAAAACCCGAGCACTTTCCCACAATTCCACAAGTTGAACCCGATGTCGTTCCCCGACCAACAGTCCAGGATCGGGATCGTACATAAAAAAAGAAAAGAAAGTGGGTACAAAAAAGACAAGATAATGAAGAACGTCTGCTAAGTTGACTAGTATATCGTGGAACTCAACCAAGGAAGAGGCTTTTGCAAGCACCTGGTGTATGACGAAGATGCCCCGCACTAAATGTTGAAATTAACCTTGTTGACTTTTTTATACATGGATGAAAGCAATGGGTAGGTATGGACTAAATCCTTACCTTTTAAGTTCAAGGATAAATTCATAACTTGGCCTAAATCATAGGGACTGTCGTTTTATTTTTATGAGACACATACCTAAATATGCACCTCGAATGTTTCGGGCTTTGAGTATACCCATCGAGTTTGAGTCCGTCTAATCATCCCTGATCATTGAATTGTACTGTGGTCTAATGTAGTTTGCTGGTTTGTATGCATAACTTTATGTACAATTTTTTGTTATGATGAATTACTAGTTTTAATTTAATTATATGTATACCGTAGGTGAGTAGTTCATCGATTGAATTTAAGACATTTACACATTTTATTGGTATTTTATTGACTTCTATTGTTATACAAGAATTTAGAAACCTTGAACCTATACTTGAATAGCATCTACATAAGTCTAGTCATGTACATTTGAAATAATGGACTTATGAAAATTTTATTATAGGGGATAGTGTACTCGATTGTGGGATAGATATTGTAATTTAGGATAAGTTTTCAAGAAAGGGACGCATTGCTTGGAATTTTAGATGAGTGTTCCGGAATATTTCCATTTTCGGTTTTCAACATATAAATCTAGTAGTTGAGGAAATAGAGTCAGATGTAACATCCGTCAAACCCGGATTTACCAAACCCGCTTTGTTTAATAATCAAACAATCAGTTAAAAATTTCGTTGCGTATTTAATGCTCAAATTAATTTTAAACGATACATAACTAATAAGTATATTGGAATATATAATTTATATTTGAAAATTCATTAAAAATATGAAATAAAAATATATTGCTGATGCCGGGTTTCGAACCCGGGTCAGCCGAGAATCCAAAGCCTTAACTCCAATCCATCCAACCACTCCGCCACTTGTGTTCTTTAGTTACATATTAAAACAATTAATTCAAATATCACAATCTCAATTTCAAATCGGCGCGCCTAATCGCAGTCGTCGGAAATCCCGACGATTTCGCCGAGATTGGACGGTTTCTTCTGATTTAGCCGAAGCATTAACCTTAACATCGGTTATAACCGATGTCCAATCCGCGACATCAGTCATAACCGCCGGAGAATTCTTGACCAACGAATCAAGACGGTAATCAGACCAAATTCGTCGATGTTCTTCCCTATAAATGCACCCTCTAACCTCTGATAGCCTTTTCGCTCACAATCACACCCTTTCTCGACGTAATTTCACTCGCCGGAAACTTTCTGCAACTCGCCGGAAAACCGAACCCCTTCACCTCTGTGCCTTACTCTAAAAACAGAACACCTAGAGCTCATACCGAAGCCACCCACACTCACCTCAAGCTTCCTGAAGACCCTCTGCCGCAAGACACACGTCGCCGGAATAACCTGCTATCATCGGAATTTCGCCGGCGAAACAGAGGATCTCTGTTCGGTATATCTTACACCTAATCTCTCTCGTTTTTATTAATCTCACATGTAGCTAATCACAACTTACTAAAGAAACTGATTATTTTTGTCAAAACAGTCGGACATCGATTCTGGTTAAGTTTAACGAAGAAGATGAAGTCTTCGGTTATAAATATATTTAATTTAAAACAAGTTATATCTCGGGTCAGACACACAGTCCAGCGGTGGACTGTGTGCAAATAAACACGCATACGTCCCGAGTTCGATTCTTGTCACACGCACACTCGCCTTAATAAAAATGTTCCTTTTTTAAACTGAACCGGATTCACTCGCAAATAGATTTTAATTTTAAGAAAACCGAAATAATAACCAAGATAGACACACAGTCCAGTGGTGGACTGTGTGCGCGTTTAAATCATACGTCGCGGGTTCGAGTCCAAACTACCGCACCGGTTCTGGCAATTATCAAACTTTTTATATAAGGACAGAAATGAATTTATCTAGTTAGTATATAAGTATTTACCAAGTTAGACACACAGTCCAGCGGTGGACTGTGTGTCAACCTAAACCACAGGTCCCGGGTTCGAGACCTGTGGCGAGCACCGAGTCATGCAATTAAATCGTTTTTAAATAAATGATTTTCGGATTAATCTAATTAGTATATAAATATAATTATAAACAGAAATATTTCGGGTTAGACACGTAGCTCAGTTGGTAGAGTTGCGTGCACGCGTACGGGAGGTCACTGGTTCGAGTCTCACCCAGCGCATATCACATACACGACCGAACCGGTCAACAAGTCAACGGTCAAACAAGTCAATGGTCAACAGTCAAAAATAAACATTTTTTTTATTTCTTTTATTTAATTATTTAAATTAAAAATACTTAAAAATAACATTTTTAAAGT
The DNA here is from genome assembly GCA_947069175.1 of Scalesia atractyloides. Lineage (NCBI taxonomy): Eukaryota > Viridiplantae > Streptophyta > Magnoliopsida > Asterales > Asteraceae > Scalesia > Scalesia atractyloides. The sequence continues at coordinate 83,811,457 of CAMTDV010000022.1, read as the reverse complement.
TAGAAAATAGCCTTAAACTCACAAAAATATATCCAATAATCCTACTAAAATTGATTAATAAAATCCGCTTATTTACCGAACCATTATGTTATTATCTAGGTTAGTTTCACTCGTGGTTAAATCAAACTTCGTGCGCATTCAACATCATCAACCGAACGCACCCAATGTGAGTGAATCTTACAACTCCCCTTTTTAATTACACGTTTTGGGGTGTGTCATGTGTCACTAAAATTAATTCGTTTATTTAAACTCGTGCCATACCATATTATGATTTAAACTTAGAATGTAAATATTGTTTGTATTTATGTATTACATATTGTCAAGTTGTATGCAAATCATTCATTAGGCCCATCAGTTCGTAGAACAACGCGTGCCTTAAAACTCATTCATTAGGCCCATCAGTTCCTCGTGAGAGACGGGTTGAGCAACCCGTGCCTCAAAACAATTTATTATTGTATGTGTGTGCATTATCTGATATTAAGTGTTTTGTGAATATGTTTGCATCTATATTTATCATATGTGGTTATGCACCTTATTTTATAATCAATTCAATAAACTTGTTCAAATGTTTTCATAGGATTCACTCGCCAACTTTTTGTTGATCCAAAAACCATTTTTACACATGATACAGGTGAACAGGAGCAAGGAAAACATAGGAAATGCCTTAGAAGAAAATAATGAAGTCTAGAATGATGTGTAGGACATGATGTAATTATGATTGTATGTTTCCCTTTAAATTGTAATAATAAATATGAAACGTTATAATAAATGTCATGAGCTTTGATGATAACCCAATCATGCCCCGATCACCTTTTCCGCTGCGGGTCGGGGTGTGACATCAGACACTAGTTGAGAATACATGTTGTAATTGCGACTAGTGTTTCCCATGGTATATAAAGATTCCACTCGGGATGGGTGTTTTTTTTTTTTTTTTAAACGTTAACTTCATTAGAAACCACCAACCCAAAACCTAGAGACCACGACATAACAAAACTTACATAACCACAAATCTACACCAATTTCCCATGATATATTCTTGAATTTTGTTCTACTTCTAGCCCAAAGATACCCAACTGTCTTCACCTCATTGATAATATTTTCCATTCTAGCCTCCTTATTAGCAAACTTCACTTCGTTTCTAGTTCTCTCAAGGCTCTAGCAGCCGATAATAACCAAACCCTGGAAGATCAACTTTTTCCGGCTCCTTCAGCCTAACGTGCTCATGGGCTTCCAACAAGTCTCTGAAGGAAAAAAGCGAATATATTCTGAGTTCGACACCGCCTACAAATGTTTTGCCATATGATGTTCGCAAAACCACAAGCTATAAAGACGTGCTCGGAAGATTCCTCTTCAACGTTACAAAGAACACGTGACGAATTCTGGATAATTATGCCTCTTCTTCTTAGCGCTTGAAAGGAAGTGCTTAAGGTATTATATTGCCTACCTTACTATCTAGTTATAATATTATAATTAGACGATGAAACGACTAGTGGCTGGGGTTGGGTCCAAATGACAGTCATTAGAGTTAAAGTATTGCTCCCTTGAGGTCAAGGGTTTGAGCCCCGTCAAAGACGGATTTATGTAAAAATTTGTTGTTAAAAAAACGACTTGTATTTCGCCTTTGATGATTTACATCATGCATAAAGTTTATACTTGTAAACCTGTTGGTGTTAGCACATCTTAACAAGTCAAGCAAGAACACTTTAATGCCACCATAGTCTAAAGTGACCCATCGTAAGTTGTAAGCATATGGTAGTCTACCAAACCACTTGTTTTTGTGTTGTTCTATGCTCATTTTATGGTGGCTTTACGATCAAAAGAGTTTATGTAAGGTTCAGTGGACCTATCATGTGCGAGTATAAGTTAACTATTTTTTTTTTTGTAATTTTTGAAAATTTTGTTTATTTAAAGGTATGTTTAAAACCCATGTATTTGGTGTGTATCTCATATGAGGTGAATGGGGCAATGATTGGTCGCCAGAGGAGACCTCAATAAATAGTAGCATTGTTTTACGTTTCTATAGTCGTTATGATGATTATACTTTTAAGTCAACCACCAACATTTGTTATTAGATTCCAATGCCATACCAAGCGAGATCGAGAGGGTCGCCGACCTTCCGATCATGAGAATTTGTTATTGAAAAATAGGTGATCTTTTAGATAAAGGCGTGAGTTAGGACAATTTAAATTATTATTGACATATGTATTTTTTTTAAAACTTTTTTTTGAGAAAAAATTAATTTTATTGAAGGAAGCGAGATTTGTTGAAGGATCAATGTATATTTCTAAGGTGTACGTACAAGTTAATTTTGTTGAAGAATATACGATTTTTAATGAAGATGTATACACAAGATTTGTTGAAGGAAACAAGATTTTTAATGAAAATGTATATCTCTAAGTTGTACGTACAAAAATAAATTTCGATAATTTTAAGGGTGCAAAATTAAGTTTTTTTTTTCTTTTGAGAAAAAGATAAGTTATTTACCATACTAGCATATAAATCCGTGTATCACACCAAAGTATAAAAAGAATTTAGATTGAATAATATTTTAATTTATAAGTGTTACAGACTCCCGTATTACACGTAAAATATCAAAAAAATATATAAATCATACTTATATATAATCATGATCACATAGTGATAACAGTAAGACAAATGTCATAAAAAACCTACATACTTTCTATTTTTTCTTATAAAAGTCCTTCCGTGTTTTTTTACACTTAAAAAACCAACATACTTTCTATTTTTTCTTATAAAAGTCCTTCAATGTTTTTTTGCACTTAAAAAACCAACATATATTCTTTTTTGTTTAATAAAAGTCCCTCTACTTTTTTTGCACATAAAAAACCAACATACTTTCTTTTTTGTCTCAAAAATTTCCCTAACCATTTTTGTACACAAAAACAACATACTTTCTAATTTTGTATCATGCACGTCCCTTAAAATGTTAAACTTTAACAAAAGAAATCTTTTAATTATGATCAGATGAAATCAAGAAAACATTATTTGACAAATTATGTTATACTTTTAACGATTTTGAATATATACATTCCATTTTATATGTTTGTTATTTTATTTTATTTTAAGTTATGTCATTCACACTCGTGAATTTTATTATATTATTTTCCCAATAATATTTATTGTTATCAATTTATTGAATTTAAAATATAAATAAAAGACAAACATTAAACATACTTTGATTTACCATATATCCAATTTAAAACATTAATTCATCTAAATTCATCTCTAACATGATATCAGTAAGTAAACAAATAATAATTTACAATTTTGTTCAAATTTAATGTTTGGTGGGGCTTTTATATGCAAATATTTGTTAGGGACTTTTATTAGACAAAAAGTATGTTGGTTTTTAATGTGCAAAAAAATGAAAGGACTTTTATTTTAAAAAACAGAAAGTATGTTGGTTTTTATGGTATTTCCCCATAACAGTATAATCTAATTATTGTGTTTTTCCGATTAGTATTAAAGTAAGAATGGTTTAGTAAAAAAAACTGATTATTGTATTTTTATTTTACGATAATATTTAATAAAACACATTGTACTTATCTAATAATACTAATTATATCCTGATATGCTTATTAACGTACTTAAATTGAATATATTATATTAGTAAGGATAAGGACTAAAAAATATTTTAAAATAAAATATAAGTCTAAACTGTAAGGCTGAAGGAGAAAATCACACGTGACAATAATCCTATATTAAAAGTTAAATTAGATTTGATATTTTATTTGTAACTTTACTTTTTTTTTTATCAATAATTAATAGTTTAAATCATTTGGTTTTAGAAATATAGGTGGTTAATCTTAATGAGGTGTTACATCTAATACTAATAAAAGAATCCATTTAATGCCACATGTCATTCTCTCGTCATGTGGCAATTTCTTATCCTACCTTAACCATAATAAATAATAATAATAATAATAGTAAATTAATATAAGAATCATTATCCACCTTATTAAATAATTATAAATAAACCTCCTCTCCTTTAAAAGAAATTGATATAACATGATGCTTGAGTTAATAAATTATACTATACAGAAAAAAAATATAATAATTACTTTATCTTCGCCTCTATGACATACGATTAAGGGTCATATTATTTTATTAATATGTTTGTATTTAATATGAATATCCTTTATCAAAAGCATTTTGATCCTTGGTTTATTTTTATCTATAACAAAACTATTATTATTATTATTATTATCTCGAATTTAATTATTTATGTATTATTATAATAACTTTAATATTTAATAAGATACATTGTATTTATCTAATAATATTACTAAATAATGCATCCTAATCTGATTATTAATATATTTAATTAATTTTATTATATTAGTAAGGATTTAAAAAATATTTTAAAATAAAATGTAAGTCTGAATTGTAATGTTGAAGGAGAAAATCACACGTGACAATAATCCTATATTAAGAGTTAAATTAGATTTGATGTTTTATTTGTAGCTTTACCTTTTTTTATCAATAATTAATAGTTTAAATCATTTGGTTTTTGAAATACATGTGGTTAATCTTAATGAGGTGTTAAATTAAAAAATAAAGTTATTATAATAATGCATAAACAATTAAATTGGAGATGATAATAATCATAATACTTTTGTTATGGATAAAAATAAACTAAGGATTAAAATGCTTTTGATAAAGGATATTTATATTAAATACAAACATATTAAAAAAATATAATAACCTTTAATCGTATGTCATAGAGGCGAAGATAATCTTAAACTCTAGTATGTAAAAAATCGGTATATTCAAGAGATAATGTAATTATTATATTTTTTTTCTCTATATTGTATAGTATAATTTATTAACCCAAGTATCATGGTATATCAATTTCTTTTAGAGGAGAGAAGGTTTGTTCATAATTATTTAATAAGGTGGATAATGATTCTTATATTAATTTATTATTGTTATTATTATTAAGGTAAGATAAGAAATTGCCACGTGACAATATTTATAAAGAGAATGACATGCGACATTAAATGGATTCTTTTATTAGTATTAGATTAGATGTACGATTAGTTTATTCCGACCCTCCGATTGGGAAATTTAGTTTCGTCAATGTTATAATATTGTCTCTTGCGTCTAGGCCTATTTTTCAGGCGAGGCGAGGCAATTGCGCCTTGATTCATGGTAATTGCGCTTTAATTTACCAAGTGATGATTTGAGCGTAGATTCTGACGCGATTCTTAGATTCCTTGAGAGTTTCCGACTAAATTTATACTTTTATCTAAGGAAAACTATTTTTCAACACCAATACACTAATGTATTAGATCTTTTGGTACTAAATAGATGATATTAAATGCTATATAAATTATATAATAGGTTTTGTTTATTTTATTTGTAGAATATAATTATTTTTCTAATCCATAATATATTTTTAATTTACTTTCATTGTACGCTTTTATTTTCTCAGGCCCTCGTTTATTTTCGTCTAAGCCCCAGACGAGGCCTATGCGTCTTAACTGCGCCTAACGTCTTTAATAACTAGTAACTATGTGATAAACTATTAATTGTATTTCAAAGTTGTTGATAATACGAAGGGTGTTAAACTATTAATTGTACGAAAACAGGAGTATCAAATGCGGAGATTTGGAATTTGTCATTTTCTACTTCAATAAAAATAAAATGTAAAAACGTTATTCATAAAGCTTTATATTAAATAAGTTAAAACAACACTAATGTTAAACTAATAAATTGCATTTAAGAATTAAGAACTACAAAAGAAATTAATAAATATTAAAGCTTCTTATTAAATAAGTTAAAACAACACTAATGTTAAAATGATAAATTGCATTTAAGAATTAAGAACTACAAAAAGATTAATTAAATCGAGAAACAAAGACAATAGTACGATCATTTTGTGGTTTTATGAAAGGAATAAAAACATGGTAGTAAGCGAGACGAGTCGAGTTTGAGTCTCGAGTTCGAGTTTGTTTATGAAAGGAATAAAAGTGGAGTTGTAAACGAGTCGAGTTTAAATCCTGAATTCGAGCGTGTTTCTTTTAACTTAAAAAGAATCGAGTGGTTTTACTTCTAAAGTTTGATTTCGGCTCATGAATTCAAGTTCAACTCATCTATTGTTTAAGTATTTTTATTTTGTTTATATACATTTATAATTAATTTAATTCATATTTATAACTGGCATCACATAACATAATATACTCTGTTTAGTATTTCTATTACTATTATTTTTATTACTAGTATGATAACATCAGTTATGTTAATAAAATAATTTTATTTATATAGATAATAAGTTTTGTTTAGCTCGCGTGCTTAATTAGACCCAAAACATATAGTTTAGGTTCGAGCTCACTTTTTCAATCAAACTCAAATCTAAACCTAACCTTTTTTAAGTTCGGTTTGATTCGAATTCTTAAAAAGCCAACCTTAAGTAGTAGTTTGACACTTTTGACTCATTTACATCATCTCTACTAAAAGTAAATACAAATAGTAAAAGTAGAGATTAAATCTTATAATTGTTACTCTATAAGACTATCAGGTGTGGTTTTACTTTCTACTTCATAGAAACTGTCACGTAGACGTCATATCATTCCTACACATATTCCACATACGAGTGAAGGTGGTTCCACTTCCCAATCCAAACTCCACACCCATTTAAAAAAGTAATAAAAAATTATCGCCTTTGTTCAATCCCAAGCTTCCACACCTACATTCAATTTCCACGACGACTAACCTCAACGTCCATGGAAATCTCCATGCCAAGCACCTCACCATGGCCACACGCATTCTAGCGCAACATTTGATGTCGTTGCCAAATGCCATGTGATCCCACACCATGAGTTTTGACACCCACAACCAATAGCCTAATTATTAACCACGAAAAAAAAACTAAAAAGAGTTGCATAGTTGCATCTAAGTCCAACTGGCCCAATGACACTCAATAGCTTCTTAGCTATAACATAAACACAACCATGAAAAGTCACTATCCTCAACCCATCTTCCCCACAACAAAAAAAAAAAAAAAAAAAAGCCCAAAACCCAGCATACTCCACGTGTCACTCTCCCATTGGCCACTCAACAATTACTTGTACAACAGACTACATGCTTACAAATCCCTCCTTTCTTCAATTAAAATTATTATTATTTTCGATTTTTCTCTCAATTGAACCCTTTCTCCTTCATCGCACACAGAGTTTCAAACCTTCAGCAGCCTATAAAACCCCCCAATTACTCTCTCTCATCACTCACTTTCTCTCTCTAGGGTTCCGCGACTGCTGAGTACTGATCGAGTGCTGATCGGACGTTGTTCATCGCGTTTGTTTCCAGACATGACGATGATTACGTCACAACCGTTGGATGTACGTGTATCTATATCTCTGTATCTGTGTATCTATATGTGTTGAAGTTTATTGATAACATGTAAATGCGTTTAAGTTTGATTGTTACGTGTTGCGGATGCTGTTTTTGTTGCGATTGAAGGTTTTACGTGGTTGAATGAGGTGTGATCGTGTTAGGTTTTTGTTGTTAGCGTGTGTAGTGTGGTTGTTTAGTTTAATCGGTGATTTTGAAGTGTTGATTTTAGGTTTTTTTTTGGTTCTGGCGGGTGAATTAGGGTTTTAGTTTGATCGGAAGTAGTTAGGTGACAAATGTTTGTATGTTTTTTGGATTAATTGGCGATTTTGTATGTTTTTTGGATTAATCGGCGATTTTGAAGTGTTGATTTTAGGTTTTTTATATGTGGTGGATGAATTAGGGTTTTAGTTTGATCATGATTAGTTAGGTGAATGTGAAAATTGTTTGTATGTTTCTGGATTAATTGGCGATTTTGAAGTGTTGATTTTAGGTTTTTGTATATGGTGGGTGAATTAGGGTTTTAGTTTGATTTGGAAGTAGTTACGTGAAAAATGTTTGTATGTTTTTTGGATTAATTGGCGATTTTGTATGTTTTTTGAATTAATTGGTGATTTTGTATGTTTTTTGGATTAATTGGTGATTTTGAAGTGTTGATTTTAGGTTTTTTATATGTGGGTAAATGAATTAGGATTTTAGTTTGATCATATGATTAGTTAGGTGAATGTGAAAATTGTTTGTATGTTTCTGGATTAGTTGGCGATTTTGAAGTGTTGATTTTAGGTCTTTTGTATGTTGTGCATGAATTAGGGTTTTAGTCTGATCATGACTAGTTAGGTGAAAGTGAAATTTGTTTGTATGTTTCTGAATTAATTGGTGATTTCGAAGTGATCATTTTAGTTTTTTTGGTTCTGGCTGGTGAATTAGGGTTTAGTTTGATCAGAATCAGTGTTTGTATGTTTTTGGATTAATCGACGACTTTGAAGTGCTAATTTTAGGTTTTTTGTGCGCAGTAGGTGAATTAGGGTTTTAGTTTGATCAGAACTAGTGTTTGTATGTTTTTGGATTACTCGGAGATTTTGAAGTGTTAAGGATAGGTCTTTTATATGCGGCAGATGAAATCAGGTTTAAGTTTTATCGGAATTAGTTATGTGAAAATTGTTTGTATGTTTTTGGATTAATCGTCAATTTTGAAGTGTTAATTTTAGTTTTCCTTTTGTGGTGGATCAATTAGGGTTTTAGTTTTGATCAGAATTAGTTTTGTTAAATTAGTTTGTATGCTTCTCGATTAGTTGGCTATTTTGAAGTGCTAATTTTAGGGTTTTTTTTGTTTTTGCGGGTGAATTTGGGTTTTACTTTGATCAGCAGTAGTTAGGAACTATTTGTATGTTTCTGGATTAATCAGCGAATTTGAAGTGTTAATTTTAGGTCTTTTGATTGTGGCGGGCGATTTAGGGTTTTAGCGAATTAAGGTTTTAGTTTGATCAGATTTAGTTAGGTGAAAATTGTTTGTTTAATTCTGGATTAATAGGCAATTTTGAAGTGTTTGTTTTAAGTTTTCTATATGTGGCGGATGAGTTAAGGTTTTTATTTAGATCAGAGCTAGTTAGGTGATTGGTTGTTGGTGTATTTCTGGAGTGAAAGCACGTGTGCTAAAGTAGTGTTTTAATCAATTGAAAACAGCAAGAAGATGAAGAGATGCTTGTGCCGCGCAGTGAGGCTGTGGAAGGACGTAATGCTTTGGATGGTACACAACCAGTTGAAGCTCCTCAACAAATGGAAGGTTTAATGTTCATTGATTTATGGCTTTATTAACTTTGCTTGTGAATATAGTACCATTTGCATCTTGATTTTATAAAGCGAGAAGCGCACTGAGGCGATAACGTCTAAAACCGAGTTGCAAAACACAAAAGTGCACAGCTTTCCGAGTTTCCGTACGCAAGCCCCTAATCATTGTATAAAATTCTTATATATTTTCCATAGGGTTCTGCCATCATTTACTCAAAACATTAGACACATAAGCTTTATATGGTTTAATATCTATATAACCTATATTTGCAACCTAAAAAGGCCGTTGTACAACATCCTGACGCACAAATCCAGCTTCGTACACAAAGCACATCGCTTTTCTTTGCGCTTTTCGTGCCGTAAGTGCCCGTTTTGTACAACACGCACTTTTTAAAACCAATATTTGCACGGATGTTTTTTAAAGGCTTCTTATTACAAATTATTAATTGTATGTGTCTGTTGTTGTGATGAAGATAGCCGTTTTATTTCATTGTGTTTCTAAGTTGTAATTTGTTAATTTGGATTTATTAGTGGATGGCCAAGCGGAAATTGTTAGTACAGCAGAGAATCAACCTGAAAATGAAACTCAGGCATCTAGATTCACATGGGCAATCCAGAATTTCTCCTGTCAGAACGGCAAAAAGATTTACTCTGATGTTTTTACGGTTGGGGGATATAAATGGTAAATAACCATCTCGTGCCTTTTTTCGGTTTACATAGACCTGTGTTGCTCTTTGTTTTTTTTTTCTACTTACATAGGTGATCATTTTTCTGCAGGCGTGTGCTTGTATTTCCAAAGGGAAATAATGTTGAATATTTGTCATTGTATCTGGATGTGGCTGATTTCGCGACGTTGCCATATAATTGGAGTCGATACACATTCTTTAGTTTGTCCGTGGTTAATCAGATCCACGGTAAATACACAGTGAAAAAAGGTGTGTTATCTCTTATGTTTTTGGTTTCTGAGACTTTACGATGGATAAAATTTGCGTTTATCACAGAATAACTCACTTTTGTAGTCACATTACTTGTGTTTTGCTTGTGCTCATCATTGTGCTAACGTATGTAATAGACTAATAGGTATGAATGTATGATGGTAATCCAACGGGTTATGTAACTATATATATTTGAATTATGAATATGAACCCGTACAAAGGGAAGTTAGTGGATTTGATACATTATTTATCATGAAGTTGATTTATGTTGAATGTCGATGAGCTTTCATTGGAGAACAACATTGCACCTTTGTCTTCATTATTTATTATATGTTTAGTGATGGGAGTCTGTAATTTTTTCTGCCTCTTGGGTATTATGATTTCAGACTAAGAGACTGCCTTCTTGCTTACTTTTTCATTGAGTGAGAGAATTTTTAGGGATGTTTCCTAGTGAAATTCATAAAATTATAGAGATCAATTGAAGTCCAACGGTATGTTGTTTTCTAGCGAAATTTTAATATTGAATTGCATACATAGGGATCGTTATTTGGATTAGACATGTTCTTTCGATTCAGCTGCTAATTCTACATAAGTAGTATACACATTTTTATTTTTACATGGGTGTTTATTATAGTTAGCCAAGTAACCAAAGCTATCTGGAGTATGATAATGGTATGGAAGCGTTGCAACTCGAACAATTTTTTAGTTTCTGCTAAGATTTTTGTTAATATTAATTTTTAGTATGTTAATGCAGTTAAATCGGTGATATATCACCGATATATTGGTTATCGGTCCCCATGTAAAATATCGATGTCAAATATCGGTCAGAATATTGGTACCAGTATTAGTGGCGGTATTGACCGATATCTGATCAATATATGACATTTTGACTGATATATCACCGATATCAGTACCTTTCTTCTTAGTTCTACCATTTCTCTTTCTTCTTATTGCTGCTATTAGTGTTTTAAGCCTTAATTGTTAATTGTTCGTGTTAAAAGCTAGTGTTTTAAGTCTTAATCAGTTTCAACTTGCTACAATTGTTAGTGTTTTGCAAGTTTCAAAAGGTTAATTTGTTAATGGTAGGAGAGTATACTGAATTGTTAAGTGTTATATTGTTATATATATAATTTTTCATGATATTAAAATTACCAAAATTCCACCGATATCCGTTTTTTACCGCATTAACTGCTAATGTGCATGAGGAACACTGTTATAGAAGGGAAGATTTTGATCCACACTCTTTCTTTTTCTTAAAATTGAAGTTGTCTTAATTTTGCAGACGCACAACACCAGTTCCATGGAAGGGAAAGTGACTGGGGGTTCACATCGTTTATGCCTCTAAGTGAACTATATGACTCTAGTAAAGGTTACCTTGTGAATGACACATGTATTATCGAAGCCGATGTTGTGGTACGTAAAGTGATTGATTATTGGTCATATGACTCAAAGAAGGGGACTGGCTATGTTGGACTTAAGAACCAAGGAGCAACATGTTACATGAACTCACTCCTTCAAACTCTGTACCATATTCCTTATTTTCGAAAGGTATGTAATTATTAATTATCTGCGTTTATATGAATCTTCTTAGAATGGAACATGAGACATCACATGTGAACTTTAATATCAGGCGGTGTATCATATGCCGACAACGGAAAACGACATGCCATCTGGCAGTATTCCATTGGCTCTTCAAAGCTTGTTCTATAAGCTTCAGTACAATGAAACTAGTGTTGCAACAAAAGAATTGACAAAATCTTTTGGGTGGGATACATATGATTCTTTCATGCAACATGATGTCCAAGAACTTAACAGAGTTTTGTGTGAAAAACTTGAAGATAAAATGAAGGTAAGGTTTTTATTTGATGGTTCTAAGTTCTTGTTCATAGTAAGACAACTTATATAGATTAATTTTACTTATAAATAAATATCAGTTTTTTTGAATCGTCATAGTGTATATAAGTAGATGCATATTAATACTTCTGGTTAGAAAGCATTTCGAAAAAATACCTAATATTTATTTGTTTTCAAGTATAAAGATCAACAAAAGCAAAATATATGCTGTAGTTTATGAATTTATAAAATATTTCATTAAATTTTTTATTAGCTTTTGAGAATTTAGCGATATTTAATTTTAGTTGAGAAAAAAATTACATTGTAACCTGTTATTTCATGGAATACCAAACACTACCTTCATGTTTGGTTTGAACTTTGGCTTGATGTTTGTTCAGGGAACAGTTGTGGAAGGTACAATACAAAAGTTATTTGAAGGACACCATATGAATTACCTTGAATGCATCAACGTAGACGTGAAATCAACTAGAAAGGAATCATTCTATGGTATCAATTATGTTAAAAATATCAAAACAGTCTTTGACTAATTTGAATGTTCTTGCCTACTTTAATTTATGACATCGTAACTTGATTTCAGATCTTCAACTTGATGTGAAAGGCTGTCAAGATGTTTATGCTTCTTTTGACAAATACGTTGAAGTGGAACGACTTGAGGGTGACAATAAATACCATGCTGAAGGACATGGTTTGCAGGTATGATGTCAATTCATTGCACATTACCAATTTTATGTTGTGAATTATGAATTAACTATTTATGTTTGTATTTTATGCTTTTCTATCAAGGATGCTAGGAAGGGAGTCCTGTTTACTGATTTCCCGCCTGTTCTTGAACTTCAGCTAAAGCGTTTTGAATATGATTACACAAGGGATACAATGGTTAAAGTAAGTGTATCTTGTTTCACCTTTTGTCTAGAGGAATAGAATGGACCATTCCTGAAGGAATGTGATTCCCTCCATTTAGCTGATTTTCATAATTCATTACATAATGTAATTCATTACATAATGTAATAACATCAGTCTTTTTTTACTTGTCAACTTTATAGAGGGTTTATCGAGCTTTTTTATGTTTGATTCATATCAATTATACATAACATATTGTATCAAGTAGAAATAGTGATATATTGTATAACTTGTAATGTGTTCAGCACTCATGTGTTCCTCCATCTTTCTTGTATACATACAATGAGTTATATTTAAAGCACAATTTTGCAATTTTTTACAAGTAATAGATCATCTATAATAATGTGTTGTGTTGTAATGATATCTGGTTATACTTAGACTTAAAGGTGATTCTTTTTGCAGATAAATGACCGTTATGAATTCCCGCTAGAGCTTGATCTTGATAGGGACGGTGGCAAGTATCTATCTCCTGATGCAGATAAGAGTGTTCGCAACCTTTACACTCTTCACAGGTATCAATCTAGCTCTTTCGTGTCATACTTTGTTTTTACTTCACGGCTTACACATTTTTTCTATTTACAGTGTATTGGTCCATAGTGGCGGCATAAGTGGTGGACACTATTATGCGTTCATTAGGCCTACTTTATCAGATCAATGGTGAGCCCTTTTCTTATTCGTTTATTGTGTGTTTTTAAACCCTTGGTCTTTTTCTGGTCATGGTTAGGCCTGTAAATGAACCGAACGAACACGGACATATAATCGAACACATTGTTTGTTCATGTTAGTTTATTAAGAAAATGGGCACGTTTGTGTTCGTGTTCATATACGTTGATGATCGTTCGTTTAAAACTTAAACGAACAGTTCGTGAACGTAAACGAACATAAACGAACACAAACAAACACAATTTAACGAAAAATAAACAACACAAATGAATATAATTGAGCAAACATAAATGCACAAAATTGACTAAACATAAAGAACATTTAGTAAGTTTTTTATATAAATTAGTGATTAACTATGATAAATTCCGTTTAAAAACCCATTTTTATGACTAGAAAGCCCAATTACCAATTAGTTATGTTTATATAACTATTTAGAAAGTTCCTTTTATTTTTAATATCTATGTAAATGTAACTACTTGTGTATTTAAACTGAAAGAACATATACTATTGAACATGAACAAATGTAAATGAACGTACAAAAGGTGTGTTCATGTTCGTTCATTTAGTTAAATGAAAAAAAAACTATGTTCATGTTCGCTTGTTTATTAAATAAACGAACTTCCCGCCGAACAAGTTCACGGACAGTTCATATGAACGTTCGGTTCATTTACAAGCCTAGTTGTGGTTAAACTTAATTAGGGAGAACATGAATGCTACATTCTCAGTATCCCTTGCTACATTCTGACTATATATATTATTACTAAATAATTAGTTATGTGTTGATGATTCTTCTTTCAGGTTCAAGTTTGATGATGAAAGGGTTACAAAAGAAGATTTAAAGAGGGCATTAGAAGAGCAATATGGTGGCGAGGAAGAGGTGATGAATTACCTTGTCCAATATGTATCCGACACCTGTCTCATATCTTTCTCAACAGCAAACTTATTCTTTTCATCGTCTCGTTTCTTTCTCAACAGTTGCCCCAAACAAACCCTGGCTACAATAACGCCCCTTTCAAATTTACAAAATACTCCAATGCATACATGCTTGTGTACATACGTGAGAGTGACAAAGAAAAGATAGTTTGTGACGTGAACGAGAACGATATCGCAGAACATCTCAGGGTAAAAACAGCGACATTTTATTATTAACATTTGGTTTGTGCAGTACAAAGTTAACGTCTTGCATATGTACATTTTTAGATAAGGTTGAAAAGAGAGAAGGAAGAGAAGGAAACCAAGAAAAGATACAAAGCTGAGGCTCATCTATACAGTATTATAAAGGTTGTTAATACCTTTTGAAATGCTGTAAGTTTAATAGTTTGATCACACTAATGTATATTTTGACATTGCATAGGTTGCTCGTGATGCTGATCTATTACAACAGATAGGAAAAGATTTGTATTTTGATCTTATTGATCATGAAAAAGTTCACAGTTTCCGAATACAGAAACAGATGTCGTTTAACAGTTTCAAGGTACATATACACTTACATTTTCTGTATATAATGTTTTTACGGGTGTGAATTTCTAACACGACATGAACCTAACACGAAATTCGCGGGTTTGGTTTTAATCTAAACGGTTCAGGTCGGGTTCAGGTCAACCAGGGCGGGTTGGCGGGTTGACCCGTTTAACCCATTTATGTTCTATTATATTTTTTTATAATATATTTTTTTATAATATATTTTGTCATTTTATGACTTAATTATAACTTGAAAGGAGAAATTGACATAAGATTTTATAATTTAAATGTACTAATTGTATAATATACATTTGTGTTTTTTAGTAAATTTTAATTTTAATATATTAATTCGCAGAAAAAATTTAAAATAAGAAAATTCGGGTTGGACTGGTCAGTTCTGGTCAACCCGTGAATATTCGGGTCGTGTTCGGGTTCATATGTATGACACGAGTTTCGGGTTTGGGTCATGTTTGGGTTCACCTTAAATTTTCGGTTTCAGGTTGAACCCGCCAACACAACCCGTTTAGCACCCCTGATTGTTTTATTGTTTATAACACAACTAAAATTTCTAATTCGAGTTAGGGGTCATTATATTTCTTGATTTTGATATGTTTTTCTTTTTAACTGTTGCAATGTTTTTTGTGCTATATTTTTGGCTGCAGGAGGAAGTTGCCAAAGAGTTTGGCATACCTGTTCCGTTTCAGCGTTTTTGGTTATGGGCGAAGAGGCAGAACCAAACATACCGTCCCAATCGACCTTTGACTCTACATGAGGAAGCACTAATTGTATACTTCCACTTCTTGATAACCTTCTTATATTGATTAATATATTTTACTAAAATGAAATTCTATCGGTCTATTCAGTAATGAACTTAATAGTTGGTTCTTATGTTTTATATATATATATATATACACATACATACCTGGTTAGCTCTAGTTGACATCACATTCTCTAACACTATGAAGAAATTGTACTTAATATTCATGATATTTAGTTTTTTGTTTTACTGTTGACATAATTTGCAAAAACATCTTTACTCATTATTGAATTTCCAGGTTGGGCAATTAAGGGATGCTTCCAATAAGACTCAAAATGCTGAACTGAAATTGTTCTTGGAGATAGAGCTTGGACCAGTAATATCATCTTTAGAACATTTATAATATAAATATATAATATCTAGTTGCTACAAAATCTTCAAGTAGTTTTACAATATTTGTATTTTGTTTCAGGATTTCAATCATCTTCCCCTACCTGAAAAAACTATAGATGAGATACTTCTTTTCTTCAAGCTTTACGACCCAGAGAAGTTAGAACTCCGGTAGGTTTAGATGTTATCTTATTATATTAACTTTTTGTCCTTTTTTATTACACATAAATATTCACTATCAATTTAGATTAGGGCTTCAAACGAACCAAACATTCAACGAACAGTTTGTGAACCGTTCGTTTGTGTTCGTTTGTTTATTAAACAAACGAACATAAACAAGAAATTTTGTTCGTTTAGTTAAATGAACGAACATGAACAGAGGCTGCGTTCGTTCATTTATGTTCATGAACGTTTGGTAACATGTTCGTTTATGTTGGATTGTGCTTGATAGTTCATTAGTGTTTTTAGTTTTTATGCTTCAAACCTCTGATAAATAAAGAATTTAATAAGTGTCAGTGTGTTATATATTATGTTCATGAACGCTTGTGTTTGTTTGTTTCCATTTGTGTTCATGAACGTTAGTTTGTGTTTATTTGTGTTCATCAACGTTTGTTTTGTTCGTTGCCTAAAATTAACAAACAAACACTAACACTTTCATTTCCCTAACAAACGAACACAAACATTAAATTTCGTTTGGTAAGTGTTCATGAAAAGTTCGTGAACACATTTATTTGTTTAACAAATGTTCCGTTCATTCGGTTCGTTTGAAGCGCTAATTTGTTTGTCGCTTTATCATCTAGCAATATGTGATTATGGGTTACTTGTGTAAATAATACATTTTTTGCTTTTCAGTTTTGTTGGTAGGTCTTTTGTGAGAAGTTCTTCTAAGGTGATCGAAATCATACCAAAGTTGAAAGAAATGGCCGGATTTAGTCCTGAAGAAGACATTCAACTTTACGAGGTATGTTTGGTAGACGTTTTGTATATGTTTCCATAAATGATGTTTGGCGTATTAAATATTAATCTGTCATTTATCAGGAAATAAAGTTTGAGCCTAATGTTATGTGTGAACGTCTTGATAAGAATGCTTCATTCAGATCTTGCCAGGTAAGCCTTTCCGGAATTATACATAACAGGTGTTGTTAGTTGTTACTCTATATTTGAAATGTCGGTTAAATGTGAATTTAGTTTCTTAATTCTTTTTTATTTATTTTCAGATTGAAGATGGTGACATCATTTGCTTTCAGAAACTTCAACATACTCATCTTGTAGAGAAATACCAATATCCAGATGTGCCATCCTTTTTCATTTATGTGAAAAACCGCCAGGTTTGTAATACTATTCATAGTTTTATATAAAATGAAGAGTAAAATGCCATTTTCGTCCCTGAGGTTTGGCCAGTTTTGCAACTTTCATCCAAAGGTTTGTTTTTTCGTATCTGGATCTAAAAGGTTTGAAATCTTGCTATTTTCATCCGGCTTGTTAACTCCATCTATTTTTCTTCGCCAAGTTAGGGGTGTTTTCGTCTTTTTTGGTAAATTAAAGGGCAATTCAGTCTCACTTATTGTACAAGCATTTCGCATAATGGACAAGTATTCAAATTACTGAATTGCCTTTTAAGTTAACAAAAAAGACGCAAATACGCTGACATAACAGAGAAAATGGATGGAGTTAATGAGCTAGATGAAAATGGCAAGATTTCAAGCCTTTTGGATCCATATGTGGAACAACAAACCTGTAGACGAAAACCGCAAAATTGGCCAAACCTCAGGGACGAATACGGCATTTTATACTCTAAATTGAAGAATTAATCCTGAATTTTTCAATATAAGTGTTTATGGATTATATGATTATGTTCTTTGCAGATAGTTCATTTTCGATCTCTAGATAGACCTAAAGAGGATGACTTTTATCTGGAATTGTGAGTCATGTTTCTCTTGTTAGATTTCTGTAAATCGAGCCTGTTGACTGTTGACCGTTGTTGTACAATGATTTGATAGGTCTAAGTCACATACATATGATGATGTTGTAGAGAGGGTGGCCTACAAACTCGGTCTCGATGATCCGTCCAAAATCAGGCTTACCCCTCATAACTGCTATTCTCAACAACCGAAGCCCCACCCCATTAAATACCGAGCTGCAGATCTTCTAGACATGCTTGTTCACCACAATCAGGTATCCGTACTTTTTGTATATAAATAAATAAACTAGGTTAGGATCCCGTGTATTTACACAGGTTGAATAAATGGAATTTTATATACTTAGTAATAAAAAGTTATGTCTTCAAAAACCTGTTTATAGCTCTTGCTAGACAAAATATAACGTAATCTCATAGCGCGTACAATCGACAAGATGTGTTTGGGAAAAAAAGTAAACTTTGATGTAACAATTGTATATCATGTTAAATTATGTTAATGAACATAAATTTGAACTTACTCATATTTTGACAATTAAATAGAAGCTTTTAAGTTGAAAAAGTTAGTTTATTTGGAAATTCATAATTAGTTTTATATTAAATTTTTCTTGATTAATGATATAATAACTATTTATAATTAAAGAATAAGTATCCATAATTAAATGAGAGAGGCTGGAAAACCAAAAATAGGATGGCCTCTTGTGTTGACACGTGTCCCCCATGGTTTTCTTTTATTATATAGTAATATAATATAGTATTATATATGGGTCCAAATTAGGGGTGTGAATTTCTTACACGTCACGAACCTAACACGAAATTCGTGGGTCTGGTCAGTTTCAGGTTGAACCTGCGAACCTATCTAGCTAAACGGGTCGGGTTGGCGGGTTGACCCAATTGACCCATTTATAGTATATTATACTTTTTACAATATGTTTTATGTTATAAATCAAATTGGGTGTGCATTTAATGCTACAATTATAACTTAAAAAGACAAATTGACATAAGATTTTATAAATTAAATGTAGCTGTATTACATACATTTGTGTTTTTGTGTTAAATTTTAATATATTAATTTTCGGAAAAAAATAAACAGATGAAAAAATCGAGTTGAACGGGTCGTGTTTGGGTCAACCCACGAATTTTCCGGTCGTGTTCGGGTTCCTATGTATGACATGATTTTCGGGTTCGAGTCGTGTTTGGGTTCTTCTAAAATATTTGAGTTCGGGTCGGGTTGAACCCGCCAACCCGCGAACATGACCTGTTTAGCACCTTTAGTCCAAATTGCCACCTCTACTTTTTTTTTCTTTTTCCCTGACTAGCTAGATTTGGTGAAAAATTGAAAAGGCTGCATACTTGTATGCAGTATGATGTAATCTTATATCCTTATTAACGAGTTGACTCTTTTTTTGGGGACAGATGTCTGATATTCTTTACTATGAAGTGTTGGATATCCCGCTGCCAGAGTTGCAAGGTCTGAAAACACTCAAGATTGTGTTTCTTCGTGCTTCAAAGGAAGAGGTATGATACTTATACTGCAATAGGTGTTTCATTTTTGGTGAACATATTATTCATGTACTCTTTGAGTTCTATATCCTGCTGTATGTCTGTTTGCAGCCTGTGATTCACAATATTAGGCTGCCCAAACAGAGCACTGTTGGAGATGTTCTTGATGAACTAAAGACAAAGGTATGTAAAGCAGGGTTTACTCCGTATTAACACATTGCAGAAACATCAAACTAAAAATTTACAATTAAGTGAACTATAACTTCTTAAGAAATTTCATATACACTCCTGGAATCTTGTATAGTATCATATTTTCCCAACCAAAAAAGTTCGCATTCGTAATCCCACTCAAAAACGTGGTTTCATATTTACCCATTGCATTAAATATTTTTTTTTTTATAAAATGACCATATGACCATTCTTATTCTCCTTTTATTACAAACTCTCATATCATGGTGCAAGTTTTAAGGGGAGGGTAAAAATGTCATAAATTTTCAAATGGGTTGATTTTCATAGTTTCTTTGCTGGGTATATTACACAAGTTTTGTGGGGTATGAAATTGTCCTTGTTGACTTGTTGCAAATGTCATAGTTGACAATCTGACATGCATGATTGAAAGCAATATTTCTTGAAAGAGAAAAAGGAAATTCTATTTGTAGCTATCTCACATATTCCTGTAACCAATTGATTTCTTTACAGACAATTTGTATTATTTTATAAGTTTTATCATTTAATATGTTCAAATTACGCATTCAAATAGGTGGAATTGTCACATAAAGATGCTGAACTACGACTGATTGAAGTGTTTGTTCATAAGATTTACAAGGTATATCATCGCTTTCCTTATCCGTCGTTTATAGTTTTGGAATAGGTTTATAAATAATCACTTTCTTTGGCTTTTTTTTTTTAATTTCCTTTTACAGGTTTTCCCACTTAGTGAGAAAATCGAGAATATAAATGATCAATACTGGACATTACGGGCTGAGGAAGTGAGTTTTTTCACCATTTGTTATTTACTTATTGATAATCTCGTGTATGCAATGTGCTTTATGTAAAATACAATTTATTTCTAATCTCAGATTCCCGAAGAAGAGAAAAAACCTCGGACCCCAAGATCGGTTGATTCATGTTTACCATTTTAATATAGAGACTAACCAGGTGGTACGTAGATGTCGATGAACCAATCAGCTGTTTATATCATTTTTTGGACCATAATTATAAACATCGTCACGTTTAATTGTTTTGCAGGTGCAAAACTTTGGCCACCCTTTTTTTCTGGTAATTCATGAAGATGAAACTTTGGCGGATGTGAAAACTCGAATTCAGAAGAAACTACAGGTTTCTGATGATGAATTTTCTAAGGTACTTTTGGTTTCTGTATATTCAACGCTGCAAAAGAACCGAACAAGTGTCCGTTTGTTAAGGAAATACATGTGTTCACCAACAGTTCATGAACACTTATCGAACGGGATTTTATGTTCGTGATCGTTCATTAAGGAAATGAACTTGTTCGTATTTTTTTTATTAATTTTAGGTACTGAACACAAAAGAACGTTCATGAACGCACACGAACACAAGCGGGGGTTCATGAACACAAATGAATATAGGCTAACACAAACAAGCGTTCATGAACAGAAACGAACACATATTAAATTTAGAAACCACACACACAAACGAACACAAACCAAGACAAAAGACAACGAACCGCTCACGAACATAAATGAACGAACACGGCCTTTGTTCATGTTCGTTCATTTAACTAAACGAACGGAATTTCTTGTTCGTGTTCGTTCATTTATTAGATGAACGAACACAAACGAACTTACCGCAAAATGGTATATGAACTGTTCGCTGAAAGTTCGGTTCGTTTGCATCCCTATTCAACTTCGCTTTTGAGCTGCCTTTATTTTATTTTGTTGACTAATTTTGTTATTGCAGTGGAAGTTTGCATTTTTATCTCTTGGACGAACTGAGTATCTTCAAGACACGGACATCGTGTCTAGGTGTTTTAAGGTTCATTGTTTGATTTTTTTTTTCTAATCCCATCACATAGTTACACATTTTAACTTAGTTATTATTTTTTTTACAGAAAAAAGATGTTTATGGTGCCTGGGAGCATTACCTTGGATTGGAACACACCGATACCACCCCAAAAAGGTCTTTCACAACTAACCAGGTAACTTTACATCTGGGTCATAAAACGATGGGTTTGTGTACCGTTCGGGTCATTTTGTAATCAGCGAATTATATATTTTTATAAAAAAATCTACCATTATGCAAACGTAACATTTTATATTTTGCTTACAAAATGTGACCTAAACAGGACACAGAATCATCTATTAAAGATGTTAAAAAAGTACATGTGAAAAAGTAGCGGTTTTCAGAAAAATGAAACCGAATAAAAACCGTTCCGAATAGACGGTGTTCGGTTTGGCTTTTAACTGAAACCGGATCGCAAATTTGTTTTTTTCGTTCGGTGTTTGGTTCCACAATTTTTTTATTTGGTTATTTGAATAACCGAATAAACCGTTAACTTAATTAATTAGTAAATAAAAATAATTATATCTAATAAACCATATAAAGTTTATTAGCCCAGATGCTAAATCTAAATCCCAACTCAAAATAAAGCCCACTCATTTCTAATCTAATTTACGTTTTGAACTTCAAAGTATAAACTAGGGTTTCTAAATTAGTTGCTGATTTGTTGTTCGGAACACAAACGTGAATATAAATTAAGAACAAAAAGTACTTAGGTTTGATTCGACTGAATTTGGTTAGTTTGGTTTTAAACCGAAACCAAAATGAATTGAATTCGGTTTATTTTTGGTTCGGTTTGCATATTCCTAACTCCGTTTGGTTCCGTTTTTGGTTTGGGGTACAAAATTTTGAAAACCAAATAAACCATAAACCTAACCGATGAACACCGCTATAAAAAAGGTATGTTGGTTTTTGTTCGGAAAGGGGGAAACATTTTATTTTCGTTCTTTGTTTATCGGTTGATACATGCACCTTTTATTGTTGGTTGCAGAACCGTCACACATACGAGAGGGCGGTTAAAATATACAACTAGAAAATATACAAGTGCATAACTTAAATGTTGGTATGTGAAGTATTTGAAGATTTTGTTTTCGGTATCATATTTTTTGTAGAGTATTTATCTTGCAAAAGGTATTTTAACCGTGGGTTGACCGACCTCAAATATTGGTCTTTTTTTTTTCCCTCATGTGAGGTTCTTCTAGTGGGTTAAAGTAGTACATAACATGATTTTGGTGTAGTATGGGTAACCTCAACTAGATGTAAAACCTTTTTGACTTTGAATCTGATTGAAAATATTAGTTACCATTTGCATATAGTAACATTGTGGTTGCTTGAGGCTTAAGAGACATGGTTTTATAAAGGGTTTGTTTTGAGGTGGTGTTAAGAGTTCAGCTTAATTGTATATTGATGGTGTATAGAAGCCTAAGGGTTGGGTGAGATGTTAAGTATATGATTAGTGTTTACTCCCCTGCAAGCTAAGTTTAAAAATTTGTTATGAACTTGATTCCAAAGGTTGTATATTGATTGTGTATAAATGCGTTGCGGTTATCTATATAGTTAGTTATTGCACAAAAACCCTTTTGGTGATTAACCGTACTTAGCAAAGAAAAAATAAAATACATCTAATGGGTCGAAAAGAGCCGAATCAAGTCTTTGCTTCATTGGCGGATCTAGCCCTGTTTTGTGGGTTCACATAAACCCACTCGGATTAGGAAAAAATGGGAAAAATAATGAGGACCTTGTATGATTTGAAAAAAGTTAGTGAGAATCTACTAAAACGAACCCACTGAAAAAAGTTTCTGGATCCGCCACTGCTTGGCTTAAGCTTGTTTAACATACCAAAGCTAGAGCTCAAGCTCTATTTCTAAAGTTTGAGCGTGGCTTAGGTAATTTTTTTTGCTCAAAGCTCGGCTTGGACTTGATTTATTTATAATTTTAAAGTACTTAATATACGCTTAAAATATTTTTATAATTTTTTTAAAATTATAATTAATTAGTTTTATTATAGTTTTGTATATAATAATAACTAATATATAATGTGTTAAAATAAAAAATATATAAACAAAGGCTTACGAGGCGCTTCAAGCTCGATAAGTGAAGCTCGGCTTGATTCGAGCTTTTAAGCTAGCCGAGTTTGAGTAGCTAATGAGCGGTTTGGCTCGTTTACGCAACTAGCCACACTTATATTATGTACTGATGGTGCAAAAAAGGGTTGAGTGAGATTTTAGATACATGGTTCTTGTACCACGCCCATGTAAGCTAGTACGAGCTTTTGAAGTTGGATTGAAACATGGTAGTATAAACTATAAAGGCGTTGCGGTTCTCTATAAACTTGGGTAGTGTATTGCACATAACCAATTACATTTGATCAATCAACTTTGTTATGTTTTTTTAACTTAAATAAAAATCTATTAAGAACTCACTGCATTCTATCCACCAATTCTAAATGCCACCCTTATATTTAAAAGAAAATTTGTTACAGTAGATTTTCATATAAGTTACCATTGATCCTCCATCAAATTATTTTTAGCGTATAAAAACGAAAATATAATAAAATAAATGTTTATAAGTATGATAAAAACAAAATTGGTGAATGAAATGAGGAAGGTTTGTTAAAATAAGAGTTAAAATGTGGAGGCTTTGAGGGTTGCACGGCACGCATGTTTATTTGTACTTCTTAGTACGTTATAAAGGTTGTGAACCCAAAAAAGAGTGGGAGTGTGTAACGCTGGCCTTAGAGCATTCATAATCGATTTTCTACTCTATCTTTATAAATTACATTAAAAAACACTAATTTGTTTCTCGTTTTTAATTAATTAATATTTTGTTTGTATCTATATAATTATATTTTCTCTCTTTCTGTACTCACAATCACTTTCAAAAAATATTTAAAAACTATAGAGGCTGAGAAGTGACCCTTAACGGTGATATTTTTTCTCTCCTCCATTAATAACCACTCGAAAAATTATAAAAGATACATTCACAGAAATATAGAGGTTCGATTATGAATGCTATTAGGAAAATTATTCTAAAGCCTTAGATTTAGAACCCCAACTACACAAGCTCCCATTTTTAGTAAAAAATGTATATGTTAATTGTTTCTTTTAACTTAGTAGATTTACTAAATAGTTTCTTCTTAGATTTTTTATTAGGTGAGATATATATATATATATATATTAAATAACATCAATGTTTTTTATTACTAGAGCAAAGGTTATTTTACTATTAGTGGGTTGCATATAAGATAGCTCTTTGGGTTTCTAGGTACCTTGTATTGATCAACATAATAGAATACCCAAAATGTCAATCTTTAGTTTTAACTTAGCTGTGGGTCGAATATGTAATGCAATGTTTTTATCTTAAAAACCCGTAGCGGAAAATAAAAGTACTTTTTTTAATTTGTGAAATCTTACCCGACCCGAACCGTCAAACCGACCCGAAAACTTTTATGTCCGGTTCTATGAGCATTTATAAACAGTGAATCCACTGAAAAAAATTCCTAGATCCGCCACTGGACAAAGAGGTATTACCAACATAGTTGTTATAAAGTCATCGCCTCTACTCCTAGGCCCATTTTTCAGGCAAGGCAAGGCAATTACATTTTAAGTCAAGACAATTGCACTTTAATTCTCTAGGTGATGGTTCAGGCGTATGTTCTGGCGAGATTCCTAGATTCTGAAAAGTTTTCGGCGAAATTCTTTATATCCTAGCAAGATTCCAACATATTTCTACTTTTATCTAAGGAAAATTGTTTTTCTATACCAATACACTAACCTTTTAGAACTTTTGGTACTAGATAGATTATATTAAACGTTATATAATAGCTTTTGTTCAATTTATTTGAATAATATTATTATTTTTCTAAAGCAACAATTGTGATAAACAGATGCGATTATATTACCCGAAGGAATCGAACGATAATGAAATATAATCTAACTAAAGTAAAAATCACCACAAAAAACCTAGATCTAAAGCAGAAACTGTGATAAACAGAATCAAACAAGTGTGATTATATTACCGAAAAGAATCAAAACGCATCACAAAAAAAACATACATCTGAATTAGCAATTGCGATAAACAAAAGCGAATAAGTAAGACTATATTAACGATTGGAATTAAACGATAACTAAGCAGAATCTAGTTAAAAGTGAAATTCATCACAAAAAAAAACTAGACCTGAAGTCACAATCGTGATAAACAAAAACGAACAAGTGTGATTATATTACTGAAAGAAATCGGACGATTCAGACAATGCACGAACTATAATGAAGCAGAATCTAGCTAAAAATGAAATTCATCACAAAAAAACCTAGATCTAAAGCAGAAATTGTGCAAAACAAAAGCAAACAAGTGTGATTATATTACCGAAAGGAATCGCAGTATAACGAAGCAAAATCTGGTTAAAACTCGAAACTAAATTTCCTCATACAAAGACCTAGACCTAAAGTAGCAATTGCGATAAACAAAAGCTAACAAGTGCGCTAATATTACCGAACGGAATCGGACCATAACGAAGCAAAATCTAGTTAAAAGTGAACTTAATCACCGAAAACCTAGATCTAAAGTAGAACTTGCGATAAACAAAAGCGAACAACTGCAATTACGTTTACCGGGGCAGAACCTAGCTAAACGTGAAATTCATCACAAAAAAACCTAGATCTGAAGTAGAAATTGAGATAAACATAAGCGAAAAAGTGCGATTATGTTACCGAACGGAATCGCACGATGGTTGACGGATTGAAGTAGAGCGGCGGAGCTGGATTCGAGGTGGTTGCAGAACCAACCTACGCCGTTGCGGAACTGCGTGATTGAATCCTCCATCAGCTTCTTCTGTGAATTTGATTCAAAAAGTTTGAAGATATTTGTTAGAGATTTAAGGAATTTAGGCGGGAAGATGAATTGTTTGAGAAAGATATTCGGATATGAGATTGTGTGTGTTGCTATAGGTATACAAAGCGCCTGTAGCTCAGTGGATAGAGCGTCTGTTTCCTAAGCAGAAGGTCGTAGGTTCGACCCCTACCTGGCGCGTTCATTTTTATTTGGTTCGCATTTATTTGTTCACAAAGACTTCGATTAACTATGGAGTAAACTCCATCGCCCAAAATTTCCACGATTGTTAAGCTTTGCAACTCTCCTACCCTTTGGCGCCCCACAACGCATGGTCTAACTAGTGGAACCTCCCACATGTTGTGGCGGGCATTCTTACTTTTTACATTTCCTTTATCATTACTAGTGCTATTTCCCACAAGTTGTGACGGACATTCTTATGTTTCAAATTTCTTTATTCATAACTAATGACATTTCATGGGTGTTGTGCGGACATTCTTACTTTTCACATTTCGTTTTTTCATACTGGTGGGATTTTTGTGTGTGTTGTGACGGGCATTTGGTTGGTATTATATCAGTTTGGTATAATACAAGCAAGAAGATATGAAAACTAACATCGGTTGGATTCGTCACAGTAAATAACAAAAATTCACCTTTTAACGACACGTCATGCAGTATACTTGGAATTTCATAAAGCATTATACTATTAAAGGTAAGATAAAGATACGTCACGCAAGATATCTCGAATTTTATAAGACATTATACTATTAAAAGTAAGTTAAGAACACATCACACGAGACATTTGGAATTTTATAAAACATTAAATTATACCATTAAAATAACGAAAAAAAAAGTAAACGGTGTCACTTCAAATAAAAAACTAAACCGTGACGCAACTTTGATGATATGCACATTTTTGTGTTTGATCAATTGTAAATTGATATTCACAACTCAGTTTGGGTATAGTTTATATCAAAATGTAGATAAAAATATGTATGTCGCAATGATGTGCATAAAGTTTCATAAACGTTGTATTTTATAGTTATAAAAGACAAAAATATGCTCAAAAGTAATTAAATATTGATTTACATGGTTTGTACATGTATTTTCCTCATTTATCTCCATAATTTGTTTGGTTTTATTTGCAAAGTTCACTTGATTTTGATACTTACTTGATTATTTGATAAAATTGCATTTTTGTTACTGAAATGAGAATGTTTGGGAATAAATCAAGGTTGGACTAAAGTCTGGATTAAAGCTAGAATAAGAGTTAGAAGATTTTTACTTTCTTTGTTTTGGGATAATGCAAGCAATCCTCTTAAAGTTCCAGCAGTCTAACAGTCTTTTTCTAAACCTAGATTGCAAAAGGACTGTATGGAACACAAGTGGTTCACACACAACAAAAAAATCATGCACGGATTGCGAGGCATGTGTTGTCAAACACCATTCGTCACCCTATCTGCAATAGGACCATGCAAAATGCAAGCAGCCTGAACGCACCCAAAAAATCATGCACTGAGGCATGAGTTTTCATTCCAATGGCATCACCACCGTTGCAAGAGGACTGTGTGGTACGCAAGCGGTTCGTACGCACCCTAGTGAAGCTCCACTACCTTACTTAGCTCCATTACGAGCGGACCTCTTGCATTTCAAGCGATCCGCACACATCATATTGAGCAACAACTTCTTAGGGTTTGTGAATATAACATTTGGGGTGTTTTGTTTTCACATATACCACCACAAACTGCTTTTGTAGTGGCATTTAAGTCGTTGAAACTTGCTTTCATGGACTAGGGACGTACGGGTGAAAATCGGAATCCTTTATCGGTTGATTTTAGTCACGGGTTTGCTTGTTTTTTAGGATTAGATCTTGTATGACTATGAAAAATGTTGAACTTTGATAGATCATATAGTATTTTGTTCATATTTGCCATGTTTAGCTAGATATTATGAGATTGTGTAAATATGTGATGACTATTGAATGATTTCCACGCGCTTTTGGGAATTGTTGATTTTTGGATTAAGTTTATGTAGAATTATATTTTTATTGACTTGTGTTGCAAGTTGGTGCCATTATTATGTTTTTTTATGTCTTTCCAATTCCACGTGTGATCCTGATTTGATTACCTAGTGTTTTTTAGCTTGAAATTGCATGTTTTCACCATTTGCTTTGTGTTGATGGTTTTATGAGTTTACTTGTGACTTAAGAATTAGTGTGTTGCATGCTAGACTATATCTTGGTTCAATGTCTTCCTTGAGACTTATGAGTTTACTTGTTGACTTAAGAATTAGTGTGTTGCATGTTAGACTATATCTTGGTTCAATGTCTTCCTTGAGACCAAGAGGTGAAAGGTTGTGGGTTTATTTTGGTTATTTAGGTTTTGACAAAAAATTGCACAATAGTGAATTACTTTCCCAACTACCCCTTGATCCTTGTATTCCCTAGCACTTACGAATTGAATTGGATTCCTCCGTCTTACCGTTAGGTATCTTGTAACTACTGAGACCGATAAGATATTCAGTTATGTAGACATAGACTTTCCTTAGTATGGTGAGACCGATACAAGATCCATACCTTATTTTGGTGTGCTTTACACAACCGTTAGGGTTATTTTCGTAATTCTAGTGAGACCAAAAAAAGATTTATGATGCCTTTATGATTCGCGAGCTAGTCGTACCTATAGATCCGGTAGCCTTTTGACTACCCATTTTCCCAAAGCATTTGATTCTTCAATAGGAATCCTTGTCTATGCAATTGCCTTCTCTATTATAATTTTCTCTCTGTACAATAATTTCATGGCTATTCTTCTTTGTCTTAGCATACTCCAAAGACAATTGCTAAGTAATCTATCTAAACAATTTATGGCGATTTACCAACTTAGTTAACAATTTATGGTGATCTACCAATAAAATGTAATTTATTTAAAAGTTTTTCAATATTGAAAATGTTATACCTTGTCATACTTAGAAAATGTATGTGGTTTTGGAGTACGACCCGTTAATACAATGTGTATATGTGAACCTGTAATGTGTGTACTTATTAGTTCGTATAATAACTATATTATAAAACAAATAAAACTAAATGTAAAAAATAATCAGTAGCCAAAATTAACTTTATGATATCTTCAAAATTAGAAGAAATTGCTAGTACCTTTAAAATCTTAAAATTCATAGCCTGCCCCGTTAGTTCAGCTTGCCAAAAAAATTGCATTTCCAGCAAACTAATTCATTGAAAACATTGTAGTTAAAAAAACACAGTCTCTTATAGGCTCGACCAGACTTTTGCAGATGATTGTTGGTGGAGCCCTTCACCGACGACAAGTCCGCAGAAAATTAGTAGTCGTTTCGGTTGGCCGTTGAGTATCTTCTTCTTCTTTAGTGGCAACGCAAGATCAATAAAACTAGAAATATCGATGATAGTATGTTGTCATATTCATCCTGTTGCCAACCCGCTTGACTCTATATGCTAGGTGTTTGATGAAGATGTTATTAAAACTCAATGGAAAGCAACGATGAATGTTCCAATTGTGTGTGGTGGTGCCTCTCCTTAAACAAAACCATACGCGCTTGCAAATGCATCGACAAAGAGAAACAAGTTCATCTTCCATGGATGTAGGTACATATGTGTAATTTGTTGTATTTGTAAATGTAGTATAATTGTTTTTATTACTGTTGAACCACGATTTAGACACCCCTAATTTGTATGATATATGTATCTATTTATGTGAATGATATGTGTATGTTTATGTGTGTATGTATTTGAACGATATTTGTATATGTATGAAATACATGTGAATGATGTGTATATGTATGATATGTGTATATGTGTGTATACATTCAGATGTGTTTATGTATGTATGTGTATGCCAGTGAGACTTTGGCCTAGTGCTAGAGGGAAAACCCTCTAGGTGTTTAGATATGAAGATGTCATAGGTTCAATACCTAGGGAGTGTAACATGTGTATGTATTTATATACGTGTGTATGTCTATGATATGCGGTTTATTTTTTGATGGCTCTACTTGTCAACAATACTAGGGTTTATAATCCAACCAAAACTTCATATTTTCGTTTTCCATTATATTTAACTGCTTGATTTAATCATTAACTCTTTGAACAACAAACTTGTAAAGGGGAAACAATATACCACTAGGTCATGAGTTATGAGTTTATGCAATCAACTAATTGTATTTTTTTACTAGAATATGAACAATACATGCTAATCCAATGTGAATAGTAGGAAAACATGAGTAATTATAGAGAATATGTGTGGTACATTGTGCAATTTAAAAAAAAACATTGTTTTTCCACTGGTGAAGCTCATAAACTTTACTTTGGTAATTGAAGGCATGAAGAGGTAAAAGAACCTCACAACGTTGATTGTAATTTGTAAGGTTGACTCACATAATTGAGATCAATAAACCACATATTTATGCATGGTATATGATACTTAAAGGATGAATTATGTTTAGCTGCTTGACGCGTACACAAGGTTAAAGTTGGCTCTTGTTGTACGTTTCATTTACGTTAAAAAAATTAGACAATGTAGTTATGCTATGGATAAGCAGAGGTGAAAACAAACCTGAAAGCATTGCTGGCCCTGAGAATTCATGTATCATGTTCGAGCTCGAAAAAACGAGTCCTAGGCCTTAGCGAAATTGGGTATTAGACTCACTAAAGGTGTAAACCTAATGCCAATGGGCTAATAACTAATTTAAACCATAAAAATAGTTTTGTAAGTGAGCCTGTTTTGGTGTTTGTATGGGTATACACTATCAGTTTATTTATTTTTACATATACATATCGGAGTTTTTAAAAAAGATAACGTGCCCTTTAAAATATTGGGCCCTGGCCGTTGGTCCTTCCCGCCCACCTTCAGGGGGCCATGCAAAGCAACTATGAGAAATTATTTTTAAATAATGCTTTAAACGTTGTTGGCATACGTTTTGGATCTAAACCATATGTGCTCTCTTATCAATAGCTAATGGTTTACAAATCAAATATTGTAAAGAAACTACCTCATGAGGAAAGGAAAGAGTGATCGAGTCTCGAGATGAGATTGAAAATTGACTTTTATTTGTATAAACAAAACTGTTATATACACAAACTTAACGGGCTTTCATAAACTACGTTATGGTTTAAATTTACACCCTACTTTGAAAAAAAATATATGTGTGTGTTATCAAAGTGTGGATGTCCATTATAGTTGGGTCTAACGTAGGTTGTTAACGAATCATGTCAGAGAATGGATGCAACATCTCATGTGCCGATAATCAAGTTTCTCCACAACACTCACACTTTCATCCAAAGCAATATCCACTTCAACAAGAGTCTCATCTTGAAAGTTAGTGAAGTTAGAAGGTATTGATTAATGTATAAGATACAATAATAAAAGATAAATGCATCATCAATATCATCAAACTTAGTAAATCTCACAAATATCAAAGCTAAGATAGGGTCAGGGTTAAATGCAGACAACTTTACCTCTATAATAGTTTTGCATGAAGTCTTGGACATAAGACACATAACACTCAAAAATTAAGACAAATGTCAATTAGTGCATGTACCCCTTTGTTTTTCGGCTATCAACGCCACCACATGATGCATGATTAACCATCCCTCTCTTTTAATGTTATTTTCAATAAATTAGTAAAGTAACGTTAAAATTAGTGAACTTTCACTTTTGCCCCCAAGCACCCACACAGGGTCGTCTAAAAAAATCTTGGAAAAAATGTAGACCCTGTGCGAGCAGAAAAATCGAGCCCCTATAATATAAGGTTGATAACTCAATTTTAAAAAGAAAAGATACATACATACATTTGAATTACTACATATTTATGTACTAGAAAACGTAAGAATAAATAAAAACTTGAGCTGTAAAATATAAATTTTCATAAAAATATATAAAAGAATATATATATATATATATAGTGGGATTAAACCCGCACATTGTGACGGGTGAAAACTGTCTAGTTTGATGCACTCTCTATAGCTAACAGAAGAGAAAATCCAAATTAATATAGTCGTATATGTCCAAAACGTTTTCGCTTGCTAGTTTTTTATATAATAAAAAGGATAAAACCATTTAAAAGTTGTTTAGTTATAATTTAATTTGAATAACTAAAAAATAAATCATAAAAGATTTCAGTTTTATATTAAAAAATAAACCTTCAAAAAACTGAAATAGGAAGAAAAGAAAAATAAGGAAACAAAAGAAAATAGGAAAAATTAAGTGACAAAATAAAAAGGGGGAAAAATTGATTGAAAATGGCCTAAAAAGGCTTTACCTGTAATCGAACCTTGCGTTCACTCAGAGCCGTTCCCTCAGGGCCGGCCCTGCACCCACACACACACACATATATATATATATATATATATATATATGCATTACGCATACCGCAGAAGGAACGTAATAAATAGAAATACATTATATTATAAAAGCAATAAATACATAAAGAGACATGAAGATATTTGAACATTAAATCGTCGAATATTTAACTCATGTTGAATCTATAGTCATAATCTCCAATCCAACCTGAAAGTTGAACTCATATTCTACTTAAATACTCTTCGAAACAAAGCTAGTACTTGAGTTATAAAAGCCCCCTAACGGAAAATGCATAGATCGGTGGAACTTTGCACCAAGCACAAACGATTAACCACCTGGATGTTCCTTTTGCTTAACGCCTCGAAAGTGGGAAGACGATCCACCAGTAGCCGAAATCCACTTAGATGCTAACGTTAATTGAGGACAACAACAATCTTTTCACGAATCTGACTAAAAAGCTCCTGGATTCGTCCCCTTCCCAACGCCATTCATCCAACCCGCCACTCCACCCTTGCGACACAATTGCCCGAATACAACCCTCCCATTCGACCATTTCGTTAGCTGAGTTCGGGTACCTACTACTGATACCTTCACCATCCCCCACCGTTATACTGATACCTACTACTTCCATCTTATTCACCGCATTAGAGATGTTTTTCCATGCACCGGTTACTCTTTTCCATAGGTTGAAATTTTCTACCTTGCATCTCCACGCTCGTTTAGCTAATAAGGATTGGTTTATGATTTTCAACTTCGTTAAACCGAGGCCGCCCTTTTGTTTTGGTAGAGCTACTCTATCCCATGCCACCCAATGTGTTTTTCTAACCTCATTTGTCCCCAATTGCTGATTTTATTCATGTTGGCCCCAACTTTTAGAACAAGATACGCGAATGGAACACTACCAACTTTACATCCCAGAACCGAGGCCATAGACCCTACCTCGGATAAGTCTACCCCTCATACATACAAACTAGACTTGTGTATGTTGATTTTAAGACCCGAGCACACACCGAAGCACTTTAGATGTTTTGCCACCTTTAAACCCCCCCTCTCTTCTCACAGGCTTTATTTAATATGTTTGTAAATGCTTCCATAACTATAAGAAATATATAAGGGGATTGTGGATCTCCCTATCTAACCCCTTTGTAGCATTGGAATTCATATGTAGGTGATCCGTTAACCAAGATCGAGGACCTTGCTGATTTCAAAAATACCCCAAATCCACTTGCACCATGCCTCCAGAAACCCCAACTGCTCGAACATAACGAACTTCCAATTTACATTGTACTACGCCTTCTCAATATCTATTTTAAATATGAATGCTTTATTCTTTTAATCCATGCAACTATAAGCGGGCCATCAAGAATATACATGCCTTTGATGAAAGCCGTCCATGATTCAGATATGATCGACCCAACAACTCTTTTCATCCGATTGGCCAAGATGTTTGATATTATTTTACTCATCACCCCCACTAAATTCGGCATGTACTAATTCAGGCTTATGGGATCCTGGACTTAACGGTTATATAGGAGAAGCTACATCCTCTATTGATCTCCCCTATATCATAAAATCTGAACATAATGTTAACGTCCTAGAAGGTTTTGATGAACTTGTAATTGAAGCCATCCGGTCCAAGAGCTCGGTTGTCATCACATTTGAATACTGCCGCCTTGATTTCGTCTCTGGAAAAGACAGAGATTAAAGATCCCGCTTCCCTCTCTTTCAAATTCTTCAGTTTGGAACACTTCAGGGCTGGACGTTCTATGATGGTCACAACGAATCGATTCCTAAAAAAAATGAGTACACTGGGTTAAAATTGGCTCTTGTTGTACGTTGCATTTACGTTAAAAACATTCAGAGTCAGTGTAGTTATGCTACGGATAAGCAGAGGTGTAAACAAACCCTGAAGCAACTATGAGAAATTATTTTTAAATAATGCTTCTAACGATCTCGACATACGTTTTAGATCTAAACCATATGTGCTCTCTTATCAAACGCTAATGGTTTACAAATCAAACATTTTAAAGAAAATACCTCATGAGGAAAGGAAAGGAAAGAGTGATCGAGCCTCGAGATGAGATTGAAATTTTACTTTTATTTGTATAAATCTGTTTGCATATACACAAACTTAAGGGGTTTTCACGAACTACGTTATGGTTTAAATTTACACCCTACTTTGAAAACAAAAAATATGATTTTTTGTTATGAACATGTGGATGTCCGTTATAGTTGGACTAACGTAGGTTGTTAAGGGTGTAAAATTTTACCCACCCAATCATAATATGTCATGTCAATTCCCTTCTCAGTCTCCCCTCTTACCCAAAAACACAAGGGGTGGTTTTCCCCCAAACCATTTAAAAAAAAGGTATGATTGGTTTTAAGACTAGTGGTCCCCACATGTACACCCTTTCCTATCTTCCCCAACCTCTTCCCCGTTGCGGCAAGTGTTCACTGTCCAACCTCTTCCCCGCGCGGCATCTCTCTACGGCGGCACCCTCCACTCGCGGCAAAACTTCTCCCCGCCCCGTTCCTCTCTTACGCCCGGTTCAGCCTAAAGACACATATGCCACAGAATGGATGCAACACCTCATGTGCTAGAAATCAAGTTTCTCAACAACACTCACACTTTCATCTAAAGTAATATCCACTTCAACAAGAGCATCTTCAATTCATCATGAAAGTTGAAAGTTGAAGAAAACCCCATAATTTTAAAGTATTGATAGAACACAACTACAATTAAGTACCTTGTACAATAAAGCAATACAAAAAGAGATATGTAGATATTTAAACATAATAATGTTGAATAATTATTTAACAAATAGACTCATTTTTTTTTTATTTTGAAGATAAAATAACTAGAGATAAAGATATCATTTATGATTTCGTTTATGCACCTCTACACAAATACACCTCATTCTTTTGGCTCTACTTTTCGATTCAAGATTTGTTAATTAACAACTAACGTCTTATACTTCGTTACCTTTATCTCAATAATAATACCAACAAATAGTAGTCGCATGGTCTCTTAATTTAATTTTTTAATAAATAACAGTCGTCAGGTCTCTTATTTTGAATTTTTAATGGGTAGTTCAATTCTTCACAAGCATTGTAGAATGAATGTACGGCTCTTTCAGATCATCATTAATATCAATATCAGAGATTAGAGGAGGCCTAAGTAATCCAACGCTCAAAATCGAGGGCAATAAATGATAAGTCGACTTGATTATAAGATTCAGGGTGGTTATAGAATTGAGCTACACCGATATAATGTAAACCTAAATGATTTTTTGCTGATTTGATCCAAATCGCCCAATTTTCCCCAGTGAGTACACATATTCATTAGAAATTTAGTCTCTAAAAACAAGAAAGATTTGTTTATTTATGAAATATGAAATCAAATACTCAACAAACAAAAGCGCCTGTAGCTCAGTGGATAGAGCGTCTGTTTCCTAAGCAGAAAGTCGTAGGTTCCAGTTCCTACCCGACATTAAGTAGAACCGATTCCGGGTTCAAAATACCCGTTGGTTCCAACCCGGTTCCACAATTTTACCATTTGAATCGGGTAGTAACCGATTCCTAACCGTACCCGGTTCCTACCCGTACCCGGTTCCTACGTGGAACCGGTTCCTGACCGTTATAATATTACCGTTGGAACCGGTTATAGCCGTTAAAAATGTTACCGTTGGAACCGGTTATAGCCGTTAAAAATGTTACCGTTGGAACCGGTTCCTGACCGTTGGAACCGATTCTATATATTGTTTAGAAATCTATTGTTTAGCACACAATTTCTCATATCTATTCTTCTTGTTACATTTCTTTCTTGTTCTTTTTCACATTCTAATCAACAAATGGCCTCAAAGAGTTCCAAAAACGCAAATTCTCAATCCGTTAACAATGTTCCTCAAGATCAATCAGTTCCATATGTGGTTGGAACATTGTCTCATAATCGCAGTAAGGAAGTTTGGAGCAATTGGGAGTTGGTCGAGATGAGTGACGGCTCGCAAAAAGCTCAATGTAAACATTGTGGATCGTTATTAGCCAAGGAATCAAACTCAACGTTAACGAAGCATATTAATAAGTATTGCAAAGTTTTAAAGGAAACGACATCCGGTCAAGTTCCACTATCCAAAGATGGTACCATTTTTCGTTATGAGCAAAAATTAGCTCGCAATCGGTTCTATCATTGAACTAGTACTGAAGTGGTTATTAAAAATCTTGAATTACATATCGAGTTGAACTTGAGCTTATAAGAATACAAGATTGTTTAACGAATGAGTTGAACCTAACTAATTTTAACTTAGTCTTGAGTCCGTAGATCAGGATACTAGTCTAGTGGAGTATGCCCGAAGTATCTCATCCGAGCCGGAAGTTGAGCTCAAATTTAACCCAAATTCTTTTGAAATCAAAAGCTTGTACCGTCATAAAAACTCATAAGTTGGAGCTTAGTATTTGACTTAGCTTTGTTTATATCTTAAAGGCTATCGGGTGTGGGGGTCGGTGGAGGGACATCGAGCTCCATCCTGGCCCATCCACACTGCTCCCACCTACCTTGTCCCCGTCTCTCACGTCCTCCCCTCGACGCCTTCGACGACCCTCTCTCTTTTTTATCACACATACAGATACACATACATACATACATATGTATATATAAAGGGGTTCATCTCCACATCCTAAGCCCATCTCCATACCTGCTGACATAGACATCTATGTGACGGATCATCCTCAAATGACTACCCCTCTACGGGCTTCCTAATTTTGACCAACGTTATACTTTTGAAGATGCTTAGTAAGGGCTATAAATTGACTTTTATTGGCGTAGTAATTATGACCCACACTAATTAATAATTTATAAATAACAAATAATATTATTTTGGATGATGACACGTTTATTAGGCAGCGTAGATGAATGAAATGGTCTTTTAAAAAGAAACACGCAAAAATCCAATTCATGAGCTCGTTTTGTTTGGAAAATAAAGTTTTATCTAGAATGTTTATATTAATTTACTATTTCATTATTTATGGTTTCTTTTATTTCTAAAAATAACTATAAAACCCGTATTTAAGTCATCATAATATTTATGCAAACTTACTTTTCGGATTTACATAAGATAATTACTAGTTTAAGCATCCGCGTGTTATACAATTTATTCAAAATAAACTATATAAAATTTAAAAGTGTTATAGACATGAAATTTGAAATAAAAGAAACGTTCCATGATTATATGTACGTTCTGTGCTCTATGATTATAAAAGAAAGTAAATTATATAATGTATAACAATCACGAACTCAATTAAACCCTCAAACACGAACCAACTGCCATTATTATATGTCTTTGTTTCGTGCGAACATTCAATTAGTTTTGGCTTGTGAAGAAGATCAACAATGTATTTTGACTTCTTTCAATTATATTGGCCTAATAATAGAACATTACCCACCAAAACAATTTAACCACGGACAAAACATTACAAAATGGTAAAAAAAAAACAAATGTTTATCCTTATCTAAGTTTTTGTTTAAAATTATTTATAAAATTTTATTTAATTTTTGTTTAAAATTATTTTTATTATTATTTAATATGATCATAATAAAACATACATTTATCCTTATTTAAATTTTTGTTTAAAATTATTTCTAGAAAAACAAATATTTATTCTTATCTAGTTTTAAATTAATATGACCTTATCTAAATTATTGTTTAAAATTATTCATAGAAAAACAAATATTTATTTATATCTATTTTTTTGTTTAAAATTAATATAAGTTTATCCTTATCTTTTTTTTTTAAATTATTTATAGAAAAAAAAATATTTGTTCTTATCTAATTTATTATTTAAATTTAATATAAGAGATAAACAGGAAAATAAGGTGAAAATGCATCAGTAAATGAATGACACGTGTCCAAAAAAGATTTCCATTTATTAGTATAAGAACATTATTAAAAGTTATATCAATAAGGTATACCTTTTGACCCACAAAAACTTGTGTTAGATATTTAAAGGTCGTTGTTCGATATGGGGAAAATATCACAATTCACATTCTCCTCCTTCCAAAATATTCATCCATCAGACAATATATATATTCTAAGATATGGATAAGTTTATACAATACCATATATAATTGAAAAAAGTCATAATATGAAATATTCTTTTTTTTTCTTTACTTTATAGCATTTATACCTTTTTAAAGCTTTAAGAGTTTAGAATCTAAGAGGGGTATAGTGCTCAAATTGTAAGGTTATTGAAATTACCAAAAATTTATCTACAAGTATTATGTGTCACAGCAACCAAGATCAAACCAATGGAAGAAAATAATATGAGCGGGATTCCAGACTACAATGTAACAACTATGGCGAACAAGAAATGACAAAGAATTTAATTAAATGAGTATCGGAGCACAAAGTAATGGACAAAATTAAAGTAAATTCGTTCTTATGGATAAAAGGCAGGACAAAGATTCACAACCTAAAGTAGAAGAGATGAGACGACTTCAACATAAGAGACGTACTTGTAATTTATTTTTGTCTTGTACTTTGTCCGGTTTTTAAAGCATATGCTGACATATTTTATAAACTACAGAATCATGTCTTTCAAAAAAAATTGACGTCGTCTCCCCTACAAATCAAGAGTTCAAGAGTTTTGTAGACTATGAATTAAAATTAAAAATAAATTAAATAGGCGTGTTCTCACTATAAACAAGAGTTCAAGAGTTTTGAAGACTATGAAATAAAATAAAAAATAGATTAGATAGGCGTGTTCTCATTATATAAAAAAACAAAGTTTTCAAAATTAGACCAAGAAAACATATACTTATTCAAATGAAAATAATATTTAAATATTTATATCCTATATTATAAAAATAAATGACTACTGGACAAATAATAAAAGCTAAACAAATACGAAGAAACAAAAGAGAAATATAAATCTAGGGTTTCAAATTGTTCTATCTGAACCCACCCCCAAAATTTCCTGATTTCCCTCCTTTTGCACAACAATTCCCTCAAGAACCCCACTTTCCCCTCGTTATTGTTACCTATTTTCGTGCGAAATTTTCATATCAATTCATCCTCATTAATGCGTTGACGATTCCTTGTTTCCTACGGTAAATTTCATCCACCTAACATCGATTTTGATTGATATTGTCAAAACACTTTGTTATCGAACGTGTTCATATTGATTTGTAATTGTAATTAGATGCTTTTGTGAATGATGTGCTCTCATTGATTTGTAACTGTAAGTAGATGCTTGCGAATCATGTGTTCATATTGATTTGTATTTGTAATTAGATACTTGTGAATGATGCGTTCGTATTTGTAATTAGATACTTTTGTGAATGATTTGTTCATATTGGTTTGTATTTGTAATTAGATACTTTTGTGAATGATGTGTTCATTTTGATGTGTAATTGTAGTTAGATATTTGCAGACGATGTGTTCATATTAATTTTTGTAATAGAAGTGACCTAAATAGATATTTGTGAATATATAGGGTCATTTTGATTTGTATTTGTAATTAGATACTTGTGAATAATGTGTTCATATCGATTTGTATTTGTAATTAGATACTTGTGAATGATGTGTAATGTGTTCATATTGATATGTATTTGTAATTAGATGTTTGCAAATGACGTGTTCATATTGATTTGTATTTGTAATTTTAATTGTAACTGTAAAGTAGTAATCATAATCTGTGCTGAGTAATCATTGAGGATACCGCTTTATTGCAGGGTCCTTTTGGTGTTTTGTTTAGTGGAGGGCTGATGATATTTACAGGGGGATTAATACGAGGGGAAAATTAGGTCATAGAAGCTGGTTTTGCATATGTTATTGTTATTGATTTGACTGGATTTCATGTACGTTGGTGGAAATATGGAGTCGGAAAGCACTAGTATGGTCAAATGTTGTGATTGCGGTTGTAGCAATCATGATCCT
The DNA here is from genome assembly GCA_947069175.1 of Scalesia atractyloides. Taxonomy (NCBI): domain Eukaryota; kingdom Viridiplantae; phylum Streptophyta; class Magnoliopsida; order Asterales; family Asteraceae; genus Scalesia; species Scalesia atractyloides. The sequence continues at coordinate 83,770,817 of CAMTDV010000022.1, read as the reverse complement.
GGAAACGGATCTTATTCCGGCACTACATGGTTACGATCCGTGAAACGAAAAGTCGACGGGTCTGAAGAAGATTGTGATAAGTTCATCATACCCAGTCTTGTAATCCCGTCTGTAGCGCGTGTGGAGATTGAAAACGAGTGTAACGCATTGCGTGAAATAGTTAGCAACCAACAAATCACGATTCAAGATCTTATTTCCGATTTAGAAGAAGAAAGGTACGCGTCAGCGTCTGCCGCAAACGAAGCCATGTCGATGATCTTGAAGTTACAGGGTGAAAAGGCCGAAGTTCAAATGGAAGCGCGACAGTTTAAACGGTTTTCCGAAGAGAAAATGGCGCACGATCAACAAGAGTTGATGGTGTTAGAGGAATTGTTGTACCGACGGGAGCAATCGATACAATCGTTGACTTGTGAAGTGCAAGCGTATAAACACCGAATGATTAGTTACGGGCTCACCGAATCAGAAGCAGACGGTGAGCGAAATTTCATGATCTGTGAGAATAGTATTGCTACAAATTTAGAAAGCCGATTTGATTTTGCGTCGTATGACTACCCTCCGTTGAAATGCAACAACTTGAACGAAAATCGCGCGTACCCGGATAATGATAACGAAACAGTTGATATAGAAAAGTACGCGTTTGGTGAAACTCATTCTTTAAAAGATATAGAAGAAAGAATTAACGAGTTGGAAAGTCAAAGAAGTCCTGGTCAAAGTCAACCGGTTCTTGAAAAGGTTATTGTTGGTTATTCACCGATGAAGAAACACTCGAGGCGATCTTCTAGTGATAGTGGTGGCTCGTATTTCGCAAACGTGAAAGAAGAATTGGTACCGGATTCGAATCCGGTTCTAAACGATTTTCCGAGTTTTAAAAAAGTGGAACCCGTAACAGAATTTGGAGATGAAAATTATGAAATGAGTGATAGGATTTATACGATTGACTCTATACATAACGTGAACGATGATCAAAAGGCTAATATTGGTACTTACGATGATTTTATGAGTAGTCCTAAAGAATCATCTTCGCGTAACGGGATTGGAGATCCGGAAGTTAAGAAACTATACGCGAGACTTCATGCCCTTGAGGCGGATCGGGAGTCTATGCGGCAAGCGCTTATTTCGATGCGGACCGATAAGGCGCAACTGGTGTTATTGAAGGAAATCGCTCAACAATTGTGTAAAGAAATGCCGGCAACAAGCAAAATTCATGCTAAGAAACCGTATACCGGTGTGGGTTTGTCTTTCTTTTCAGTCTTCAAGGTAAACCTTTTTTTTAGTAAAGCACATGCATAGTCCCTGTGGTTTACCAAATTTTGGATTTGGTCCCTTGCTTTCCAAAAGTACACGGATGGTCCTTGTGGTTTTCACTTTGTAACAATTGAAACGTATAATTGTAATTAGGTTTTCTTATTGAATAATGAAGAATACAAGGCCCTATATATAGATAAACTAATTACAACTTGGTACTCTTAATAATAATAAACTTGTCTAATTTAAATAACTTAGTCTAACATCCCCCCGCAAGTTGAGGGCGGGGAACGACCTGCAACTTGGACCGTAGAAACTCAAATCTTTGTGAAGGTAGAGCCTTTGTAAACACATCAGCAATTTGATCATTAGTGGAGATGAACTTGACATTCAGCTTCCCTTGAGTAACTTGTTCACGAACAAAGTGATAGTCTATTTCAACATGTTTTGTACGAGCATGAAACACTGGATTAGCAGAGAGATAGGTTGCACCAAGATTATCACACCAAAGCGTTGGTGCCTTGCTAACCAGACCGAGCTCATGAAGAAGAGATTTCAGCCAAATCAGTTCTGCTACAGTATCAGCAATAGCCTTATATTCAGATTCTGTTGAAGATCGAGAGACAGTTCGTTGTTTTCGAGCAGACCACGAAATAAGATTAGAACCCAGATAGACAGCATATCCCCCCGTGGAACGACGATCGATAGGGCAACAAGCCCAATCAGAATCCGAGAACGCCCGAAGACTAGTGGCCCAATGAGAGTCAGAAAAGGCTTGTAGCGTAGACCACGTGTTGTGACGAAACAAGAGACCCAAATCAGCCGTGCCCTTCAAGTAACGCAGAATACGTTTCACCCCAGCCCAATGATTCTCGGTAGGAGCATGCATGAATTGACAAACCTTATTAACTGTAAAAGCAATGTCCGGACGAGTTAAAGTTGCATATTGAAGAGCACCGACCGTTTGCCTGTATCTAGAAGGATCATCAAGTAACGGACTATCATCAGGTAAGAAAATCTGAGAAGTACTCATAGGGGACGACACGGGTTTGCAGTCTGCAAGGCCTGCACGATGAAGAATATCAAGAATGTATTTTCGTTGAGATAGGACCAGATCCGAACCATGATGCACCACTTCAATGCCCAAAAAATAATGTAATGGACCCAGATCTTTAATTGCAAACATAGAGCTCAAGCGGTCAATAACAGCAGTAACAGCCCCAGGGTGATTGCCTGTGATGATAATATCATCTACATAGACAAGAAGGTAAACCAAAGTACCATTGTTGTTAAGAATAAACAGGGACGGGTCAGTTTTGGACCCGTGAAAACCCAATTGGTAAAGAGCCGTTGATAATTTAGTAAACCAAGCACGAGGAGCTTGCTTGAGACCATATAAAGATTTGTGTAATAAGCACACATGATCTGGCCTAGTTGGGTCAACAAAACCAGGAGGTTGTCTCATATAGACCGTCTCCTGAAGATCACCATGCAGAAAGGCATTCTGAACATCTAATTGTCTGAGAATCCACTTGTTGGTGACAGCTAAGGATAAAATAGTCCGAACCGTAGCAGGTTTGATTACTGGGCTGAAAGTCTCATGATAGTCAACTCCATGTTGCTGGTGAAAACCTTTAGCAACAAGTCGTGCCTTGTACCTGCTGATGTTCCCACTTGCATCTGTTTTTAACCTGTAAACCCACTTGCAATCAACCAAGTTAGTATGAGGGGCAGGGGGAACTAACGTCCATGTCCCATTCCTATGTAGCGCATCCAACTCTTCAGCCATGGCTTGGCGCCATTCTAAAGACTTATTAGCAACGGTAAAGGAGGTGGGCTCAGCGGGTAAGGTAGGGATAGTGGTGGCAGTATAGGCAGCGGGATTATAACGAGTGGGTGGCTTGGGGTTTGGACGAAGGTTGGATGGGCGAGGTCTAGGTGCTTGGGTGGGTTCTGTGGGTTTGGTGGAGGGTTCGGGTGGGTCTGAATGGGTAGGTTCGGGAGGCGCAGGAGTGGGAGGTATAGGAGGAGTATCGGTTTGTAGTTGTGGGTCTGATTGGGTAGGTTCGGGAGGTGCAGGAGTGGGAGGTATAGGAGGAGTAGGTGGTGTGGGTGCAACTGGAAAACCGGGTGGTGGGTCAGGAAATATTGAGACGGGTGGGGAAGGTTGTGGTGGTGTTTGGGTAGGTACAGGTTTGTTATATGGAAAGACATGTTCATTAAAGCGAACATGTCGGGCAATGTATATTCGTTCGGTGGATGGGTCCAGGCATCGATAGCCATGATGAACAGGGCTGTAGCCAAGAAAGACGCAAGGAGTGGATCGAAATTCAATTTTGTGACGGTTATATGGACGAAGATGAGGAAAGCATTGGCATCCAAAAACACGAAGAAAAGAGTAGTCGGGTTTTCGTTGAAATACATGTTCATATGGAGATTTGTTAGAGGAGACACGAGAGGGAAGTCGGTTGATTAAGTAAACGGCTGTCTCAAAAGCAAATTGCCAGAAACGTTGGGGAAGACTGGATTGTGCAAGAAGTGTAAGTCCGGTTTCTACAACGTGCCGATGACGACGCTCGACCATCCCATTTTGCTCACTTGTGTGAGGACAAGAGCGGCGATGAATGATACCGTGACTGGTACAAAAGGATGTAATCGTACGAAACTCTCCCCCCCAATCAGATTGAATGCATTTAAGTTTGGTGTTAAATTGTCGTTCTACTAGTTTAATAAAGTTGGTTAGCACATTGTAAACATCTGATTTTTGAGCTAGGGGATAAAACCACATGTATCTAGAGTAGTGATCCACATAACAAAAAGAAACGATAACCATCAACAGACAAATCGGGCGACGGCCCCCAAACATCACAATAAACAAGATCTAACAAATTTTTGCTACGAAAAGATGAGTCTGATAAAGATAATTTTGACGACTTGCCTAATTGACAAGAAGTACATAATGTATTTGAAAACTTGTCAATAATAGGTAAAGAACAATGAGAGATAATTGAACGAAAAACTTGAGCATGAGGATGTCCTAAACGTTGATGCCAAATGCTAGAAGAAGCTTTGACAGCCGTGAAAGCGACTGTAGGGATAGACTGGAGCTGAGGAAGACGAATGGAGTACAAACCCTGTTCACTGGGACCCGTTAGGAGGATTGTGCGTGTAGAATCGGCCTTCACAACAAAATAAGACGAGTGAAATTCAAAGAAAACATCATTATCCACACAAAATTTTTGAACGGACAAAAGGTTTTGTTTAAGGTCAGGAACGTGAAGTATATTAGATAATTTAAAGGTTTTGTTAGGCGAGTAAATAGTTGAGGAGCCAATATGAAAGATAGGTAGTGGGTTACCGTCACCAATAAGTAAAGAATCATTACCAAAGTAGGCCTCCGAGTTGTCAATGCTAGATAAGTCTGGAGTGGCATGTCCATTGCATCCGGTGTCAGGCTTCCAAGTGAATCCTGATTGGGAGGCAACATCAGAGTGAGCAGCAAAGTTGGCTTGTGGTGCTGCACGAGATTGGTTCAGTTGATTTGGACATTGAGATGGGAGATGACCAATGCCACAACGGTTACAGTGGCCATAGACTGTGTTCTGTGTTGACGCCCAAGAGAATTGACGAGTGCTAGTGTTGTCCTGATTGCGGCTATTTTGGCCACCACGAGAGTTACCACGGGAAGAACCACGAGAGACACGGTTGCCTCTGTTGTTGTTAAAGGAGCGAGACCCAAAGTAAGCTTGTGGTTGTGAAGAAGATGCAGGATGAAGTTGATATCCCAACTGAGAAGCCATGAGTTGAAGATTGTGAAGTTGTTGCCGTAGGGAATCAATATTTGGCTGTGGAGGAGTTGGGACAGCAGCTGTAAGAGGCTGTTGTGAGGTTGTGGCAGCTACAAATAAGGCGTGTGGCGCCTGCTGATGGGTGGCCAAGATCTTTGTGATCATGTAGTCATGATCACTTAGTAACCCGTGTAGTTCAGTAAAAGTAACAGGAGGGGAACGAGCCAATAAGTTGGCTTTGAGGCCATTATATTCGTCACGAAGGCCGGTAACAGCTAACATGACCAGATCTTTTTCCTTCATCGGTTCTCCTATGTTGGCAAGGGCAGTAGCATACTCTTGAGCCCGGGCCAAATAGTTAGCCGGTTTTTCATCACCCTTCATGGTGATACGCAGCAGTTGGCTTTTGAGAGTAAATTCATGAGAGGAAGAAACGGGTGCATAAGCGCGTTCAAGTGATAACCATACCTCACGAGAAGTGTGTCCTTGAACATGCTGAAAAGATTCCTCAGAAACTGTGTTGAAAATAAGCATACGGACATGAGCATCATTGGCAAGCCATGGAGCGTAACTCGGGTTGACAGTGGTGGTTGTTCCAGTTGTAACATCCTTTAATGGGCAAGGGATGGTACCATTCACATAACCGAGTAGGTTATGAGAGGCAAGGAAAGGTTCGACTATTTGTTTCCAATAGCCATAGTTTGTAGGTTTTAGGTTGAAAGCAAACTTGTGAGAGTTATGGATAGCTTTTTCCTGATTTGTAAAGGTTGTGATGGCAGCCATGATAATCGGCTGTTAGGGTTGATAGCTGCAGCAGGATAGCACAGTATTGGTAATCGGCTGTTGGTTTGGTGATCGGCTGTGGCGGCTGTTAGGTTTAGTAATCGGCTGTTTGCGGCTGTTAGGGTTGATAGCTGCAGCAGGATGGCACAGGATTGATAATCGGCTGTTGGTTTGGTGATCGACTATGGATGTTAAAATCCACAGGATTGGTGATTAGCTGTTTGCGGCAGATTTAGGGCAAAAGGAGGCTGCGGCAGATTTAGGGTAGAAGAAGGCTGCGGCTGCTTTAGGGTTTAGGGAATCCCGGAGCGTATAAGCTCTGATACCAAATTGAAACGTATAATTGTAATTAGGTTTTCTTATTGAATAATGAAGAATACAAGGCCCTATATATAGATAAACTAATTACAACTTGGTACCCTTAATAATAATAAACTTGTCTAATTTAAATAACTTAGTCTAACAGTAACGCATTTAGTCCCCAACTTTGCCAAAAGTACATGGATGGTCCATGTGGTTTGCATTTTGTAACGCATTTTAGCCTTTAACTTGGACCTATAGAAACCTTTAGATTTGTTGGTTGGGGACTAACTGCGTTACAAAGTGCAAACCACAGGGACCATCCGTACACTTTTAGAAAGCTAGGGACTAAATCCAAATTTTTGGTAAACCACAGGGACCATCCGTGTACTTTACAATTTTGTTTTTTTAATATATCAATTTGATTGCATTTGAATATAAGATTCGATATTGATTGCATTTGAAAATGAGTAACACCTCATGACTTTATAAGTATAAATATATAATATTGTGAAAAAAATGTATTGTTTGATTTAAATTACAAATTAGTTTGTATTGTTAAAAGATGATAATTATCTGTCATCTGTATCCCTTTGACAGTGGATTGCATCATTCGGTTTCTTGGGAAGGAAAGCACAACGAAACAAGTAAGTATTGATAAATCTTTTTACTGTTTTGGTTCATTTTTTGTTTCTGATCATCTGAGTATATGGGATTTAAATAATTAGTTTTGCATAATTAGTTTCATACTGCTTGTAACAAAATTATCATTCTATGAAATTAATTACCTATTTACTAATTTTTTAAAGCCAAATTGGGAGACTTGTACTTGCATTACGAAAGAAACATAACATTTTCTTACAAGAATGTCTGTTTGGTCATTTAATTCATTAGGTCCTTCAATAATCTAAAGTTGTCAAACACTAACAACTAATTATCTTATTATTACAACTTCAAACCGCAAAATGTAGAACCACATCCAAACACTACCTCCAACGACCTATTTCATTACAACTTTGATTCTGTTTATTTTAAACATCAGATAATTATTTTGAAAAGGAAAATTGGATTTCAAGAATCCCAACTTCGACATATTGGCCGGCAAGAATCCCAACTAAGGAAATGTCTTGTGACAGTCCCAACGTTTAACCTATTTTCCATTAGCAATCCCATACTAACTAAAAGTTAACCCACTTAGTTTTTGTTGACGTGGACTTATTTGCCACATAGCAGTCCATGCCAGCAAAAATTTTGACTTTTTTTGCCACATAAACAGTCCATGTCAGCAAAAACTAACCTTAACTGGGTTAACTATTAGTTAGTATAGGATCGCTAACAGGAAAATAGGTTAAAAGTTGGGACTGTCACAAAACATTTCCTTAGCTGGGACCGTTGCCGGAAAATATGTCAAAGTTGGGATTATTAAAATCCAATTTTCCTTTTCAAAACACACATCGAAACACCTCTATATGTTTTAAAGCAAGGGGATTAATAATTCGGTTAAGCGATACCCTCAAAAAGAAATTTAATTTTTTTGTTTTGGGCATTTTTCCAGGCACATTTTTTTTGCATTGGCCAGCAGTGCAGGCTTGCTTATGCTTCTTGACAAGAGACCTCAAATCGGGCAATGGAGGTGCCTTTCAAGTACAAGTTTGAAAAAGTGATGTCACGGCTCTCCATATCCATTTCAACAGATTTTTAATTTTTATTTCTTCAAATTAGTATTCACATATATTTCTTGACATTGCGCCTTCGGGTAATAGGATGTCTGGTTAGCTTGTGAAGCGTTATCATTCATAATGTTGCGAGTATGGATATGGAGGTAACTTTTCTATCTGCTCCTGTATATTGCTTGCATTGCAGAACTACAAATTTTATATGATTTCTCTTCAACTATTACCAATGTGGGATTTTGTTCACCAACAGTTCACCTTTTTAGTTGTTTTCGTTCGTTTAATGAAATTATGTATATAGTATTTTTATGAAGTCAACTTTTTTGTATGATCATTGATTTTGTGTTTGACCAAAATTAGTATTCCAGCCTCAACCGAGTATTGACCTCGGGCTCTGGACATATCATCTTGCTACGCTCAAGAGCTGAACTTTAATTTTCGGTCATACCGGTTAACATTAAGGTGACCAGTCAATTTATGTCATGTTAAAACCATCAGCATATCGATCATATCTGGCGGTATATATGGATTATGTTATATACTTGAATCTCAAACCCTGTAATATCTCCATAGGGTACTTGGTTAATCATCATCAATTGGTTCACGAGTTTTCCTGCTAAGATTTATGATCCATTTATGATCTTAGCCAATCCAAACCTATACAAAAACCAACTTTAAATATCTGACCAATTTAAAACTTTTAATAGTTGCAACTTCTAATAGCTTTAGCAAGTTCAAAATGATATGCTGCACGCATACCATTATGAACAACTCACTTTAAATAAAAGGGATATTGGATTTAAATAATCCCAATTTTCACCAATTGGCCGATGACACTCCTAACTTTCGATTTATACACCAACATTCTCAACTTTCAACTTATTGGCCGATAACACTCTCTAACTAAATGAACCCTAACACAGTTAGCTGATGTCAGCTGTCACATCATCAAAAATGTCACATCAGTTGCCACGTCATAAAAAAATGCCATGTTAGCTCCCACATCAGTTGCCACGTCATCAAGTGAATGCCACATTAGCTGCCACGTCTTATGCCACGTCATCAAGTGAATGCCACATTAGCTGCCACGTCAGCAAAAGGGTCCACATCAGATATCACATCAGCAAAAACTAACTGGGTTAGGGTTCAGTTAGTTAGAGAGTGTTATTGGCCAATAAGTTGAAAGTTGGGAGTGCTGGTGTACAAATTGAAAGTTGGGAGTGTTATTAATCAATTGATGAAAGTTAGGATTATTTAAATCCAATTTCCCTACATAAAATGTCTAAACATCACAATAAACTTGTCATGGGCTAAAATGTCTAAGAAGACATTTTGTTAAAATTATTTATTATGTATCATAGCAAACTGGGTTAGTCTCTATATTTGGTAGTCGGGTCGGGATCACCTGATACCATTCTCAGCCTGAACCAATGAAAAAACTTAATATTATTCTCATACACGGTGATGTATCTGAAAAACTAGTTGGTTCTCTGTCCAACGTGTGTTTGTTTTCAGTTTCACCCAATGGCTTTAGTTTTTCAGCCAACGGATATTGATTGGTCCCAACACTGCAGTCGATAAAGAGTCATTCCTTAACCATTTTTGTCACTTTATCTATTTGACGAGCAACTTGCTTGATTGGTTCTGGTTGGCATTACTTGGACCTTTTGTACTCGTTCTTGGTTGTTGCTATACCTTCTCGAGCTAGCAAGAAGTTATATAATATTAAAAGTATAATAAGGGTGAAGTTCGGCTATAAAGTCAAATTTTCCTACAAAGTCATAAAACACCACAATTTCGGCTATAAAACACACTCAAAACCAACAAATAACATAGTGAAGGTCACTAACACACAATATCCAAACCCTAACAGTAGATAAAAGCTGTAAGCAGACCATGGTAGAACTATAATATATAACACAACATGATAATCAACATAAAACACACTAATGTTAGTCATTCGATAATCAAAACCTTATCATCCAAAACATAACACAAAACCCACAAATATGGTCGTTTTAGTAATCTTCGCTTTGTTATTTGTGGGTTTTGAGTGTGTTTTATGGTTGACATTATGGTGTTTTATGACTTTTTACACTTTATAGAAAAAATGGACTTTGTAGCCAATTCCCACCTAGTATAATAAATAGCATGTTAAACTTGTTAGAAATAAGTTTTATAGACTTATAAATGAGTTTGAGCACTGGATATTCTAATTCAACTTTTGATGTGAGTTTAAATCGTGCTTTAGGTAATTGGCATCCTAGCCGGTTAATTTTAACCACATAATATCACAAGGCTTTACCTAGCTAGTATCCTCGATTCCAGTGAGTAATGAATAACGAGTAACTGATATCCAATGAGTATAATACAATACAGTGTTTTCTTACCAATATTGGTCCCATACACAATCCATTACCATCCCTAACACAATTAAAACCATCACCTTGAGCTTGTTCAATCGAAAGATAGATACCGATTTATGTGCCGGTGAAACTTTAGCTGCCGTCATTTCGTTGTTGCTTAAACCACAACCAGTCCACCACTGGGGAAACCCTAAATCAACCAATGTCGTTGTCATCGTTCCTATTCAGGCCACCACCATCACCATCTTCCTCATACGATGAAACTGTCAAAATTTTAGAAAAAATGAGACGATGAAACAAATAAAAAGTATATTATCAATATTGACTAAAGAACCTACATACATACTTGTAAGTGAATCGGTTTGATTTTGGAATCCTTTGTCAGTTGGTTCTAGCGTGTTAGGGTTTCAGGAAATTAGGATATGATGTTTTTATAGGATCCAGATATAACATCGGGTTTCACTCATTTAAGACCCGTATAAAGAAAAAAACCACGCCAATACTTTTTTCGTCAAAACCACATCCTAGATGCCCTGAAAACATGGCACGTGGCCCAAAATACTTTCATTTATTATATATAATAGATTACACTAAAAATCATTGTTTTTACTCTTTTCTGTTTAATTAAATAATAATTTTTTTTATATATTTATCATTCCATTTCCTCTCTACTCTACTCACAACCACTTTCAAAAATATTAAAAAAATTATAAATGATGAATAGTGTTCCCATAATTTACAGATAAACAGTAACATTTTCTTTCTTCTTCACTCACAACCATTCTTAGGGTGGAAGGGCACCTTCGTTGACCCCTTCGGTGACCCATTCAATGATCCCTTCGGTAACCCTCACTCACCGATCGGTGATTGTGCCGCCGTCCCATTTCGGTAATCGGTGATTCACCAAAACGGTGAATACTCACCGAGAATAATTGGTTGACCGTTTGAAAAATTGGAACTTGGGGACCTACGATTTAGCTGTTAGAAAATAAAAAAATAAGATTTTTTTCTTTATTTAAAACCCACACATTTCACTCATCTTCAACACCATTTTTCACTTCTATTCCACCAAATCCTTTCTTTTACATTCCAAAAAATTAACCTTATTTTATAAATAATGGTGGATGACATGCCACCGCTATTCATTCCATTTGATATTAGTGAAGATGATGATTCTTTCTCAAGCGATGGTAGGTTAGTTTTTTTTTTTTTCCAAAATCTTATTAAGGAAGCCGTCGCGCTAGAAGACACGGGTACTTCTAGAAAAAGAAAGTTGTTCGTCGAGATCAAGAGAAAGGCCACGAAACCCTTGTGGCAGATTATTTCGCCGAGGAGACCAAATTCAACGAAGATGTTTTCCGTCATAGGTTTCGTATGTCGAAAAGGTTGTGTTTTAAAAATTGTGAGCGACTTGTAAGCAAATAACTCGTGGTTTCAAGTGGGCCTGGATAGGAGAATGAAGAAGAGTTTTACACCGTTGCAGAAAGTTACATCGGCGATTAAGCAACTTGCAACCGGTAACCCTCCGGACGAGAACGACGAGTATTTAAATATGGCCGAAAGGATTTTTCGTGAGTGTCTAGATTATTTTTGCAAAACGGTATGTAATTTATACGCTTTCGAGTACTTACGTAGACCAACAAGCCACGACGTCACGCTCTTGTATCAGGCTCATGAGGATATACATCACCTTCCTGGGATGTTTGGTAGTCTTGATTGTACACATTTTGTTTAGAGAATGTGTCCAACAGAGTTGCGGGGCCAATATATGAGGGGGATCACAGATACCCGACAATTATGCTCGAAGCGGTGGCCTCTCAAGATTTGTGGATTTGGCATGCTTTTTGTGGTCCACCAGGTTTACAAACGACATCAACGTGCTCCATCAATCTCCGTTATTTCTTACTCAACGAAATGAAACTGCATCAAAATGCCCATTTTACGTGAACAACCACTTGTACAAGTGTGGATACTATCTTACCGATGGAATCTACCCTAATTGGTCCGTGTTTGTGAAATCATTTCCGTATCCTCACATTGTGAAAGAAAAGAAGTTCAAGAGGCAACACGAAGCGGCAAGAAAAGACGTGGAACAGGCTTTTGGTGTTTTAAAGGCAAACTGGGGTGTAGTAAATCGACCAATGCGTGCTATGAGTGTAAAAAAGATTAAGAATGTGGTATGTGCGTGTATTATTATGCATAACATGATTCTAAAAGACGACGGAAACGCGATTGCACCAGTACATATTCATGACCCTTCAGTCGAGCCCGTCTTTGATGAAAATGTTTATAACGAGCTCATTGATGAAGACACACATTATAGACTAAAATACGATCTTGTGGATCATCTTGGAGAACAAGATTTACCCCACCTTTTGGCGGATTCCAACGACGATTAGTTAAATTAGATTTTGTTTTAGAATGTATTTTTGTATTTTATTGTTTTATTTTGTTTAAAACATGTTTTATTTAGTAATGCATAATTTCTAGAAATAAAAAAATATATAAAAAAATCAAACACCCCATGTATTTGATCACCCTAGTATTTAAGTGTTAAAATAGAAAGTGAAGTGTTTGACTGACATAAAAAAAAATTATTGACTAAACAAAAAGTTTACTACTCCCATTGAGTACCCTTCTACCCTTATATAACATAACTAATTCACTTGTACAAGTACCCTTCTACCCTTATATAACACCCTAGTATTTAAGTGTTAAAATAGAAAGTGAAGTGTTTGACTGACATAAAATAAAATTATTGACTAAACAAAAAGTTTACTACTCCCATTGAGTACCCTTCTACCCTTATATAACATAACTAATTCACTTGTACAAGTATATATATAAGAAATTCAATTTGAATGCTCTAACAGCTTTAGTTTTTAGTGTTATTTTTTGAATTTCTTTTAGACTTAAATAATTCAACTCACTGAGTTAACTCGTCCTCTGAGCTCTTTCTCGTTTCCCCCGTTCTCTCTTCCCTCCATTGCCGATTCCCTGGTATCACATTTTCCCCAATTTCCACTCCTCTGCACTAACAATCTGCCAATTTCCATCATTCTTCAGTAATTAGGGTTTCTGATCGACACTAACGCGCAAATTTCTTCACAATCACCTCACAACTTCCATCAATTTCATAATATTCATCTCTGAATTTGACAGTTTCGAATTTCATTCGTGGAACTAAACGCTATTTCACATTCGGAAACGAAAACGCCACAATATTGTGTTTAACGTGCATGATCAAATCATCATCATCATCATCATCACACAGCAACAACTGTATCGCGCATTATCAATTCCACAAATTCGACAACAGCAAATGCGATCTGGACGTTCAAATCCGATAGTGTTAGGGTTTCGGATCTTGAATGGGGAATAATTGTGTGGGTCCCAGTATGGGACGAACTGGCTTCTTACAATCTGTTACAGCGGCTGTGTGGAAAACCAGACCGCCGGAGAATACTCTTCCACCTCCCAACACTGAAGAATCCACCAAAGGTGAAAACACTAAGAGTAACAGCAATGATAATAAGAGTAAAGATAATGAGAAGAAAGATAAACCGGATGATTCGAGTTCGAAGGAGTCTGAGAAACCACGGTCTGTGGAATGTACACCACCGGAGAATGTTAAAATGTCGGCACAGGAGGCGGATAAACCGGTCGAAACTGTCAAGGTAGTGTTACTTAGAATGTATATTTTTAGTTAGGGTTTATCGTTGTATATTTGCGATAGTTCAGACTGTTAAAGCACTCACATTGGAGTCTATGTCCCTATCTTTGTCGTAAAAATTTAGAGAAAAATATAAAGAACAGTAAAAAATGTTACAGTGAATCTTTAGATATAGAGCATTACGATTCATGCGGCATATGTATCCCTATAAGTGTTTGTGAGTGATAGTGGGTGTAAGAGCGTTCACATTGGAGGAAAAAATAGAGAAAACAACTAAAACTCATCATATTGGAGCCTCTGTAATAGAGAAAGTTTTATAGAAAACTAAAGTGACTCTATATTTAGAGGCTTACTAGTCGTCAATCTGTATGTTATTGTGAGTGTATAAACCGAGAAAAAACAATAGAACAAGTGTTTGTGAGTAAGATAAATTTAGAGATGGAGAGGCGGATGTTTGTAAAAAATAAACAAAGTTTAGAGAAGATAGTGTTTTTAAGTTAAAATATGTAGATGGAGATAGAGACTCAGATGAGAATACTCGGATCACATTGGACTCTTGTCCCTGTCCCTATCCCTGTCCTTAGAATTTAGAGAAAAATATAGAGAACGCTAAGAAAAACTACCTAAATCTTCCTGCATGCCATTCTCTGATATGTAGAAAAATTCTAGAGATAGCTACAGTGAATCTCCAAATGTGAGACTCAGTATTCATTCTCCATATGTATCCCTATAAATGTTTGTGAGTGATTGTGGGTGCAAGAAAGAGAAAAAATAATATAAAAAAGAATAAAGACATATATTTTGTTGAAACTAGATGGATTCGGAGAATGAGATGGCATGAGCTTTTATAAAGTGAACAAAATTTAGGGATGAAGATAGAGAAGCCATTGTGCATGCTCTTAGGAGATATGATTACATAGGTTTACTTTGTAGTTATGTGAGTACCTCATGGGGTTTTTATTATTAATTATGTGGTATCTAATAGGTACCGGATGAAAAGCCGAAGCCTGCAAGTAATTTCAAACGTGTGCACAGTATAGGCCTTCAAAACTCAGTATTACGAAGAAAAACAAACAATTTAAAGGATATTTACAGTGTGGGTAAGAAATTAGGACAAGGTCAATTCGGGACAACATATTTATGCATAGAGAAGGAAACCGGAAAGGAATTCGCATGCAAATCAATAGCCAAACGCAAGCTATCAACCAAGGATGACGTAGAGGATGTAGAAGAGAGATACAAATAATGCACCACTTAGCTGGGCACCCCAACGTAATATCGATTGTGGGTTCTTACGAAGATCCGGTTGCTGTTCATGTTGTCATGGAGCTTTGTGCTGGCGGGGAGCTGTTTGATCGGATTATACAACGAGGGCATTATACGGAGAAGAAAGCTGCCGAGCTTACGAGGATAATAGTAGGGGTTGTGGAAGCATGTCAGTCGTTAGGGGTTATGCATCGAGATTTGAAGCCGGAGAATTTTTTGTTTACTAATGAGCAGGAAGAAGCTCCGCTTAAAACGATTGATTTCGGGCTTTCTATGTTCTTTAAGCCAGGTAGTTTTATAATTGTTAGTGTTTTATTTGACTCAATGATTATAAAGAGACATCTTGACTTAGGTCTGTAAACGAACTGAACGAACACGAACTCGGGTATGTTCGTGTTTATTCATTTAACTAAAATTGAACATGAACAATTGAACACATTTTTTTGGTCATGTTCGTTCATTAAGAAAATGAGCATGTTGGTGTTCGTTTAATGTTTAAAGCGTAAATGAACAGGTTCATGAACGTAAACGAATAAACCTATACGCACATAATTTAATAAACATAACAAACACAAATGAACATAATTGATCTAACATAAACGAACATAAAGTAGTTTTGCACTTTTGCTGTATGAATTAGTGATTGTTTATATAAATCATTGATTAATTACGATAATTTTTATTTGAAAGCCCTATTTCTTATTACTAGGATGCCTAGTTACTGATTAGTTATTTTTACATAAGTAATTAGAAATCCCCTTTGACGTTTATATCTATATAAGCATATGTACTTATGTATTTATTAAAATTTAAATGAACATACACGAGCTTTCACAAACATAACTGAACAAACAAAACATGTGGTCATGTTCGTTCCTTTATTTAAATAAACGAACTTCCCACCGAATAGTTCATGAACGTTCGGTTTGTTTACAGGCCTATCTGGACTGATATTACAAGTTTGATCATAGGTAAACAATTGAGTTGATTAGTTATGAATCGTATAAGAATATGATAACCGGCTTATAAGTAATCGTATAAGAATATGTAAATTCTCCAAATTCTATAATGTAAATCAGTAATATTTGAGGTGCTTATTACAGGTGAGATGTTCACTGATATGGTCGGGAGCCCTTATTACGTGGCCCCAGAGGTGTTAAGGAAATTCTACAGTCAAGAATGTGATATATGGAGTGCAGGTGTAATCATATACACTTTACTATGTGGGGTCCCACCGTTCTGGGATGGTGAGGATGTTATCTTTTTTTTGCTTTGTTGTGTTTATAGGTTTTGTGATGATATGGTTATAAGGTTGCGTTTAACTTATTGTTGTTGAATTGTGATCGGAATCAGAAACGGAATCGGGAATATTCGACCAGGTTTTGAAAGGTGATATTGACTTTGCTTCGGAACCTTGGCCAGGCATATCTGAAAGTGCGAAAGATCTCGTAAGAAAAATGCTTGTTAGAGATCCGAAAAGACGGTTGACGGCACCTGAAGTTCTTCGTGAGTATAAATCCCTTTTTATAATAACAATATGATGAGTAAAGTACACGGATGGTCCCTGTGGTTAACTAAAATTTTGAATTTGGTCCCTATGTTTTCAAAAGTACACGGATGGTCCCTGTGGTTTGCACTTTGTGACGCATTTAGTCTCCAGCTAACATATCTAAAGGTTTCAGCATGTCTAAGTTAGGGACTAATTGCGTTACAAAGTGAAAACTATAGGGACCGTCCGTGTACTTTTGGCATAAGTTGGGGACTAAATGTGTTACAAAGTGTAAAGCACGGGGACCATCCGTGCACTTTTGGAAAGCTTTGGTCAACAGGACCATCTGTGTACTTTACTATAACAATATTAGTTTGTTTCATCATACTCCTGATTTATATTTATTCCTTGGTCAATTCATACATGATTTATAAACAATTATCAAGTCCTGACAGCCTCTTGTATGAAAAAGTTGTACACAATGTGATAAGAGTATTGCAAAGTACACGGATGGTCCCTGTGGTTTACTGAAATCTTAGATTTGGTCCCTAGCTTTCCAAAAGTACACAGATGGTCCCTGTGCTTTGCACTTTGTAACGTATTTAGTCCCCAACTTATCCAAAAGTACCAGGATGGTCCTTGTGATTTGCACTTTGTAAAGCATTTAGTCCCCAACATTTTCCAAAGTACAAGGATGGTCCTTGTGGTTTGCACTTTGTAACGCAATTAGTCCCTAACTTAGACATGCTAAAACCTTTAATTTTGTTGGTTGGGGACTAAATGCGTTACAAAGTGCAAACCACAGGGACCGTCCTTGTACTTTTGGAAAGCTGGGGACCAAATCCAAAATTTTGGTAAACCACATGGCCATCTTTGTACTTTACTCTAATAATAATGCTGAAACTTTTGAATACATTGTTAGTTGTGTTTAGTTTTTCACATGGGCATATCTGAAAGCTTCATAAGTTCGTGTATGCTAGTATGTATTACTTAAGGAAGATGTCAGGCGATTGGAAATTGGAACTACCTGTGTAAAATTTTATACACGGTTAGCGTACTTAATAATGAATTCATAATATTGGTTATAGTTATGATTATCTTTATTGATATAATGGAATGCATATGTTACCTTACTAATAGATGAACTCAGAATGGTTTAAAAAGGCTTTCCGAGGCCTGCCACGAGGCTTACGCCTCGGCTGAGGCTATGAAAAAACTCCTTAAAGGCTTAGCCTCATAGGGGTCAACTGAAACCTAGGCCTCAGTCATCCGAGGCTGTCCGAGGCGGTGAGGCTTAAGCCTCACCAGTTGTGAAAATTGGAAATTTTTAGGTTTTCTGGACTTTATTTTAGACCCATTTAGTGTTTATTAGGCTTAATTGGTGGGCCAACCCAATAGTTTACTTAAAAAACATCTATTGGGTTAAATAAAAAACCTAATATAAAAGAAGAAATCGGTTGGGCACGGAGAGGATGAACAAGTTGGTGTACGTTATGTATGATAGGAGATTGGAGCAAAAGTTTATAAAGAAGACGAATCTAAAAGATGATGAAGACCCGATAGTTGCCGATGATGTTTTGTCGGACGATGAGTTAATAGCCAACCCGAGTGGGGATGAAGATGGCATTGGTGGAGTTGACGGGTCAAATGAGGAAAAAAGGTGGGAGTTCATCATCTAGGAGGAAAAGGAAAAAAGTAAATAATTTGGTTGATGAAGATGACGATACGCCAGATGAAAACTTTGAGGATGATGATGCGGAGTAAAATGAGTTCTATGATATTTAGATGTCATAACATTACTAATTTAAGTTGTTCGAACTATTTTATGATGTTTGTTTTATGTTAAACCTTGTTTGTTGAACTATTTTCTATTTATGATGTTTGTTTTATGTTAATTTGTGATTTTTATGAGATGTATATATATTTTTTTAATAATGTTTCGAGGCTTACGCCTCGACCTGCCTCGATGATTACGCCTCCTGAGGCTAAGGGAGAACGCCTCGATACCCGTTTCCGCCTTTTTAAACCTTGCTCATAAAGTTAGTTATAGTTATAATTATCTTCGTTGATGGTTAGCGTAAGTAATGAATACTTACATAGGCATGGAATTGGAGTAAATACAAGTCATTTAAAAATTACAAATATGTCACTAAAAGCATTCTTCTAGCTTCATATAACTCTCAAAGTACCATTTGCCTTACAATTTTATCAAGTTATAATTTTTTTTACCATCATATTCCGTTCTAGGTCACCCTTGGGTTCAAGCTAACGGTGTGGCTCCGGATAAGCCTATCGATTCTGCCGTTCTTTCCCGTCTCAAGCAATTCTCCGCCATGAACAAAATCAAGAAGATAGCTATCACAGTAAGGGTTTTTTCTTTATTTTTTAACCTTTTTCTGTCAACCCTTTTTAACCATAAATCATAGTGTTTATTATAATACTCTTGTTGAATTACATATAAATTATCACTTCTTTTTCAAGTAAAATGTCATTTTCGTCCCTGAGGTTTGGTCATTTTTGCAACTTTCGTCCAAAGGTTTGTTTTTCCGCATCTAGATCCATAGGTTTGAAGTCTTGCCATTTTCATCCAGCTCGTTAACTACATCCATTTTTCTCTGTTAAGTCAGGGGTATCTTCGTTGTTTTTTGAAGTTAACAAAAAAGATGGAAATACCCCTGACCTAACGGAGAAAAATGGATAGAGTTAACGAGCCGGATGAAAATGGGAAGATTTCAAACCTTTTGGATCCAAATGTTGAAAAACAAACCATTGGACGAAAGTCGCAAAACTGACTAAACCTCAGGGACGAAAATGGCATTTTACTCCTTTTTACATTATAACCAAACACCGTATTGCCTGATTTCATGTTATTGCTGAGACTCTATCCGAAGAAGAAATCGCTGGACTTACACAAATGTTCAAAATGATCGATTCCGATGGCAGTGGCCAGATCACATTAGAAGAATTAAAAAAAGGCTTAGAGAAAGTTGGCGCCAATTTAAAAGATTCCGAAATCGCTCGCCTAATGGAAGCAGTAAATTTTCTTATAATTTCATATATATATATATATGTAAGGTAGAGTTATTGTTAAAATGGTGTGTTTTGTGAGAAGTGTAAGAAAGAATCTACACCCTTTGATCTATAATCTAATGGTTGAGATTATAATGACAAAATTGTAAATAATGTTTACCCTTAAAATAATTAATTTTCTAGATTAACGGTATAAAAGTAAATTTAACATTTTTAAATTCAAAAACCCACATGCAATGCATATGCAACTTACCCCCTTCTTTTTTAAACGTAAATATATGTAACGTTTTTTAAAAAAAAATTACACCATAATAACGAGTGTTTTTTTATCTTTAATATGAGTACCATATTGCTATACTTATATAGAGAAAAAAATTACATTTTGATCGGACGGTTTAATCCATGGTGTTTTGTCTATTTTGTTTTAATTATATAGTGATTAAAGGTGTTGTATTTTACAGTAAAACACCATGAACGTATATAAGACACTATAACATTGCAAATACCATTAAATTCAGCAAACTACCAGTTTGTTATACAGAAACACCATGAAACTAAAATAAAACACCATAGAAAACAAGACACCATATAAGTATACAAAGAACCATTCCATTAGCAATAAAAAATATCATTAAATTCAACGAGCTAACTTTTTCCTTTTACAAGACACCATAATCTGTTTTGAAATCATAAAATAAAACACCATAGAAAATGAGATGGAAAGATTAAACGTAAATGGTATTTGCAATGTTATGGTGTTTTATACACGTTCATGGTGTTTTACTGTAAAACACAATGCCTTGAATCACTATACAATTAAAACAATACAGAGAAAACACCATGTACTAAAACATACGATCGAAATGTATTTTTTTTGCATATAAGTATAGCAATATGGTACTCATATTAAAGATAAAAAACACTCGTTATTGTGGTGTAATTTTTTTTAAAAAAAGTTACGTATAAAAAGTTTACGTTTAAAAAAGACGGGGGAAGTTGCATATGCATTGCATGTGGGTTTTTGAATTTTATCTTTAATTAGGTTTTTTGTTAAATTACTTAATTTCCCTTATCCTAATAAATTAAATAATGACATGTGTCATCCTCATGTTCTTTCTTATCCTTCTCACAAATTTCATCTTTTTTACAAGATCCTAAACCTATATATATATATATATATATATATATATATATATATATATATATATATATAGGGTTATTGTAAAAATGGGGTTTTGTGTAAGAAGGGATATAGTGAGGACATGTGTCACTAATTAAAATTAATACTAGAGGGTATAATTGTAATTGTATAAACTGTTCAAATATGATAATAAATATTTGGAGAGAGAAAATCCTTGATTTAAGGGATTGATAACCGTCCATAACATCATTCCTACTTTATTTCAAGATTTTTTGCACCATTCACAAATATCAAAGCATGTTAATAACATGGTGTTTTAAATAAATTCATAGCTCAATTCATGGTGTTTTTAGAACATGCGTTCCAGAAGTTGCTCTTGGTATGGTGTTTTGCATCATTTACACGGTGTTTTAAATAAATTCATAGTTCAATTCATGTTGTTTTTATATTAACATGGTGTTTTAAATAAATTCATAGTTAGTGTTTTTAGAACATGCGTTCTAGAAGCTGCTCCTGGTATGGTGTTTTCCATCATTTACAAACATCAAAACACATTCATAACATGGTGTTTTAAATTAATTCATAGTTCAATCCATGGTGTTTTTACAACCTGCGTTCCAGATGTTAAAACACCATGTCTTGAATCACAAATACAATGTTCCTGCTGTTTAAAACACCACGCCTGAATGTTATCACAATTCTTTCAGATGTTAAAACACCATAAGTCGAATAGCAATACAATTAAACACCATGTCTTGAATCACCATACAATGTTTCCTGATATTAAACACCATGCCGTGAATCACCATACAATGTTTCCAAATATTAAACACTATGCCTTGAATCTTAAAATATTTCTTCCAGATTTCAAATAAGGAACACTTGCGTGAACACATGGTGTTTTGTACCCAGTTGCTCCTGGTTTGGTGTTTTCCATCATTTACAAACATCAAAACACATTGGTGTTTTAAATTAATTCGTAGTTCAATCCATTGTGTTTTTACAACCTGCTTTCCAGATGTTAAAACATCATGTCTTGAATCACAAATACAATATTCCTGCTGTATAAAACACCACGCTTGAATCTTATTAAAGTTCTTTCAGATGTTAAAACACCATAAGTCGAATAGCAATGCAATTAAACACCATGTCTTGAATCACCATACAATGTTTCCGGATATTAAACACCATGCCCTGAATCACCATACAAGGTTTCCAGATATTAAACACCATGCCTTGAATCTTAAAATATTTCTTCCAGATTTCAAATAAGGTTCACTTGCGTGAACACATGGTGTTTTGTACCCAAGCACAATCAAGCAAGAAACAAGTAGGTCATGGTTAGAAAGAAATCGTGGATGTTCATAGAAGGAGGTTTAGGTTTTTTTTTTCGGTGGCTGGAGATAATGATGATTAATGGCGGATTAGGGTGAGAGAGAGATAAACTCTAGTTTGTGTGGAGGAGAGAGAGAAAATCGTGATTTTAGGGAGGAAAGTTATATACTATCTTAATTTAATTGATGTTTATTAACACATATATCCATATCAAGACAAATCAGTTATTAAAAATTCAAACAAAATTTACATTTTTGCCATTATGATCTCCACCATTAAAAGTTAGATCTACGGGTGTAAAACCCTTCTTACACTTCTCACATAAAGGGTCTTTTTTACAGGATCCTTCACCTATGTATATATATAATATGTTTGATGACACATATTTACTAACGTTTCAGGCGGACATTGACAACAGTGGCACCATAGATTACGGAGAATTTGTTGCGGCAATGCTTCACATAAATAAAGTCTATAAAGAAGATCATATGTATGCTGCCTTTTCATACTTCGATAAAGATGGTAGTGGATACATCACTCCAGATGAACTCCAACTGGCGTTTGAGAAATTCGGTTTGGACGATATACATCGTGACGAAGTTATGAGTGAAATCGACGAAGATAACGTACATCTTTCCCTCTTTACTCTCATCATTTCCAAATTCGGTCAACACAAGTTGGGTTGACCCGCTAACATTTTTCCCCTTTACTTAAATTTTACCAAAAAAGAGTAAAGTACACGAATAGTCCCTATGGTTTACGTTTTGTAACGCATTTAGTCCCCAACTTTTTCCAAAAGTGCATGGATGGTCTATGTGGTTTGTATTTTGTAACGCATTTAGTTCCTAACTTGGACATGCTAAAACCTTTAGATTAGCTGGCTGGGGACTAAATGCGTTACAAAGTGTAAACCACATGGACCATCCGTGTACTTTTGAAAAGCTAGAGAGCAAATCCAAAATATTACTAAGCCACATTGACCATCTGCCTACTTTACTAAAAAAATAGTGTATAAATTCATTTCCGTGTCACTTTCGAGTTTCAACACGCTTCATATTCAACCAGGTTTTTAAAACTTACCCATTTGATCCATTAGAGGTAAAATACAACTCGAATAAACTCAAATCTTGGTAAACGTCAATTCTCTTACAAACTTTTTTTTGTATCTACAATTACAGGACGGTCGGATAGATTACAGTGAATTTGTGGCAATGATGAAAGAGGGTGACTTTGGGCGGAACATAAGCCCGCATTTAAGATAAAACAGTAATTGTTGATTATTCACAGTTTTCCTTCTCTACTTACCGACTTGTTTAATATATTCAAACAATTAGCAAGTCGTCATCTTTGTAAAGATACCCGTCATCCACCACAATTCTCGTCAGTTTTAGGTAGTTATTTCGATCTTACGGGTTCTCACAATTGTTTGTGAATTTTGCCAAAATGTAGATAAGTGGCACAGATTATCAGTGCAGAACGTAACGTATCATAATCACTACCACGTATCACGGGTTGTAACAGTGGAGCATACACTTGTATGAGCTGCATTTGATAAGCATATATCTATCAATGTGTGCATTGTTTTGGTCACATGAAAAGTGTTCAGTTGATTTGATTCACATGATATACATGCCATCTTTCCACAAAAAGAATTGAGAATGGGAAGCAAGTAAAAGTACAAGTTTTGTTTAGAAATGTGAATTGTATTGGTGTAACTAAATATTATAATCTTGATGATAGAGTGAAACAAAGACCACCATTTATCTATTTACATGAAAATAGAATAAGGATCCATCTGTAAAATGATAATAATTATTATCATTTTCTTTATGTTATTGTTATTATTTTTTTTATTATTTAAAAGGCTAAAATATGGTTTAAAATCGTCCTTTTTATCATATTAATAAAATCTTGATTCAAGTTTTGCATAGGTCTGTCCATAGGAACCGAAATCAAGCCAATTCCCAGATTTCTTTTTCTCTTAACGGGCTTGGGCTTGAGCCTTATAGCTAAATCTCTATATTTGTTTATTTTATTTTTATATACAACGAAATATATCTTATGTAGTTATTTTAATTGTAAAATTGCGTACTAATTTTATTATTTAACTATATATAAATATGTATATATAGATTTTGTGTTCATTTAGCCTTGCAAGCTTAGTTAAACACATTATGTGAAGCTCAAGATGTAGTTTGTTTATTGCATTAGCTTTGGTTTAAATTCGAGCTTGTTTAAGCTCAACTTAATTTGAGTTTCAATAAGAAGTATACGAGTGGCTTACGAGTAGTTACACCCCTAATTATGAATACACAATTGGTATTAAGTTTTACTTCCATTTGACATTTGTTTTTTGCTCGCTTTCTTTTTGATATGTTTTCAAAAATGTATGAACACTTAACATGTAAAAAAAAAAAAAATACTATTTTTATTCTTTTTGAGATAGGAGGACACTTGTTGTTGATCTAGCTTGTGAAGCAAAAGGGGCATACCTAATGGCCAATACACGTGACAACATACCTAACACCAATAATATCAACACTTATGCTTTTTAACAAAATCCACCTTTTTAGTTTTTATTTCTATCATTTTCAAGTCCTTTTATTTTCAATTTTTGAAACAAGTGATTCATATATGATTGAGTTGTCCACTTTGATTTTTAAACCTTTGAGGACCATTTTTATTTTTGATATTTCATGTGTTTATAAACTTAGACTTCACTTATTATTATTATTTTTAATTTCTAGTTTTATAATTCTAATTGTTTATTATCCAAGGGTTCAACTACATTATTATATCAGAAACTCGATTCCGTCGGTGCCATTGTCAAGCATAGAGTATAAAAAATAAGACGTGTTGAAGTGTATTATGTTGTATAAAACTTTAAACACCACTACTACAACTCTCCATACCCATGGTTCTCTTTGTTAATTTAGATTTTTCAAGCGTAAGCAATAAATTAGAACGGATTTTATGTGAGAGCCACACCTAGCGGGAGCATGGAGGTGGCCAACATGGGTCGTCAGTGGCAATCTTGCCTCCTCATAGCGGCACCACACAAATTATAAATGGGCGGAGGATTTCCGCCCTACTTCTCTTAATATTCAATTTTCTTTTTATTTTCTAATATTCATTTATCATATAATTTGTTTTTTCTAGTAATACCTTTAATATTTATTTTTTTAAATTTTGAATACATACTTTTGTTTCTTTTTTCTAAATTGAGTTGTATTCGAAACAAAACATCTTATTTTATTTACAAGACAAAAAAAATAGTATTATAAAAATAACCTGCTTTTTAATAAAATTCATATCAATACGCCAACATGTATTTTGATTTGGCGACAAAAGTAAAATGAAATATAAAAAATATAATAATTGAACATTGAGTTTGCTTCTCCTTAAAAAAAAAACGTTTTATGTATGTAAATTCCTGACAAACTACATATATTTGGATTATTTCTTTTATGTTTGTTTGTTATAATTATCTTATATATACGTGTTTCTAAACAAATTAAACTGAACAAAATAGTTTAAAATATAGATAGCATACACCCTATCAGTTGTGATTTTTTTTTTAACGGCAAGGAACGATGTGTAAATCATCGTGACACCGGGCGCTATGACCAAGGTCGACTACTCGATCGTCGACAGCCCCTTGGCTCTTTTTAGAAGGCACGACAGTGGAATAATCGGTCAAACTTCGCCTCCCATCCAAGTCAAACCGATGCCATCCGTATTCTGTCTTCACCTAAATACCACAAAAAATAATGAGGAGAGTGGGAATCGAACAACTATCTATTCTTGATTTGATTTGAAATTTATCAAGATATATAATGCAAATTTGTATTGTTTGACTTGAACTAGATTGATTACTAATCACAAATTTGAAAATACGCAAGTCAAAGTTGCTGATTTTATTAATTGAAAGTGACAAATGCACATCTCAAGCTATAAAAAAATTGACAAATAATGAGTATACCTCGTCATCTATTTCAAAATTCTAATCATAGCAAACCATTTTTCTTTTCAATAAATGTTCACAGATTCCTTTAATTCGTCCAGCTATATGTATACAGAGGTGTACAAAAAAACTGATTACGTAACTGAAATCGAAAAAGAAATCGAAACCGGTTATTTTTAAAACCGGTTTTTTTTTGTAACCGGTTCGGTTACTAACCGGTTTGACCGGTTATTAATCGGTTGCATATTTTGGTTGCCGGTTCGGTTTAGAAACCGGTTATAAAAAAGACCGGTTGTAAAACTGGTTAAAGGTAAAACCGGAAAAAAAACCGGTTTATTACAAAAACCGGTTACGTTTATTAAAAAACCGGTTATGAAAACTGGTTAACCGGTAACGGATAATAAAAAACCGGTTATAAAAACCGGTTAAAACTCAAAAAGAAGCTTTCAAAAAAATGTTACGTCATATATATGGTCACACGCATAGACATTCAAAATATATTAAAATGTGTAAGGACACGGGTCGATTATGCTTAGGACCCAATTGGGACGTCGCTCATCGATGGAACTCGACTTGCACCATGTTTGAAAATGCAGTTTTGCAAAAGGAAAGTTTAATATCATTTCATAACCTTTTGTCGAGTTGTGGAAAGGTTTCGTCTTACCACCAATCGAATTGGGGTCTTATTGAAACGGTTACACAATTGCTTCAGGTTTTCAAAACGTCAACAAAGACTTTATCGGGAGTTTACTATCCAACTAGTTCATTGGTACTTCACAATTTGTTTAAAATGTGTAGGAAATTAAACGAGTTGTCGGGAAGGGGTAGACCATATTGTGATATTGTAGCTACGATGAAGGAAAAACTAAGAAAATATTTTAAAGAACTACCCGCGGTTTTCACTTGTGCCGCAGCTTTAAACCCTTGCTTTAATATTTTTGGAACCGGGTCTTTGATTTTAAAAATTACAAACGAGTTGGATTTAAACGATGACGAACCAAACTTTGGCGAAGCCGCAAAAATTCGTTTTAACGAACAACTTTAAAAAATGTTTGATGTTTATGTAACAAAATATGGTCAAATCTCGTCACACATTCACGATTCAATGAGAAATGCCGCTTTCGGCGAAGGTTCATCAAGTATCGAGGATGAAGATTTGTATGTTTATAACAATTTGTTAGATGAGTCGAGTCAAATGCAACGTGGTAACACTAGTGGTAGCGAACTCGGTCGGTATGGTGGGTCGAACTTTCTACAAACAATACTTCACAAGAATTTAAAAATTTTGATTTGTTGGGTTGGTGGAAAGGAAAGGAAGATCAATTTTCGATCCTAACCACAATGGCCCGAGATTTACTAACGGTCCAAGCTTCAACCATAGATTCGGAAAGTGCTTTTTCTATAAGTGGTATGGTGATTTCTATACGGAGGACAAAGCTAACACCAAAGGCGGTTGAGATGTCAATTTGCTTGAAAGACTACTTGGATGCGGCAGAGAGATGTCAACACATACGCTCACTCGAGGGAGAATTAGATTACGAAGGCGAAGTGTACGAGGACGAGGTTGTAGCCGAATTAACAACCCCAATGACCGAGGAAGAAGCCGAACTAGATGAATTTCTACGCAATAGTTCGAGTTCGGGTTCAGGCGAAGAAGATTAAACCAGGCTCATCAAGATATATTATAGCCCAACTAAAAAAATATATTAGTGGACGTTCTTGCGGATTAATATTTTAACTTTACCTATTTCTTTTGTAACGTTTAGCGTTCGTATTTTCATTGTTATGTAAGCGTTAGTTCCAAGACTTAATCGTATTATTATATTTTAACCGTTTTATATTTTAATTCTTAATATTACATATAAAAAACAACATTTCAACCTCAAAAGTGCAGGAAAACAGCAAAAACAGCAAAAAAATGCATTCTGTGAAAAAAACTGCAGAACCGGTTTTTTACCGGTTTTTTTTTCAACCGGTTGTTTATTCAATTAAAAAAACCGGTTTTTTTGTAAACCGATTACTAAGCGGTTAGAACCAGTTATGGTTTTCGAATAAAAAAACCGGTTTATAACCGTAACCGGTTTCTTGTTCATTCAAAAAAACCGGTTCGGTTTTTAACCGAAACCGATTTTCAAAAAAAACCGTTTTGTACACCTCTATATGTATAGATGTTGAAAATTTTGTAACGAGTTACGTTTTCATCTATTATAAGGATCAGTGGCGGATCCAGCCCTGTTTTGTGAGTTCATATGAACCCACTCGATTTGAAAAAAAATAGAAATTTGTAAGAACTTCGTATGATTTAGAAAAGAATAGTGAGAATCTATCAAAACGAACCCACCGAAAGAAGTTTCTGAATCCACCACTGATAAGGATGATCATATCTTTGTCAACTATAAACTTTTATTAAGTACACTTAAATGTCCCCTCTTAATAAAACTTGACAATCAGTTTAAAAAGCTTCACTAAGTCACCTAGATATTTTGTAGAATTAAGGATGGTTAAAAAAACTCGAGCATGACAGGCATACTCGAAACATCTGGACCGGGTATATGACTGCAAAAAAATCACAGGTAGAGAATTAGGTTATACGCGCTTCGATTGCCCGAAATTACATACCATTTTTTTGTTTTGCATCTTTTTTGTTCGCTTAACCCATGTTTAATAATACTTCATTCTATACCTGATACCCACAAACGAGACTGTTACCTGATTGATAATTACCTAACATATACCTGACGAATAATACGCTAGGTATGAAATATGATTTTACATTCAGGTATGAGACTGAGATTGGCCATAGCCAATAGAATTAAGTCATTTACTATGAGTTGGTCAAGTTTGAAAATTTTCATTTAGAAAGAAAAAAAAAGCTCACTTTCCACAAGTTGATCTCCCACTCACCTTCCAACAAGTAGATTTATTAAACGGTGATATCATTACGATCAAGGGAGTTTGAAGAATTGAATTTGAAGGCTTATGTGAGATTGCAAGTTTTTAGACTACTACTTGACATAGAATGATTTGTGTTTATAAAAATGTGAGATTTTTACAAATACACTTAATCAAGAGATGGTTACAAAATGTTTACATCAAAATGTACCAAAGTCGTACATGAGACCAAAAAATATTTATTTTGAAACCGAGTTCTCTACCATGGACATCTCCACACCCAAGCTACATGCCATAGAGGGGCGGTGTTTCATGCCCACATTTTTTTCATATAGGACCATGCCGTGATTTTCTACCCCACACCACGTAGCCTTACTAACACAACATACTCACTCGAAAAGTCTATCTATAATTTATGCTTTAGTGATAACCTTTAGAAATACTTGTCTTATTAAAGAGATGTGTTGAATGTTTTGATACACTTGAGTTGAGAAAGTCAATACAAGTATGCAACTATAAAGAATATCCATAAGAGATATAGAACATCAAATGTAATTAACAAATAGATCAAGTAATCTGTCTCCAGGATAATTAGGTTATTCATCAAAGTTTGTACTCCAATATTTTCCATTCAATTGTTTATTTAAATTACGTGAAAGAAACCTTAACTCATTCATAATCCATGAAAGTTATAAGCGTCGTAATATTACTTTTTGAGTAAAGTTTTATATTCGAACACACTACAAAACTCATTCAATTTTATTCAAACCTGAAACAACATAAATTAAATGTTCGAAATTTTGAACCTCATAACTTACTCACATGTGGTTCATATGTTATTCGGTCTAGTGATTTGTAATAATAAACTCTCTCCATACCAACACTACTAGAAAAGTGAGTATCTCGACATACTAGAAAAATATTTAAACTGGATCTGAGGAAAACACGAATTTAAATGTTATTTGTTTTGGCTCTATGTAGGGGTTTTGATATCATTGTTTTATTATTTTGATGTGGACATATTAATTTAGGGTTTTTTAGTTAGTAATCATATGGTTTTTGACTTGTGTTGGATGCATGTTCTAAGTTTGTTTAGTATTAATTAGATAGAATTTAGTGTGGTTGACTCTATCAACTTCTATAGATGAGTTTTAGTTTCATTCAAATTTTTCTAATTTATAATGTATAATTATATTTCTATTTGTAACTAATAATAGTATATAAGACCTTATAGTACTATTATTCTATTGTTATGTTTGATTTTTTATCGGAAAGACTAATTCTGATAATGACTCCATCATGTGCACATCATATGTAACACGTAATAATCGGTTTATAAATAAAAACATTCAAATTTGGAGAGTTCAATTTGATTATTAGTTGAAACGCTTTTAATATTATTAAAAAATTGTTTTGAAGTGCTAACATTATTAATAAACCTTAGATTTTAGGATTTAAAAGTTTTTCTCCCTTAGTCTTAGATTTATGTGTTTAAAAAGTGAAAAATTACAAAACATTTCGATGCGTGTACTATTATTTTCTTGATGTTATTACTACTATTATTATTATTATTAATTATTATTATTATTATTATTATTATTATTATTATTATTATTATTTGGTTCATATGAGAATTTAAAAATATTATTAAAGTATTTGACATAGATTCTAATTTGAATTCCGGTAGCACTTGAGAAAAATTTCTACTTAGACACAAATCAATGGCCATCATAAAATTGTAGCTCTACACATATTTCGATTATCATTATGGGAATAATCTTTGTCCTATGATTTGAATTAAAAAAAAATTACAACTTACATTTAATGTACCTCAAATTAAGGTTTTATGCGAGTGTATTCAAATTATATAACATATTATATCGACTAACTTTTAATAAAAGAATGCTTAACTTACAAATGTGTTCAAACAGTTAATATCACATGCGACCAT
This sequence comes from Scalesia atractyloides, assembly GCA_947069175.1. Taxonomy (NCBI): domain Eukaryota; kingdom Viridiplantae; phylum Streptophyta; class Magnoliopsida; order Asterales; family Asteraceae; genus Scalesia; species Scalesia atractyloides. Next base: position 83,739,921 of record CAMTDV010000022.1, on the reverse strand, counting down.
TGTATGTCTCAACGACCTATTTGTCATTGTCGAAATCACCGCAACCACCTCCATCGTTGTTGCCACACGCTACCACCATCAACACTACCTCAACATACGCCCTCGCCATCATCACCACTTCCATCATCACCTACGTCGCTGGCATCATCACCTACTAACATCTCCACCATTACAACATTTGGCACTACCATCAACACTACCAACATTGTCGCATCCAACTCTAGCACCGCAGGCCCCACCACCACCTGCCGCCTCAACCACCTTATTGTCGCCATCACTACCACCATCGTCACCGTTGATGCTATCGTCGTCGCCGTCTCCACCGGCCTCCTCCACAGTCATTACCTGTCTCCACTAGTGCTATAAAAAAGTATAACGGATGGACCTATTTTGAACCATTTCTTTCTAAGACGGCTTATTTTAAGTCAAACCTATTTTTAACGCCTGTTTTGATCCAAACCAAATTGATCATCATTAAAACAACTCATTTGACCCGAACTTATGTTTCTTAGAACCGTCTTAACCCAATAACCCGTCACCTCTTCTAATCCGTTGATCCATCCATTTTGCTAGACTTAATTATCAAAATCAGGTGGCCTCATTTTATCACATAAGTTGGATTCTAAGTTTGCCAAATTACACACACGTCACTGCATTTACAGTATTAAAAAAAAGCAAGTCAACTAGATATAGTAATAAATAAAACCAAAACAATCGGTTAGTTTATTTTTCAATCCTCCGTTTTCATTATATATCAAACATAAAAATCATACATGATACATGTCTCTAATCAAAACTCCTAATGAATATTTGTTTCCAAAACCCACTTTAATAATCTACAAGGGTCTTTCTCTTAAAATTATATATAATTGCATTCAAAATACATTTTGACATAATTTTTATTCTAAAACGAGTCAGGTCAAATATAATACGTTTTCATACAGGGACGCAACTTAAGAGGGGCCGAGAAGGGGGGGGGGGGGAGGGGGGTGCCCGACCCTCCGAACTTTTCGCTCAGTAGTGTTATATATGTAGTTTTTGTATAGAAAATTTTGAGTATATACGTTTTCGACCCCCCGGTTCTATAGAAATTTTTTGGTGTATACTTTTTCGACCGCCTCCCCCCCCGGCCGAAAACGTCAAGCTTCACCACTGTTTTCATGAGACGGTATAAGATTCGAGTTACTTTACTTTTCGACGCTGCCACAACGCGCCGTATCATTCTTTAACTTAAAAAAAATAATTTTCTTACGTCCTTGTTTATGTATATGTCGGAATAAATTCAAGTTGGTTAACGTTTCAACATAATTATCTTACACAAATAAGTTAGGTCAAATATAATACGTTTTCGTGCTTATTTTTATATATGTATTCAGTTGTTTTACGTTTTGACGTAAATTTTATTCGAAAACAAGTTAGATAAAATATATTAAGTTTTCATTAGACGATATAAAATCGAATTACTTTACGTTTTGACGTTATCGTAACGCAAGAGAAAATTTAATATTTCTACAAGACTACAACTCTAATTATTGATTAATACATAGAAAATAATTGAAGCATCAAGAATGTTGCGTGGGCAGCCACAGGCCGTACACGTTACATGGTAATGCGGTTTGAGTCATGCCAGTGAGTTGTCTCCACCGTGATCCAGTGTGGGCCGTACACGTGTCCATTTGGGCATAGAGTAGTATTGCAGCCATTAGCTAGTGTCGTAGTCACGTGCGCCTATACCTTCCACCGGCCGGCACCGCCCACTCCTTTACATATCTTTCTTCTACATGTAGAAGAATGAATTCTAGCCATTGTTGGTGTCATATGTTGACATATTATCTTTAGGTTAATTATATGTAATTATGGTTAATTTTTTCATTAATTTTGATGGTGTGTAGTTAATGTAGATGTATATAATGATGGCTCATTTTGTTCTAGATTAGCTAATGTGGAGTTAGCTTAGTGTGTTTGGTATATGTTTTTTTAAAAGAAAATGTCTCTTACTCAAATTTAAACATATGGGCAGTGGTGGATTAGCCGGAGTGTCAAGGGGTAACGTTTTAAAAGAAAGGGGTAACGAAATTGAAAAAAGGTCAAATTTTTCCAAAATTTACACTACTGTCGGAGCGTCAAGGGGTAGCGGAGGTTACCCCTTATTACTATGTATATCCGCCCATGCATATGGGGTACTTTAGAATACTTAATGTAAAATAGTGTATGAGTAATAATTGGTGTTTTAAAAATGTAGATAGAACAAAATAGTTTAGTTTTATTTTTTTAGAGTAGAATGTCATTTCCATTCCTGAGGTTTGGCCAGTTTTACGACTTTTGTTCTAATGTGCCATTTTCATCTAAAAGTTTAAAATCTTGCAATTTTCATACCTAAGGGCTAAATTTTGAGGGTCGAAAGTAACAATAATTTGCCAACCTTAAGGATGAAACTGACAAGATTTTGAAACGACAAGGACCCAGATATAAAAAATAAACACTTGGATAAAAGTCGTAAAAGTGACCAAAGTTAGTGGACGAAAATTACAACTTACTCATTTTTTGAAGTTACAATACAAATTTTAATCGGTATGATGTGCCAATTTTCAGTTGGATATGCTATTATGAGGACTTAAAATTATATGATCCAATGTGGGGATGTGTCTTTCTTTGTAATTGAAATGTGACGTTCATATATCACATGCATGTTATCTATATTACACTAAGAAAACTTATGCTACCTTAAAACCATTTATTATTGTTTTTTTTGGATAAAAATTCAACAAGGGATCACACATCCTTCACTAGCTAGCAAATCAACACGAAAAGGCATCCTAAATCGTTGTTCGTGCCCTTAAAATCATAACCTTGTTTAAATTACAATTCAAGCACCACACCAATAGTGGTGGTCAAATTTGGGTTTGGGGAGGAGTCAAGAGAGGAGACTAAGATGTAAAGACAAGCAATCGTGACATATTGACAACGGTGCTCAGAAGGCTGGTGGTGATGAGATGATGGTGGTAGAACAAATTAGTGAAGATTGATAGGGAAGGAGTCGAGATTTCCGTATGTGTATATTCCTAGAACCAGTTATTCTTTTCTAAGCAATAAGTATAAGAACATATTATACTTGACCCAAGTCATTTCAGGAAAAATTTACGTTGAAACGTAAATCAACTTGAATATATACGGACATGTACATAAAAATAAACACGTAAAGTTGATTACAAAGGCTTTAAAAAATTACGGGGTTATAAGTGTCAATGCTAAAAACTGAGAGTAAAAGTGTAAAGACTACAAAAACTCAAAAAAGAAAAAAAAGTAAAAGAAGAAAATAAGAAAAAAGTGAAAAGCACTGTTTACAAAAGTTGCTAAATATAACATAGTAAATATAGGAGAGAGATCATGAGGAAACCTCTTTTTGTAGTAAAAGTAAGAAAACGCTATCTAACCATTAGTGTATATACATTCATGTACATACTCGTTCATATATAATGAATAAGAGAGAAGGTTTTGTTATCGGTTCATAAACATCATATTAACACTTGTATTCATTGTAACTTAATTAACCTGGCGTGAGTTCAATGTGCGTGACGTTATTATGTAATGTCTTTTTTTATTGTCTTCGAGACTTTTAGTCGGTTGTAGGGGTGTGAAGTTCTGATACGACTCGAAAACATGACACAAACCTAACACGAAATTCACGGGTTTAGATTTAGTCTAAACATGATCGGGTCAGTTTCATGTTAAACCTGCCAACCCGTTTAGCTAAACAGGCCAGGTTTGGGTCAACCCGACCGGGTTGACCCTTTTAACCCATTTATATTATATTTTATTTTTTATAACATGTTTTATGTCATAAATTAATTTAGGTGTTTATTTTATGCATAATTATAACTGAAAAAGAGAGATTCACATAAAATTTTATAATTAAAATGCATTTGTATCATATATATTTGTGTTTTTTGCAGTAAAATTTTAATGTTGATATACTAATTTGTGAAAAAAGAATTAAAATTTGAAAATTCGGATTGAATAGGTCGTGTTCTGATTAACCCGTCAATACTGGGGTCGTGTTCGGGTTTATATGTATGACAGATTTTCGGGTTCTGTTCGGGTTCGTCTAAAATTTTCGAGTTCGAGTCGGATTGAACCTACCAACCCGCAAATCCGACCCATTTAACACCCCTAATCACTTGCTGGCACTTTTGTTGTATTTCATGTGTTGGTAAGTTACAAAATCTATGATTTTCAGTGTAACAATTATTATATTAGTTGGTCGGAAATTACAATGTGTTTGCAATATTGAGAGAATGACAATACTCATAGAAAGCTTATATTTTACCTTAAAACTAGAAAAGTGAATATCATAGAATGAGATACGTGAACATAATATATATAACGTCACAAGTATTTCTTCCTCAGAAAGTTCTAATAGTCATATATGTCTACTTTACATTGTAACTTCTCATTTATTTGTTCTTCGGTTCTCGTCACTTCTAGACCGCGCTTCTCATCGCCGCCTCCTCCCCTTTTCTTGTGTTGTGCGCTTTAACTCTTCCGCATCCCTTGAAACCGCAACTCTCTCTCATCTGATTCCGATCTACTTCAATATGTTTTGAACACAAAAGTGTCTATTTATATGTTCTAACCACAAAACATTTTTAAGTCAACGACATTATACACAAATTTGATATTTGATGACGAAGTGAAAGTTGAGTGGCATCTTTTTTTTTATGTCGTTTATAGTTGAGTGATCATTTGAAACTTTTCGTATATTAATATATTATCTGACCTTTTTAATTTGATATTATTTTTAAATCTTTATGACGGCAAGTTTTCACAAACGTGTTTGATTTTATGACCTAAAAGACCGAGGGTCGCTGTTTTCTTTTGATATAAAAATGAATACTTGATTAACTGATGACTTAAAAAATGTACAACTTGATTAGTTATTGATGAGCTTTTTTAATGTTAACTAAGAGGATTTTATGACATTAATTAATTAATTAATAAAATGTCTAATTTTTGAACGTGACAGGTTTAAGATGGTGCGTGTAAGGATTTCAATATTTCGTTCCATGACAAATCTACAAAACATAACCATTTTAGGTTCTAAAACATTTCTTTAAAAACCCCTAGGTATGTATAGTATCAAACACTTTTTGATGAAGACCAATTTGAAATAAAATGAATAACGTAGACAAAGACGATTACAGACTAATGGCAGGTAGACAGACAACAAGTTGCGCCGCTACTTTGCCCGCCTCCGCTGTGGTTATCGCCTGGCCCGCCACAAACCCGTGGTCCCTTAGCCCAACGAGAGGAGACACACCTGTCGTATCGACATACACGTGTTTCCCTCCTTCCCATCCAAAAACAAGAATGTTAGCGGGCCATAGGGTAGATCTCCCTTCGAATGGATCGGTCAAGAAGTTCACCGGGCCTTCCTTTTTGCCGAGATCCCTGTCCGCTTAAGGACATCATGAAGCACATCTCGAACTAAATCATGTCGAATCCCGTCAATTCTTTGCAATGGATTGCATGCTCCCCAAAAGAATCCAAGCAAGCCTTCCGACATACGGGACACGGGTCATCAACCGGGAAAAGGGGTGCCATCAGCCGGTACTTGAGAATAGCCCGGTATTCCACAGCCGACATAAATTGCCCTAGACCTTCAACGGGAATAACAGATAGGAAATCCTGAGCATGAGGGGCTCGCAAACACTCAAACACGACTCGCTGTCGCGGGGACAAGGCAAACTTCTCTTCGACTGTCTTGACGATTTCACCATATAAGACATTCGCCAGAATTTTCTAGGCTTTAAGGGGGCGATGTCTTTAATGTAGAAACCGCCAAGATCAAGATCGGGAAGAGAAATATGCAGAGTGTCCAACGAACCCCTGTAGTCATAGTCCAATAACCCACCACCACATTCACTGAGGATATGGTCTTGAAGAACCCACGATTGGGCTCGTGAAGCCACAAAAGCGTAGGAAGAGGCATCCTCAGCTGAGCAAATCCCAAGACCCTCAAAACGGGTCGGGAGGGAAGCTAACCTCCATTAGAGGTCCCCGAAAAAGGTACCCCCACAAACAACAATGTCCTCAATCGTATTCCAAAGCCCCTTATCAAAAATAGAGACAGCCCCCCCCCCCCCCAACATAAGAAGGCTGACACGTTCTAAGCCCAAACAACAATTTAGCAACCCCCCATACACGAATGAAGCAGGAGGAGTTTGCTCTAAGGGTCTCGAAGACGTTTGAGGCATCCCATCAGCTCAACCGCACATTTGGCTCTTTTAAGGGCCAAACCACTAATAAACTCCCCATCTCTACTGACAACACCACCCAAAAGTTTTACACCATGTACCGGCCTACCAATCTCCCGTGGTAAAAAACCCTCTTAAGTCTTCACCCCGTCACATGTAGGCCAAAAGACTTTAGTTTTTTTTATGTTCAGAAGGAGGCCCAAAGTGGGGCCCTCCACTTTGATGATGTCTAAAGCCTTGGCAACTTGAGTAGCATCTCCAGTAAGGGTGCCATCATCCAAGTACCAGGCGTGAAAAAGAAGCTTGCAACGATCTCTGATTCGGAGGACAAGAGGGTGTAAAACAAGGGCAAAAAGGAGAGGCCCTAAGGGATCTCCCTGCTAAACCCCGTGAAAGACCAAATATTACCATTCCCCACATAAAGCCTAGCTGGTTGTCCGTATAAAAAATCAACCTAAGTAGAGATGGATGGACCTTACCTCATTTAAAAGAGCACTTCTATCCACAAGGTTAAAGGCATTCAAGAAATCGATAGTAAGCAGAGCCAACGACCCGTCTCGAGGGCGCATTTAAGAACCTATTCGCACTATAAAGAACTACCTCAGCCCCGTTTGGAACCCCGACCCAAACAGAAAGTCGCCAAGATATTGGGCCATATCCTCCCCCACCCCCTTCATCGCTACCTTGGAGACCACTCTCCTCCAGATCAAACCCACTGCAATAGGCCTAATCCCATTATCGGGCTTGAGAAGGGTCGTAAGGGGAGCAGATGCAACAAACTCCACCAGACTCCTCGGACATCCTCCCCGGTAAACATAAGTTAACCACAGCTGAAATCGCTCTGAGCAGATGTAATACCCTAGAACGCATTTTGACCCAAACGACGCAGCGGAAATATGAACTATAAAATTTCTTCCTTTATAGTTGTTCTAACGTACTTCAATCCATTTAATTCAACTTTCTTTAACTTAAGCCACTTTTTCATTCTAGATTGAGATAACTACGTTAACATATGATTACAACCACGTCACCCCTTCTCCGTACAATCCATGATCTTCAACTCGATCTTCGTCCACATATCTCTCATGATGATAATGATGATCTGACTAATCTGCGTTCACCAAATACATAACCAACACATTAGTAAAGGGTGACATCTTACATAATTAATTGAATATATATAATCAATAACTACATAGTGTTCTAAATATGTTTACTACTCCATAATTATATCCTTCTAAATTTGTTCTTTTCAACGGATTCGCACCTTCGAAAGCCAAACACTTACATACCTGCATTCCTATTTCATTCTCAATAGAAAATCGGTTAGCAAGACTTAATCTCAATGTATTGAAGACCTACATCTCAGCATAAGCACATACCATTAATCCACATTCGATATGTTACAACCTGTGTTTTCACTTGTATGTATCCATACACATACATACCTATCGCATACAAACGTTTCACATACAAATATGCATGACATGTACCTACTACGACTCTATACCTAAATACATACATGCTTGTCACGTTCACTTGTTCACATTCAATTACTGTACTTAAATCTTACACTCGCTATTCATCAATAATCACATATGTAAGTAAGTTAATCCTTTCATGATTATAACACATTTGCTCAATCCGGGTTTTGATCATACAATTACATACTTGGTTATATGGCATCCACATACGAAACCACGATCATTATGCATATTTCAAGACTCATACTTTCACATGTACTTAACTTTTTACAAGTCTAACATCACTTAAGAGCTTTTAAAAACATCTTATGGGATACCGGGATGGAAATATGATCAATTGGATGCAAGAAACAATAATGATCAAGAATTGGCAAAACCCGCCGTAAGCTACGACCTGCCTTCCGTAGCTTACGGCAGCCACCTTCTGCCAAAATATAACTCATCTACCGTAAGCTACGGCCAACTGCCATAGCTTATGGCCAGCTGCTGTTGTTTTGGGGTTTGCAACTTATTTGACCCGTTTCGAGTCCCGCTCGATCATGCCTATTCCTATTCGCTTCAAATTAAACATGTAACATCTAAACGAGGTCTCGAATCTCTTTACACTACCATAGTCCCATTTTAACAATAAATTCTACATTTACATAAGCCTAAACATGCTTTAGTTCTGTCATTGAAGCGATAAATCTTACTTCTTAATTTTGCCTCATTCGGCTTTTATCATACAATGTCCGATTTAGTTGACCATTATCAACCCAATACCATCAAATTCATCTTAGTACTTCCATTGATTTTACATTCCTATAAGCCTCTCAACAATTTAACATATAACAATTCCCTTAAAAACTAAAAAGTGATTCCGGAAATCACTTACCTTAAGCGTCCGTTTCGTACTTACTTCCTCGCATCCTTTCTGTTAGCCTTCCATGCTTCCACCCACCTTGACATGATCCTGTACCATCACGTTCGTAGCATCGATAATTGGTTCCAGGTTGTAAACCACAACTCCGACCACCTCCGGTCGCCACCGACCACCGCGAATCGCCCCTAACCGCCACCGCCGGCCACCCCTCTTTCTCTAGTTCTCACACAAACTCTCTCTCTCTTATTTCTCTCTCTAACTTGAGAGAAAATCTGCCCAAAATGAGCCATAAGGGGCTTTATATACATTGAACTTTGGATATTTACATAACCATCCCCTCATGTTTGATTTTTACGACAATCCCCCGTCAAGTTATGGCGAGTCACAATCTGAGGTAGCCTTATATCCCTGAACCGAACCCGTCATATTTATCGACATATATTACTAAAATACATTCCGTTACAATATGCTGATACTCAACAAATTATTTTTCCCTTATAAATAATTCACAACGAATTATAAAGTAATATTGTATAACTTCATCTAAATGGTAACCACACTAATGTGCTATAATATCTCTTTAATTACATAACACGAATTAATCTCATTTACGCATTTTGGGGTGTTACAGCAGACTAACCGCAATCACGAACCCTTCCTTACAAAGAGCGTCCAAAAGGTGTTGAGCCCCTAAACCATCTCTTGTAACAAGAATTTTAAATATTTTAAAATTTAACGATGAGAATTTAAAAAGAAAACAGATAAACGTTATCAAGTTGACACTGCCATATGATCAAAAGGTATTGTTATCTATCATATATTTATCATATCACAAAAATTATGCACTTGATATCCATCAAATTTGTTCAATATGCTTAGTATATAATTATTTACTTGTTTATAGAATGTCGATGGTATTAAGAATTTTGAGTTGGCATGTTGAATAGCCAAAACTTGATCATTACCTATAGATTTTTTTTTCATACCACCTGTATTAATCTAGCACGCTTAATATTACATTGTTTTGTATTGTATTTTAGGTAGACCCTTTAATATTTTTTTTTTGTGAATATGCTAATACCTGATGATTTACTAATGAATAAACAACCAATGATCACAAACATATATATATATATATATATATATATATATATATATATATATATATATATATATATATATATGTATATGGACATGATTTAGAAAAAACGTCTATACGTGTGAAAACAGTTAGAACGCCCGTCATCTATTCAATCAAAACAATCTATGGATTAGATTGGCACGGTGGCGTTTTCGTAAATAACATAAACTTTATTACGTGGACGCAATTCATTAAGGGTAAAAGGGTCTTTTACTGCTATAATACAAAACGCCAAACTCATAAATAAAACGCCATTAAAAATCCTGCCTTAAACTACGAGCCATACACATAATCACTTCCAGATGAAACACCATCTTTATCTAAAACGCCATTATAACAAAACGCCAATGTTGATGATGAAAGGCGTTACAACTTTAACAGAGTAACTGAACCGATGGAAACTTTATTAGTAACTTTTAGCATGAAAAATTCACGCCTAAACTACGCGCCAAAAACATCTTATATAAACAACGTCATAGTCTCTTCCGTTGATCACACCAAAAGCAAAATCCATATTTTACTAAATATCATTCAATTCAAAAAGCTAAAAAGTTCAAAAACCACCAATGGCAAGCGTCGTTTATAGGAGATTCAGTTTGTCTCTCAAAAAATTATAATCGTCTTTGATAACAGAAGAAGAATCTTTGTAAAAATAGTTAACATCATACTGAACTTGGACGAACAAGTTCAGGGGGAGATCCATGCCCTTGGCGTTCCTATTGATACCCTTTGTGAGAAAAACAGAGGTTATACGAAAATTAACCAGAAAATTTGGACCTAACAATGCAAATAGAATTTTTAACCCAGTCAACCAAACTTGGCGTTTAATGAAAACACCGAGTTGGTGACTGTTGTATGGGACAACGGGGAGCAGGAAGACTACACGGTTGAAAACATAATGACCAAACATCGTATTGCGTTCCTACAGGAGTTATGCAACTCAATATGTTTGAACACAAACATGACCCCAAAATTGGGGTTGTTGCAAGACATGTTCATATAGAGATGCCAAAATCTTCAAGACGAAGACACATACGATTAAGGTTTAGATCTGAATTTTGACCAAGAATCCAAAGAATAAGACGAGGGGAGCGATGGATACTTCTTAGACGAAATCCCTTCTGATGAGAAGTTTTAATTTTTTTATGTGTCATTTTCAGTGGTTTGTTATGTACTTTTCCGCTAATAAAATTACTTTATTTCTCTAATTAGATATAAATCGCCATAAACGCCAAAACTACAATAATTTTCTTTAATCGCATATTATTAAAAAACTCCAAAAAATAGTTATTAGCTTCTAAACGCCATGAATATTATTTACAATGTACATGTCTGATATATGTTTCAAAAATCCATAACATTATTTTGCCTTACAAAAGTTAATTAGTTGTATTTTGCCTTCTTTATCTAAAACGCCATTCGTACAAAAACGCCAAACTTAATGATTGGACGCCTTACAACTTTAACAGATAAAAGCTATACAAAGAGTAACTGAAACGACGGACACTTTATTACTAACATTTATTATAAAAAATTCCCGCCTAAATTACGAGCTAAAACATCTATATAAATAACGTCTCAGGACCTTCCATTGATCACACAAAAAACAAACGTCATATTTTACTGAGTACCATCCAATTTATAAACGTCAAAAAGTTCAAAAACCACAGATAGCAAACGTCGTTTCTTGGGGATTCAGTTTTGTTCTCAATAAAGTTTCACTGAATGGGTTGAACAACATTCTTAAAGTGAGGATTAACTCAATAAACATTTTGCTGAATGAGATGGACAAAAATCTTAAATGAAGAAGAGATTGGTGACAGTGAAGATTTGGATGAGAAGATAACGATGAAGAGTGGGATGAAGATAACGATGAAGAGCAAGATGAAGATGAAGAAACAAGGGTTTAACAATAACAAAAAACCCACGAATCAGCTTCGTCTAGAGTCGGGCGTCCAGCCGTATAGGTGTAAAAACCCTAAAAAAATTGATTTCTGGCGGTGGGCGAGAGGATAGCCCTTACCTCTCGCGGGTGGTGAGAGACCTGTAAGCCGCCAAAGACACGTGTAGGCCACATGTCGTCCACGTGTCAAACCTACCCCATGAGTCATGCCACCTATGCCCTAGTTTTTGTCTCTGGCAGGATGCGAGAAGGTAGCACAAACCTCTGGCGGGTGGCGAGAGGCCTTAGAATCAGCTATAAATTGAGCGAGAACTGTACATTCCAACTCGTTCGTTTTCTTTTCTTTCTATCTCAATATTCTGGTGTAATACTACTATTATACATGAATTTCTAAAACTCTACCCCATACCCAGCGTGCTAACCCGAATCATCGGTATGTTACCCTGTCCAGTCGATCTATAAACAATTCAACGAATGTTTAAGTACTGCCTGAATAAGGCTATATGACGGGTGGTCCATTGGACAACCCTCAAGTGCTTTAAAACAATCAATATTCCGCACTTAATTGGGTTAATTATTATGATTTGATAACTACGGTGTATATGGCTTTGCAGGTACCAAAGAGCATAAACAAGTGATTTTAACGTGCTTTGATGGGAGCTTGCACTTGACCAAGAGAAGATGAAGACATGGAGAGTTGATAAAAGAACAAAAATGGAAAAACTGCTGACCACCATAAGCTATGGTGGGCACCGTAGCTTACGGTGGTGTCTGATCCTTCTATGCACCGTAAGCCAGTCTCTTAGGGTCGTAAGGAAATTCTGACCACCGTAGCTTATGGTGACCATCGTAGCTTACGGTGGTCAACAACAAGAAAAGTGTAACTGCCCATTTTAACTCGTTTTTCAAGGGTCTTTTGACATCCAATCATTGGAGACGAACAACAGAGCAAAAAGGGGCGATTTTGAGTGTTCTTATTGATTCTAAACAAGTTCAAAATATTATTTTGGTGTTGTTGATTCTTATGAACAAAACATTTGAAGTATGTTTGATTTCAAGAACATGAGAGGCTAGAATTCTTGGTGATCATCTTTGGTGGAAGGTTTGTTGAACAATTGTGTTTCAATTTATGTTTTCTAGAATAATTGCTATATTATGGTTGTTATGGTGTTGATTGATTGTTTGTAAATTGTTGATTGATATTTTACTCATTGCTTATTTTGTACGTTCTTGGTGTCGTTGACAATCGAAATATCATGGGAAGGTTTACGGGTTGGATATTATTCAATTGGTCATCGGGTAACGACCTCGCATTATAATAATCCGAGTACTTGGTTCCCTTTTATCACAAATAAATAATCAATCACGAGTCATGTCTATGTGACTCTTTCTAGTTAAATTGAAACACGTGCGTTTTTGAACCGGAAACTGAAGATGATCACTTCCCTTTAAATCTGTTATAAATATCAATTTTTGAGTCTTAGTTGTTAAAATCTAAAAACATCAACCAATTCTGAAATTAATTTCTTGCAAATTAGGTAATTAGTTAAAGTGGCACAACCTTTTGATAGCACAATTTCCACAATTCCTTGTGTTCGATACCCACTTACCGCTAACTAGTAGTAGTATTTGGATTAAATTTGCGTGAGACAACGACAGCACGTCAAATTTTGGCGCCGTTGCCGGGGAATTGTGCGCAACGTGTGTTATTTTTTGAGTTAATATAGTTTGTTATTTTTCCGGGTTTACGTTGGTTGTGTTAGTGTGCAGGATCTTACAGGTGTATGCATACTAGAGGCTCTAACAAGCTATCACCATTGGTATTTGATCCGGAGATTGAACGAACCTTACGACGCAACAGGATTTGGTTACGAGAAAACAAGATTAGTGTAACATCCGTCAAAAACCGGGTTATCCAAAACCCGCTTCGTTTATTAAACCGAATAATCAGTTATAAATTTGTTGCGTATTTAATGCTCAAATTAATTTTATACGATACATAATTAATAAATATATTGTAATTTAAAAACTATAATTAATAATTAATAATAAATAATGAGATAAAAATTAAATAGAGACGCCGGGTTTCGAACCCGGGTCTCCCGCTCAAACAAACACACTCTACACCACTACACCACTCGCCCAAATCTGATACAACCCCAACCAAATAAACATTATATCAAAATAACTTCTGAAATCAGATTCCTGAATACCCGCCCAAAGTGACAGCACCCAGTCAACCGGAAATCACCAAGATTTCCGTTTACCCTTCAATTAATCACGAAACCGACGATTAAATCATGCCTTTAACCCAAAAATCGGTTATCAATCATTCGAACAAATCAGAATCGTAACTGAAGGATGATTAAACCTCTTGACCGAGATTTTTAAATCGAAATCATGTGTGATATTGGGCACTATAAATATCGACCCTTTCACTCATAGGAACCCGCTCACTTCCTTCACAAATTACCTCTATTTTATCTGCTCAACCTTCTGCTCGTCGGAAAGTCCATCTGCAACTCGCCGGAGTTCGCCGCAAGACGACGGAATTCGGGTGTAATCATCAGAGGTGTCACTGGAGAATCTGCAGCCACCATTCGGTATATAATCACCTTCTCTATCCTTGTGTTTAATGTTGTATCAGGATCGAATCGAATTAACAAAATTCAAATGATCGATCCTGAAACAGTGGGCTTCAAATGAAGAAGATGAAGTCTGATCAGTCTATGAATAATTAAAACCGGTGTTTTAAACGAGTTAGACACACAGTCCAGCGGTGGACTGTGTGCATTTCATGCTATTGATACCGAGTTCGATTCGTACACTTAAACGGTTTCCTGCGATAAATCCCAATTTTTTTGAAAGGCCCCAGAACACCTTCCAGTTAGTATATAAGGTTAATAAAAACAAGTATTTTAACCAGGTTAGACACACAGTCCGGCGGTGGACTGTGTGCAAAGTTAAACCACAGGTCACGGGTTCGAAACACATCATGCGCACCGGTTCGACTAGTTTAAAAACCTTTTTAATTAAATAAAATTCTGAATAATTTAAGTAGTATATAAATATAATTAAAAACAGAAATATTTCGGGTTAGACACGTAGCTCAGTTGGTAGAGCTGCGTGCACGTATACGGGAGGTCACGAGTTCGAACCTCACTCAACGCATATAATAAACACGGTCCGACCGGTCAACGGTCAACGCCCGGTCAACGGTCAAAGTCAAAAAAGCCAACATTTTTACATTTTTATTTATTTATTTAATTTAAAAATCAATTAAAAATACTTAAAAATAATATTTTTAAAGTTAGAAAATGACCTTAAACTTACAAAAATAAATCTAAAAATCCTATTAAAAATTGTTAATAAAATCCACTTATTTACCGAACCATTATGTTATTATTTAGGATAGTTTCTCTCGTGGTTAAATCCAAATTCGTGCGCATTCATCATCAATCCAAGAAACGCAACCATTGTGAGTGAATTCTTACAAATTCCCCTTTTTATTCATGTTTTGGGGTGTATCATGTGTCGCTTAAATTAATTCGCTTATTCAAACTCGTGCTATACCATTATATGATCTAAACTTAGAATGTAAATATTGTTTGTTGTGATGTATTACATATTGTCAAGTTGTATGCAAATTATTTATTAGGCCCATCAGTTCGTTGAACAACGCGTGCCTCAAAACCCATTCATTAGGCCCATCAGTTCCTCGTGGGAGACGAGTTGAACAACGCGTGCCTCAAAACAATCATTTGTTGTATGTGTGTGCAATATTTAATATTATGTGTTTTGTGAATAAATTTACATCTACATTTACTCATATGTGGTTATGCACTTTATTTTATAATCAATACAATAAACACGTTTAGATGTTTTCATAGGATTCACTCGCCAACTTTTTGTTGACCGAAAAACCATTTTTACACATGATACAGGTGGACAGGATGAAGTAAAGAACACATAGGAAATTGCCTTAGAAGAAAAATAATGAAGTCTAGAAAGATGTATAGAACATGTTGTCCTTGTATGATTTGATTGTATGATCTCCTTTAAATTGTAATAATAAATATGAAACATTATAATAAATGTCATGAGCTTTGATGAAAACCCAATCATGTCCCGATCACCTTTTTCCGCTGCGGGTCGGGGTGTGACAGATTGGTATCAGAGCTTTTAACTATAGGGATATAGGATAGGTTATTAGACCCTTAGAGCCTATACTATAGTTGATTAGATTTTAATTGTTTATGTGGTTACATGCAAACTCATGATGTTTATTTATTTCATATTTATTACATACACAAATGCATGCAAACACTTCCAATATTATATTTTGTGATACTTAAATCATACTTATAGTCGAACATAACAAGCTTACATATACAATCATCACGCATATTTCAATGTTCACATATTCAAATCATCCTACTTCCGTTATTCAAGATTTTGTCGCATTTTTCATTTTTCAATCTCATCAAAGTAAGTTCTACGACGGGCATGTAGTAACTGTAAGGGTACGAGTACCGGTAGTCGGAACGTCCTGTCTAGGTTGGCATTCGTATAAATCCAATATAACGGACCAGTTTGCCTACCTGGGGACCAACGATGAGAGTACGAAGGACCTATTAGGCAAAAGCATGCCACACCAAAACGTCGTTCGAACTAACCCCACTTTGAGGTGTCACCGTGTCCACACCCGGATGCACTCCGAATATCATACGTTACATACATATTTCTCGATTTTCTCCGGGTTTTAGTGTATGTTACCAGGCTAAAAACATGCGAACCATATGAAAGACCCGGTAATCATGGGGGCCCACATGATTACGAAGGTGAAGTATGGCGGCATGCAAGGCCCAAGACATCCTATGGATGTAGTAGATTTATTATTCTATATTTATTTTATGAATGTTCATTCCTAAATATGACACATGACCCCTAAAACGTCCAACTCATACTCTTGATACGCATTCCTTGTAGATGTCTTCTAGTCTCGCTCGTAGGAAGATGAGATCAGGAAAAGCCCGCGAGCGCATGGCTGCCCAAATCGCTCAACAAATGGCTGCCGTAGTACCCAACATTGTAGTTCAAGTTCAACAAGCCCTTACCGCTAATCCCGTCAACCCAATCAATCAAGAAGATCAAAATGTTACCAACCCTCCCCCAAATACCACTAAATGCACCTTCAAGCATTTCAAATCCTGCGACCCTCCAAAATACGAAGGGACTGAAGGTGTCACCGCTCTCCTCCATTGGTTTGAGGAAATGGAAAACACTTTTCTAAATTGCGATTGCTCCGATGATCGCAAGGTGCGATATGCTACCGGTCGTTTACTTGGAATAGCACTTACATGGTGGAATACAGAGAAGGCCAAGCAAGGTGTTGAAGATGCTATGACTTTGACTTGGGAAGAGTTGAAGGAAATCATGACAAGACGGTTTTGTCCAAGAAGCGAAATCAAGAAATTGGAAGATGAGTTCTATTCTTTGAAACAAAAGGAGGGCGACCACACCACATACAACAAGAGATTCCTTGAGTTAAATCAAATGGTCTCCAACTTGTTCACTCCTCTCTACCG
This sequence comes from Scalesia atractyloides, assembly GCA_947069175.1. Classification (NCBI taxonomy): domain Eukaryota; kingdom Viridiplantae; phylum Streptophyta; class Magnoliopsida; order Asterales; family Asteraceae; genus Scalesia; species Scalesia atractyloides. The sequence goes on along the minus strand of CAMTDV010000022.1, from coordinate 83,722,689 downwards.
TTTGATCGAGCACTACATTCGAGGTCTTCCTTCAAAAATTCAAGACCCTATAATAAGTACCACACCTGCAACTTTGGAAGCAGCTATGGAGTTAGCTACAGAGCTCACCGAGAACCGCATACGAAATAAGGACTTCAAGGAAGAGAAGAAGAAGGATAAAGCATCAACTGAAACCTCAAACTCCACCCAAACCAAATCCCCTTCTCAACCCATTTTTAAGAGAAAACGAGATGGGCAAATTTTCGCTGTCACCCAACGTAATCAACCAGCCTCACAAGCCGTACCCCTTCAAGCTATCCCAATCACTCAAGTAGCACCCAACGCAACTTACCCAAATAAGAAACCTTACTTTGGACCTCACCCTCAATGCAACACCTGTTTTTATCACCATCCATCTACCTTACCTTGTCGACTATGTGCGAATTGTGGACGCTATGGTCATTTGAGCAAGGTTTGCCGCACCCCTCAAAACCAAACCTCACCCCCTACTCAAAACATGATCCAAACATATCAACAACCCCAATACCTCATGTTTCCATATGTTCGAGCTTGTTTTAATTGTGGCGACCCTACCCACTTTAGAAACACGTGCCCTCGATTGGTTAACATCATAAACGACCAAGCTCAAGCAAACCCAGTTAACCAAGCAAATCAAGAAAACCTAACCACTAGGCCACCAGCAAGAGGAAGAGCTTACAACATCAACGCCAATCCTGTTGAAGATAATAACGGCCCAAACGAACCACCCAACTAGTTTTCTTCACCAAAAATCAAGATTCAACTCCAACCGCTTGGTTTTTAAGTCCTCTTTATGTTATGTCAATCCTCACGTATTTCAATTATAAAATGGAAATTTATCCAAGAATCTTAATGCGAATTAATATTTCAGTTTTGTTTTATACTCATTGATTTAACATTCATATCATCATACCTCACGACGTATCTCAGTCTCATCATTTAAAGAAGTTGGGTTGTGTCTCACTTTTACCTAGACTAACCCCTTCATCATAATAAACGAGAGAGGTACTATCATCATTCAATCATGTATACCTTCAGATTTGAGACTCAAGTTTTGGTTGTTGTGCTTGTTTATGTTTTAGAGTCACATAGAACTAATCATAATTTACTGATAAAGCCAATGAAAATCTGACAAGAATATGGTGGATACGCCGCTGGTACTTCCTATATATAAGTATTCTTGCCAAAGGATTAGAGGCATTGTCAGGCGGTTATGAGAAGTTCCAAGTAGGATTTAGTAATGTCATGGTTGAAGTTTGTTTTATACTCACTAATTTTAGCATTCATATCATCATACATCTCAACGTATTTCAATCTCATCATTCAAAGAAGTTGGGTTGTGTCTCACTTCTACATAGACTAACCTCTTCATCATAACAAACGAGAGAGGTACTGTCATCATTCAAACATGTATACTTTCAGAATTAAGACTCAAGCTTTGGTTGTTGTGTTGTTTATGTTCTAGAGTCACATAGAACTAATCATAACTTACTGATAAAGCCAATGAAAATTTGACAAGAATATGGTGGATACGCCGCTGGTACTTCCTATATATAAGTATTCTTGCCAAAGGATCAGAGGCATTGTCAGGCGGTTATGAGAGGTTCCATGTAGGTTTTAGTGGTAGAAGTTTTGTTTTAGGGTATAACCTTATTTTTCCAAACGTATCAAAACTCTTGTGCATGAGAGCATACCTAGTCAATCAACTCTGTTTATCAATATTCTTTATCTTAGGCATAAAAAAGCGATTCCTGTAGCAGGGTATTCAACCCTTACTAGGAACGTTACCGCCTCAAATAAAATTTAAACTCTTACCCCCTTTTAAGTATGTAATTGTCAAAACCACCCTCCTTTTGTGTAACATCCGTCAAAAAACGGATTTACCAAACCCGCTCCGTTTATTAACCGAACAATCAGTTAAAAATTTCGTTGCATATTTAATGCCCAAATTAATTTTAAACGATACATAATTAATAAGTATATTGGAATATATAATTTGTTTTTGAAAAACTGTTAAAAATTGTGGTTTAAAAATAAAAGGTTGCTGCCGGGTTTCGAACCCGGGTCACCGAGAATTCAAGCAAAGACTTAACTTCCAACCATCCAACCACTGCGCCACTTATGTTTCTTGTTAATTAATGGAAACAATTAATTCATAACATGAATCTCAATTTCAAACCCGACGCGCCTATTTGCAGTCGTCGGAAATCCCGACTATTTCGCCAAGATTGGACGGTTTCTTCAGTTTTAACGTAAACTTTAACTACTACATCGGTTATAACCGACGCCTGAACCCGCGACGCAAGTCATAACTGCCGGAAAATTTCTAACCGATGAATCAAGTCCGAAAACGGGCCAAATACGTCGATGTCCTGCCCTATAAATACCCCCTCTAACCTTTGTTAGCTTTTTCGCTCACAATCACACTTTTTTCCCGACGTAATTCCACTCGCCGGAGAATTTCTGCAACTCGCCGGAAAACCGAACCTTTCACCTCTGTGCCTTACTGAACCCCCAGAGCTCATACCGAAGCCACCCACATTCATCTCAAGCTCGTTGAAGACTCTCTGCCGCAAGACATACGTCGCCGGAATAACCTGCTGACATCGGAGTTCCGCCGGAGAAACAGAGGAGTCCAGTTCGGTATACTTTACACTTAATCTTTCATTCTTTTTATTTATCTCACCTGTATTTAATCGCAACACACTAATGAAACTTGATAAAATCATCGAACCAGTCGGACTCCGTTTCTGGTTGAGTCCAACGAAGAAGATGAAGTTTCAGTAGTATATAAGTTTAATTAAAATCAAGATATATCTCGGGTTAGACACACAGTCCAGCGGTGGACTGTGTGCAAATAAAACACGCTTACGTCTTGAGTTTGATTCTTGTCCCACGCACACTCGCCTTAATAAAAATGTTTTTTTACCGAACCGGATTCACTGCTCATATATGTTAAGTTTAATAAAAACCGGAATAATAACCAAGATAGACACACAGTCCAGTGGTGGACTTTGTGAACGTTTAATCACACGTCACGAGTTCGAGTACGGACTACCGCACCGGTCCGGACAATTATCAAACTTTTTATTTAAAACAGAAACGAAACTATTTAGTTTGTATATAAGTATAATAAAAATCAGACTATTTAACAAGTTAGACACACAGTCCAGCGGTGGACTGTGTGTTAACCTAAACCACAGGTCCCGGGTTCGAGACCTGTGGAGAGCACCGAGCGAGACATTTAAAATCGTTTTTTAAAACAAATGATTTTCGGATTAATTCAGTGAGTATATAAATATAATTAAAAACAGAAATATTTCAGGTTAGACACGTAGCTCAGTTGGTAGAGCTGCGTGCACGCGTAGGGGAGGTCTCGGGTTCGAGCCTCACCCAGCGCATTGCATACACACATACGAACCGGTCAACAGTCAAAGTCAACGGTCAACGGTCAAAAAGTCAACATTTTATTATTATTTTTATTTATTTATTTTATTCAAAAATCAATTAAAAATACTTAAAAATAACATTTTTAAGGTTAGAAAATAGCCATAAACTCACAAAAATACACCCAACAATCCTACTAAAATGGATTAATAAAATCCGTTTACTTACCGAACCATTATGCCATTATCTAGGTTAGTTTCACTCGTGGTTAAAACCAACTTCGTGCGCATTCAACATCATCAACCGAACGCACCCAATGTGAGTGAATCTTACAACTCCCCTTTTTAATTACACGTTTTGGGGTGTGTCATGTGTCACCAAAATTAACTCGTTTATTTAAACTTGTGCCATACCATATTGTGATCTAAACTTAGATTGTATACATTGTTTGTAGTTATGTATTTCATATTGTCAATTTATATGTAAATCATTCATTAGGCCCATCAGTTCCTCGTGGGAGACGAGTTGAGCAACGCGTGCCTCAAAACAAATCCATTATTGTTCGTGTGTGTATTATTTAGTTTATATTGTTTGTAGTTATGTATTTCATATTGTCAAGTATATGCAAATCATTCATTAGGCCCATCAGTTCCTCGTGGGAGACGAGTTGAGCAACGCGTGCCTCAAAACGATCCATTATTGTTCATGTGTGCATTATTTAATATTAAATGATTGGTGAATAAGTTTACATCTATTTTTACTCATGTGTGGTTGTGCACTTTATTTTATAATCAATTAAATAAACTTGTTCAAATGTTTTTCATAGGATTCACTCGCCAACTTTTTGTTGATCCAAAAACCATTTTTACACATGATACAGGTGAACAGGATGAAGCAAGGAAAACATAAGAAATGCCTTAGAAGAAAACAATGAAGCCTAAATTGATGTTTAGGACATGATGTAATTGTGATTGTATATTTCCCATTAAAATGTATTAATGAATATGAAACGTTATAATAAATGTCATGAGCTTTGATGATAACCCAATCATGCCTCGATCACCTTTTCCGCTGCGGGTTGGGGTGTGACATTTCGAGTCAAACATACCACTACTTAAATTTCGGGACGAAATTTCTAAAAGTAGGGGATACTGTAACATCTGTAAAAAACCGGGTTATCCAAAACCCGCTTCGTTTATTAAACCGAATAATTAGATATAAATTTTGTTGCGTATTTAATGCTCAAATTAATTTTATACGATACATAATTAATAAATATATTATAATTTAAAAACTATAATTAATAATTATTAATAAATAATGAGATAAAAATTAAATAGAGACGCCGGGTTTCGAACCCGGGTCTCCCGCTCAAACAAACACACTCTACACCACTACACCACTCGCCCACATCTGATACAACCCCAACCAAATAAACTTTATATCAAAATAACTTCTGAAATCAGATTCTTGAATACCCGCCCAAAGTGACAGCACCCAGTCAATCGGAAATCACCAAGATTTCCGTTTACCCTTCAATTAATCACGAAACCGATGATTAAATCATGCCTTTAACCCAAAAATCGGTTATCAATCATTCGAACAAATCAGAATCGTAACTGAAGGATGATTAAACCTCTTGACCGAGATTTTTAAATCGAAATCATGTGTGATATTGGGCACTATAAATATCGACCCTTTCACTCATAGGAACCCGCTCACTTCCTTCACAAATTACCTCTATTTTATCTGCTCAACCTTCTGCTCATCGGAAAGTCCATCTGCAACTCGCCGGAGTTCACCGCAAGACGCCGGAATTCGGGTGTAATCATCAGAGGTGTCACTGGAGAATCTGCAGCCACCATTCGGTATATAATCACCTTCTCTATCCTTGTGTTTAATGTTGTATCAGGATCGAATCGAATTAACAAAATTCAAATGATCGATCCTGAAACAGTGGGCTTCAAATGAAGAAGATGAAGTCTGATCAGTCTATGAATAATTAACATCGGTGTTTTAAACGAGTTAGACACGCAGTCCAGCGGTGGACTGTGTGCATTTCATGCTATTGATACCGAGTTCGATTCGTACACTTAAACGGTTTCCTGCGATAAATCCTAATTTTTTGAAAGGCTCCAGAACACCTTCCAGTTAGTATATAAGGTTAATAAAAACAAGTATTTTAACCAGGTTAGACACACAGTCCAGCGGTGGACTGTGTGCAAAGTTAAACCACAGGTCACGGGTTCGAAACACATCATGCGCACCGGTTCGACTAGTTTAAAAACCTTTTTAATTAAATAAAATTCTGAATAATCTAAGTAGTATATAAATATAATTAAAAACAGAAATATTTCGGGTTAGACACGTAGCTCAGTTGGTAGAGCTGCGTGCACGTATACGGGAGGTCACGAGTTCGAACCTCACTCAGCGCATATAATAAACACGGTCCGACCGGTCAACGGTCCGGTCAACGGTCAACGCCCGGTCAACGGTCAAAGTCAAAAAAGCCAACATTTTTACATTTTTATTTATTTATTTAATTTAAAAATCAATTAAAAATACTTAAAAATAATATTTTTAAAGTTAGAAAATGACCTTAAACTTACAAAAATAAATCTAAAAATCCTATTAAAAATTGTTAATAAAATCCACTTATTTACCGAACCATTGTGTTATTATTTAGGATAGTTTCTCTCGTGGTTAAATCCAAATTCGTGCGCATTCATCATCAATCCAAGAAACGCAACCACTGTGAGTGAATTCTTACAAATTCCCCTTTTTATTCATGTTTTGGGGTGTATCATGTGTCGCTTAAATTAATTCGCTTATTCAAACTCGTGCTATACCATTATATGATCTAAACTTAGAATGTAAATATTGTTTGTTGTGATGTATTACATATTGTCAAGTTGTATGCAAATTATTTATTAGGCCCATCAGTTCGTTGAACAACGCGTGCCTCAAAACGCATTCATTAGGCCCATCAGTTCCTCATGGGAGACGAGTTGAACAACGCGTGCCTCAAAACAATCATTTGTTGTATGTGTGTGCAATATTTAATATTATGTGTTTTATGAACTACATTTACTCATATGTGGTTATGCACTTTATTTTATAATCAATACAATAAACACGTTTAGATGTTTTCATAGGATTCACTCGCCAACTTTTTGTTGACCCAAAAACCATTTTTACACATGATACAGGTGGATAGGATGAAGCAAGGAACACATAGGAAATTGCCTTAGAAGAAAAATAATGAAGTCTAGAAAGATGTATAGAACATGTTGTACTTGTATGATTTGATTGTATGATCTCCTTTAAATTGTAATAATAAATATGAAACATTATAATAAATGTCATGAGCTTTGATGAAAACCCAATCATGCCCCGATCACCTTTTTCCGCTGCGGGTCGGGGTGTGACAATTAGTGGTTCCCCAACTACACCTACTACACCAATAACGCCACTCAACATCATGGAACCATTACCTACTACCACAAGCCAAACAACACCATCTACACCTCCACCAATTCCTACCACCAATCCAACCTCAACACATGAAGTCAACCCCCCAATACCACATCAATGGTTCCACCATTCTCATCCTTTTTCCCAACCTCCGGTCAATCATCATCCACCCAACAACCATTGACAAGTCAAACTTTACCAAGTTCAACCGTTATCCATAAATCCTCCACATTTCAACCACCAACCCAACCTGGTTTCCATAATCCTTCCTCACAGTTTGTGCAAACATCAGGTGTAGGAGGAGATGGGTATGCTGATGGTTATGAAGAAGAATTCGGAGGGTATGAAGATGAAGGTTATTATTAGGGGGTGATGGAGGTAACTTGGGATCGCAAGGGGGAATGGGTTACCCACAAAGGCAACCAGTGGAACAAGTACAAGAGATGGTTAGGCAACCTACAGGGGTGCAACAAGTTTGTCCTCAAGGGTTAAGACAGGGTTATGCGGGTCGACCAAGAGTACCTTTAGGTGTTCCGCGAAGACAACATCGAGAGGTAGTAAGGGGGTTGAAGCACATTTTCGTCCGGTTATTACTAATAATCCTTCTCCGGTAGTGATACCACAACGCCCGGATGGGAGAACATTTGAGGTTAGGACGACCGCATTACAAAGCTTGTCGAAGTACAAGGGTCTAGCAACGGAGGAACCGTACTTCCATTTGGAAAATATGATTCCATTTGCAACACCATCGGGGGGCAAGGTTTTTCTGCGGATGATGTTAAATTGGTATTGTTTCAGTTTTCATTGGAAGATAAGGCAAAGAGGTGGTTCCACACTCTACCATCCGCATCGATTTATACTTGGGACGATATGCAACAAAGGTTTCTTGAAGAATTTTTCATGGCTCAAAAGACAAACGAAGCTAGGCGGAGCTTACGAAGTTTTCAACAACAACCGGGTGAAATGTTCCATGAAGCGTTTGAAAGGTTTAATATGATGCTAAAGAATTGTCCTCATCATGGCATTGCACCGTGGGAGTTGTTGAATGCTTTTCACGAGGGGTTGAGTTCGGAAGATGCTCGTGATTTGATGTCCATCACTAATGGTACTTTTGGTACAAACTTTGAGCAGGATGATTGGGCATTCTTGGAACAAATGGCGGTCACATCTAAACGGAAAGCACAATCTTCAAGGAGGGCGAGACATGTTATTACAAGACCCCAAGTATATGCGGTAGATGATGGAGGGGTACAAGCCACGAATCAAGTATATGACGTTTGTACGAATTGTAATGAACTGGGTCATGCGGTGGATGTGTGTTTGATGGGTGTGCTTGAGGGTCAAGTAGAAGAGGTAAATGCTATTCAAGGGGGTGGTCATAATTTTAACATGAACTCGAACACATACCACCCCGGGTTACGGAACCATCCCGATTTTCGTTATGGGAACCCGGCGAATCAAGCCAATCCAAATTTCCAAGGAGCTCAAAGAACTTTCGTTCCACGCCAACAATTCAATCAAGGTCAAACTTCATCAAGTGGGAATGAAGTTATGGATATGTTCCGGATGATGCAACAAGATATGCAAAGGAGAAATCAATTGGATAACGTTCGGTCTCAAAAGGATGAGATTCGGGACAAAGCGATTCAATCATTAACCACACAGATGGGACAGCTGGCTAGTGAGGTAGCAGCTTTGAAGCAACAGAATGGGAAACTTCCCAGTGATATGCAAACTAACCCAAAGAACACAGAGAACATATAGATCAACGGGGTAAGTTTCGTTCCTAAAAATGATAAATGTTTAACTACTTCTGTTGTTCATGTGATTGCAGGTGTGAATGAAACAAGTGTCAAGAGAAGTGGAAGTGATGCAGGGGAACCAGTTATCCCGATTCAAGTTGGGAAGTTCAAGATACACAAAGCGTTGTTGGATTACGGAGCAGGGATGAACGTTCTCCCGGGTAGCCTGTACGACCAGTACGATTTTGGTCCGTTACATGAGATTGATAGCACGGCGGTGTTCGCGGATGCGAGTTGGAAGCAACCCTGAGGGGTTGTAAAAGACGTAGTGATACAATTGGGTGAGTTTTACTACTCGGTGGATTTTATGGTGATCGACTACGCACCGTTGAAGACTTACGAGCAGCCACAGGTAGTGTTGGGTCGTTCATTCTTGTATACGGCAAACACTCAAATCGATTGTAGAAACGGAATGGTCACCATGAGCTACGAGAATCGTAACTTGTACTTTAATGTGTTTTCAAAATCCATTTATGACGATCTTGTTGATGACTTGAGTCACACAGTTGCTACGAATGAACATGTTTCAAGTGTTAGCACAGTTAGGTCAATTGCACATGGTGTTGAGTTGTATAGGTTTGAGTTGAAGAATGGTGAAAATCAGGCAAGGAAGAAGGCTAGCGTGAGCAGGACAGCGGGCAAAGGAAAACCACCTGATGGTGGGATAAGATGGGGGTGATGAGGTTGAATTTGACACCAATTGGCGTGAAACTGCAAACTCTCCAAGAAATTGGATGGAATATGGAGAGAAATGGGAAAGAAAGGGTTCATTTGAACCACCTTGAGTACGTCAGTGGTGTTCTTCTTTTGTATATCATTGTAGAAATTATTTTGTTTTGTTTATGATTGGGTGGAAGGGTGGCGTATTGTGTTTGGTATTTATGTTATGGGTTGGTGGTATATTGGTGGTGTTATATGTGTTTATAAAAAATAAAAAAAAAGGAAGATGGGGTTTGAGAGTGGAGCTAAAGGTGAGGTTGAAGTAGCTTTAGTGATCGTTTCCTTCAAAACCATACATTGGGGTCAATGTATCCCAAGTGTGGGGATGGGGGAAAAATTTTTCGCGATTTTTGAAAATTTTTTGTTAATCAACCAAACAGTTGTCCAAGTTGAATATGCTACCTGAATCTACATGACACACCGGTATCCATTTTTATCCCTTTCTTGGTGAGGTTTGAGCCACATGGAATACTTTAGAGATTAAATTCTTTTTGGAAGGAGTGGCGGTATGTGCATTGTGTTAATAGAACTTGGATAATAGATGCTTGTCAAAACCTAAGTTTAACATGCTTGTGAATATGATGAAGGCATTTAGGTAGCCTCGTATGGATGTGTGTTGAGTGTGGGTTTGGGGGGTTGGACCTCATAAGTTACATATATGAGCTTGGTAGTGAGCGGGATGGGGGTTTGGACATTAGTAGCCAAAAATTTGAGCTTTTAACCATTCAATTGTTACCTAAGCCCATGCCCTACAAAATTCTACCCATTGATCGATTCGGTTAAGAACTTAGTTTAGTTGCTATTGTTATGTATGCGATCTTCCTTCCTATATTGTGATTGCTATGAAAAAAAAGAAAAAAATGAATAAAAAAGGAAAAGGAAAAAAGAGAAGAAAAGAAGAAAGAAAAGTTAGTGTACAAATAGTGTTGGTTATCTCTTTTGTTTGATGTAATACTAAACCGGGTCGATTCAATGTGCTACATGCATATATCCCACCAATTCTCACATTTACACATAGCCTGGTTACAACCCGAAAGTCCTTTTGATTTGTAAGCATGTTAGGAAGTTTGTTGGCGGAGACTTGATTGTTATCCAAGCTTATTGTCGCACAATCACGCACTAGCATTGAGTGATCTAGCATAATCTTGCTAGTATATTTTTGTTACCGAGAGGAGAGTTATTGCGAGGGGTGTGTTATGTAGTATGATGGTAATTGACAATTGGATGACATGCTTGTGTTTGGTTTATCTTGCAATCACTTTTAAGCTTAAAAACGTTTTTGATGTGTTGCTTGGGACAAGCAACATTTAAGTGTGGGGGATGTGACGGGTGGTCCATTGGACAACCCTCAAGTGCTTTAAAACAATCAATATTCCGCGCTTAATTGGGTTAATTATTATGATTTGATAACTATGGTGTATATGGCTTTGCAGGTACCGAGGAGCATAAACAAGTGATTTTAACGTGCTTTGATGGGAGCTTGCACTTGACCAAGAGGAGATGAAGACATGGAGAGTTGATAAAAGAACAAAAATGGAAAAACTGCTGACCACCGTAAGCTACGGTGGGCACTGTTGCTTACGGTGGTGTCTGATCCTTCTATGCACCGTAAGCCAGTCTCTTGGGGCCGTAAGGAAATTCTGACCACCGTAGCTTATGGTGACCACTGTAGCTTACGGTGGTCAGCAACGAGAAAAGTGTAACTGCCCATTTTAACTCGTTTTTGAAGGGTCTTTTGACATCCAATCATTAGAGACGAACAGCAGAGCAAAAAGGAGCGATTTTGAGTGTTCTTATTGATTCTCAACAAGTTCAAAACATTATTTTGGTGTTGTTGATTCGTATGAACAAAACATTTGAAGTATGTTTGATTGCAAGAACATGAGAGGCTAGAATTCTTGGTGATCATCTTTGGTGGAAGGTTTGTTGAACAATTGTGTTTCAATTTATGTTTTCTAGAATAATTGCTATATTATGGTTGTTATGGTGTTGATTGATTGTTTGTAAATTGTTGATTGATATTTTACTCATTGCTTATTTCGTACGTTCTTGGTGTCGTTGACAATCGAGATATCACGAGAAGGTTTACAGGTTTGATATTATTCAATTGGTCATCGGGTAACGACCTCGCATTGTAATAATCCGAGTACTTGGTTCCCTTTTATCACAAATAATTAATCAATCACGAGTCATGTCTATGTGACTATTTCTAGTTAAATTGAAACACATGCGTTTTTGAACCGGAAACTGAAGATGATGACTTCCCTTTAAATCTGTTATAAACATCAATTTTTGAGTCTTAGTAGTTAAAATCTAAAAACATCAACCAATTCTGAAATTAATTTCTTGCAAATTAGGTAATTAGTTAAAGTGGCACAACCTTTTGATAGCACAATTTCCATAATTCCTTGTGTTCGATACCCACTTACCGCTAACTAGTAGTAGTATTTGGATTAAATTTGCATGAGACAACGACATCACGTCACTATACTTTGTCATCACGTTGTGGTTTTGATCTCGTGATTATCGTTAAAGTTTGAATTGGGTTAATACACGAATATGTGTGTTTAATTAGGAACCTAAGAATTAGACCAGGAATCTATTACTGTATACCTTAAATCTGCAATGTGAGTCATTCTCTTTTATCAAATGCTTTTAAAACCCTACATATTTTCCCAATTTGTTACTTATATTACAGTGATTAAGTCTTGTATTCTTACTGGGAAGCTACTGTCAGTATGTGGGGTTTTGTATACATTACTTGTTATGCATCACTATTGGACAACGGGTTAGCCAATAAGTGATATGACCACAGTCAAAGAACTGCCACCGAGTGACAAATACTATTAAAATGGTTTCTTTGCTATTAGACAACGGGTAGCCAATAGTAATTATGTAAGATTTAAACAAATATAAAAACCCTTAATGCTGTAACTATAAGGAAATCACTTTTTATTAAATCTGAATGAACTCACAAGTATTTTTCGCTGACTAAATGTTTTTAAAACGCATTTTAGGTGAATTACTATGAAGTGAAGGAGAAGTGCTATGAGGGACTCAAGCTTAAATAAGTCGCTATGAAAACCTGAATAAAACGTGTTTTGTAATCAAGGGTTTGCCCATTTGAAAATCATTTATGTAAATATGGGTTTCATCCCACAGTTATGAAATGAAAACTACAATGTTTCGAAAACTCTGATATTTTTCCTGACACCCGGTCCTGATAAAAGTTCCATTGCGATAATTTTAATTAACACTGGTTCCACTCGTATCTGATCATGGCTCCCGCCCAGGGTAGGGTCGGGGGATGTGATAGTAGGAATCGGTATCTATCTAAGGAATTCAAAGGTCCCGGGGACAAAATCTTCAAGAAGAAGAGACTGATAAAAGTGAAGATTTGGATGAGAAGAAGAGACCTTTAACAATGAAGATTTGGATGAGAAATTGGATGAAAAATTATATTTTTTTGTGTAATTTTTGTGGTTTGTTGTGTACTTTGTCGCTATAAAATAATTTATTTCTCTAATTAGTTATAAAACTTTAAAATGCCACAAACGCCAAACACAAAAACTATAATAAGTTCCTTTAATCACATGTTATGCAAAAAAAAGTGAAGTATGTTTCAAAACGGGAAACATTATTTTGCCTTACAAAATTTAATTAGTTGTATTTTGCCATCTTTATCTAAAACGACATTCATACAAAATGCCATACTTAATGATAGGACGCCTTACAGCTTTAATAGATAAAGTTGAACAAATAGTAACTACAAACAGTAACTGAAACGACGGAAACTTTATTACTAACATTTATTATAATAAATTTCTGCCTAAACTACGTGCCAAAAACATCTTATATAAACAACGCCATCATTTATTGAATACCATTCAATTTAAAACGCTAGAAAGTTCAAAGTCACAAATGGCAAACGTCGTTTCTTGGAGATTCAGTTTTGTTCTCAATAGAGTTTCAATCAATGTGTTGAACAAAATTCTTAAGTGAGGATATTGTTCATCTCATTGAGCAAAATCTTATTGAGTTTATCCTTACTTATTTTATTTACTGAAAAGTTTTCTTTTTCTTTGTCGTTTAAGTGTGTGTGCGATCTTTTATGGTTTGTTATGTACCTTCCAAATCACATGTTATGTACAAAAAGTGATAAATGAAGAAGGCCGTTGAAACATAAACACCATTTTCAAATATTACTTTGAAAAAAAGCCATTGAAACAAGCATAAAGAACAAAACGCCATATCTGTTGCATATAATGCGACTTATTTAGTGTAACACCCCAAAAACAGGTTTGGTAATTAAACCACGTTAATATTAAAGAGCGGGTAAAAGACCGTTAGTGGAAAGAGTGAACCCGTAAATAAAATAACTAGGAGTAAATTAACCTAGTTAGTAATATGAAAATAACAATGAAACAATGAGTTGTAGCTCTTAATAAATAAGACCTCAAATATGAGGGACCAAAAGGGAAAAGGTTGAAACTTGAATATATATATAAAAAATAATAACAAAACATCACACACATAAAAGGGGTGTGTGTGTGTAGCGGCCAGGAGCAAGACAAGGGGTAAACCCTTGTTCTTGCTAAATCTACCAAATTGAAGATCAATTCGAGACCCAAATCAGTGCATGAACCCATTTTAACGATCACCTAGACAAGGGGATTGTAAGGTATGTCTTAAAAACTAGATTTGGTGAAAGTTGCGATTTGAGACAAGTAGATTACTTGCAATTAGATTGTTGGATGATAATCCAAAGATGAAATTAAGTGTATAAGTATGTTTGATTTCGTTAGACTTAAATAAATTATGCACTATTTGATGTAAGATTACGTGTCAGTTATTTACAAGTAGATGTTGAAGTGGGTTTTTGATTATGTGATGAAATAGACGATACATAAGTGTTCATGATCTTCATACTTGTATGTATGTGTAAGATATTTGAACATTTAGAGGTTCGAATAAGTGTTCATACATGACTTGAAATGAGTTTTGTAAGATATGATGAAATTGATGTTAAGTCAATATTAATGAGTATTTGAGATCATGTTGTCTACTAGTTGTATGTAGGAACTATGTTAATTGATATTAGCAATCATGTGAACTTGGTTTAGGAAACGTAACTTTAATGGTAGCATAACAATAGTGCTTACCAAGTAATTAACGAAATGCCTAAATAAGTTGTTAAACTTGTTCGTGGGTTTGTATGAGTTAATAGGCAGTTGACTTCCAAAAATCAAACCAATCTATAATAAGATCGAATGGTGATTTTGATATAAATTCCGTAAGATGGAATGGTCTTGATAAATAATGACAATCTAACCATCTTACGAAATGATAAAAGGTAGTTTGACGCTTGACAAGCTAGGAGGACGCTCGGAGAGAAGCGGGTCAAACGGATCGAATACGCGGAAAAAGGCAGAATCGGACTTCAAGGTAAGTAAAGCTTACATACTTAAAATAGTAAATGTACTTATGTATTTGAATATGAATAAGTGATTTGGTACTCGGAACGAGATTTTGAAATACAAGGTTCCGACGTGAATTTATACAGGTCGGAATAAGCAAACATGGTATTAAACCATATTTGATGGTAAAAAGGGGGAAAATAGTAATATTGTCATGTGTTGACAAATAAACAAGAAAATTTTGAAAAGTTGCTTTATGGTGCAAACCATAAGGAATAAGAATGGGTAATATGGTAATTCAGTCACGAGTTTGACGAATAAATATTAAACTCTAAAATAAGGGCATTCTATGGCGTAAACTGTAATGGGTTAAACGAATTAAGAAATATAAGCACAAGGCGTAACCGAAATGGATTAAATGGTGAGACGGTAAATATATACCATCTTATAATGATAAAATAGTCATTAGACCAAATGGGTCAAATGGTGTAGTCATCACCATTTGACATTAATATCTAATGAACGCTTGTCGAGTTTTGTGATCACAGGGGAATAACGCATGGTTCGCATCGCTATTAATTAGTAACTAATAGTGAAAGGTATTTAAATGGGTCAAATCTATGACTCAAGCCAGGTAAGTTTGATGGGTCAAACTCTTATTGAGGAGTTTAAGGTCCGAAGAGAGTTAAATGGGACTTGGAGAACATTGGGGTTACCTAACGAGAGGTATGTTTAATAATTTTAATTCTAGACATCTCGTTCTTCGGAACATAATGAAAATTTAATAGAATATGTGTTAAGGATATTTGTTTGGTCAATATATATATATATATATATATAAAAGTCCTTCGTCGTAAAGAAGGGCCTAAGTTGACCAAAATGCCCTCGTGTGGTAAAACAAGTAAACGACCCTAAGAGTTGCTTGAAATTGAGTTTTATAATTTAGTAGACTTTTTCGGTAGTGTAAAAGAGAAAAGCATAAGTCTTTTTGGTTAATGACCTTTTAAAGGGCCTTTTTTCGTAAAATGTCGAACCGAATGGTAGAAATTGGATAAAAGAATCTATGATAACAAATCCACCACAAATAAGGTTGTAGTGGAAAATAAATAAATATCTTAGTGTGGAAATGTGAAGTAAGGTAAGAGGAAGTGAGATTTAAACTTAAGTGCTTAAATCTCTTAACGGGTCAAAATATATGTACATATGCAATAATCGAGAATTGATGCATAATTCATAAGAATTACAGATCCAGGTTTTAGATTTCGGGTCAAATATGTAAGAAATCAATTTACGGTCATTTAGAAACAAGTTTCATGAGAAACGGATATAGATTCAATAAGTTACGAAAGTTTTTGTAATAAAAACGGCAAAACGGAAATTTTTGTGATAGCTCATTTTAAGCTACGGTGACCAGCCGTAGCTTACCACAGGAAACCGTTGAATGAAAGCAAAAATTGAGTTATGCGAAAACGTCTCTGTAAGCCCCAGATCGTGTTTAAAAGAGCGGGACTTGAAACGGGTCGAACGAACAAGTATAACAATACAGCAGCAAATTCGCTGCAGAAGGCAGTATCGCCGACGCCCTATCTGGCCGTCGCTGACGCTACATATATAATCTGACGGCTTAAATGACTGTCTACGACAGCAAATCTCCGACGCGAGTTATCGAGGGGCGTCACCAACG
Source organism: Scalesia atractyloides (assembly GCA_947069175.1). Taxonomy (NCBI): domain Eukaryota; kingdom Viridiplantae; phylum Streptophyta; class Magnoliopsida; order Asterales; family Asteraceae; genus Scalesia; species Scalesia atractyloides. Next base: position 83,706,187 of record CAMTDV010000022.1, on the reverse strand, counting down.
AAGCTAATAGCCATCACCGAAGCCACCTTAAAAATTCAAATTTCTGTTTTGATTTATTTGACTAGCTCGTTAAGTTGTATTTTTCGGTAATTTGCTATAATACTAATATTTAGCAAACTTCCAATTCAGGGTAATCGCAAGCACTTCCGGATGACGATCAAGGCCGATGAAGAACCGAACACGATCAAAGACCAGGCTTCCGCAAATGGGTTTTTAAATGTTACGGAATTAATCGCTAAAGACATGTCTAGACGTTCTGCGTTGATAAAGTTTTAATAAAGTCGAAAAATTGTAGTGACGTATATTCGCATTTACATGTTTAAATATAAAATTTTTAATCATAATTCAGTAAAGTAACATAGGGTCTTACAAGTTGGTACTCAGAGCTCAAGGTTAACGATCAAAGGTGTTCAGTTCGAGGCTTGGTCGCATGATCCGGTAAGTTATTATGAATATAAACAGTCTAGCATGTTAAAGTGTTGTAAACAACACATAGGATTATCGTGTAAATGCACCTTACCCCAATTAAATTGGTAAAAAACCGGTATAGTTAACAAATTACGTATGTTAACAAGTATAGTAGAAAGCTTTGTATTATAGTACGGGTGCTTATTAATTTCAATGTTACTAATCTTTTGTGAACATTCTAATTGAAGGATGCTCGCATCTAAGGATGGTGAGAGTTTAATGATTCTGATATGACGATGAATTAGTCCAGAGTATGACAAGCAGAGCATGCTCACCAGGGAACTAAACCAAGTGAGAACACCGAATAAAGGTCAAACGACAATGAAAGCCCATGAGAGAAATATCACCCAGGTGCACACTTTAAATTATTGTATAACTACTAGTATGCAACAGATATGTAATGAACGACGGTTGTATACGAGATTAAAACATGGGAAAACCTGACGGGATACCCATCCATGATAATGTTCCTAAGAGAAATTGGGTGGGTAATACGTATCATTCACAATCGTGAATAATAAAAATATAAAAGAGATCAGATCTAAATCTTGGATGGGGTGACCATTCAAGTAGAAATTTTCATTAAAGATTTTCTTGAGGAAAGTAAATATCACATAGATAAATGAGGTTACATAAAAGTCTTATAAAAGGTAAAACATTTTATATGTTTTGAGATGAGAAAGGTAAAAACTAATAATTGCTAAATAACAATTAAACAAAGTTTTACCAAATAAAATCAGAAATATGGGCATAAACCAAGGGTTTACTTACATGGGAAATAATGTGTTAGTTATAATAAGGTCATGTGTACCATGTGTTGATCGCTTACTCTGGCCAAGTAAATGATAAACACATGATACCATGAACTTGTTATAATAGACACATATACATCCGATGTGGTAAAAAACGAGGTGAATGAGAAGAGTTAAAAGATTCTTGGGGTCAAGAAAACTTACAGGCGTACTTGCATAATTGGTTTTTGTGTGAACCATAAAAACGATATACAACGCACATAGAAATAAATGACCCAAGGAAATTCGTGGAATAAGTCATTATGGACGAAAGAGCCATGGTGGACAAAAGGACACGTAAAACCAAAAGTATAAATGACCCGCGAGGTCATAGAAACGGAGGTAATGCCCACACGGAAAATGATCAAAGTCGTCGACTATGATCGTAGAAAAGATAAAAAGGAAAGAGAAAGAAATGATGATGATAATCATCATTCATGGTCTGTGAGGCCATCAAAGATGGTCCGACGAAGCTAATAGCCGTCGCCGACGCCACCTTAAAAATTCAAATTTCTGTTTTGATTTGTTTGACTAGCTCGTTAAGTTGTATTTTTTGGTAATTTGCTATAATACTAATATTTAGCAAATTTCCAGTTCAGGGTAATCGCAAGCACTTCCGGATGACGATCAAGGCCGATGAAGAACCGAACACGATCAAAGACCAGGCTTCCGCAAATGGGTTTTTAAATGTTACGGAATTAATCGTTAAAGACATGTCTAGATTTTCTATGTTGATAAAGTTTTAATAACCTCGAAAAATTGTAGTGACGTATATTCGCATTTACATGTTTAAATATAAAATTTTTAGTAGTAATTCAGTAAAGTAACATAGGGTCTTACATTTAGGGCCCTGCATATCATTTAGCGCCCCTGTCACGTATTCGACCAGGATCCATTCTCAGCGTTTTCACACTTCCAACCGTTTTCTCCTGATCGCGTTTATATATATATATATATATATATATATATATATATATATATATATTGATGTATTCTTAATTTACCTTTATTCTTTATTTTTGATTCTCAATTAACAAGCTTGGATTTATATATTTAATTTGAGACTAGTTTCTTTGACGTCGCGTGTTGTGGTGAAACCGAACAAATAATAATGTAAAATAAACGTGATTTGAAAATAAAGTATGTTGTTTAGAAAGCCGAACCATTAAGTATGTTGTTTAGAAAACCGAACCATTAGAACGGTTTAGTTTATCATCATACCATTTTATGATACTAAATAAATATTTTATTTTTAGTACAACTTCGTTTTTGACAAAACTTATAAAGGAAAGTCAAGGGAAAAATCAAACAGAACTACGTACTTAAGTTTTTAGAAAAAAAAGTTATAAACGTAAATTACAAAAGAACTATTAAATTAATTGATAAATTAATATATTTTCTAAAAAGGAGAAAAAAGAATTATTAAAAAATGGTAAAGAAAATATATGGGTGAAAAAAAAGAAAAAAAATTAAAAATATGTTATTCAAAGTAAATATAATAATATACTATTATAATATATTAAATAAAACATTAAAAACTATATATAATTATAAAAATAAAGTTACTATTCATGTTATATGTGTATAATTAGAGAAAACGTTTGAGAAAAATTAGTGAATGAAGAAATCAGAATGAATTGTTTGTAGTATTTTGTAAGAATAAGTTATAACCTTCACTTGCGAATATTTAGATGAAAACTTAAATATCAAAAATGTCAAATTTTAAATGTTAATAGTTTTAAAACTGACCTCTTTTAAAGACGTATATAGTAATAAAGTCCTATAAAGCTTTTTGATAGGGTTATCCGATAAGTGGCGAAAAAGTGAAAGATAGGGTTTTATGAGGAGTTATATTACAAGAGTGTCTAGTGATAAGGGAATTATATAACTCATTCAATTATACAACATATGTATGCAAATATATGTGTGTGAGTGAGGGAGGAAGGGCATGACGTGATAATTTTCGTGAGAATTCGAGATTGGTCAATCATAACGCCGTCCGTAATGGTGTTATGGGGCGCCATTTCCCACCCCACTACAGAGGGACAAAAAGCTTAATAGGAATATTAAATGTTACTATTGAGCTTAAATGGAAATAACAACTCAACCCAATTATTAAATAGGTCATGTTATAGTTGATGCATTTTATAGTAACTAGTAAGTTGGTCTGCGTGATGTGACGAGTATCATCGAGTCTCTTTTAAATAGCATAATCTAAGTCGACCTGTCTTATACACTCATGTGGTTTAAGTGTTGTAATAGACGTGTTAAAGTTTTTTTTGAAGTTGCATTTTTGTGCATAAAAGTTGCTTTACATAGTATATTAGAGATTATATTAGTCAACTCAAAATCTAGTTGTTTTACGAGCATTCGTATTAGATTTTTATTGGCATCCTTAACTTTTCCTTCTCACCTTATTATTATTAGCTCTTATTTCTATACTTTTTATTCAAGAATGATGAGAAAAAAATCTTATTGAAAAATATTCTCTTAATTTAGACAAAATAATTGTAACACAAGATAAGCTCATTTATTAAAAGTAGTACACCCAAGAATTTGTCCCTTTTAAGGGCCACTTTGCCTCCATTTGGACACATTGTTTCCATTTTAGCATCAACCTCTCTATTTGTGACAACACATCCCCCATTATAAAAATCTAATCAATCTTGTGTATTTTATTTAATGAAGTACTCATTGGTCCCTGTTGTTGTTGGATTTGTAATAGAAGTCATACAACTTAAATTAAATCTACAAAAGAAAAGTTTATTGAAAGATAAATGGGTAGATAGGGGTACATCTAATTTGTAAACATAGCTCTAAGTTAAGACACTTAGTCGTGGTTGAGGCATTAACCGAGAGTTTAAAGTAGTTAAGCTACCCTCAAAACACGATAGGTTTCTTCAAGTAAAACATCGTTACACATATTGCGAGCTCGACTTTTTGAGAATCTAAAACATATTATAAAGGTAGGAATATGATGATACACATTTTTTAAATATGAATTCCAAAAAGCATAAAGCCGTACATATTATATCTATCGCGAGTTATAGTGAAAAGAAAACACCTTTAGCTTTAAATATTAAGATTTATTTGTTCTTGTGAAAATATAAAAACTAAAGGAAGTTAAAAACTAAATAATCTACTCACATACAATTTATAAAAACATACATAAACACAAAGATAGCAACTCCAACTAGAAAATTCGAGAGATTAAGATCGAGCAGAGTGATTTGTAACCGGAGAGAAATAATCGAATTCGAATTGAATGTAGTCAAGCCCAAAAAAGTTAAATTAGTTTTTTTACAGTCAAACCATCCATTTTTTCGCACCCTTTAAAGAGCGAGTATCTTAAGGTATATAAATAAAGATAGTGCAAATATTGGTCCATTAACCATTGTTATAGGTTCTAACTTCAAAAGTTACTTATATTGCTAATGGTGTTGAATCATTCATATTTGGCAAGCTATAACCAAGCCGAGGTGATTAGTAAATAATTTTTATTTAGTGGTAAAGTAATTATAATTAGGGTAATGGTCACTTGTGTGTTATGCAGGGATGCAATTGAAATCTGGTATGTATCCCACACCAGAACAACCGATGAATAAATTCGTAATATTAAACAAAAATGGTATCGAAATGTGTTACGTTATTTGTGTCATAGCTCGCCTTTGAACATTAACATAATAATCAAAGATAAAGCAATATGGTAAATAACAAAGGTGAAAAAAAGTAAATGAAAAGGAAAACGATACGAACCCAGCTGGCTTTAGGGCACTCGTTACAACAATTAACAAAGAAAAAGAAAAGTTAAAAATATGTCCAAAATGGTATCAGAGCGTTCATTTAAAAAAAGTAGGTGAAGTTAGTAAAGCCCATGGCTTACATTAGCATGGTCACTATTAGACTTCTCTTCCTTTATATATAGACAATTCGACAATATGTGTAATATAAGCGAGAAGGTCAACACAAAGATCCCATAATCTTGGGGTATGCAAATCTATCCGAATCCAAAACCAAAAAATCCGATATTTTGGATATTCGAAATTTCGGATTCAACTAGTTTCTTTTAAAAACTTCGGATCTTAGAATTATCCAAAATGATTTTTTAAATTGATTCAATTATAAATGATTATTTAGAAATGTCAGATATTTCGAATAAGCTTTTCAAAAGTTTTGTATATTTCACATAAATTGGGAATCCACAATATTTTTTTGAGAATTATAAATTGTTTTAAATATTAAATAATAAATATTTTTTTTAGATTTTTGGATCCAAGTCCAAATCCAAAATTCTAGATATATGAATTTCAAATAGTAAATCCAGATACTTGAATTTCAAATATTGAAATTAACTATCCGAAATTCAGATACCTAAATTTTCGGATATCCAATCTTAAACACCCATCATTATCTACCATTAATCCTAAAATCGGCTTTGTCATCATGTAATAAACAATGTCATAATTCAACACCCGTCTGCATTAACTACGTAGGAGCACCTACATGAAACATAATGATAAGGATAAAGTAGTGGTTTATTACGATAAAGTAGAGGTTGTATGAAAGAAAGAGTGACGTGCTTTACAATTACAAGAGATGTGTTGTGTCAAAAGAACTATCGTGAGACAAAACCGTATGGCATTTTACTTTATTATATAAAGAAAAAGATCTGAATAATATGAATATAATAATAAGAATATTAAAAATTATTGTTGTTGTTTCACTAAAAGATATTTTGAGTAGTGAAATTTATGACTTACCATCAACTTTTATAGCTTACATGCGTAAGATATGTTTTCTTAAACATTTCTATGATGTAAACGACTACAAAAATCTTGTAGTAAATTTATACTTTTATTTTATATATTGCATAATGAACCAAGTTTGGACGTAACACATATTACACATACGGATTGGGATAGGAATAGGGATAGGGATGATAAAAATACCCGAGTCCGACGAGTATACCCGATACCCGACAGGTATCGGGCCGGGCATGGGATTGGTAAAGAAAATATTTTGTGGGTATGGGACGAGTATGAGATTAGATGATACCCAACCCGATTACCCGAAACTACACACCCATTTACTCAAAATGTATATGCCTGACAACTTTTAAGTATTTTTCTTTAACTATTGTTTATTAATGTTTCATTCTAGTAACTTTATTATATGAAAAATATTTTTTTTGTAATATATATGTTGATACCATTATTTATATTTGTATGCTATGAAATTTTTGAGATTACATTATAATTATAATATATACATTTTTGAATATATCAAATATGATTAAGACGATGATGATGATATGTACGTTATTTATCACAATTTAATGTATTATATAGATTTTTAAAACATAAAAATATAAAAAAACAATAAAAATATATATACACGAAAATCCTAACGGGTATACCCATCATCCGCGGGTACGCCCGATATCCGAAAATACCCAAGGGTAATGGGACACAATTTTACAAACGGGTATGGATATGAGATTAGCCATACCCGGCTCATTATCATCCCTACTTACACATAAATACACACGTTTGCATATTGTGGGTTCATAACCAACATTTTTAACTTTTGAATATTCACTTTGAAAATGTTTTCATTAACTTCTTATAACATTTTTAACTTTTTGAATGTTCACTTGAATGTTATTAACATTTTTAACTTTTGAGTGTACCCACCATCCACAACCAATATCATCATCCTCAATTGTTACCACTATCATTATCGTTACCAATCAAACTCGAATCAAACACACACTCATATGGATCCATTTTCAACCCCAAATTTGAATCAAACACACATTCACATATGCGAACACATATCATGAACCATCACCCCCACTATTTTCCACCCAATATCATAATCTAACACAAATATGAAACACACAAACACAAATTTTGAACCATTATCCCAACTATCATCGACCTAAATTGAAAAACAAACAAAAATAAACGTACATTCCTAAATGAAAAAACAAACAAAAATAAACTTACATTCCTAAATGAGCACACACACATACCTGAACGTCTGATTCCATGGCCAGATCATGCATCGATGGTAGTTGGTGTAGCTATTGTTTCTTACGAACTTATATCTTCAAACTTTTATCTCATATATGAGATGGTGAAGAAAATTAGTTACCATTTGACCATTGCTCAAGGATAGGATGACATTTTTTTCAAATTGCGAGACATGTTTCCTTTAGGAGAATGAAAGTCCTTTTCTTTTCAAAATACATGATCTTTCATCGTTTAATTAGACTACGGGGTATGGTCTCTTTTCCTCACCTCCACCTTACCACCTTCTTCTATACCTGCCTCTTCCCTTATCAAGAAGAAATGGTTTCCCCATCTATCCGTTCCAATAATATTAAGAAGAGAGAGAGAGAGAGAGAGAGAGAGAGAGAAAGGGGTTCAACGGGGATGATGGGGTTGAATCCCCAGTTGCACCGACGGGAGGAAAGGGCGGGGCAGTGTTCCCCGACGGGAAGGGGTGCCACCTCACCAACCCGACCCCCTCCCCACCATCTTAAACAAACAGTTTTTTGCTTTTTAAGTTTGAAATACTTATTCTTGAAGATGATAGGGTGATAAAAGTTTACAATAAGTGGTTGTTGACAAGAATCTATACTTAGTCATTGCGAGCCACCTATCAACTCGCCATTGTGGCTAATGAAAATCCAAACATAATAATAAGAGTCTAGTGAACCTAATTGATGGTGAATGTGCTCGACTTTTAAAGAAAATTCATGTTTCGATTGTGAGACATACATATTAACCCGATATCAGATAGTTTTACTGGTGGCACAATGATATTTCAGATGAATAAGAATAAATATTTTATTTTCACATACCCAGATTCACAATAAGTAAAAAAGTTTCATATTTAAGATTTTAGTTACAAATAACTAAAGTTGCAGTTTTCAAGTTAGTGATTTTGCATTGCAATCCAAAGGCTCAATAGTGACCACTTGTCACTACCTCTTAAACCCTCATAATACAAGAAATGATTGGTGGTCTACCACTTATCCTTTCAAACCCGGTTCCAAAAACCAACATCTAATATTCATATTATCCAGAAATATAATTTTTTTTCTCATAAAAAATAAAACAGAAATAAAAAACTTAAATCAAGTTGATGCGTAAGTGATACAAATGTCTTCCCCATCCTCCATTTCATAATCTACATATTTGGTGGTGAGAATATTTTGATTTTTAATGCATATTTAGTATTTTTCTCATTTATTGTAAATTATAAATATATGTTTAAAACTTTGTATTTATTGTTTACATAATAACAAAAAAATATAATACCTTTTTTTCTTTCTAAAAGTCCTAGACATATTGTTTACGTAATAACAAAAAATATAATACCTTTTTTCTTTTTAAAAGTCCTAGACATATTGTTTACATAATAACAAAAAAATACAATACCTTTTTTCCTTTCTAAAAGTCCTAGACATATACATGTCTTTTAATGTCAAGTTGTTTCTTTCACAACTTGGTGATGAGATTTCTCAATCGATTCCCAAGCGTGATGTCCTTTATGTTCGGGTTTGATACAATGAGTATATCGTGTTGACACGTGTAGTGACAAATATAGTATATCACCCATTCATTTTCTAGCTCGACATTTGAGTTCAGCAATTTTAGTGATTTTTTTAGTTATCTTTATCAATGTTGCTAAATATGTACATACATTCATCATTTTTGATTGTTAACTAGATTAATTATTTGTCTTATATTATTATATTAAAGAGTAAATTATATTTTGTGTTCTTTATATATTACACAAATTATGAAACGTGTCCTTCAAAAAGAATTCCAAATTATGTTCAAAAACACCATGTTATGTAAAATTTTATGTCCATTTAACATAACTGAGTTAGTTATCTTAGTTAGGTTAATTCAAAATAAGGACAATATTGCCCTTTCACGTACCATAAAGGACACAAAGTGTAATTTACTCTTAAAAGCGCCAATGAGGTGGTGGTAAGGGAGAGACTTGGTGTTCCAAGGGACCCAAGTTCGATTTCTGCCCTCCCCATTATTTTCTGTGGCACCTGGTGATGATGGGAGACTAGGCGAATATGTGGAGATTGCTAGTTCGATCCTTGAACTGAGCGCGTTTAACCACACCGCACTGTCGAGCCTTTGGGCGAGTGTTCACGTGGTTCGGCCCGAGGTGAGGGTTTTCCACGGTTCGAAGACGAGTGTATCCCGATGTGATGAATTTCGACAGTAGCCCATTTAAATGATTAGTTGGTCGTTCAAAAAAAATTTACTCTTAAAATCATTCTTGTCTTTTAGTTAATACTAAAAGTAAAAAACTAAAAGTTTAATTATTTATTATTAATTAAACACTTATAGATATTCTATTTATTTGAGTTAATTGTTTTAAATGAATTCTTAAATTTTTAAAAATAAATTGACTTAATTATTTTTACTATTATACCTAATCAAATAATTATTTAATTATTCATAGAAATTTGAGTCCTCTTTTATAAATATTTATATAAACCGAATACACTTATAAAATCTAAGTAGTAGGTTTATAAAAATTTCAATGAATAATTAAATAATTATTTGATTAGGTTTAATAGTTTAAAATTTAGGAATTTATTTAAAACAATTAACTAAAATAAATCGAATACGACTTTCATTTTATAAGTGTTTATATATATATATATATATATATATATATATATATATATATATATATATATAAATGTATAAATTAATAATCAATAATTAAACTTTTAGTTTTTATGATATTATCTAAAACACAAAAATGATTTTAAGAGTAAATTACACTTTGTGTCTTTTTATGGTATGTGAAAGGACAATATTGACCTTACCTCGATTTAACCTAGCTTAGTTAGATTAAAATGACATGAAATGTTATTTAACATGGTGTTTTTGAATAATTATTTCCTAAAGGTCGCGTTTCATAATTAATATAATATATAAAGTTTACAAAGTGTAATTTAACCTTATACTAAACATTAATTATTTTAAACGACAAAGTCATATTTATTACTTAACCTTTAACAGGAATTATAAACATATATGTATATAATTTCAGGAATGTGTAGCATATCTAAATTTTTTGATGTAAAGTTACATAACAATAATTTGGAAAAATTTAAAACTAAAGTTAGAGAAAAAGATATCAACTTTTAATTGGTAGGTAGAAAAAGTAAGAAATACTTTCATTTCACGTGTCGTTTCTCTAAAGATTTCTATACGTCAATTTATAGTAATACAAATTTACTATACCACAAATATGAGTAAGAGCCTCCTAGATAGTAATACATATAGTAATACATATTGACTATACAACATATACGAGCAAGAGCCTCCTAGAACATACACGCATACACATAGAAATACATATAAATATACATATACATACATGGGTGTAAGCAATTAAGCAAAGAGGAAAGGGGTAGTTGATAAGTATTGATTCCATTGTCCACGTATCTTGTATCTCATAATGAGAAATCTCCCAAATAATTGGAGTATTATTTGTGTGTGTGTTGAGATGAGAGGATAGGGGAGTATTTGATTATATTTCACAAATATATTTTATTGTATATAATAAAATATCTCTTATTGAGATGATGTTTAAACGACATTAGAATTTCGTCAGACAAAGAAAAAAAAAACCCAAACTAAATAGTAAAACCAAAACAAAAACAAAATAGTACAAATGAATGAGGACATCATACTAGTACTCTATAAACAAAGTAGGATTTTATAAGTTTATGAATCCTTCTCTCGAATTGAAACTAATGTATTACTATTTAAATCTCATTTGTATTGTAGATTTATCTATACCGTACGTTCTTGTATTATACATGTTTTGTTGTACAATACAAGGTTTCAAGACAGAAAATGTATAACAAATAAAGTGTGATATAATATTCGAGATGACATTTCTCACATGTAAAAACATGTATGTGATAATTTATGAATTGTTTTTACTTATTGATGTTAACCTTGTATCCTATACCATTGTAATAGTTCACTGGAAATTCACCATGTTTAAAAGCCTCTTAATATCATATTTCATCAACTATTTGTGTATAAAATTCGACTAATAATACGAAAAAATAAATAGATGATGATGATAAAGTAATAATGATGATGATGATATATGAGTATATATGCAATGTTTTTAAGGAAAATTCCAAAGACTTTTGGTACCCTAAAACAAGGGTAACTTGAGAATAAATGAAGGCCTCACAACACGATGGGCATGCAATACGAAGAGATTCATGGCTTATGTACCTTTCACCTCCATCTCTATGAAGCTTCAAACCCCACCACATTTATTGCTAAAATTTTGAAAAACCGACTTTTCGATCTCAAACTAATCAACAAAGATAAAACCAACTCGTCTAACAAATGCAAACATAAACAAAAATCGAATTTGGTCCCTAAACACGTGTACCGGTAATCGAATGGAAAATGAATTATACAACTTATAAGTTTGGCCTTAGGTGTCACAATAAATGTTTCATCATGAATATCTATATGCATTTGCATCTTGTTAAGTGATGTTTATATACGTACATACGAGATTACAAACTCGTGTATTATACAGGTTGAACATCAAAAAAAATTATAAATCATAAATCTGTATATAATTTTTATCAGGGAAATTAAGTGACTTATTACATAAAATAGTGAAACAAAAAGAAAAGATTATATCTTCAGCTATCTAAATATATATATATATATATATATATATATATATATTAAGTTTTTACTTCTGTATTGAGTCACTATAATCCATTTTATTACATACAGTTGTAAAATAGTAACACTACAAAATAGAAATCATGATAATAAGACAGTAAGTCATTTAAAATAAGTTGTTAGTTACGTGATTGTCGCAAATGAATTTTGATTAAATTCTATTAATATAATAAATACTTTGATATAAATACTATTTTAGAAAATATGAATAATGAGACAGGATATGAATATAATTTTAGTATAGCAATATCACAATTTTTTTTAAATTATACTATAATTAGTTTAATCATTTAAAATATAGGACTAAATGATAAATTACTTAAAATGGTTACCTTTTAAGTTTAATATTTTATCAGCTAATTAATCTTATTAGGAAGCTTGACCAATTTTTTAAGATGATGAAAACTTTATATATATATATATATATATATATATATATATAATATTAAAATTGTGAGAAAAGATTTATATAATATTAATATTGACATTTTTTAAAATCATTATTAGAGGTTTCGTCCATGATTTTGTTGGCATATTGGGATTGTGATAAAGACTTAATTAGCGATCATTAGGTATGGGTTTGATTCCAACAAGGGGTGTTTTTCCTAAATTTATTGAGTTTCCTCATAATTGGTGAATAGACATTACAGCCTAGTAGAAATGGACATGATCGGATGGTTCTGCTGATGGTACGATAATACTCCAATAGTATATCAGTGATCCAAATTTATCGTTAAAAAATTATTTTAGAGGTTTCTCATAAAAAGCTCATTAAAATGAGAAGAAGTAAAAACCTTTATCAACCATCGATAATGTTTGATATATAGTTTAAATCAACTTAGAGTATAGTTGTAATTAGAAAAGGAGTTTCGTATATCATGCAAGGGATTATAATAATAAAATAATAATAATAATAATAATAATAATAAATTTATCAAAAACCTCTTAAATCTTTTTATTCATCAAAACCCTAAAACTTTCTTAATAAGCTACGAAATTATCAAGAGTTTCTCAATACACTACAAAACTTACTCAAAACTTCAATCAATAGCAACGATTTCAACCTTTTGCAATGTTCATAATGTTAAATATGTAACCTGATGTATTATACATTTGTGTTGTTTGTCATATATATACATATAACTGTTTAATGATACAGATATTCATGGTGTTAAATACATAACTTTATATGTAATTTATATATATATATATATATAGTGGAGAGTTTAAATGAGAAGAAAAAATTTTGTAAAAATAAAAAGAAGAACTTTTAAACAAATAAAAATTCTCCATTTACTTCATTTAATGTGTGTATTTAATGTTATGAAAAAGCGCATATAGGTAAATCTATAATTGTCATTAATTAGTCAATTCATTAAACTTGTAACTCATTTTTTCATATACTCTTTCAAGATAAAATAATTTATAGTGTAAGACAATTTTCTGACATGTGTAGGATAAATTTTAGTATGTATAAGATAAATTTTAAAATGTGTCGGGTAAATTTACATGTGTGTAGGGTAAATTTCGGTATTGTAAGACGTATGTACATATATACATATATATGTGTATATGTACATATACATATATATGTGTATATGTACATATATATGTGTATATGTACATATATATATATGTATATATACACATATATATGTATATATGTACATATATATATATACCAGTGGCGGATCTAGAAAACGTTCATAGGGGTAACGTTCCAAAATTTACACTATCACCGGAGCACCAAGGGGTAGCGGAGGCTACCCCTGATCATAAGGTGCATCCGCCCCTATATATCAGGGTTGCTACAACTGCAACAAGATTAAATTTTTACCTTTCTAATATAATATAACAAAACTATACTTGAATGAAAATTTTATAATTTAATTTTTTAAAAGATAAAATTACATATAAAGGTTATCAAGGTTACAAAAACCAATAAATAAAGTTCACATTTTACCTCTATAAATAATATGTAAATATAACGTTAGTTACGCATTATGCGGTTGGTAGATAAGAGTATTTTTTGGTTTTTATATTTAGAGATTTTTTTTAATCCTTTTATATAGGGCCATTTTCGTCATTTCTCACTAAAGGTGGTTGCTATAGTTAGGTTTATATATAAAAGGGCATAGTTGGAGCTGCCTAACAGTAAGTGAATCAAACTTCACAGTTTTCCTCTCTCTTCACATTCATACAAGAAGTCTTCATTCCTTCAACTCTCTCTGGTAAGTAATGAGGTGTATGACCTTCATATCACCCTTCTTTTGCTTGTCACAACTACAAAAGAGGGTATTTACAACATATTTACGTCGGTTTTATCCGTCATTAATAGCCAATTCTCTAGTATAAGTGTGTTAACATAAGTTTGAGAAATGTTTTTTCCTTAAATCTTTGATAAGGTTTAATATATGTGTGCATGTATTCTTTAATAATTATGTCATGATCATATATACATATATACATGTGTGTGTATATGTATATGTATGTATTATTACAAGAGGAAAGATTGTAAACAACTTGAAGATGCATTAAAAAAAACATATACAAACACCTTTTGTTTCCCTTATGGTTTAGAGTTCACATGCTATTGCATTTCTATGTCATGTGACATATATGTATATGTATATTTTTTTATGATAACCAACTAGGGAACATATGGATAAACCGAATTCGAGTTTAGGGTTATGGAGAACACAATCCGACCAACTTGCCCAAATGTCAAGTGACACCTCTAGAGGTGGAGGTGGTGGTGGTGGCAGCGGTGGTAGCGGCGGGACACATTCAAGAAAGTCTAGTAGACAAATGATGTTTGCATCGCCAGGTAGAACCGGTGGTAGTAGTAGCAAAAACACACACATTAGAAAGACAAGAAGTGCTCAAATGAAGTTTGATCTTGATGATGTTGGTAGTGGGGCCGCTTTAAGTCGAGCTTCGAGTGCTAGCTTAGGGTTTTCGTTCTCCTTCACCGGATTTACTATGCCTCCAGATGAGATTGCAGATTCAAGACCTTTCAGTGATGATGATATACGTAAGTATTCTCAACTCTTTGATTCATCCCACTTTCATTTCTCGAAAATTACTTGAGTAGCAAGTAATGTTGCCACTTGCACCATAACTTCCATTGCATAATGCTATAAGAGTATGGGCATCATGCATTTAGTGGCGGTCCCATAGTTTGTGTTCAGTGAATGAGTATCAAACGAGTGTCGAATATGTATATTGCACATAAATAAAAACGAGCGTTAGATAATATATAAATATAAGTTGATAGAAACTTTTTTTTGCGTGACACCAGTGTTGCGTATGTAGTAGCGCGAAATGAACATGAAGTTAATAACTTTGCAAGATGGTCACATACTCATTACTCACATGATCAAAGCTTTTTGTTGGCAAAAAGGCAATAAACAAGAAGCAGCTGAAAAGTGGCTCAAAAGAAAGAAAATGAAACACTAAACTTATAAAGTTATATTTGCTATTTTTATTTTTTAAAGAGCAAGTAATTGTCGTCATTATACAACTGTATCCAGCTAGTAGTTGACAGGCCCAAACTATACTTAGGTGTCAAACAGAAATGGGCCCCCATTTACCTATAAAGTGGACCATATGGGCCCACTATCTATCTGCATAATCTTAGAGCAAATGGGTGCCTTGATCATCTTTTAGCAGTTACTTTCTCCTGGTCCCCAACATGCATAATTATTATCATCATGCATCCATTTGTAAGCTAAAAAACAGACTAAACTTTTGAAAATTTTGGATCAAAACTTTGATTCTTTTATTCTTTGTTGTCTCGGTTTTGTGGGTCCCACGTCTATTTATTGTAACCGCGAAAATGAAAAAAATTTGCATGTGCCAATAATGGACTTAGAGTTGAGAATTCGTGACAAAATGATGACAGGATTTAGAATTTTAGAACATGAATCTGTTGCAAACGAATGATGTTAATATGCTTCTAACAGCCGAAGACATTGAAGCTGGAACGCGTAGGAAGTTTCAGACAGAACCCACCTTGCCAATATATCTAAAGGTATCAAACTTTAAAGGAACATCGAAACCGCCATAAAAATGGAGGTTTATCTATGAGATTAACACGACGAGGTCATGGAACAGGTTTAGCAGTCTTGTGCATAGTCTCATAATATTATGGCATTCATGTACAAGACTAATTTAATATAGTAAGATATAAAAATAATAAAAACTTGAGAAAATGAAAAATGTCACAAAAATATATTTTTTTCCGTGACATGCAGTTTACAGAAGTGACATACAAGATAGTTATTAAAGGAATGACATCTACTGTGGAGAAGGATATTCTGAATGGTATAAGTGGTGCAGTGAATCCTGGGGAGGTTTTGGCATTAATGGGGCCTTCGGGAAGTGGAAAGACTACGCTGCTCAGTTTACTTGGCGGCAGGTTAACAGATCCGGCCCCCGGGGGATCAATCACTTACAACGAAAAGCCGTACTCCAAGTTTCTAAAGAGCAGGTTTGTGTGTTTTGTTTTTAAGATTCTTGACCGTACTCCATATTCTTGTGTTTAGATGTGCCAATACTAAGTTAGGGTGGCGCTAAACCATTTTGACCCGTTTTAAGTTAACAAAGTTGCCCGTTTTGACCCATTTGAGTAGACCCAAGTTGACCTGTTGACTAATTTGAGTCGACCAAATTAACCCATATGTTATTTTTTCCTCAAATAAAGCAGTTGTTCAAGGAATGAGTCATGATTGCCACCTTCTATTAATAACAAATGTTCGTGCAGGATCGGGTTTGTGACTCAAGACGATATCTTGTTTCCCCATCTAACGGTGAAGGAAACATTAACATATGCAGCTCTTCTACGACTACCAAAGAAGTTAACCAAACAAGAGAAAGAAAAACGAGCAGCCGATGTCATTTGCGAACTAGGATTAGAGAGGTAAAGTTTTGTGAAAAAATTTAAGTATGTTAAAATAGTTAAAAGTACACCATACTAACCATATTATAGTTTGACTTCACAACTTAAACAGATGTCAAGATACAATGATAGGAGGCACTTTTGTTCGGGGCGTTTCGGGAGGGGAGAGAAAACGTGTTTGTATTGGACTCGAAATAATAATCAATCCTTCCCTCTTGTTCCTTGACGAACCGACATCCGGCTTGGACTCCACAACTGCTTTGAGAATCATTGAACTATTGCAAGACATAGCTGAGGTATGCTTGTGCAGTCAAACGAGCCAGTGCGGTTGAGTTGACCCACAAACACTTTTTCTATCCACTTAAAAAAATTTTGTAAAAATTACTTTGTCAAACACTTTCATATCAACAAATTCATAACTATACGGGTCAAAATTGTCACCTCTATGAGACTCAAAACACTTAACATAACCTGAATACTTAAATCGCATAATCTCTAATTTTTATATACTAATTACAGACAGAGAAGACTGTGATCACCACGATTCACCAGCCATCGAGCCGACTTTTCCACAAATTTGATAAACTAATCCTACTTAGCAAAGGGAGCTTACTTTATTTCGGGAAAGCATCCGAAGCCATGGTATACTTTTCATCAATAGGATGTTCTCCATTAATTTCCATGAATCCCGCAGAGTTTTTGCTGGATCTCGCAAATGGAAACATGAATGATGTTTCGGTACCATCAGAGTTAGAGGACCGGGTAGGCGATTCACAAGGAGAAATGAAAAATGGAAAACCCGCTCCATCGGTTGTATATGATGTAAGTAACATATCATCAACTTTCCTGCACCCGCTCAGTAGGGTATTGCTGGGGCCCCGTGAGTTTTCCATAACAGATTCTCATGGTTAAAAAGAAAAAGAGTAAATTGCCATTTTCGTCGTTGAGGTTTAGCCACTTTTGCTACTTTCATCCAAAGGTTTGTTTTTTCGCATCTGGGTTCTTGTGGCTTCAAAATCTTCTCGTTTTTGTCCCTAAGGTTTGGAAATTTATTGCGACTTTCGTCCCTCGAGGTTTGGCCCTCAGAGACGAAAATGACAAGATTTTGAAACCATAAGAACCCAGATGCAGTAAAACAAACCTTAGGATGGAAGTCGCAAAAGGGGCCAAACCTCAGGGACGAAAATGACAATCTACTCAAAAAAAAAATATAACATAACACAAGATAACATTATACTAAATGATACATATTCAGGTTTTGAATGAAATAAAGATTTTGAATTTTACTTGCAGTATTTAGTGGAGGCGTACGAGACACGAGTGGCTGAAGAAACAAAGAAACAGCTTATGATTCCGGCACCACTCGATGAAGATCTTAAGTCAAACGTTGAGTCAAAGAAGCGTGAATGGGGAGCAAGCTGGAGACAGCAGTACTCGATATTGTTTCACAGAGGACTTAAGGAAAGAAAACATGATTATTTTAGTTGGTTAAGAATCACACAAGTTCTTGTAACCGCAGTTATCTTAGGACTTTTATGGTGGCAATCAGAAGTTCACAGCCCTAAAGACCTTGATAATCAAGTAAGAAATATACATAAAAAAGTTAAAAAAATATCAATATGGAATGAATGATAATCATAAGTCTATGATCTCATTTGCAGGCAGGATTGTTGTTCTTCATTGCGGTATTTTGGGCATTTTTTTCCGGTTTTCACAGCAATCTTCACATTCCCACAAGAACGCGCAATGTTAAACAAGGAAAGAGCAGCAGATATGTATAGATTAAGCGCATATTTTATGGCGAGAACAACAAGTGACCTTCCACTTGATCTGTTTCTCCCAATGCTTTTTCTCCTTGTTGTTTATTTCATGGCAGGCTTGAGATTAACCGCCGATTCGTTTTTCTTAACCATGATTATTGTCTTCCTATGCATTGTTGCAGCTCAGGTATGCCGTTTGTTCAACCATGAGTCTAATATAATAAGTTGGTTTATTAACTGAAAAACAAACATGGCAGGGACTTGGGCTAGCTATTGGTGCTACGTTGACCGACTTGAAGAAAGCAACGACTTTGGCTTCTGTAACTGTAATGGCCTTCATGTTGGCTGGTGGTTATTTCGTGAAGGTAAGCATACAAAATCTAAAAACAAACTAATTAAGATAAAAAGAGTAAAATGTCTTTTTCGTCCCTGAGGTTTGGCCACTTTTGCAACTTTCGTTCAAAGGTTTGTTTTCATCCAAAAAAGTTTGAAATCTTGCCATTTTCATCCCTGGGGGCCAAATTTTGAGAGACGAAAGTCGCAATGAATTGCCAAATGTCAAGGATAAAAATGGTAAAAAAAAAAAGCTTACATGGTCAACGGTTAACATGGTGTTCGCAGGGCCCGCGAGTTTTTCTAATGGGTTCTCGTGTCAACCAAAAACAGAGAAAAAAATCTGAACTAAGATGGTGCTATTTTGCAGGATGTTCCAATATTCATTGCATGGTTACGTTACTTGTCGTTCAATTATCACACATACAGATTACTTCTCAAAGTGCAGTATGAAACTATAAGTCCGGTAATTGATGGGATAAAACTAGACACTGGTTTGAAGGAAGCTACTGCACTGGGAATTATGGTATTCGGATACCGTCTTTTGGCATACCTTTCTTTGAGGAGAATGAAGATTCGTTGACTATCGTGATGGTCAACTGTCTAGCATACATTTTTTTCATTTCATACCAATGGAAAAGGTAACATAGTGGACAAGTTTTGAAGTATGGAGTGAATGAAATCTCTGCTGTGAAGTTTTGAAATCACAATCCAGCAGAATGTAACATAATGAATTTACAAGTTTACTTGCGATTGGTTGTTAGGATGTAACCAAGAGATTAATGAATTTAATGTTGTTGGTCATTGTGTATATTACATTAAGACAAGTAGTCTGTGTGAATGTATTAAAAACCAGTTTGACATATATAGCTGAGAAATAGTAACATATTATAGTTCTTTTTTTATAATTTGTTACTATTTGATAATAACAAAAACAGACACACCATAACGGTAACTACCAAGGTCTTAAACTAAATATATCGAAACCAAGTTTTGTTTAATGCAAGATTCTTGAAGAAAAATTCTAAAAAAAGTAAGTAAGAAGCAACTTTAGCACCAACTTGGTTCGATCCACACAAGAGGGCAGAGAATATATTTTGTTCCTAGGAAATCCCCGAAACTTTCTTCATCAACCTTTTTGCCATCGAACGTGTGATACCTGCATGTTTCAAGAGAATAGAACACTATTTTCCCGTTCTTGGAGTGTAAATGTGGAAAGTAGATTTTGTTCTCCTTTCTAGTGTTTTCGCTTCCATGCAAAAACACGTTGCACCACAAATATATATCATACGCCTTCCTAAACCATCTATTTTCTCCCATTCTTGTGTTGTCTTGTTCAGCTTGAACACCTCAACTGATTCTCCTTACTTGTCCATCCGGACTAGTAAAAGACGATGTTCGTCACACTTCACTAGAAAACATTGTGCATCTGAAGGACAACCTCTTGGAGCTTCGGCTACAACTTTCCAAAAGCTACCTTCTATCTCCATTAACCTATAAACATCAAGTCTCCCAGGAAGTTGGTGGTGCTGAGAAACAACTACTTCTTACGGAACCGGTGAATGGACACTTGCGGATATCATTTGCGAAGGGGTTAAACAACATCATACTTACAGGGTCATGCGATAGATTATAAACCAGCAACCAACCATATCTGGAACAACGTATTTGCATATCGCCGATCAACTCTTGAGGTGTTTTCATATAGTACTTGTCACCAAACATCGGATCTGTAAAAGTAATGATGCCTTGATATGGGTCAAACACCATCAGCCATGGTGAAGGTAGTGAGTATGTCTGCAATCTCCTTAGTGATGTTTCGTCACGCCATCGAATCACAGGTGCCGCTAAATGACATTGTTTGCATGTAGCACGAAAGTTGAGATATTCGACACCAACACAAAGCTCCATAATCTTCTTTCAAAACATCAATAGAGATATTAGAAAGGGGTGAATACCTTGTGCTATTAATATCAACAAGCTTGTCATCCCTAGCCATGATCTCGTCTTCCTTGTCTTCTTCAGCTCTACACAAGAAATGATTGATTGTTAAGACCATATTCTAGTGTTAGCTAGCAATAAAACATGTAAGCGTGCGCGCGCACACACACACCACACACATATATATACCTGCATTCCCACAGGGGCACATGGTTTGTCGGCACTAAACAAGGCATAGGAGATAGGGAGACGGTGTTATCTTTGAAGTTGTAGGAGGATACTACTTTGCCCATTTTGCCAAAAATGTTAATATAACTGCCTGACTCTGAGGAAGTCGTAGGTCTGTAAAATAACCAGCCAGGATGTGACAGATCAACGAAAAATATAGTGTCAATGAGGTCTTCTGGTTTTTCTGAAACCATACTAGTAATGTCTAGTTTTAACAAATGTACGTCAGTAAACGTTCTCATTGCTTCCGAAAGAACACCTACTTCAACGTTGAAAAGTTCTGTACATCCCTTCAGAATAGCCCCTATGCTGAAACGACCTTTGCAGAGCGTATCATAAGGGACATTTACAAATGGAAATAGAGTTATCACAACTTATTCATCCTTAACCACAATATCAACTTGTATGAGAGCACCATAAAAGCGACTGCTATTTAAGGCATATACTTTGCCGTTGCAACAAGTTAAGGATTTTAAGAAACCGTTTTCACCGGTTATGCTCTTGAGCTGTTTAGCATATGTCATTTCCGTCCATCTTAACCTCTTTCTTTTACGGTCTAGCCGAAAAAAAACAAAGGTACGTTGTTCGGCTCTGGTTAACAGGAAGAGTGAACCGGTTTCATCTGGAGGGGACGGCAAACAACAATCTCCACCGATCGATTCAGAATCTCCGTCTTTCGAAACCAAAGGGGGAAGACGTATGGTCTTATGAGTTGTTGGGTTCCAAAGAAACCACATGATATTGTTCCGATGGCTAGAGAGAGTCACCCAGCCATGGAAACACCCTCGGATACGTCTGCCCATCAATACAGGGATTCGCCATGGATACCAAGACAGCGGGTCCATCATGTTATAGCGAATCTTGTCTACGTCGTTTTCAGATAGAGCAAGCTGCAGCCACGGATATTTTGCAACTAAGGGAAGCAATCGGTCACATACTAAACAAGAAGAGATCTGCAGCTTCTGTTCCATCTATATTTTCATTAAAGATTTAAAATCAGCATCTAATTTTTTTTTATCAAAACATAGAACATTGGATGATAGCAAAATGATCATTTTTATCAAAAATAGATGCTTCCTATGCATGGTTTGTTATTAAAATGTAAGGAAAGATTGATATGTTCCTCAAATTTTTAAAAACAAGTCATGCATAGATACTAATAAAATCTTTAGCAGCAGCCCCAATTGACACAGAATCTGTTCAAAAGACTTATCTAAATCAAAATTATAAGAGCAAATCATTTGATCATACCATGAATTTTATTTGAGAAAGGCGGAAAAATTATTAGAAAAAACAAGAATAGCAAGATGTTAGATATATAAACTTAGAAATATGTTTCAAAAACTAAAAGTACACCAAAAATTATAAATCAAATGGTTGGGATTTCACCATGTTTTTTAACATAATATATTATTACCATGAACTTGAACTTAAAATATAACTCTACTTCAAACTCACTGGATAACCTATCAATCCTTCAAAATTTAATAAAATGAGAGGGGCTCATTGCCAGAACTGAACTTACAGATGAAAAGATGAGAGGTATTCTTTGCAGGGAAGGAGATTTTTAGATAAATGGTGGTTTTGTCATTTGACTTTATAAATGTGTTAAGCCTTTTATTTCATTCTTTAATGTTACAATCAACCTTTTTATGGGTCCAACTTTAATGTTGTAAATCACTGAATTACTAATTATGAATCGTAAAACAGTTATGACTTTTTTTAGTAATGTGAGATTTGACATAAATGCAAATGTAAAATATTGATTACAAATGATTTGGTTTTAATAATACAAAAATATAAAAAGTTTGAAATAGGAAATTACATAATGTAAATCTTAATAATCTTAAATAAGAAATTAATTTATTCATATTAAGTTAATTAACAAAATTCTAAAACTTAAAAATAAATTTGAAAGGAAAAATTGAACTATTAAGTTTCAAAACTTAATTTTTAGTTATATACACCCTTAACTAAAATAAGCCAGGGTTACTTCTACAAACTAAAATTTCTTTCTGATTTTAAAAATTATTTTGAAACTTCTTTCTGATTTTGAAAATTACATTAACTTAATTAACAAAATTCTAAAACTTAAAAATAAATTTGAAAGGAAAACTTGAACTATTAAGTTTCAAAACTTTTTTTTAGTTATATACACCGTTAATTAAAATAAGCCAGGGTTACTTCTACAAACTAAAACTTTTTTCTGATTTTTAAAAATTATTTTTAAAATTACAATGAGTTTTCAAAAACTATTAGACCGTATATCACATTCTATGGAAGACTTAGACGTTTGAGTTTTCATCGTTTCATTGTTTAGTACATAGTATATAGTACAGGGGCGGAGCTAGTTATTAGAAGGGGTAGCATGGGCTACCTCTCAACCCTGTCTCCGTACCGTTTTCGTAGGGGAAAAGAATAATCAATTCCAGTTTTATACAAAGGATACCTCTGATCCCCAAAAACATTAAATTGGGATGCCCCTAAGTTTTTGGGCTAGCTCCGCCACTGATATGATATACATATGCAAGTCTTTTGGTGTATGTTTATCTGATTTGTAATCGTGCATATTCATAAGCCGTTAGTTATACTGGTACGTTTGTTTGTTTTGTTTTAACATTCATGAGCCAAGCCATGCTCCACTCTGGGAATCCACTAATAAGTTATGAAAGACTAAATTTTATTTACAGTTTTAAGAAAACTCAACTTTTATTATAATTTTAAAAAACAAGCCACAGATAGAGCAAAGAACAACGTTAAACTGAATTGACTTGCAATCTACTTAGAGGCTTATACAGCTTGAATTATATGAAAAAATCAAACAGGTAGAGCTTGTGAGCATGGTCCATTGCGTTATAGAAAAATCAATGGTTGTTTACCGCTCAACATAGCGATTTAGAAGCTAAAAAAAGACTCAAATTTTATCAAATATTTAAGCACATGCAAATAAGCAGTGTGACAATGGCTAATAGCAAAAGAAGCCAGTGACTTGAGTTTTTTTTATTAAATTTTCAAAAAGCCCACGTATTAAAAGCGAAAAAGACTCAATTTTTACTAACTTTATAAAAAAAGATAGTCTCAGATGATGTTGATCATTAGTTCATACTTATTTCCACTATGTTATAACTCTAAACTGTATAAAAAGTTGACAGCTGCTGGAAAGTTACCAAAAAACACCCCTTTAATCAGCAACCAACCATATGCGGTATAGCATATTTCGTCATAACTAATGAATTCTTGAGGTGTTTTTATAAAGTACTGTTCACCAAATATCGGATCGGTAAAAGTGACAACGCCTCGATGTTTGTCAAACACCATTAGCCATGGTGAAACTGCCGAATAATTATGCAATCTCATTAATGATGTTGCACTTCTCCATCGAATCATAGGCGCTCCTAATTGACATTGTTTGCATGTAGCACGAAAGTTGAGATACTCGACGTCAACACAATGCTCCATAATCAACATCAGTACATCAAATGATATTAAGAAGGCGTGGCTTCCTAATACTTTTAACCAGCTCGTCATCTCTAACTGATCTTACCATGATCTCGTCTTCCTTGACCTCTTGTATTTTAGCTTCAGTTTGTAACCTACACAACAATGGTTATTCTTGTGCTAGCAATTCATAGGGCATGGACGCCTTTTTTAATAGTATTGAGATCGCTTTCAGATTAAATTATTTTATTGGCACTCATGAAATTCAATAGAATAATTCAAAGAGAAGCACAAATCGATATGCAAGTTATGTTATGAAAAAACCATAAGTGAATTAAACTAATGATCGCCCCCTTGGAACCATTCATGGTCTAGGTAACGAGTGTGTACTCTACACCTACTAATTAACTCGTATCAATATTTATCAGATTAATTTTTCTTTGGCTTTAAATAAATACGGATTAACCAAAATGGCTTGATAACACGAAAATCACCAATGATAAAACAACACATACCTGCAATCCCACAATGACACTGACGCATGATGTTTTGTGGACACTAAACAAGGTGTAGAAGATAGCGAGACGGTCTTATCCTTGACGTTGTACGAGTACATTACTTTGCCCAGATTGCGAAGAAAGTGAATATAGCACCCTAACTTTGAGGTAACTGTCGGTCTGTAAAATGTCGAGCAACCATGAGTCAGATCCACAAAAAATACAGCGTCGTCATCAAGGTCTTTCATTCTTTCCCGTATCGTATCTGCAGTCATGTCTACTTTCCACAGAAGCACATCACTAACTGAATTCGGTTCCGCATTATTAAAAGCTACTCTTTAAGTATAACACTTCTGCCAATCCTTTTGCAATAGGCCTTAAGCACAAACAACCATCAATGAGGCTAGGAAAAGGGATTTTTGCAAATGGCAATAGGTTTATCACAACTTCTTCATCCTTAACCATAATGTTAACCAGTGGCGGATCTAGAAAATCTTCGTAGGGATAACGTTTTATAGAAAAGGGGTAACGAAATCGAAAAAACGTCAAATTTTTTCCAAAATTTACACTACGCCGGAGCGCCAAGGGATAGTGGAGGCTACCCCTTCCTCTAAGGTAGGTCCGCCCCTGATGTTAACCTGTATTACCAAATCATATACACAACCATTACAACAAGTTAGGCAACGTAGGAAACCGTAGCCACCGGTTATTCCATTGAGTTGTTCAGCATCTGTCCTCTCTGTCCATCTTAACCTCTTTCGTTTACAATCTAGCCGACATAAAACACCCCGGATACGTCTCCCAGTCAGCTCAGGGATTCGCCATCGAAAATAAGACTTTGGGTCGTTTATGTTATAGAAAATCTGGTCTCCGGTGCAGTCTTCTTCGGCTTGAGCAACCAGCCATGCATGTTTGCCAGATCATGGAGGCAATGTAGTAGTATATACTAAAGGAGAAGAAATCTGATTCTGGTCCACCTAAGATGTTCATAATAATATATTTAATACCTTATCATTGCAAATGTATATGTTTTTATATAATAAGTTACACACTACCCTATTATCAAAATTTCAAAAAGTGCAGATAACTTCAGTGATCCTTAGCAAATACTATGAATTGAAACTTAAAAAGTTTGATCAAACTTTACAGCCATAACTTCAAACCATGAAGGAAAGGAAAGTCGGTAGATCACTATTAGTCGATCAAAATCTAAGAATTTCTTTTTAGTTATATATAGTATAGTGTTTAAATTGGTATGTAAAGTTTAAAGTGGTAATCCACAGGGATGACCACGGTACCCGTTCAATACCAATTAATAGAAAAAGTGGGTGGCGGTACTGAATATATCGGCTCGGTACTAATAGGTACTTACCGATGTTTTACCTGGCTACCGTACCGGTACGGA
Source organism: Scalesia atractyloides (assembly GCA_947069175.1). Lineage (NCBI taxonomy): Eukaryota > Viridiplantae > Streptophyta > Magnoliopsida > Asterales > Asteraceae > Scalesia > Scalesia atractyloides. The sequence goes on along the minus strand of CAMTDV010000022.1, from coordinate 83,679,648 downwards.
AAAACAGGGAAAGTGGGTACAGGTACCAAATATACCCGGTACAGTACCAGTTCGGTACCGGTTTGGTACCGATTAGGGATGTTCATGAGCCGAGCCGGGCTAGGCAAAGCTCGGGCTCGGCTCGATTATAAACTGAGCCGGTTCGGCTCGGATTTAAAACCGGGCTGCAAATCTAAGCTTAGGCTCGGCTGGGCTTTGTTTGGCTCGAATTCAAAATGAAAAATGAATACATATCTCTCAAAGTTCAATAGCCTAAAATATTATTCATTGCTTAAAAGAGCATAGCCAAAATGAGTTCAACCTTATACATGACAAGCAAAATCAAGTCCAACAACGCAAAATAAGATTCAAATTTCAACGAATCACAATATAAGTTTATTAGCATGTTAATCCACTTTCAAATATGATATAGGTATACAATTACTCATAAATACATGTAAATAATAATCAGTTTTTTATAATATATTATAAAGTATATAAAAATAAAATACATTAAAAGTAAAATAAACCGAGCTAAGCCGAGCCGAGCTAAAAAGCGAGCCAAACCGAGCCAATTTGGCTCGTTACGAGCCGAGCTAGGCTCACTTTCTTACCAAGCCGAGCCGGCTCGACTCCGTTTCAAAACGAGCCATATCGAGCGAGCTTATTCAGAGCTAAATCCGAACGAGCTCCAAAACACGAGCTTTTTAGACAGCCCTATTACCGATACCCGGCCAAATGCTCATCCCTATTAATGCAACCATAGGAACGCACTTTTCATGACAAACATGATGTACGATCCGATTAGGATACAACTGGGCTTACGATCCAGTTAGAGTGAAATTGGGCCTGTGATCCAATCAGAATATAACTGAGCTTGTCTGCATGTGGGCTTGTTCTAGAGTTTATTCAACGATATCTAATCTAAATATTAACAAAACACAATTAATGTCACCTTCAATCTCTTCTTCAACCTCTTAAATTTACTTTTTAATTTCTTTAAAAACAATTTTATTATTATTAATTATTATTATTTACTGTAAGTTATTTTAAAGTTTATTTTTAATTTATTGAAATATAATTTTGTTATCATTATCCTTACTATCATTACTACTTTTAACAATTTTAATTTTTATGATCTCACTGTTTAACTTTAATTAATACTAATATTAAAACATCTTTCTAATAATATTATTATATCCTTTAACCATGTGATAGTGATTATATAAAAGTTTATGATTTATAGTTAAATGTCATTTTTGTCCCTGTGGTAACCCTGTTATTTTGCCAGTTTAGTCCAAAGATTTTATTTTCGCATGTGGGTCCAAAAAGATTTCACTATTGTCATTTAGTCCACTGGGTTAACTTCATTCATTTTTTTTCGTTAACAAGAAGGGCAATTCAGTCATTTTATATGGCCGAATTGCCATTCTAGTTAACAGAATTACATATAAAATGACCGAATTACCCTTCTCGTTAACAGAAAAAATGGATGAAGTTAACCTAGTGGACCAAAATGGCGACGGTGAAACCTTTTTCGACCCACATGCGAAAAGTGAAATCTTTGGACTAAACTGACAAAATGATCCAAACCACAGGACTAAAATGGCATTTAACTTTATTTTTTATATTTAACCCATGCAATACACGGTATATAACACCTATAAATTAAACTAGTAGTAAAACGCATGTGCAAATACGGGTGGTTTTTAGAAATTCATGCATAACATATTTCAATAAAAAGTATAGATATTGTAATTTTTAGTTAAGTTTTTCATTTGATTAATATTAAAATAGTCAGGAGTTATTCTCACAAATCTTGTGTGTTGATCCATTTGAATTATGATTTACAACTAAAAAAATAATCAGTCTAAACAAATAATCAAAAGTAGTCACTACCTTTTGTAACATCCGTCAAAAACGGATTTACCAAACCCGCTCCGTTTATTAACCGAACAATCAGTTAAAAATTTCGTTGCGAATTTAATGCCCAAAATAATTTTAAACGATACATAATTAATTATATTATTGGAATATATAAATTGTTTTTGAAAAACTGTTAAAAATAAGAAAATAAAAATAATATGTTTCTGCCGGGTTTCGAACCCGGGTCAGTCAACCGGTTCAGTAACTTAACGCATACACACTCAACCACTGCGCCACTCATGCTTCTTGTTAATTATTAGAATCATTTAATTCATAACATGTGTTTTTCCGAATTCAAAACCGGCGCCCAAATTTCAGTCATCGGAAATCCCGGCGATCTCGCGAGATTGGACGGTTTCTTCAAGTCTTAACGTAAACATTTACTAGGACATCGGTTATAACTGACGCCTGAGTCCGCGACACAAACTATAACCGCCGGAAAACGTAATGACTTTGAATCAAGTCGGAAATTGGACCAAGTTCATCGATAACCTGCCTTATAAATACCCCCTCGAACCTCTGCTAGCTTTTTCGCTCAAAACCCCACTTTTACCCGACGTAAATCCATTCGCCGGAAAACTTCTGTACCTCGCCGGAAAACCGAACCCTTCACTTCTAAGCCTTACTAAACCCCCTGAGCTTATACCGAAGTCACCCACATCCTTTTCAAGCTTTCGGAAGACTCTCTGCTGCAAGACACACGTCGCCGGAAGTGTTTGCTGTCACCGGAGTTTCGCCTGAGAAACAGAGGAGTCCAGTCGGTATACCTTACGCTTAATCCTTCATTCTTTTTATTTAATCTCACATGTAATTAACCATCAGACACTAACGAACATGATTTAATCATCGAACCAGTCGGACTTCCGATTCTGGTTAAAACTGACGAAGAAGACGAAGTTTATGTAACATATAAGTATAATTAAAATCAAGTTATAACTCGGGTTAGACACACAGTCCAGCGGTGGACTGTGTGCACAATAAAAACGTAAACGTCTCGAGTTCGAATCTTGTCCCACGCATGCTGCCTTAATAAAAATGTTTTTTTTGGTTAACCGAACCGAGTCACCGCTGTATATGTTAAGTATAATAATAACCGGAATAATAACCAAGATAGACACACAGTCCAGTGGTGGACTGTGTGTATGTTTAAATCACAGGACACGAGTTCGAGTCCGGGCTACCGCACCGGCCCGGATAATTATTAAACTTTTTATTTAAGTCAGAAATGAAAATACTTAGTTTGTATTTAAGTATAATAAAAATCAGTTTAGTTAACAAGTTGGACACACTGGACTGTGTGTTAGCATAAACCACAGGTCCCGGGTTCGAGACCTGTGGAGCGCACCGAGTCTTGGATTAAAATCGTTTTTAAAAAAATAAAGGATTTTCTGATTAATCTAATTAATATATAAATATAATTAAAAACAGAAATATTTCGGGTTAGACACGTAGCTCAGTTGGTAGAGCTGCGTGCACGCGTACGGGAGGTCTCGGGTTCGAGCCTCACTCAGCGCACACTTACACGCATACGAACCGGTCAAACAGTCAAGGTCAACGGTCAACGGTCAAAAAAAGTCAACTTTTTTTTATTATTTTTATTTATTTATTTTAATAAAAATCAATTAAAAATACGTAAAAATAACATTTTTAAGGTTAGAAAATAGCCTTAAACTCACAAAAATACACCCAACAATCCTACTAAAATGGATTAATAAAATCCGTTTACTTACCGAACCATAATACTATTTATCTAGGTTAATTTCACTCGTGGTTTAAAACCACTTCGCGTGCATTCAACATCATCAACCGAACGCACCCACTGTGAGTGAATCTTACAACTCCCCCTTTTTAATTACACGTTTTGGGGTGTGTCATGTGTCACAAAATAATTAACTCGTTTATTTAAACTTGTGCCAAACCATATCGTGATCTAAACTTAGATTGTTTATATTGTTGTGATTATGTATTTCATTTTGTCAACTTATATGAAATTCATTCATTAAGCCCATCAGTTCCTCGTGGGAGACGAGTTGAGCAACGCGTGCCTCAAAACCAATCCATTATTGTTCATGTGTGTATTATTGAGTTTATATTATTTGTAGTATGTCTTTCATATTATCATGTTTATGCAATTCATTCATTAGGCCCATCAGTTCCTCGTGAGAGACGAGTTGAGCAACGCGTGCCTCTAAACGATCCATTATTGTTCATGTGTGTATTGTTTAATATTAAATTGATTTATGAATAAGTTTACATCTATTTTTACTCATGTGTGGTTGTGCACTTTATTTCATAATCAATTAAATAAACTTGTTCAAATGTTTTCCATAGGATTCACTCGCCAACTTTTTGTTGATCCAAAAACCCTTTTACACATGATACAGGTGAACAGGATGAAGCGAAGAAAACATAGGAAATGCCTTAGAAGAAAACAAAGAAGCTTAGATTGATGCTTAGGTCATGATGTAATTATGTTTGTAAATTTCCATTAAATTGTATTAATGAATATGGAACGTTAAAATAAATGTCATGAGCTTTGATGATAACCCAATCATGCCCCGATCACCTTTTCCACTGCGGGTCGGGGTGTGACAGATTGGTATCAGAGCCATGACTATAGGGATATAGGATAGGTTATTAGACCCTTAGAGCCTATACTTTAGTCTGCCTAAATTTTAATTGATTAGGTGGTTACATACAAACTTGTGATATTTATTTGTTTCATATTTGTTTATACTTACAGTCAAACATACATACTTATATACATATTCATTATACATATATCAATGTTCATATATTCAATTTATTTTCATACTCTCATTATTCAAAGATTTTGTTGCAATTTTCAAATCTCATCAAAGTAAGTTCTGCGACGGGCATGTAGTAACTGGAAGGGTACAAGTACCGGTAGTTGGAACGTCCTGTCCAGGTTGGCATTCGTATAAATCCAATATAACGGACCAGTTTGCCTACCTGGGGACCAACGATGAGAGTACGAAGGACCTATTAGGCCAAAGCATGCCACACCAAACGTCGTTTGAACTAACCCCACTTTGAGGTGTCACCGTGTCTACACCTGGACACATTCCGAATATCACATGTTGTATACATATTTCTCGATTTTCTCCGGGTTTTAGTGTACGCAACCAGGCAAACCCATGCGAACCATATGAAAAACCCGGTATTCATGGGGGCCCACATGATTACGAAGGTGAAGTATGGCGGCATGTAGGGCCTAATGGCGAGCAAAGCCCAAGACATCCTATGGATGTAGTAGATTTATTTTTCTATAATTATTTTATGAATGTTCATTCCTGAATGCGACCCATGATCCCAAAAGCATCCAACTCATACTCTTGACATGTATTCCTTGTAGATGTCTTCTAACCACGCACGTAGGAAGATGAGAGCAGGAAAAGCCCGCGAACGCATGGCTGCCCTAATCGCTCAACAAATGGCTGCCGTAATACCTAACATTGTAATCCAAGTACAACAAGCACTTACCGCTAATCCTGTCAATCAAGAAAACCAAAACATTATCAACTCTCCCCCAAATACCACTAAATGCACCTACAAACATTTCAAATCATGCGACCCTCCGAAATACAAAGGGACTGAAGGCGTCACCGCTCTCCTCCATTGGTTTGAAGAAATGGAGAACACCTTTCTAAATTGCGATTGCCCCGATGATCGCAAAGTGCGTTATGCTACTGGTCGTTTATATGGAATAGCACTTACTTGGTGGAATACAGAGAAGGCCAAACGAGGTGTTGAAGATGTTATGACTTTAACTTGGAATGAATTGAAGGAAATCATGACCAGACCATTTTGCCCAAGGAGCGAAATCAAGAAATTAGAAGATGATTTTATTCGTTGAAGCAAAAGGAAGGAGACCACACCACATACAACAAAAGATTCCTCGAGTTACATCAAATGGTTCCCAACATGTTCACTCCCCTCTACCGTTTGATCGAGCACTACATTCGTGGTCTTCCGTCAAAGATTCAAGACTCTGTAATAAGTACCTCGCCTGCAACTTTGGAAGCAGCAATGGAGCTAGCAACAACGCTCACCGAGAACCGAATCCGGAACAAAGACTTCAAGGAGGAGAAGAAGAAGGATAAAGCATCGACTGAAACCTCCGACTACACCCAAACCGAATCCCCTTCTCAACCCAATTCTAAGAGAAAAAGAGACGGGCAACTTTTCGCTGCTATCCAACGAAATCAACTAATTTCACACGCCATACCCATCCAAGCTATCCCAATCACTCAAGTGGCACCCAACTCAACTTACCCAAATAAGAAACCATATCTTGGACCTCACCCTCGATGCAGCAACTGTTTTTATCACCATCCCCTTACTCTACCTTGTCGACTATGTGCAACTTGTGGACGCTATGGTCATTTGAGCAAGGTTTGCCGCACCTTTCAAAACCAAATCTCTCCCCCTACTCAAACCATGAACCAAACCTATCAACAACCCCAATACCCCATGTTCCCATATGTTCGAGCTTGTTTCAATTGTGGCGACCCTACCCACTTTAGAAACACATGCCCTCAATTGGTTAACGTCATCAACGCTCAAGCCCAATCAAACCCAATTAACCAAGTAAACCAAGAAAACCCAACCGCTAGGCCACCAGCAAGAGGAAGAGTCTTCAACATCAACGCCAATCCTGTTGAAGATAATGACGGCCCAAACGAAGATACCCAACTAGTCCTCTTCACCGAAGATCCAGATTCGACTCCAATCGTTTAGTTTTATGTTTTTCTTTATGTTTTAGAATCACATAGAACCAATCATAACTTAAGGATAAAGCCAATGAAACTTTGACAAGAATATGGTGGATACGCCGCTGGTACTTCCTATATATAAATATTCTTGTCAAAGGATCAAAAGCATTATCTGGCGGTTATGAGAGGTTCCATGTGTAGACTGTTTGAGTAATTATTGTTTATTATTTCAGTACATGCAATTTCATAGGCCGCCGTTCCCCATTACATTATGAGCGTTGAGCATGTTCCCCATTTCATTATGAGGTTGAACCTGGCGTGCCCACATACGATCGGCTCCGTTGATTGAGCCTTGATCGCACAGACATTTTCATTTTTCAGTACATGCAATACGATCGGCTCCGTTTGATTGAGCCTTGATCGCACAGACATTTTCATTATCAGTATCTTGTGGTTGTTGTGTTTGTTGTAGAGTCACATAGAACTAATCATAACTTGCGGATAAAGTCAACGAAAATTTGACAAGAATATGGTGGATACGCCGCTGGTACTTCCTATATATAAGTATTCTTGTCAAAGGATCAGAGACATTATCAGGCGGTTATGAGAGGTTCCATGTATAGGTTGTTTGTGTGATTGTTGTTTAGATTAAATTTATTATTTTCAGTACATGCAATATGATCGGCTCCGCTTGATTGAGCCTTGATCGCACAGACATTTCATTTTCAGTACATGCAATACGATCGGCTCCATTTGATTGAGCCTTGATCGCACAGACATTTTTCATTTTCAGTATCTTGTGTTTGTTGTATTGGTTGTAGAGTCACATAGGACTAATCATAATACACTGATAAAACCAATGAAAATTTGGCAAGAATATGGTGGATACGCCGCTGGTACTTCCTATATATAAGTATTCTTGCCAAAGGATCAGAGGCATTATCAGGCGGTTATGAGAAGTTCCATGTAGGATTTAGTATTGCCCTGGGTTAAAATTTGTGTTACATTTATATCATCTCGCTATTTAAAGAAATTGGATTGTGTTCCATTTCTACATAAACTAACCTCTCCATCATAACAAACGAGAGAGGAACTGTCACCATTCAAACATATATGCTATCAGAATGTGGATTCAAATATTAGCTGTTGTGTTTATTTATGTTCTATAGTCATAGAACCAATCATAACTTACTGATAAAACCAATGAAAATTTGACAAGAATATGGTGGATACGCCGCTGGTACTTCCTATATATAAGTATTCTTGTCAAAGGATCAGAGGTATTGTTAGATGGTTATGAGAAGTTCCATGTAGGTTGTAGTATTAGAAGTTTTGCCTTAGGATATAACCATATCTTTCCAAACATATCCAAACTCTTATGCATGATATCATATTTAGCGAATCAATTCTGCTTATCAATACTTTTACAGTAGGCAACAAAAAGCGATTCCTGTAATAGGGTACTTAACCCTTACAAGGAACGTTACCGCCTCAAACAAAAACTTAAAACCTTACTTCTTCTAATCATGTAACTGTCAAACTAAACACCATCATTCTTTTAGTCAAATATATCACTATTTAAAATTTCGGGACGAAATTTCTAAAAGGCAGGGGATACTGTAACATCCGTCAAAAATGGATTTACCAAACCCGCTCCGTTTATTAACCGAACAATCAGTTAAAAATTTGTTGCGAATTTAATGCCCAAACTAATTTTAAACGATACATAATTAATTATATTATTGGAATATATAAATTGTTTTTGAAAAACTGTTAAAAATAAGAAAATAAAAATAATATGTTTCTGCCGGGATTCGAACCCGGGTCAGTCAACCGGTTCAGTAACTTAACGCACACACACTCAACCACTGCGCCACTCATGCTTCTTGTTAATTATTAGAATCATTTAATTCATAACATGTTTTTCCGAATTCAAAACCGGCGCCCAAATTTCAGTCGTCGGAAATCCCGGCGATCTCGCGAGATTGGATGGTTTCTTCAAGTCTTAACGTAAACATTTACTAGGACATCGGTTATAACTGACGCCTGAGTCCGCGACACAAACTATAACCGCCGGAAAACGTAATGACTTTGAATCAAGTCGGAAATTGGACCAAGTTCATCGATAACCTGCCTTATAAATACCCCCTCGAACCTCTGCTAGCTTTTTCGCTCAAAACCCCACTTTTACCCGACGTAAATCCATTCGCCGGAAAACTTCTGTACCTCGCCGGAAAACCGAACCCTTCACTTCTAAGCCTTACTAAACCCCTTGAGCTTATACCGAAGTCACCCACATCCTTTTCAAGCTTTCGGAAGACTCTCTGCTGCAAGACACACGTCGCCGGAAGTGTTTGCTGTCACCGGAGTTTCGCCTGAGAAACAGAGGAGTCCAGTCGGTATACCTTACGCTTAATCCTTCATTCTTTTTATTTAATCTCACATGTAATTAACCATCAGACACTAACGAACATGATTTAATCATCGAACCAGTCGGACTTCCGATTTTGGTTAAAACTGACGAAGAAGACGAAGTTTATGTAACATATAAGTATAATTAAAATCAAGTTATAACTCGGGTTAGACACACAGTCCAGCGGTGGACTGTGTGCACAATAAAAACGTAAACGTCTCGAGTTCGAATCTTGTCCCACGCATGCTGCCTTAATAAAAATGTTTTTTTTGGTTAACCGAACCGGATTCACCGCTGTATATGTTAAGTATAATAATAACCGGAATAATAACCAAGATAGACACACAGTCCAGCGGTGGACTGTGTGTATGTTTAAATCACAGGACACGAGTTCGAGTCCGGGCTACCGCACCGGCCCGGATAATTATTAAACTTTTTATTTAAGTCAGAAATGAAAATACTTAGTTTGTATTTAAGTATAATAAAAATCAGTTTAGTTAACAAGTTGGACACACTGGACTGTGTGTTAGCATAAACCACAGGTCCCGGGTTCGAGACCTGTGGAGCGCACCGAGTCTTGGATTAAAATCGTTTTTAAAAAAATAAAGGATTTTCTGATTAATCTAATTAATATATAAATATAATTAAAAACAGAAATATTTCGGGTTAGACACGTAGCTCAGTTGGTAGAGCTGCGTGCACGCGTACGGGAGGTCTCGGGTTCGAGCCTCACTCAGCGCACACTTACACGCATACGAACCGGTCAAACAGTCAAGGTCAACGGTCAACGGTCAAAAAAAGTCAACTTTTTTTATTATTTTTATTTATTTATTTTAATTAAAAATCAATTAAATATACTTAAAAATAACATTTTTAAGGTTAGAAAATAGCCTTAAACTCACAAAAATACACCCAACAATCCTACTAAAATGGATTAATAAAATCCGTTTACTTACCGAACCATAATGCTATTTATCTAGGTTAATTTCACTCGTGGTTAAAACCACTTCGCGTGCATTCAACATCATCAACCGAACGCACCCACTGTGAGTGAATCTTACAACTCCCCCTTTTTAATTACACGTTTTGGGGTGTGTCATGTGTCACAAAATAATTAACTCGTTTATTTAAACTTGTGCCAAACCATATCGTGATCTAAACTTAGATTGTTTATATTGTTGTGATTATGTATTTCATTTTGTCAACTTATATGAAATTCATTCATTAAGCCCATGAGTTCCTCGTGGGAGACGAGTTGAGCAACGCGTGCCTCAAAACCAATCCATTATTGTTCATGTGTGTATTATTGAGTTTATATTATTTGTAGTATGTCTTTCATATTATCATGTTTATGCAATTCATTCATTAGGCCCATCAGTTCCTCGTGAGAGACGAGTTGAGCAACGCGTGCCTCTAAACGATCCATTATTGTTCATGTGTGTATTGTTTAATATTAAATTGATTTATGAATAAGTTTACATCTATTTTTACTCATGTGTGGTTGTGCACTTTATTTCATAATCAATTAAATAAACTTGTTCAAATGTTTTCCATAGGATTCACTCGCCAACTTTTTGTTGATCCAAAAACCCTTTTACACATGATACAGGTGAACAGGATGAAGCGAGGAAAACATAGGAAATGCCTTAGAAGAAAACAAAGAAGCTTAGATTGATGCTTAGGTCATGATGTAATTATGTTTGTAAATTTCCATTAAATTGTATTAATGAATATGGAACGTTAAAATAAATGTCATGAGCTTTGATGATAACCCAATCATGCCCCGATCACCTTTTCCGCTGCGGGTCGGGGTGTGACACCTTTCATCGAAAATGCAATGTACCTCAAAGATTTAAAAACCATGGTTAGTACATAAGCTATCAAAACTTCATTACAATATTACTTATTCTCCACTTCATCAGAAAATAGAACATGCCTTTTTTTCGATTGTCAGCAACTTCTTTATCGGAAGAACATGATGGAAGCCTAAAATCTTCATAAAATTCGTTTCCCCACCACATCTGCTGGTTTGAAATCCCTACAGATGCAACATTTGTTTCTTCCCCCTTTGTTTTTTAAATGGATTGAAACGAATCCCTACAAGTCGCAACAGGTAGAATGGAGACCGAGTTTATAGCAAGACCGTCGAAGCCCACCTACATTTTGACTTCAAGCTCTGCTATTTTTACTCACTTTCATGAATCAAAATCTGTATTTTCTAAACAAATTTGAGTATCTGATTATTGAATCGTTTGGATTTGAATGTTGATCCTGAAGTGCAATGAATGAAAGAAGAATGGTGAAGGGAGGATACGTGTGATGCGGCTTAGTATCTCGATGCAATCCTGCATAAACTAAATCAAATTCATACATGATTTAACATCAACATCGATCTGCAATCCTCAGATTCTATATATATCAATATAATAATATTTATGCTTGGTAAAATAAGTAAAAGTAAAATGTGACAAGAAAGATTAATACGATTAAAATTTATGGCATTAAAACGATAACAATTACATCGAGTACTGAACTAAGAAACTTTCAAGTCTAACAATAACAATCAGAAATTTAAAATCTAACAGCAAGAATTAAGAAATTTTAGCTTCAACTCCATCAAGTGCTGAACGTCTCGATGTATATCCTTAAGCTTCGCCATGAACTTCACGTCTCTATCACCGTACTTTATATTACTGACGACACACAAGTCACGAACAGAAGTCGAAGGCATCGTCATCACGTTTCTGGAAACCTGGTCTCTCGTGAACAGACCAAGGTGCAGTCCATCAAAACACATCTTCAGCTCTTGAAGAGTAACCTTATCCGCATAGACTTGCTACTCAACTTGCTTGATAAAACGCTGCTTTAAATCATCGGACTGTGCAGAAGTGTATGATGTCATTTTATGTTATTACTCAACTGATGTGAAAGAAATGTATCTTGGTAGTAAAACGTGATGGAAAACAGGTGAATTGGCAATGATATTATATAGTGAAATATCTAACAGCTCAAATGTCAGATTTAAATGCAAGCATTAAATAAAAATCTATATTTAAAATCCCTGCATTTAATAATCTAGTAGGGAAAAACATGTACAATTAATATAAATATGTACATTTATATTTAAAAACAACGTGCATATAATGTAAAACCTTTCATAAATAAGTTTTCATGGGAAAGCTAACAAATAAATATCAAGAAACCTAAAGAACAAAATTTAAACCTTAAAAAAACAGGTTATCATAATTACAAATAACCTCTTCATTTCTCTTCATTTACCATAACACTCATTTTAAACACTATAAAAGGCTCATGATTAGTTTAATTGAAAAAACAGCAATTCACTTTTGAAATACTGTTAGTCAAAAAAACAAACCAAAACTAGCAACATCAACAATACTCTAGATGGCAAACAGAAGCTTCTACCACTAGGCAGACACCAACGTTGTTAAAACGCAATTATCTAGATGGTCGCTTGAAGAAAAGAGAGCAGATGAAGAACTAAACAGAAAACTCAGCATCATCAGTGAAAATAATTACAAGCAAACTTGGAGCAACATCGGATTGCTTGATGAAGTCCTCCACTCTCCTCCATCAGACTTTAAGAACAACGCAGAAGACTTTATCACACAACTCCTGAAACGGGATCAGAAGATCTGTGACATGCTAGCCGATCTGTAAAACAAAAGAAAGAATGAAATTGCGTGGAAGAAGGCGAGAGTCGTCGAAATCCTAAGAAGTGTTAACAGTAGCGTATAATATTTTACACATATTCTTAAATTCGAGTTTAATCTTTCTTTATATTTTATAAAAGCAATATCCATATTAACATATTCTTAAATTTAAGTGTTAATAAAAATTATCAACACTTGTTTCTTCATAATCAATTTAAATAAGTAACTACAGTAAAAAAAATAACTTACAAACCTAACATACAACTAACTATCAACAGATCAAGTGAAACAAACACTAAGCACCCTGTATACAATTAATTAATCATGAAGTGTATTAAACCAACAAAAAGTAATAGCACTGGCCTTACATCTAGCTTTGGATCTTTAGCAGCCTTTTGAACATTTATTCAGGCTTAAACCAACCGGAGGGATTTAAACCTCTGTTGACTAACCAAACATCTATTTAGGCTTAAACAGATGTTTGGCCTTTTATATCAGTGCCTTGTCTCTAACAGGGCTTTGCCCTTAGAACAGACTTTTCTTCTTCTTCAACAGTGCTTTCATGTCTTCAACAGATCTTTCAAGTCTTCAAAACATAATTTAATTTCATTCGTATGGTCATCATATCGGCTCCATAATCTAATGTACACAGTTAAGAAACAGTGCACTAAATAATAAAGTAACTATAAGAGGCATACTACATAATCAAATAGACTGATTGTTGCAGGCGTAAAGAAAACTCACCGAATATGACTTTAATCACCATTGCTTCGGAAAATCCCGTTTTGAGAAAGTCATTAACAGTCTTGGAGGGATGACTACTTGAAGAACTTGACTACATCCACCAAATCAAAGAAACAACAGTAAGTTTGCAAAAAAAAGAAAAGACAAAATCTAATAACAGCCTAGGTGAACCAGTGTGTGGAATTAAATTTATATAACTACCTCCCCAACTTTAGTTGTAACTGCATTAGCAGTAGTACTCATAGAAAATGACACAGGTGATGATATATCCGCTATCTCAAGCCCATCTTCAGTATTCCAGTCAATGTTATCACTTCCAGCATGAGAATAATTGTCATCCTACATAAAGATAACCATTTAAATGACATATATTGGATATAATCTACATATATTGGTTATCTGTATTATCATATATTTGGACATTTAACAAACAAATATGAAGCAAATAACAAAAGCATCAAAATGACTATAACCATAAGCCTCTTGCAATCAAGACATGAAAAAACAAACTATTTCCATATGCATAACTGAAAATATAAGATAAGCAGCCAATAAATAACGAAAATTTTTGTTTTATTAAGATTATATAAGCGTTGTACCTCAAAATCTATGGTTTGAGCATCTCATTGACAAGACCGCTTTCCTCCTATAAAGATCCTCCCCTTTTTCCTCAACTAGCCATTCAAGCCAACCATCAAGCTGGATGGATCATATGCATTTAAGGTTAAAAACTTCATAACAACTGATAAACAAAAAAAACTAACAAATATTAATAATAGATTATCGGTTTCAAACCTCTGATAACCGATTTCTTCGGTTCAATTTCGGTTTCTTCGCTAACTTATGAGCTACGGGTAGAACACCCTACGTAAAAAATAAATAAACTCATAAAAAAATTTTATGCAAATGAAGAAAGAAAATCTATGTTTTATTTGGATAATATAAGCGTTGTACCTCACGATCTTTTTTAACGCTAGCCAGTAGTGGTTTGAGCATCACACTAACAAGACGCCTTTCATCATATAAAGATCCTCCTTTTTTTCCTCAACCAGCCGTTAAAGCCAATCATCAAGCTGGATGGATTATGTGCATCGTAAGGTTAATAACATCATAACAACCGATAAACCAAAACAAACTTACAAATATTAATAACAGATGATCGGTTTCAAACCTCTGATAATCGATTTCTTCGGTTCAAAGTAATATGATTAACATGATTTGCAATACTCTTTATGAAATAAAAAAATTGAAACTTGTTGAATCAGTAATCACATATCTACACTGAATATGATCATGCAACCAACTAATAACTCAGCGATTATATATTTATATCTAACTTCTGCATACATTGTACATCTACATACATCGCAAACAAATAACACACCAATAATACCTCATTCACCGCCTTTTTGAAAACATTCAGCTGCTTGATCAAACTGAATCTGAGCCTCATCATGATCAAAATTTAAAAAATCCATTCGCTGTACGCGTTTCCTAAGCACCACAAAGCCTCGTGTTTCATAGGGTTGATAGACAAAGCTTCATACAGCTTAGAAATAGCATCTATAAATTGTGACAAATTTCCACCAAACAGACAAAGTTTTAGTAATTCCTCGTTTTCGTATTAATCTTATATAAACTAAATATGTGCAAACAGTACCTTTAATCATGCTCTTTGATTCATTAATATATCTAAGTTGTGATAATTCTAGCAGAGCTCCACCCATTTTGTCAACTTCTGTCACAAATTATCATATATTATGTATTAACAGCTTATGTTATACTACCTTATTGCGATTCAATCGTATCGAAAAACACATATAATCTCTACTTAAACCTTACCTTTATGGTTTTCCTAGGTATTTCTTACAAAAAAATTAACAACTCAAAGAACAATCAACCAGTAATCATATGCCATATTAACAACAATTTGACTAAATTACATGCAAATATTTGGTAATTTTATCTTCAAAATTGACGGAAATAACAGTCAATTTGATCTAGAGGATTAAAAATGATCTTAAATATGAAACAAATAGAATCATGTTACTAATATTACTAATGAAGAGCGTATTATAATCATCAAACTAATAACAAATTAAATAGAAACGATTTATAAAGAAAATTGAGAGCTGAGAAGCTTACATCGGCATCGTAAGCAAATTAAATAGAAATGATTTATAAAACGTCGTCGTTCCGTGCATCTGATGCTTTTACTTCATGATCTGTTCTGGAAGTATCTTCCATGTCACCGATTGCAGAACCGAAACCCTAATTGATCAGATGCTAGAGAAAGAGTAGAGAGAGAGGAATGGATTTTTTTTAAATTATGATCGGAGGAAGAAGCAGCTGAATTTATTTGAGGGAGAGAGAGTAGGTTTGAAATTTGAGAGAGAGAGAGCAGGTTTGAAAATGGAGCCAGAACGATATTTGAGAGAGAGTGGCAGGTTTGAATTTTGAAAATGGAGCCAAAACAATATTTGAAGATTTTTGTATTTTAAATGTTATTAACGTTAAACTTAATATATAAATATAATAAATATAATCTGAAAATGTGTGATTTATGATGTAATAATGGAGTAAGCAAAGCTGAGTTGGAATAGCTCATTGATTGCCAAGTAAGCATTGCTTATGTCATGCTCATCTTTCCGTTATTAGATAGGGGAGATAAAATATATAGTCAATCAAGATTTCTTTTATATTTAACCCGTGTAATACACTAGCTTATATCATATGACATTTTATTATTTAATATAGGTATTTTATTATTAATTATTATTAATATATATAATAATATAAAGAATATTTTCTAATAATTCTAATATTATTATTGATTAATATATAACACAGATGGATATTGATCTAATTCACACAGGTTTAATCTAATTCTAATATTATTTTATTAATATATATATATATATATATATATATATATATATATATATTATTAATGAATATAGCTATAGAAGGTTGGAGAATTAACGAATATACACTTTTGAATTTAAACTAATTTATGTAGTTACTAAATTCCATTTAGCTTATAGTTCTAATCTATTTACGATCAATCATATATATAAGCTATTTTTCATTATTGTAAATAATATTTACATAGCGCCTTGAGTTTACATTTGATCAGTAGAATAAATTATGAGATGAGTTTAGTTTTTTAGTTATTAACAATAATAAATATATAATTTATAGTTATAAATAGTGGACCCTTGCACAATGCGACAAGAATTCAACTTCGATCGGTATCAGTTTGATTCATTACGATACCGTCATTCGGTATACCAACCTAAAGAAAAAACAAATAGAATAAAATCCTTAAACATTAGTATAAAAATCTTATGGTAACTTAAAAAATAATTTATATTATTCTTTGCACAAAAAACAACATGATATCAAAGTGAAACTTATTAATGACATACGTGTTCTAGCTAATATTAAAATTTAGGCGTACTAGCATATTTATCATGTGTAGCTTTCCATTTCAAATTATTCATAATTTAAGTTGTCTAAATTATAAGTTTTAACTTATGTATATATTGATAAATAGCAATAATTATCTATGATATATTAGAATCTTAAATTGTGTTAATTTATTTTGATTTTCTTCAAATTTCAAAGAAATTGACATTTTCAGATTATGGGTGGTCTTAAACAATTTTTTATGGTATTTATCATACCTATTTACGTGAGATATTTCTTTATTCAATCCGTGTAACACACGGGGTCCACAACCTAGTACAATTATATACCATTAATGGTAGAGGTGCACAAAAAACATGTAATATGTCCTGAGTTTGATTTTTACAAGGGGGTTTCCCCTATTTATTAGGTTTCCTCCTAAATTTGTGTATGGGCATTATGCCTAATGGAGATGGATATGATCGGGTGGTTCCGCTGGTGGCACGATAATACTCTACTGGTCCGTTAATGATTCTTTGTCGTTCAAAAAAAACTGGAACTGAATAATAACTAAAATCCTAACCGGTTTGAAACCGATATAGGACTAATCGGTTTATTTTTATTTGATTATTTTACTTATACCATTAAAAGGTACAATTGAAAGGTATTTGGAAGGGAGAAGGAGTCGAAGTAGTCTTATATGACTTAAGATGAATGGATTAGACAACATTTGCTAGAGTTACACCTCTCTAAGAATATGGTCTAGGATAGGAGTTTATGAAAGCTTAGGATTAAGGTTAAGGATTTTTAGGAAAATGATCTTATTTAGGTCAGGAATTGGGTAGAAGCGTAGATTTCCTTATAGTCTAGGTGGATTTTTCATTGTGTTTTTCATAAGTAGGGATGTAAACGAACCAAACGTTCCGCGAAGAGTTCGCTAACCGTTCGGCGGGAAGTTCGTTTGTGTTCGTTCGTTTAACAAATGAACGAACACGAACAAGATTTTTTAGTTCGATTAGTTAAATGATCGAACACGAACAAAGCCTCTGTTCGTTCATTTGTGTTCGTGAAGGTTCGGTAAGATGTTCGTTTAAGTTGGTTCGTTTTTGTTCGTTTAAGTCCGTTTGTTAGCTTGTTTATAAAATTTTATTACTTTTCATTTTATAAATATAAATATAGTTGAAGTTTTAAAATAGATAATTCAAAACCCTAGTATATAAATGAAAAGCGTCCAGCACTCCAGCCCATTTTTTAACTTGTTCTCTTTCAAAATTAGGGCTTCCTCCTTTCCACAACCACCACCTATCCTGCGACCCCCTGCTTCGTCACCTGATTTTAGGGCTTCATCCTTTCACGTAAGCTTCTTCCTCTCTATTTTGGTATTAAAGCTTCCTCTTGTTTTTGTAAGCTTCCTCCTTGTTTTTATTTTCCAGTCAAGGGTCGAATCTGAATCTATAAACGATGTTTTTATTTTTCAAATCTTCGTAGGTGTGTATACCAATGATTTGCTTTGGTAATTTGAGCTATTTCAGTTAACTAAATAAATACAAGATATACAATACCCATCATCCTAAAAGCTATATCACATAATCTCAATTGGTTATTCAGGTTTTTTGCTAAACGAGATAACATACTTGTTATTTGTAATTTAAGTTTATGTTTAAAAATTTGATTAAATAATCACCAAACTCCAAACATACAGAGACGAACAAAATCAGAAAGTGCCTAATTTCCTACCAAACATTGTAGAACCTTTAAAAGTGCTTAATTCCCTACCAAATATTTTTCTTGAGCAACAGATGTTTGATTGATGATAATTTATCATAATGATATTTGCTTGATGACGTTTTATCATAATGAATTAATGCTCTAGTTTTATCATAAAGATGTTTGATTGGTGATGTTTTGATTTGCAGATGTCAAATGACTCTTGTAGTGGCCCACTCCTATTTAATGAAGATCACTATATAGACATACATTCCCCATTTGAATCTTCAGAATTTCAGTCCAGTACTGACATTCCACTAATGGAGGATAATCCAAATGTTGTTGTTATAGATGAAGAAGCCAATGAAGCTGGTGTAGAACAAGCTAATGTTGCAAATGATGAACAACAACAATCGTTTACTAAAAAGAGAAGAAAGAAAACTTCAGTCATCTGGGACCATTTTCGTGAGTTAACTTTGAATGATCAAACTATAGTGGTAGAATGCATTCATTGTGGGGAGAAGATGAAGAAACCTAAAGATGGTGGAACCACACCTATGCGTAGGCACATTGCTAAGGATTGCCCAAAAATACCACGTCCGAAAAAAGGTCAGTTAAAGTTGAATATTTTACCTGGAGATGCAGATTCTTCATCAATGGTTAAAAATTGGAAGTTTGATCATGCTAGAATGAGAGAGGTTATTTCTCATATGATAATGGTTCATGAGTTGCCATTCAACTTGGTCGAGTATGATCTTTTTAATGTAGTGATGAAGGAAGCTAATCCGGCATTTACCAAGATCTCACGTGCAACAGTTAAGCAAGATTGTATTTCTAGTTATGAAATTGGAAGGAAAAGAATTCAAAAACAGTTGAATCAAGTTAACCGTGTTAGCATCACAACTGATTTGTGGACATCAGTTCAAAATATTCATTACATGGTGGTTACATGCCACTTTGTAGACTCAGACTTCAAGCTACATAAATGCATCCTGAATTTTGTTAATATACCTCCACTATATTCTGGTGTTCGAATCTATGATTGTCTCTTTAAGTGCTTGAAAGAGTGGAAAATTGAAACGAAGGTGGCTTCTTTGACAGTTGACAATGCTAGAACTAATGACGTGGTGGCTGAAAAGCTAAAGGAATACTTGAATCTTGAAAAGAAGCTTCCTCTTGAAGGAAAGTTGTTGCATGTGCGGTGTTATGCACGTATTCTTAATTTGTTAGTACAAGATGGCTTATTAGAAATTAAAGAAATAATTCACAATGTTTATGAGAGTGTGAACATGTGGCTGCATCTCTGGGTCGATTAAATCTGTTTAGTGAGCTTTCAAAGCAGTTAAAAAAGTCAAAAAAACATTTGATCTTAGACGTTACTACTCGTTGGAATGCCACATACGCTATGTTGTCTACAGCCTTGGAGTTTAAAGAAGTTTTTGTGAATTATGCCCAACGAGATCCTACATACAAGACTTTGCCGAGTGATGATGATTGGAAAAAAGTTGAAGATGTTTGCTCATTTTTAGTACTTTTCAACGAGGCTACAAAGCTGATTTCAGGTATTACTATCACAATATTTTGAGTAATTTTTTTTACAATTTTGCATATTTCTTTTAACATATTCTGTTTTTTGTTTTTGTTTTTATCTTAAAGGGTCTAAGTGTCCAACATCCAATGTATTTCTTAGTGAGCTATATGGGATAAAAGAAACATTAGATTCTATAACTCTGGATGCGGATGATTGCATGAAAGATATGGTTGATGCGATGAGAATTAAATTTGACAAGTATTGGGGTTCATGTAACTTATTGATTTCAATTGGTGTTGTTTTGGATCCTAGGTACAAGATGAAATTAATCGATTTTTCTTTCAACTCATTTATTCCAATGAAAGAGCCCTTGAAGAGATTCAATTTGTTCGTGATAGTTTAGATGAATTGTTTAAAGAGTATGTTGAGGATCATAAAGATTCTAATGTTGATTCATCTAAGAGTGCAAATGTTGAGAGTGGTCCGAATTGGAGTGGTCCGAGTGGGATTGGAAGTGGTTCTGGCTTTATGGCTTCTCGATTTGGTAAGGGTATTAAGACCGGAAGTGCTAAGTATAATCAACATATTAGAAGTATGGATTATGTTGAAAGTGTGAAGTCGGAATTAGTTACTTACCTGGAAGAAGGAGTGTACATTCAGGAGGCAGGTGTGCATTTTGATGCATTAGGATGGTGGAAGGAGAACCAACTCAAATATAGAATTTTATCCAAAATGGCTGCTGATATCTTAGCTATCCCAATAACCACTGTTGCTTCAGAATCAGCTTTTAGCGTTGGCGGGAGGGTTATTGATCCACATCGTGCTTCTTTAGGAACTAAGACAGTGGATATGCTGATTTATGGAGCTGATTGGTATCGTCATTATTATGGTGTCCTTAAAAAGAAGAACAAGGTAGTCTTGATAAGGATTCAACTTGATATTTTTTTAATCATTTGATTCATATGATTATTTTTTGTTTTCTGTAGGAAAATGAAGATGCTATATATGTTGAAATTCCTTGAAGATTGTTAACTATTTTGGTTGGAGTTTTGATAATGTCTTATTACAAGTTAATTTTATATTTTGAAATTTTTATATGTTTGCATTTTTTATTTAACTTGTTGCTTTGTTTATTAATCAACTCAGGATATGGTGAATGGTGATGACAGATTAAGGGTGTTACTTTGTTAATTAGTTTTTGTGTTTAGAACTTAATTTTAGTGTTGAAGGTATTTGGGATAATTATGTAAGGTTTGGATGATTATGTTTGAGACATTTCTCTATTAGATGTTTGGATTATGAATGTTAGCTTTTATTTTTTCAACTTAATTACTGTGTGCATTTGGTTCATGAGTGTTTGTTTGTGTTTGTTATGTTCATCACAGTTTGTTTGTGTTCATTAGAGTTCGTTTGTGTTCGTTTGTGTTTGTTTGTGTTCGTTTGTGAAATTAGCGGATGAACTCAAACGAACATGGACAAGTTATTTTTCTTAACAAACGATCACGAACACTAAATCCTGTTCGGTTATATGTTCACGAACCGTCCGTTAGTCCGTTAAAACCTTAACAAACAAACACGAACATAGCCTTGTTCGGTTCGGTTTGATTCGTTTACAGCCCTATTCATAAGTGATTAGATGTGGTCTTGTGATTTTATATATCTGTTGTATTTTACTGTGTTACTCTCCATCACTTTTTTTTGTTATGTAGTAGCTCTGTTTATAGATTCTTTTTAGTTCTCGCTTGTCTATTGTTTGTCTTTAGAGCTAGGGTCTCTTTAGAAGCTGTCACTCTATCCATATGGATAGAGGTAAGGAGTGCTTACATCTCACCTTCTCTAGACTCTATTAATACCTTTACAATTTTTGGGATTTATTGGGTACGGTTGTTGTTACGCATACCACTGAAAACTTGTATAAAATCATATAGTACTAACTAAAAATAGTAAAATTAGATATACTTATTCGAAATACATAAAACTTCACATTTAATTTAAAACACTTAAAATTTCATCTTTATCCATTTATAAATTAAATAGAATTTACAATATGATTACTTTTTTATACCTTTTTGTATGATTATTATACCTTTTTTTCTTGCAGTTTGAACTCATCATATCCTAATTCAGTTTTTATGATAAATGTGAAGTGCCACAAATTTAAAAAATAGATACAGTTTATAACATGATATTTTTTTTTTCTTTTATAAAATTATCCCCATATAATCTGTCATATTTGAACCAATCATTATACATAAACCAATTAATTATTATACAAGAATTATGTAAATCTTTTAAGGAACAACTAGGTTATTGTTTGATATATAATATTATATATGCTTCTATACCATAAGACATGTGGTTGGGATGCTTGTTTGAATTCTAATTATTGGCCTAGATATCATCGTTTAATAAATAATTAGTAATCACTTAAAAGGACTGTAAGAATAGTAAGGCTATTCGGTGTGGGTGGAGGGGCTTCACTGGAGGATGATTCGTCATGTCAGCGCCACGTATGATGGGTGTGAGGACGGGTCTAAAGGGTAGGAAATGGAGGATGGAACTAAAAATATATATGTATGTATGTATAGGCGTGTGTGTAGAGAAGGAGAGAGACAACATCGTCCCCATCGCTGTAGGCCGATGCCTGTGACGCCGACGAGCCACCCGGCGCGGTGTTGGGGGCGTCGTCGGCTGAAGCCGGGCCTAGGACGGCCCCCACACCGAGTGGCCTAATACTCATATAGTTATATAAATCAACTTGTTAAATCTACAATCTTTATTTTTCGAAGTTAAATCTTTATAATTGTGATTTTATTAAAATGCGTGTAATATTATCAAATAACAATTATAGTAGTGATATATAAAAGTGGAATGATTGGAATATGAAAAGAATTTCTTGTGACAGGAAATTTGCCATTTCCAGACCCTGATGTCTTTATATGGCAGTTTGTCTAGTAGTGTGCGTTTTAATATGTCGTTTTATATGAAATAAATGATTTTAAAAAATGTGTTGTGTTATATAATAAGTTCAAAAAAGACTAGCATTATGATACTTCTTTAACTATTTATACAAAGAATTATTGTATTCTTTTAGATTTATTATTATTATTATTATTATTATTATTATTATTATTATTATTATTATTATTTTGAGTTTTTTGATGATGATAACTGATAAAAATTGATTTTGTTTAAGTGGGCTTAAAAAGACATTTGAGTTAAGTAATTAAGTATAAGGGTGTTAGGGAATAACTTCCAAACATTGGGGTATAACTGTATAAGTTCATTTTGCAATGAAAGCATTAGTCAAATGTGTGGGGTTTGAGAAGGCAGGTAAATGGGGTGGTGTGGGGTTTGAGAAGATGGAGTTTTGGTAACTATTCATAACCTAACTTCAAGTTCTTGTGTAAATCTTGAACACATATATTAATGTATATTTGAAATCCATAAGTTAGAACTCACAAAACTCCATAAATATGAAAAAACTATGTGGGTATGATTCGAGTTAGGGCAGTCTAGTGGAATAATGTTATAAGCTATAAACAATGAAGGAAACTTAATAATATGAGGTTAAAATCATCTTTTTGGATGAATATAAAGTGTTAAAGTGATCATGGTTTATGATAAAGTTCAAACTCACAAATTACTAAAGTGAGTTTGGGAAACTTGACCTAATTGGTGTTAATTAGGGGGTTTTAATTAGCTATGTTCTAATCCATCCAAAATGAGGGAAATATGTTAAAAAGCATCTCACGTGTGATGTTGTTTTAAACAAGAAAATGGGTTAAAGAATAACAATTAATGATATTTGGTGGAATACAGCTGAAAGTTAAATGAGCCCGATATCAGCCTCGGCTTAGCTCATTTACACGCCTAGATATTATTACATGCCTAAATAGCTAACGATGAACTTGGAAGTTGATATTCATGTAATCAAATTTCTCTAATGATTATAAGTGTGTATAATTACCATTTTCGGAAAACCTCATTGAAAGGAACAACAAAAGATTCAACGGGGTCAAGAATGGCGATATGAGACCTTAAACTTAAAATAACTGTTAAAATGTGGATAATTAAGCCCTGACAGCTTATATAGATGTATTAAAGGATGTTTATATGTGTAATGAGTTGAAACAGCCCATGTGTTATAAATATATATGTCAAGAACTTGCAAGATTAACATAAGATGTGTTGACTTCAGTAAAACATTAAGTTGGAGTAGGAGATGAATGAAATAAAGATCTTACGAGCAAAGGTATGTAGTTACATGACCCTATTATTAAAGTATATACATATTTATTAATGATCTAAATTGAATTTGATTAAATATGCGGTTTTGACATATGTAGATTATTGGTGGATATTGGTGAAAGTGGGAGAATAAAGGAGTTAAAGCCTCATTTGAAACTAAGGAATCCCAATGGTGTTTGTGATCATAATGTGGAGTTTGAATCACAATGGAGTCAGTGATCAATATGTGAAATACAATTCATAATGGATTATGTAAATATGATGTAAAATTTGAAGACTTAATCTTGAATTAGGAGATAAAGATAAAGATGGGTTATAGATAATTGTGGTGATTTATTTATTGAATCTTTATAGGGATAATTGTTAGATTTAATTAGATAGGTTTATCTAGATAATTATTTATTTATATTAATAGAGTTCGAGTCGGGTTAAACTAGAATGAGTTTTTAGTATAAATAGAGGTTTTGCGTCATTGTAATTAGTGTGTTTTAATTGATAAATAATAAAAGAGTCAAATAGTTTGTTCAAGTATCATGTTTGCGTGTTCGATCAAGGGCTGATTTCCAACAATTGATATAAGAGCCTAGCAGTAATCGATATTGAAAGTCGTTTTGAGAAGGGGAAGCAGCCCCTCATGGGGTTGCAACGGCGGTTAAAAGTATTGTGATTGAAGACGCACGAGAGACTTGCGCAAGACTGATTGGTACGTTCAAGAATCACATGTGACAGTTTGTTTTTTACTTTTGGTGAGCAACGATTAGAGAACAGAACTAATTGTTTCTTTTTCGAAGGCTTGTAATTAATTCAATAGATTAGAATTAATTCAAAAGCTGGTATTCAAAGAAACAAAAGTCAACATGTGATATTTTGCATCAAAATGAATAGAAAGGCAACATAAGGATAAGTTGTTTTTTTTTCAAACCTGTTGCTCGAAAAGTCAGACATAAGTTTTATTTGGTGGGGATGTTTAATCCAGGTTTCATCGTTTTTTATTTGTCGGATACTCTTTCTTGTTAAGAAAAAATCATAACGAGTAATTCAATTTTTTTGTGGTGGAAAAACCAACGGGACAAAACGAAGGAGCGAGGAGGCTAAGGGATTCGTTTGACGACCGAGGGACAGAACACAAGTGGTTGTAGTCTTTGTTGGTAGGTTGATATTTGCGAGGAGGCATATCAAGGAGAAGTCTGACAATGTGATAAAATTACGATCAAAGAAGGGTTCAATCTGTTTTAGAAGCGAATGATAGTTCGGGTCAGTGGATGTCATAGGGAGTAGCGTTGGGATGACGGTAGTGACAAGTGATCAGTTCAATACGTTTCAGTGGTGATAAACTTCATAGCATTAGAAATTTTCAATCAGGTTAGATCAAGACCCTATCCTTCCTGCCAAGGATAAGAACGGAAAAACCGGTGTAGGTTGTTCTTTTTGGCTAAAGTATCAGATCGGAATTTGTAGATAGACGGACAGAAGAAGATTCGTCAAAGCGGGGAGGCTTTCAATCTTGTCGCGTCTAGCAAGAAAAGAATATAACGGTAGAAGCGGTGAGCCCTGTTTTTTCTTTGATAGGTGGTCAAGAATGGGAATGGGGAGGTTCTGGTGACCGGGAAGAGGGATGTCAAACTTGGTCAAGGGATTGAAGTTGTCGATAATGATGCGGATGTGAAGAAACGAGTCCAATTCAAGATTTAGGGGGAGAATGAAGACTTAATCTTGAATTAGGAGATAAAGATAAAGACGGGTTATAGATAATTATGATGATTTATTTATTGAGTCTTTATAGGGACAATTGTTAGATTTAGTTAGATATGTTTATCTAGTTGATTATTTACTTATATTAATAGAAGTCGAGTCAGGTTAGGACTAGAATGAGTTTTAGTATAAATAGAGGTTTAGAGTCATTGTAATTAGTGTGCTTTAATTGATAAATAATAAAAGAGTTAAACAGTTTGTTTAAGTATCATGTTTGCGTGTTCGATAAGGGCCTGATTTTCAACAAAATTACATGTTTGACAGTGATTAATTTAGTCACAATACGTAATATGACCCAATGTAAAAGAAAGGTGATTAATTATGTGGTGATTGAAATTCTTTCTGGTGAGCTGCTTGAAGTGATTTATTCATGTTTTCCGTGGGATAATGTTTTGAGGATAAATATAGGGGTTATAGTTATTTACTTTGGTTACATACTTGGATTATTTATCAAGGTTTCTTGATCAAACACTTTTTTACATGGTTATTTATTGGAATTGTGAAATCGTCTACTTGGAGGAGTAGCATAATACTATTGAATTATGATAACCTATCATTCATAATAAGTTAGTATTTCATTTATATGTACTTGTTTAAATAAAGATCTTTGTCATTAAGATGTTTGGTGCAATTCTATTTCTCTTAACAAGATATTTTTTCTTCTTTTAACATGATATACCTAAATTTAGCAATCGTTATAAATTCGTTATAAAGTTAAATCATGAAATTTAGAATAATGATTGATGACCACTTTTAGAGTAATTGATATTAAGATGAAGATGTTATAAATTATTGCACGTTAGAAGAACACAATGAAATTGCATACTTAGCAAACATCTACCCATATGAAGATGATGATAACAAATATGATAATGACACATATCAAAAAGATGAATACAATGTGGAGGATTCCAACATTGCCAGTGGCGGGCCGAATATTATTTTTGTTTGTGCCACTCTTCGAAATTGTTTGTATCACATAATGATTGTCATATACATATATACATAAATAACACATGAAAAAAACAAGTATTAAATACCATATAAAACATAAAAGGAAATTGTGAGTATCACGTGACACCGATTTTATCTATTATTACTATGTTTTAAAACCTATGTTACACAAATAATCAATGTGGTATGCTCAAATTGTTGTTTTGGTCTCTAACTTTAAGAAATTACAGGTTCAAAACTATAGTTTGTATGAAGAACTTACCATAAGAGTCTCCGTATAATTTACTCTAATGTTTACTCTCATATTATTAACAAATCATTTTCCTCATTTAAATATAATAGTAAAGCTATATCTATCTTTACAACATCTTTACAATCTACCTAGTATTGAGATACTATTATCATTTTAACTTTCTTGTGATCTTATTAAAATGAGAATAACACATATCATTAAAAACAAAAATAAAAGTCTTTTAAAATTTCTATGTTAAAAACAAAAATAGAAGTCTTTTTAAATTTGTAGATTGAAACTTATTTTAATAATTATGTTAGTATGCGCCCCTTATATTGTCGGCTAACTACACCATAGTCTATCTCTTCAAGATTTTATTTAAAAACTAATATTTTAGTTAATATGAAATTAACCTATTTGATAAATTCATATGTCTTTTAGATAACAATATTATAGTTTCAAACCTAAGGAAAGAAAGTAACTTAGATTATTTAGTGGAAACTAGAAAAAATAATATATTATATCCACATATTTTCTAAAGATAAATACATTAGAAAACTAGTAGACCGACACTTAATAATATGGCCGACCTTAAGCCTAGGCTTGAACAACCCTTCCATCAGGCCCCCACTGAAATTAAGTTCATGGATGGATTGCTTTGATTGTGGTTGTATTGGACATGTATGTGGGTGATATCTTGATATCTTGTCCTTGTAATGACTATATTTTGAAATCATTCAAGAGTATTTAACTATTAGTTTAAGGTGTTAAGTTTTATCTGTATATAAACGAGTTCGTCGATTTGTGCTATGTTTTACTTTTAACGGTAAAGTACATATACTAACTTATAAGGAAACGAGTCAAATAGGTTAAATCAGTTAAATACTTTTGAAATAACTTTTTATTACTAAATTTTCTAGTATACAATTCTCTATAGGATTTTACAATAGTTGATAAGATTGGTGCTTTTTCATTGGTTTTTTAGTTACGAAAGCGTTATTTACCTAAATTTTACTTAATATTCACTTTATGAGAATTGAATTCGCACCATTATAATAAAGATAAATACATGATGTTACTAGGTTAGAAGCCTACAAACTTTTCATAGGTTTTGATATTTTGTTAGAATTGATTCGTCATAGCTTTCAAAGATCAACCCATGAATGAATATCAATAAAAAACTTTTTAATTTTTTGTTACGGGGATAGAAATAAAATTGAAAAAAAAAATCTTAATTTTGAAGGTCGTTTCAGACCTCTAAAAACACATGGTGCCTTTCCTTATTCCCTACTTGTCATTAAAGCAATAATCAATTAGGATTTTAAGACCTATCAGTCGGTTGTTTTATCAGGTGCCCACGAACCCACATGTCAGCTAACGCAAATATCTTGTTCGTTCTACATTTCTTCAAATGTAAATTTACAACGAGTGAAACCACAAGGCTAGTGGTATGGTTTTTAATAGCGTCTCATCCTATTTAAAGGGTTCCTGTTGGTCGAGTCGGCTGACACAGGAATCCACACACTCATCTCCACTCTCGTGTTCGTTAGTCCAATACCCCTCTCACGAGAGAGCCCTTGGCCCCCTTTTAACGCTCGCAATGTGATGTTTGGCTCCCTATAAAGGTGGTATGGCGTGGGACGCCAAACAACATGTATCATAAATTCATAATAAGTTTTCTTTTTTTTTTTCCAACTAAAACTAAAAGTTAAAATTCAAGTATTTCTGAAAGATAACTTCAAAAAAAATGTACTTCTGAAAGATAAAACACTTAGATTTAAAAAAAGAAAGATAAAGAGAAGATACTAATTTATGTGATCTTAAGTCATTGGACCCTCTTAATCCCGTCTTGAACTCTTTAGTTCCACACTTGTTCACAACGTTTTTTACATATACAATTACATAGTATTGTAATTCTCGTCTATTTTTTCTTCATATTTGTCATATGATGTATTTACCATTTCTTATAAATTAATTTATTTTGTTATATTTAAAAAGTAATATTATGAAATAATGTATGAAGAAATTGGTCTTCTCAATATGTTTGGAATACTGGAATCACTCCAATTTTGAATCTTTAATTTAACATAATAATAACCTTTTAGAACGTAATAAAAAAACGAGTACTATGATATTTTAGTGTAATTGGGATTAATTTGGTGATTAAAGGCAATTATAATATTCATTGAACAAGTTAAGAGGTGCGGGAGTGCACGCTTATTGGAGTTGTTATACTTCCAAGTATTCGGGGGGGGGGGGGGGGGGGGGGGTTTGCCCCCTTGGTGGGGGTCCGAAGACAGCGCCTCTGGGAGCAGGGTCCAAGGAGTGGCAACCCCTGGTGGGTCCAAATTTTATTAAGGCAGTTTTATTAAATTTGAATTATAACTGTCAGAGGCAGTTATCTGCATAAAAACAGCCAAATTTGCATACAGTTTTTGGTCTCTTTTTCTGGTTCATACAAATTCACAAAAATTATATTGTTGTTCTAATTCTCGAAATCAAAGTTCTACCCGATAGAATTATTGGGTGGAGAACCACCGAAATAATTTGATCTGAGAGTGAATACACGTCTCTCTGATCGTCCGGTTTTCTGAAAATTCTCCAACACTATACAATATGGTTAATTTTTATAAAGAATTTATTTAATTTAATCTATCGGTGTTCAATCTTTTCAATTTCATATGTAACAATCAAACTTTAAAATATTAAATATTCATTTTATAGCGAGATATGTAACAATCAAACTTTAAAATATTAAGTACATTCATTTTATAGCGAGAAGCAGTAAACACTTGGACCAATATATTCATTTTATAGCGAGAAGCATTAAACACTTGGACCAAAGTTTCTGCAAAGCGGGTTCATGTGGCCGATCGTTCTGGAGTTGAGATGAATGTATTTCTTGTAATAACATGTGTAGTAGAAGGGTAAAATAAAGCCTTCACTATTAGGCGTTTTGTGTCATGTATCAGTACAGTCAATAAGAGAGCTTTATTGGATGTTTTTTTCTAAAATGGACGCAGTGGAATAAATCCTATAATACATCATTAATGATTACCCAATAACTATTATTTTGTTTTTAAATTAAAAACTAATGATATTTGATTTGGAATGATCTCATTGGCCAAAGAAACAAGGGAGAGGCGTGGAAAAAAGAACACCAAGGGGATTTTTTTTTAAAAAGGCGTAGGGGGCGGGTTAGGGGCTTTTTTGGGCCTTTTTTTGGGAAAAACATCAAAAAAAACCCCACTACGGGTGGTCTAATAGTGAGATTATCACTAGGGTATAACGGTATAAGACTATGTGCAGTGGATAATGTGATTGGGCTCCGTACACCACCTCTTTGGATGTGATCTTCAGAAAATTTATGCTTACGTGATTGTGAAAACGCCAGTAAAGAAAATTGAGGGGCTTAATCTTGAAGGAAGTACCTTGATGACACATGTCACATAACCCTATAGTATAGGCATTACACTACACATAGTCTAATAGTGAGATTGTCTCTACGGTATTACGAGACATTAATTAAAAGTAATTTGTCATTATTTATAAATATATTTAATATTTAAAATATGCTAGCCTCTATTTTTATTTCATTTCTTTACTTTTTGTACTTCGTAGTTTAATAAAAATAAAAATATATTTTGAAATTAAAGGTATAGAGAACGATGTAAGCAATTCTCCTGATTTAATATTATATGTTCACCTCATCTATGAAATTAAAAGTATAGAGAAAGATATAAGATATTCTTCTGATTTAACATTATATGTTTATAGGGCCGACCCTACCTTAGAGGAAGGGGTTATAAGGCTTCGCATTTGTAAATTTTCGTTTTTAGTAAGATTGCTTTGTGTTTCTATTTTTGGAAAGTCCAAACCTTGTAATCGTATTTCTAATTCTAATTCATTGTAATCTAAGGCTTTGATTGTAATCAAGATTGATCCATTACACAAAATTTGCAAACTTATTCATGTTTAAACTTGTGATCGTACTTTACTTTATTTCTTCATAATCAATTCGAAACGACTCGTAAATGCTTGTTGAATATAAATCTTAATACCAAAGTTAAGCAAGACAATTAGTGACTCAATGCAAATTATTCAAGCTTCCGTCATCGTAATAATCTTGTCACAACTCGTGTTTAAAATAAGCTTTAAAGAAGTTTTTTTTTTTGGTTTTTAAATGACCTTACACGTGACCTTGGACAGTTACAAGACCTATACTTGTAATATATGTAATGTACAATACCTAAAAGTCCAATATACATCAATTAAATAAATAAAACAAAAGAAAACACAGCTTGCGGCCGCAAGCTGTGTAAGTAAGTTTAATCTTTTATTTTAATAAAAAAAACCCCACCTAATTGCATTTAATAGAACCCTAATCCTAACCTTAATCCTTCCTCCATATAAACAAGTGTTCCTTCACAATTTTCCCACTTTTATAAGCCTCCAAACACCTCAAACAGCCCTCTAAACTTCAGAATTTCTCTGCTGAAACACAACAGGTTGCAAGTGAGTTTCAACTCACTTCCCTTCTTCTTCTAGCCTTGTTTTTCCTTCTAACACTCTTGGATAACCTCTAGGAAGGTTCTCACAAGTTTGATTTGGCAAACTAAGATGAAACCCCACCATTTTGAGGTCCAAAAGTGTGCAAACATTTCTGCCCAAATTTTATCTTTTTAAACTTCAATGTTTTCTTCTTGTTTTCTTCCTCAACATTGTTTGCTAAGCCCTATGGATGTTACCGTAGGTTTTCCATGGAAAACCAAGGTGGAATCACACCATTTTTGGGGCCAAACTTTCTGTTTTGGAAGTTAACTTATAAAACTTTTTCGAACTTGTTTTTAACATAACAACTCTATGCTACTTATGCCTTTAACCAAGTCCATGGTTAGTGTGTTAGCTAGACTTGTTCATACACAATCAAGAGGCATAACATGTCTCTAAACTTGTGGTTTTACTAGGGTTTCAAACCCACAAGTGTTAAGCCATCCAAGCTTACAAGCTTGTCTTGGTGTAGGTATGATTACATGAAGGCCTTGGCCATTCAACTTTTCAATCCACCCCTCACTTGATGATTTCTATAATTCTTGACCATCCGGATTGTCCTTGTGACAATCTTGTGTATTGGTGAATCTTACGAAAGAGGTTAGGACGGTTATCCTCCTACCTCCATGCATGACTTATATGACTTACATGATATCTATGAAATACATGAAATCTATGATTAATTAGTAAATTATATGTAAACTATATATTTAAATACTTAATATAACCGAACCTTTGACAATGACCATATGGTTAATTGTCCTAATATTAGGTTATTTTATCTTAGACCTAACCATTGTTACGATTCTATTGGGCATGACCCATAAAAACACAAACACCCTTTAGGGCTTATAGTGTCAAAAACGAGCGTTAACGTCTAGATAAATACTTTGTCAATACATACTTTGTGCATACTTTAAATTCCTAAAATTGATGAACTCCATCTTAAATCTAAAACTCACACACCTACGTTTCCTTGTGTAGGATAACTTGGTGTTCATCCCCCCCTAAATCAACCTAAATGCTTTCACGGAATTTACTTTGCAAAACCGTTAGTACACTCGAACCCTTTTTATGTTTTACACTTTTTGGGTGCAATATGTTAACTTATCAACTACACTAAATCACACTTTTATTCGATGAAATCACGCAAATAATCCATCAAACATGCTTTCGTTATGTGCTACTTGACTTGTTACTTTGTATATTCTTATGTGATCTAACTGTCATTAACTTCGATCAAGCCTCCCTTAACATGTATAGCGCTATAGGAGTAACGCACCGCCCGTATTCTTGTGGTCAATGTTAAGTTTTAATCTATAATGCGGTACACTAGAGGATTGACTTGTAGTTCACATGCCTCGTTTACATTTATCTCGTATGCTAGCTATTCATGTGGATTTGTTTAATCGATTTTTAATACTTATGCTATGATATCAAACTTGTGTACTCACCAATACTTTGTTATTGAACTATACTTTTTGACATGTTGCAGGTTGATGAAGTGGTATGATGAAACTTAGTAGGATCGGCTTAGAAACACGCGTAGAATGCTAAGATGATTATTATGTTTTGTTGAACGTATTTTGTTATTGTTACTTTGTATTTCGATTATGTTATTTGACAATTTGATGCTTTGAAATGAAATGAGTTGTTTAATTAAATATTGTCACAAATAGTGTATGATGTCTCGCCGCAATCTAGTTCGTCTCACTCCGATGTTTTCGCCATCGGTTGGGGTGTGACAGGGATAGCCCCCGCTACCCCTTGACGTTCTGGCGGTAGTGTAAATTTTGAAAATTTTGACTTTTTTTAACGTTTTTTTTTATTTCGTTACCCATTTTTATAAAACGTTACCCCTACGAATATTTTCTAGATCCGCCGCTGTATGTTCACCTCGTCTATCATCGCACAATACCAAACCAAGTATTCTAACTTAAATAAATTATCCTTACATAATATAAATGATAAACAAATCATATAAAGTTTAGAAATACATAAATTCAATTTTTCAAAATCTGTTACATCATCAATATATCATACCAATGACATGATTGATATATATTATATTTTATATTATTTTTTCTTATAAATACTTGAGAATAACACACCGAACACAATCTAGATACATCATTAACAAACATCTAAATTATGGTTTAGTATATAACATTAATATATGCTTCTGTACCATAAGACATGTTTGGAATATGCTTGCACAATCACCAACCAAACATCCATTTAAATTTAAATGTTAACATATTAAAAAATTTAAATGTTGACATATTAAAAAGGATATTTGAAAACCTAAACTTAAATTTAAATGAAACCACTTGTTTCTTTTGGTATACATACACGCTTTTCATGGTGTATAAGTGGCGCCACCTTTGCGTTGAACAAACTAATAAGAGTAAACTTCTATTTTGTTTCATGTAGTTTGGTCGTTTTAATGATTTTGTTCTAATCCTTTAAAAATAGTCTTTTTACTCCCTGATCTATGAAGCTTATCTCTATTTCACTCCTCGCCCTTAACGCCATTCAATTTAAGTGTTAAATCATGTTCACGTGCCCCTCACATGAGGGGCATTTCAGTCTTTTCCCTACCTCCATCACAATATTGGGATCTTGTTCACCAACAAATCACCCATACTCAGATTCTGCCACCCCCATACCAACAATTAAACAAAACAAATCAGAATCCCCAATAGCAAAACTCAAAACCAACTCATCCAATTCAAACATGAGATGTGACCACCCAAATCAAAACCACACCATCTTCCCTGGCTCCAACAGCTCCACTCCACCCTCGGTTTCCGATCTGACGAGTAAATCAAAGATGTGGGATGAATTCAATGAACAAGACAACGGAGAAAGGGGTTTCCAAAAAGCCATATTCCATCTCTGTACCACCACCAACACAACCAATCGCCACAGCCACTTCCGGCTGCCACCACCACCTGCAGTAACCACCATATTCTCGTACCTATCACCACCACCTGCTGAAGTTAACTCTCATTATTTAAATATATTGGCAAGATTTAAAACCCTTGAGCAGGTCTACATCCAAGATTTATAAACAACTTTTGAAACCAAGATTAGGTCCGGCGGCGATGGTTATGATGGTTTAACAGAAACTTAAGCGGAGTAGGGGGGGTTAGTTTTTTGGTGAGGGGTTTTTGTTCAGATCTGCAATTAGAGAGGGTTGTGGGCTGATCAAGGGTTTGTGATATTGGGGCGGTGGTAATTGGCGGTGAGAAGAGAGAGACGGTTTAAGGATTGACGGCAGATTGAGCTGATCTAGGGTTTAACGGCGGCGGCTAGGTTTAGCTGGTGGTGGCTAATGGTTGTTGGTGGTGGTGATGGTTGCTGGTGGGGTGGAGGCAGAATGTATTACAGAGGAGAAGTGATGAGAGAGAGAAAAAGAGAGTTTAAAATGAATTTAATGATTATAATTATAAATAATTAAATTTTTATTTGTAAAGTTACTAAAATACCCTTCTTATTATATTTAAAATTACCAAATTACCCTTATTTTTAACAAACATTTTGGATGGCGATAAGGATGGGTAGTGAAATAGAAATAGGTTTCATAGATCAGGGAGTAAAATGGCTATTTTTAAAGTATTGGAGCAAAACCATTAAAACAACCAAACCACATGAAGCAAAATAGAAGTTTACTCAACTAATAAACATAAATTAATTAATAAACTTTTCAAACTTATAAATACATCGAACAACAAACACAAATAATGTACGGCTCGGTGGCTCACCAACAGAAAACTCGAGCCGAGCGGAGCCAAGGCTTTAACAAGTATTCATTTCGTACATTAGAAGCAATGCAATACAAAAGGAGTTTTTAAGCCACGCCTTTCGTTCCTTATTTTACAAAGAATATCAATTCAAAAATAATATTGTTTTAGTATTTAACATTTCTTAAAAGACTGTAATGGAGACTTGCGGATGGCCAAGGACGCTATGTTGGCGAGCGATGGATAGAAGGCCTAGAGACGTTGCATTACACATGTCTAATTATAAGTATTGTGGTAAGAATGTTTGTGAAGACGAATAACTACATGTATATTTTTTAAATTTGTAAAACTTATAGATAGTTTGTAAATATATTGATGAGAATAAGACTTGTAACTTTTTTAAATTAAAAGTAATTGTAACGGTTAAAACATTTTATACGTTTCAAACGGTCAGTCGAATCCTTCCCGTAAAAAAGTAATAATGATACAAATACAACTTTGAACTTTTATCTTTTTCACACCTCAGTTTATCTCAACCTTTCTCCTTCGACTTTTCTTATCATAAACCAAAATCTTTCATGATATAAATGAATTCAAAGTCAATAGTGTTGAAATCTTGCCTCTACACTTCCCTCAAACGCTACTATCATTTTGGTTTTTAGCCCAAATGCACACAAATTCATGCTTGATGATGTTCTTATCTTGTATTTGAAATTGAAGAAGTTGGATATACCAACACCAAACCAAAAAGGGTTCAAATTCTAGTTGTCCAATAAGAAAGATGTCAATAAATAGAAAGAGTTATGAGGATGAAAATTCTTGTCTTTAAAACGCCTATGGTACCCACTTGTTTATGAACGTTCTTTCACACAAACAGATGCCAAAAACCACTCACAGACGTAGTTGCATAGGGCGGTGCTGCTTGTGGGTTACGTTGTTCGTCACTGCCACGTTGATGTCTATTGCGTCCGCACGAGCCTCATTGCAAGTGCTATGGGTACAGTCAACCTTAAGCCAAACCATTAGTGACATTTTTTACCATTGCAAACCAAAATCAAATGTTGCAACTAAAACTAACGAAAACTAAACTATGATTAACAACATGATTTCGGTTTGGTTTCACGATTTAGGCTTAATCGTTCTTTATAAGAAAAATGTGTATAATTCATTGAAAATAAAGATGCAATGTCCAAAAGTTATAACTTAAAAGACCGACTTCATTGATCATGTTGCTAACTAAAGTCCATGGATATGTATAGTCTAACATAAAATAGTTAAAAGATCAAGTAAATATAACAAAGTTGCATAGTACGAATCCGACGGTATGGTTCATTTCTTTTACCAGTTTCAAGTATTAATCACAAGCCAAATTGTTTGGTATGTTTTGAAACTTCCTAAAAACTATCAACCGAATTTATAAAAAACAATAATGAAGTATGCATCCATGCCGCCTGTTCGACGTTATATTTCATTTAAAAAGGTTGTGAAGAGACCAAACTACCATTTTTACCTTACAATATGCGTCCATGTTGTTTCATAATTATTACACCCGTTAAACTAACACAAAAAATTCATTTGCCCTCCAAAATCCATACCAATCATCTGAACAAACCTATTTCTTCAAACCCATATTAATCGGCTAACAAACCATCTGACCCATTTTGACCTGTTTGACTGATTTGAACCGTATACTTGCATGCATGAATTCCAACTCATACTTACATGCATTCTAACCATAAAACCCAAGCATTTTAACCCAATGTCTTTGCTAACAAACTTGCAATCTCAACATAACCATGCAATCTCAAACCTGCAAACCAATCGTGAATCGGCTAACAAACCTGCAATCACAAACATGCAAACTGACCATTCAACTTGCAATCCCAAACCTACAAACTAACCATGCAATCTCAAACCTCCAAACTAACCATGCAATCTCAAACACCCGAACTTGAACTAACCATGCAATCTAAAACAATAATCATTTTAACCTGTAAACCATTTGAACCAATAACCATTGCATCAACACACAACCTAACCATTTTAACCCAATAACCATTGCAACAACACATATTATGTAAATGTATGTGTATGATGTGGTAAACATTTATACCAGATCACCTCATAACATCATTTGCAAATTGCATTTATGCACAATACATACAAACTAGCATACAATGTGATAATTAGATAACCATCTTTTTTAAACAAACCTTGAAGATAACTTCTAAAAGCAGCCATGTAATCTCAAACAAACCAAAACAACCCAAACCAATTGTATACACATACAAACCTAACCATAACCTAGATATTTAGCATAATCAGCATACAAAAAATATCATCTATGTAGTGGGATCAAATGTTAGTTCCACAAAATCATCTACCCATAATTACAAAAGCATACTAGTCTACTAAATCCTATATTGCCTTCCACATTGAAAGCGAAAATCCAAAGTCAAGTTGTTCAAGAACAGAAGAACCACCCTTATGTGCAATACAAGATGGTAGGTGTCGGTACCATTCACTCTAATATCGGCTACAAACGTTCAAGTAAACTTGTATCATGATCCAATTTCAATTTAAAAGCAAACTACACCAACCACAATCTAGTAAAATTGAAGTAAATAAACAGGGGTTATTATGTTTACTATTGGTCGATGTACCATGATTAGTGTTGGCCGTGATGGGGTTTGGTGTGGTGGGAGCGGATCGGTTGTGGGTGGGGTTCAGAGTGGTGGAGTGGATCACAGACCGACAAGGTGGAGCGGATGGATCAGATCAGTGATGGATGGGGTTCGGTGTGGTGGAGCGGTGGGAGCTAGTGGTGTGGTGGTGGGAGCCGGTGGAAGGAAAAATGAAGTGAAAGTATGGGGTGTCAAGTTGTTAGGTGGAGTTTTACTGGGGGTTTAGGGTTTTTTAGATGGTGAAATGACACAAATGTCTATCTACTGTTTAATAATCAACGGAATATTCTAGCTTTGTCAGAGACAAGGGTGAATAGTGTTACATTTTGTAAGCAGAAAAACAAAAGAACCATAAAAAAAGTTTGAGGGTGGTAATATGCTCCTACCACCGAACCAAAAGAAGGAAAATTACACTTATTCTAAATAAAACAAATCTATTTTACAACAATCTAAAAAAAACAAACACGAAGCATGACACTTTGTATGTAAGGTTGGGTGTGGTGGGGCACGAATGAGCCTCCACGTCACCAGTTTTTGTTCATTAAACCATTACGACATAGTTATGACTTATGAGGGCCGCCGATGCGCCTCATGCCCTCCCTTTCGTAATTGGTTAACGAGCATGAGGATTATGTGTATTTCCTAAATCATAATCCAACCAATCAAAAAATGTTTTTCATTTATATATATTTAAAAAAGATTAAAAGATAATTGTATTTTAGTTAAAACCACTACAATCTTATATAAATGTAATTTAGTTACAGTATCTTTGCCAACGTGACGCTTTAACAAACCTTTTTAGCCAAAACCTCTACTCTTCATTAACAACTAGTTTTATGCCCTGCCAGTGTTGTGCGGCGGTAAGCGTAATATTTCTCAGTTTAATAACATGCATGCATGTATTTCGGGTACTTATACATACTACTAATAACACAATCTCAATAAAATTATATTGAGACATAGATAAAAATACGTGTGTGAAATAATTTTTGTTTTAATAAAGTTTAGAAATTACAAAGTAACTTTATTAAAGTCCAGTAACAATAGCGGTTGTCCACCAATAGCAAATGACCACTATCTCTCGAGTTGGTTCGTTACGATAGTAAGGGGAAAAGTCTTATTATTGAAATACTAAAAGTAATAAAACTAGAGGGACTATATACGTAGACCACCAAAGTTAAAGCAGATGGACTAAATACGCATATAAATAAAGTTAACCAATAAAAAGAATTTGTTTTAAAAAAAGAGGCTAAACCTAAATATTAGCGAAACTAAAGATTTAAAAATTAAATACAAAAGAAACAACTAATGAGGGGATGTCAGACAACTGCCTAATACTGTTTCCGTTATGGTGTTTGTAGTTGTAGGTAATACCCCAATATCGGTAAACCTAAAATATGTGTATTTTCTTATTTTGTTATTATTGCTTTTTGTAGAAAATTCTAAAATAAGGAATTAGAAAAGTGCACAAACTAATAAATTAATTATCTTCTAGAT
Organism: Scalesia atractyloides; assembly: GCA_947069175.1. Lineage (NCBI taxonomy): Eukaryota > Viridiplantae > Streptophyta > Magnoliopsida > Asterales > Asteraceae > Scalesia > Scalesia atractyloides. The sequence goes on along the minus strand of CAMTDV010000022.1, from coordinate 83,639,863 downwards.
TGGTACTTTTTGTTTGTACATCAAGATGAGGTGAATAATGTCATCATTTGAAGTGTTCAATACTTGTACTTATGAATTATAGTTTTTAATGTAATAAATTAATAGGTGCAAATTAGGACTGATAATTACATGTATCATAGTTTAATACATGTGAAGAAGCAATACCCGATTATGTTTGATTCAAGTGACTATTTTTCACAAGAAAATGTTGCTACATAAGTTGAGAAGATAGCCTTATCACGTCTCGTCTTCTTTGTCTTAAATTAGATCATCATGAAGGGCTCGAGAGACCCACTCTCTAACAATAATCTTTAACGGGTAATGGGCTATCCATATTGTTTTGACATGTTCACACCAACTCTTGCAATAAACTATTTCTATCACTCATTTTAAAACCCATTATAAGTCATCATCAAACTCGTAACCTATCACGGTCTTATAAACAAAGTTGAAAAAGCAATATTATTTAAAGAAAACAAAAAAAAAATCAAAAGAGACTCAATATGAAATTAACTTCTAGGTTGGTGATGTGGTGTTTTTCGTGTTAAAGAAAGTGGTGAGTTAAAAAGTTGAAAGAAAAACAAATGATGGAATAATGACACATTTGATTTTCTAATAACATTAATATTTGGTAAACTGGCGAAATGTTCCCTGAGATTTGGTCACGTTTGTCATTTCAGTCCAAAACTCAAATCTTTTGAATCTGAGTCCCTATGGTTTCAATTTTGTTGTCATTTTCATCCAAAAGCAAATTCTGGTCAGATTTTTTAGTTAGTATCCAATTTTTTTTTTGTCTTTTTTCTCCCTGTTAGTGAAGGATAAAATGGTCTTTTAACGTTTTATCATAACAAATTAAAAAAAAATTAACAATTGTGCACTTCATTAAAAGGGAGGAAAAAGTAAAAAATGTTGGATGTTAACTGAAAAATCTGACCTGATTTAGCTTTTGAATGAAAATGGTAACAAAATTGAAACCATGGACACAGATTCAAAAGATTTGAGTTTTAGACTAAAGTGGCAAAAATGACCATACCTTAGGAACCATTTCGACAGTTTACTCTAAATATTTCAATATAACTTTACCATTTTTACTTATATATATTTATATATATATATATATATAAAGCAAATCTAATGGACTGAGATCTAACTTTTATTGAACATGTCAAATGGGTAATTTCTATCAACAGCTGCGACAATAAAATCTAACAAAGGTAATTTCCATTGAACGAATCAAAGTGCTTAGCTTGCTGCAACGTCCGAGATAATATAAGTAACTCTCTCAAGTAATTCTGAACCTAACAAAACCTAAAACAATTGATAAACTAATTCTCTTTTGGTTTCCTAGCGTCAGAGGCTGTGGACCTACGTAATCGAGTTCAAGGGTCATGCGAAGTAATGTTACGACTCTGAGATCTATGGACGTAGTTTTTAAAAGACTTAGTTTTGTTATTTCAAAAAGAGGTAGCGGCGCAGCTTGTTGCCCGTTTACCATCTATGTTAATGTAAATTCATTTCTAAATTCACTAGAATATTGTTGATAAACAAACGAAAAAATAAGTAAAAACGTTGTCAATCATCGAGCCTGCTATAACAAACCTAAGTTTCCCACTAGTTGGGTAAAAGAGATTATCAGTAAGAGAGTTAAAAATTTTATTAATAAACACACATAATAAATTAATCTAACCCTATATTTAAAATACTCATATATCATGATCTCTCTTTAGCTAGAAAACTCCAAGCCGTTTACGAGCCGAAGCCAGGAAGCCGTATAACAACCGCAAAATACCTTTTTCCCACCGTGTGGTCCCCACCACGCCAGCCTGTGAACCTTCACACTTCCTATTCCCAACTCATAAAACGACACCACCGCTTGCCGTTTCTCTGTTTTAATCCCATTTTGTCATTTCATCCCACTCAAACCCTAGAAATCACACAAAGAGACCACCACTTAGTCTCACATTCACCAAAAACTTCACACAACCAACACACACACACTCACAAATCATTACAAACTCTTTATCCCATAATCTCTCTAATGTTAGCCACCATGGATTCAAAGATCTATGGTGCAGTAAACCTTTTCATGGTGTTCATTGCATTCATGAATGTCAACGCATTGCAGTCAACTCAAATTAGCTCCAACTCAGTTCTCGTTGCTCTTCTGGATTCCCACTACACGGAGCTATCAGAGCTAGTCGAAAAAGCTCTTCTTCTACAAACACTTGAACAAGCAGTCACTCATCATAATATCACCATTTTCGCACCAAATAATGAAGCTCTTGAGCATCAAATGGATCCTGAGTTCAAACGGTTCTTACTCGAGCCAAGGAATCTGAAATCTCTGCAGAATTTGTTACTTTACCATATTATCCCGGGTCGGGTCGGGTCACATAACTGGCCTGGAGATGGAGATGCAGTTGTTCATCATTATACACTCTGTGTTGGTGAATCCGACAACCGGTTACCGATAATGAAAATGAATTCGGGTGAAAAAGTTGTCGGCGGTGTAGCGAAAGTTGTGCGGCCGGATGACGTCATCCGGCCCGACGGGTTGATCCATGGGATCGAACGGTTGTTGGTGCCTCAATCGGTGCAAGAAGATTTTAACCGGAGGAGAAATCTGGGGTCCATCTCCGCGGTTTTACCCGAAGGAGCCCCGGTAGTGGACCCCAGAACCCACCGGTTGAGAAAACCAGCTGGTTCTGCACCAGCCGGTTCTCCACCGGCTCTCCCGGTTTACGACGCCTTGGCGCCAGGGCCGAGTCTGGCGCCGGCCCCGGCGCCAGGACCTGGTGGCTCTCACCGTCACTTTGACGGCGAGAGCCAGGTGAAGGACTTCATCCACACACTTCTTCATTACGGCGGGTATAACGAGTTGGCGGACATTTTGGTGAACTTAACGTCGTTAGCGACGGAGATGGGGAAGTTGGTTTCGGAAGGATACGTGGTAACCGTCTTGGCGCCTAACGATGAAGCGATGGCTAAATTAACTACTGATCAGTTGAGCGACCCGGGAGCGCCTGAACAAATAATGTACTATCATTTAATACCGGAGTATCAAACCGAAGAAAGTATGTATAATTCGGTACGACGGTTCGGGAAAGTGCAGTACGATACGCTGCGGTTGCCTCATAAGATGGTGGCGGAGGAGGCGGATGGGTCGGTTAAGTTCGGTCAACGGGAGGAATCGGCGTATTTGATTGACCCGGATATTTACACCGACGGGCGGATATCGGTGCAGGGGATTGACGGAGTTTTGTTTCCGGCGGTGTCACCGCCAACGGCACCAAAAGTTGTTACAAAACAAAGGAGAGGTATGTTTTTTTAGAAAAAAGTTTTATGAAAAGTCAAAATTGGACCGTATGCAATAGTGACTTGTACTTTTAGCATTGTGACATTAAACAAAACCAGCCCCCACACCAGCTGTGAGTCTGACTAGTGGAAACATATTAGTTTTAGCATTTTGCCTATGCATCAGGACTTGTACCTTGTGCATTAGGACTTTTACATGATGCACCAAGGCTTGTAATTTAAAACCTATTTACTTTCCATTGGAATATATTGTAGTACAGGTGCTTATGCATAAAGTACCAGGGTCACTGCATGAATCAAGAATTTTAAATATGAGTTGAATTTGTTTTATTTTTTAAATGCAGGGAAACTAATGGAAGTTGGATGTTCAATAGCTGGAGCACTTGGACATAGTTGTTGATTTTTTTTTAATTTTTTTTAAGAAAGTTGTATACAGATACACAAGAGGTTTGTCTTTATTTTTTTTTAATTTTTTTTAAGAAAGTTGTATACAGATACACAAGAGGTTTGTCTTTATTTTTTTTTATATTTAAAAAGATTTTGTTAATACTATTATTTATTTGTCATGGAATCAAGAATTAATAAAAAAAAACATTATTTTTTTGTTACAGTTGTTATTAGGAACATCTTGTCATACCACAGATGGAAGTGAACGGTGGAGATTGCATTTCCTTGTAAAGATGAACAAAGTTTGCTTTTTTATAATTATTTTATTTAATATGGTTTATATAAATACGGAATACTGTAATTATTGCCAATGATGTATATGATTTTTTGATGTATTTATTAATTTTTTTTCCTAAATATACCATCTTTTCCTCCTTAATTCTCTTTCAATCTATGTGATAAAAGAGTAAAAAGTGATAATAGTAATAATTAATTAATCGTGACAGTAGTGGTTGTGGATGGTGATTGCAATTAAAAGTTGGCTTTTTGTACATGGAAATCAACACACCTTCACATGTAAGATACGGTAATGGACTTTATGCACTCATGCTACATGTGTCTCAAATTAATTAACAGGGTATAGTATTTGTATATTAGTTACTTTATTTCCATTGATCATCTTGTTAGTCTATATCTCGGTTTAACTAAAAAAATGTAATAATTTTGTGTGACTTAAACAACTCATATTTTAACAAGCGTATTGTGTTTTAAATTAACTTTTTTTAAATGAATGTGTGGATATTAGACACTTTTTGCCTTGACAGGCGTTAAGGGGTTATGCCTTCCTCATTGGTGGCCTTCTTTAACCATCATGTTTTGGTGTTTTGACACTAGTGTTGGATGAGTTGGGATGGGGCGTCACTCCACAACAACTCGCCTTATTGAGTTTGTAGATTTTGTGTTTGTGTTTGGTTTTATCAACTATGCAAATGCGTAATTGGCTTTGCATTTTACTTGTCTGAGGAGAGATTTAAATTTTCATAGCTATATAATTATGTATAATAAGGTATGGTGTTATTGTTATATTTTACAACTTATCATCACAAACTTAGATGTGTTAAAACTCCATGGTAAAGACAAGTGGTGTCATTTTTTTATATCATTGTATAATACATAATGTAAAATCTAAAATTCATCTCTAAGCAAGGGTAGGCCACCGTAGCCTACGGTAGGCTACTGCAGCCTCTTTCTATTTTGTCGTTTTTGCTACGAAAACTTCCGTAACTTATTCATTTTTCATCCGTTTCACTCGAAACTTGTTTCTAAATGTCCGTAAGATGTTTACCTACATATTTAACTAGAAATTCTTAACCCAGATTCATAACTTTTATGAATTAAGCAATCATTACCCGATTTATGCGCATATTCATTTTGACCCGTTAAGGGATTTAAGCATTTGAGCTTAAATCTCACTCCTTCTTTCCTTTCCTCCAATTTCCACACTAAAATTTTTTTTTATCTTCCACCACAACTATATTTGTGGTGGATCTGATATGGTAAAATCATATATTCCAAATTCTACCTTCGGTTTAACAATTTACGAAAAAGCCCATTACGAGTCATTAGACCAAAAAGGCTTATACCTTTCACCTTACATTACCGAAATGATTTGCTCAATTATAAAACTCATTTACAAATTACCCTTAAAGGTCATTTGCTCGGTTTATCATTCGAGGGCATTTTGGTCAATTTTAGTCCTTTTGTTGCCACGAAGTACTTTTTAAAAGCATAGTTTGACCAAATGAGCACCTTTAACCATCGTTTTATTTAAAATCATTGTGTTTCTTAAGAACATAATACTCCAATTTCAAAGTATTAGATATACCTCACTGTAGGTGATCTAAAGGTCAATCATGACTCGATTAACTCTCATCGGATCTTAAGTTTTCATTGAGAGTTTAACCATTACATGTACCTGACTCGGGTCATAGCATTGACCCGTTTTAATACCTTGCAATATTAATTGCTAATTCAAAGCAAAGCAAGCGATACACTATTTTATCTGTGAGCACAAAACTCAACAAGCGATCATTAGTCATTATTGTCAAATGGTAATAATGTCACCATTTGACCCATTTGGCCTAAATGACCATTTTATCGTTGTTAGATGGTATTTATTTGCCATCTTATCCATGTATCCCGTTTCGGTTTACACTATACAATCATATTATTTAAAAGTCATTTCTTAATTCGTTTGACCCATCATGGCTTTCGCCATAAGGTGTCTTTTTCAAAAACTATTAGTTATCCGTCAACTCATGACCAAATTACCATTTTTACCCATTATGGTTTACACCATAGGGTAAATTTTTAAAACTCTTTGTTTATTCGTCATCACATGACCGAGCTACCGTTTTATCCTTTTCACCATCAAATATGGTTTCTCACCTTTTTCAATTGTCCCGACCTGTATCATTCCGCGTCCGAATGTCATATTTACAATACTAAATTAACTTGTACTTAACCAATACAAAAAGTAGGTGTTCTACCTAAAAAGATGTAAGCTTTACTTACCTTGCATCTGATTATGTCTTTCCTACGTGCTTGATCTGTTTTACCTGTTTTCTACCAAGCTTTCACCTAGCTTGTCAAGCGTCAAACTACCATTATCATTCGCAAGATGATTAGATTAGTCATCATTTATTATGACTACCCCACCTTCCGGACTTATATCAAAATTACTATTTGATCCTGTTATAGGTCAGTTTGACTTTTAAAAGTCAACTGCCTATTAACATATGAGATACAAAATTAAGTTCAACAAACACATTTAGGCATTCCATCAATTATCCTGTAGGCGTTATTTCTAGGCCACCGTTTTAACTAAATTTCTATACTAAGTTCATACAATTGTTTACATCGGATTAACACAGGATCAAGCATTGTATGCTAATCTATCAATCTTATAAAAGAATTTGGGATTGTTTCATCATTATAAAACAACCCATTACATCATCAATATGGAATTTACCCAAACATCAATCTTATCCAAATACTTTAAACATTCATAAACACATGATGATTTCAAACCTCATTTAACATGAATATAACATCTAGTTCGTTATATCATACAAAACCCATTCCATGGAGAGTATAACATGTACTCGAACTCATAGATTATTCAAGTATCTTGCTATTACAATCATGTATGATGATTCTAAGCACATGTATATCATCAACTTCATCATATTATCAAATCCCATTTCATAACCTACTTGTTAATCACTTACAAGTAATATTATCTCAATTACCTCATAATTTCATGATGTCTAACAAAATTAACCATACATAAACACTCAATTTCATCTTTGGATTATCCAACAATCTAATTGCAAGTATTCTACTTGTCTCAAGTTATAACTTTCACCAATCTAAATTTTGAGACATACCTTATGATCCCATTGTTTAGGTGATCGTTTATATGCGTTTATGCATTGATTTGATGCTAGAATTGACCTTCAATTTGGCGATTCTTGGATGAATTAGGGTTTCTTGTCTCCACCTCCTGATGACCGACCAACACACACTCACTATGTGTCTTGTGTCTTAATTCTTGTGTATGTAAAACACAAGTTCTCTTTTTGGCAGCTTTAGTCCCTCAAGTTAGTTTTGATTATATAAGATTACAACTTCGTGTTTCATTACCTATTTACATGTTACTAGCTAGGTTAATTAGTTCCTAGTTATTTTGTTCACGGATTAACTTTTACCACTAACGGTATTTTACCCGCCTTTTAATATTAACGTGGTTTGATTACCAAACCCGTTTTTGGGGTGTTACAAGTCTACCCCTCTTAAACAGGTTTCGTCCCCGAAACCTTTCTTACATAGTTCCTTGGGTTAAACCCAATGGACTTGGTTTCATTTTCATTTGATCATTGCTCATATCTTTAATTATTTAATAATCTTACCAGGTAAATATGGTTGTGTCCTTCGGGCTCCAAAGTGGTGCCCGATCCTCTTCTTGCTCTTTTCCTTAGTTGACATCTTATCTCTTTGGTCAAGCCTTATCATAGGCCATATCGTGTGCGCCTTTTATGTGTAAGAACTCATGAGCCATTACCTTTATCTTGTATCCTTCTTCTTTATCGTTTACTTGATCGAGTCGCCATTTGGCCATTCGGTCATATGAATCTGTCAACATGCTTATTCCACGCAAATCTTATAATGGTAAGTGTGTTAAATAATTTTTAATTTTAAATTTGACCTTGACCGGTCTTGTCGGTTAGACTTATCAGTCACTGGTTACCTTATACCCCATCGCTCAGGTATGCCCATATTGCCTTCCCGAGGCTTACAAGCATTTATGACCCCCAGTCCCGTAGCTCGTGCTACAATGGGGTCATATACCATATTATTTATTTATTTTTGCCGTGATTGCATCACGTCATGTTTAAGTTCTTATCAATCTTTTCGTTTTCGAAAATTTTCCTTTCGAATTTATCGCCTTACACTTATTGGTGTCAAGACCTATTTCTTTTAATATTAACTGTTTCCCAATCTATCTCATACTATTTTTATATGTTAAACATTGTTTCTAAGTAAAACTGAATTTTAGTTAAACATTTTCCTTTTAACTCATGTCAATTAGTCACATCAAGAAATTGACCACCTAGCATTTCTTCTTTTACTGTTCATATTTTACGCGGGGAATCGTAACCGGTTCCCTCGCTTTGCCTAAGTGACCCGTAAGCCTTTTCACTTAGCCTCGTAGGCTATTTCTTTAGGCTTTCACATTTTTTAAAGTAAGGCCTTTAAGGTTCATTCCTCTCGATTCGTGACCCGAATGTCATTTTGGTCCCGTAGAACTTTACACTATTTATAACTCGAAGGTTGTGATGATCCCGTAGATCATCCCTTTACCCGTGTCATTCTTTAATTGTATTGGAGTTAACACACTCATTTATGGTTAAAAGAAGTCAAACTATCATTTACTTTGTCTTTTCTTTTATCCGCCGATCATGGCCCTTTTGACTATGAATGCTAATATATTTCTATTCATACTATGGCCCTTAGACCATGTTTGATTCGTATTGACAATGTTTGCGTTTCTGTTACCCCGTAAGTCATTTATGTGTCGCATTCGCTTGCCGGATCTATTAGTCGTTTCATCCCTATTGGGTGATGATCACTTGCAGCTAAGCCTGGTGCAAAGTCAAATGGCATTGACCACTCGTCACCACCGAGTCATAACTACCATATTAGTGGTAACCACAACATTTTGTGTATGTTGCCTAAAACACTCATTCTCATACGCGGATCAGACACCGTCTGATGGTATTCGCGCATCCGCACGATCGTAGTCCATGACTAGGTCGTTTTTCGTTTGGATAAATCTACGCTATTATGACTTCTTACATCATTTACGCGTCGGTTTGTCTCACACTTCCCGTTACTCAGCTTGCACTTATATTTCATTACAACCCGTTACCTGGGTTCTTTATCCTAATGTTTTTAACACTCCCGTTACCTGGTTTGTGTTTTCGTTTATATTCTTTCACGACCCATTTCACGGGTTCATTAATATTTTGCGCTCCCATTATTCTGTTTGCGTTTATAAGTATATTAAATCACGTCCCATTACCGGGCTCATTATTCTTTTGTTTTAACGCTCCCGTTACCCGGTTTGCATTTACTTTTATATTCAATCATTATACTTTATTTGAACAATCAAACCTTATTCCTTACTTGACTTGTTCATGTGAAATCCATCACCTATGAATAGTCAAACTTTATTCTTTATTTGACCCGCTTGAATTGTTCATGTGAAATCCATTACCTATGAACAGTCAAACTTTATTCTTTATTTGACCCGTTTGACTTGTTCGTGTGAAATTCATCACCTATAAACAATCAAACTTTATTCTTTATTTTACCCGTTTGACTTGTTCGTGTCAAATCCATCACCTATGAACGGTCAAACTTTATTCTTTATTTTACCCGTTTAAATTGTTCGTGTGAAATCCATCACTATGAATAGTCAAACTCCTTTATTCTTTATTTTTCCTGTTTGACTTGTTCGTGTGAAATCCATCACTTACGAACAGTCAACTTTATTCTTTATTTGTCCCAAAGAACTCCTTTGTAACTCATCCCATTAGCCTCGTTTTTACTACATCGGACGTATATGTGGTCACTATAAGAAGTTCATGGTATCATTTGTTTACTACTTACTTGGCTAGGGTAAGCAATCAACATATGGTACGCGTGACTTTATTATAATTATCATCACTTCCCATGTAAGTAAATCCTTGGTTCATGTCTATATTTTCTGATTTTATTTGGTAAAACCTTGTTTAATTGTTATTTAAGAATTATTTGTTTTTACCCTTTTAATCTCAAAACATATAGAATGTTTTCCCTTTTTTATAAAACTTTTGCACAATCACATTCGTTAATGTGGTCGTTACTTTTCCTCAATAAGATCTTATTAATAATGTCTACTTGGATGGTCACTCCCATTCAAGTTTCTAAATTTGAATTCTTTTAATGTTTTGTTATTCACGATTGTGAATAACGCTTATTTCCCACCCAATTTACCTTGGGAACATCGTCCTGGATGGGTATCCCATCCGGATTTCCCAATCCTTAAATTTCGTATGCAACCGTTATTCATTACACATCTATCGCATACTACTATTCGTGCAATAATTTAAAATGTGCACCTAGTTGATATTTGCCCTCATGGGCTTTCATTTTCTTTCACTTTTATTCTGTATCATTACTTGATTTAGTTCCTTGGTGATCATGCCCTACTTGTCATGCTTCGGACCATTCCATCTTCATGTTTGTAAATCATTAAACTCTCGCCATTCTCAGATGCGAGCATCCTTCAATTAGAACGTCCACAAAATATTAGTAACGTTGAAATTAATAAGCGCCCGTACTATAGTACAAGGCTTTCTATGATACTTGTTAACACAAGTAATTCGCTACCTATACCAGTCTTTTATCAATTTTGTCACACCCCGACCCGCAGCGGAATAAAAGTCGGGGCATGATTGGTTATCACCAAAACTCATGATATTTACTAATAAGTTTCATATTTATTAAATTAAAATTAACTTCAAATATTCAACACAAAATTCACAAACACAAACAATAAACCAAAAAATTGTTCCAATGAAAAAATTGTTTATTCTTCTAAAGCCATCTTATATATTTCTTTCCTCAGCTTGAATGCACGCGAAGTGGTTTTAACCACGAGTGAAATTAACCTAGATAAATAGCATTATGGTTCGGTAAGTAAACGGATTTTATTAATCCATTTTCGTAGGATTGTTGGGTGTATTTTTGTGAGTTTAAGGCTATTTTCTAACCTTAAAAATGTTATTTTTAAGTATTTTTAATTGATTTTTAATTAAAATAAATAAATAAAAATAATAAAAAAAGTTGACTTTTTTGACCGTTGACCGTTGATCGTTGACCTTGACTGTTTGACCGGTTCGTATGCGTGTAAGTGTGCGCTGAGTGAGGCTCGAACCCGAGACCTCCCGTACGCGTGCACCCAGCTCTACCAACTGAGCTACGTGTCTAACCCGAAATATTTATGTTTTTAATTATATTTATATATTAATTAGATTAATCAGAAAATCCTTTATTTTTTTAAAAACGATTTTAATCCAAGACTCGGTGCGCTCCACAGGTCTCGAACCCGGGACCTGTGGTTTATGCTAACACACAGTCCACCGCTGGACTGTGTGTCTAACTTGTTAACTAAACTGATTTTTATTATACTTAAATACAAACTAAGTATTTTCATTTCTGACTTAAATAAAAAGTTTAATAATTATCCGGGCCGGTGCGGTAGCCCGGACTCGAACTCGTGTCCTGTGATTTAAACATACACACAGTCCACCGCTGGACTGTGTGTCTATCTTGGTTATTATTCCGGTTATTATTATACTTAACATATACAGCGGTGACTCCGGTTCGGTTAACCAAAAAAACATTTTTATTAAGGCAGCATGCGTGGGACAAGATTCGAACTCGAGACGTTTACGTGTTTATTATGCACACAGTCCACCGCTGGACTGTGTGTCTAACCCGAGTTATAACTTGATTTTAATTATACTTATATGTTACATAAACTTCGTCTTCTTCGACAGTTTTAACCAGAATCGGAAGTCCGACTGGTTCGATGATTAAATCATGTTCGTTAGTGTCTGATGGTTAATTACATGTGAGATTAAATAAAAAGAATGAAGGATTAAGCGTAAGGTATACCGACTGGACTCCACTGTTTCTCCGGCGAAACTCCGGTGACAGCAAACACTTCCGGCGACGTGTGTCTTGCAGCAGAGAGTCTTCAGAAAGCTTGAAAAGGATGTGTGTGACTTCGGTATAAGCTCAGGGGGTTTAGTAAGGCTTAGAAGTGAAGGGTTCGGTTTTCCGGCGAGGTACAGAAGTTTTCCGGCGAATGGATTTACGTCGGGTAAAGGTGGGGTTTTGAGCGAAAAAGCTAGCAGAGGTTCGAGGGGGTATTTATAAGGCAGGTTATCGATGAACTTGGTCCAATTTCCGACTTGATTCAAAGTCATTACGTTTTCCGGCGGTTATAGTTTGTGTCGCGGACTCAGGCGTCGGTTATGTCACACCCCGACCCGCAGCAGAAAAGGTGATCGGGGCATGATTGGGTTATCATCAAAGCTCATGACATTTATTATGCGTTTCATATTCATTAAATACAATTTAATGGAAATTTACAATAAATGTTACAATATGTTCTAGCTATCAATCTAAGCATCTTTGTTCTCTTCTAAGGCATTTCCTATGTTTTCTTTGCTTCAACCTGTTCACCTGTATCATGTGTAAAAAGGTTTTGGATCAACATAAAGTTGGCGAGTGAATCCTATGGAAAACATTTGAACAAGTTTATTTAAATTGATTATGAAATATGTGCACAACCAAACATGAGTAAAAATAGATGTAAACTTATTCAACAATCATAAGATATTAAATAAAACACACATGAACAATAATGGAACATTTAAAGGCACGCGATGCTCAACTCGTCTCTCACGAGGAACTGAGGGGCTTAATGAATGAATTGCATAAACATGATAATATGAATGACACAACTACAAACAATATAAACTCAATGATACACACATGAACAATAATGAATTTGATTTGAGGCACGCGTTGTTCAACTCGTCTCCCACGAGGAACTGATGGGCTTAATGAATGAGTTTCATATAATTTGACAAAAGGAAATAAGTAATCACAACAATATAACAATCTAAGTTTAGATCATGATGTGGTATGGCACAAGTTTAAATAAACAAGTTAATTATTTTTATAACACATGACACACCCCAAAACGTGTAATTTAAAAGGGGGAGTTGTAAGATTCACTCACAGTGGGTGCGTTCGGTTGATGATGTTGAATGCACGCGAAGTGGTTTTAACCACGAGTGAGATTAACCTAGATAAATCGCATTATGGTTTGGTAAGTAAACGGATTTTATTAATCTATTTTAGTAGGATTGTTGGGTGTATTTTTGTGAGTTTGAGGCTATTTTCTAACCTTAAAAATGTTATTTTTAAGTATTTTTAATTGATTTTTAATTAAAATAATTAAATAAAATAATAAAAAAAATTTGACTTTTTCTGACCGTTGACCGTTGACCTGACCGTTGACCGGTTCGAGTGCGTATTGTTGTGCGCTGAGTGAGGCTCGAACCCGAGACCTCCCGTACGCGTGCACGCAGCTCTACCAACTGAGCTACGTGTCTAACCCGTTATATATCTGATTTTAATTATATATATATATTAATTAGATTTAAACAGAAATCCTTTATTTTAAAAACGATTTTTAATCCAGAGAACCGGTGCGCTTCACAGGTCTCGAACCCGGGACCTGTGGCTTGTGTAACACACAGTCCACCGCTGGACTGTGTGTTTAACATGTTATATAATCCAATTTTTATTATACTTAAATACAAACTACTTGTTTTCATTTCTGACTTATTTAAAAAGGTAACATAATGGTCCGGGTCGATGCAGAAGACCGGACTCGAACTCGTGTGCTTTGATTAAACATACACACAGTCCACCGCTGGACTGTGTGTCTAACTTGGTTATAATTCCGGTTATTAATATACTTAACATATACCTGTGTGACTCCGGTTCAGTTTAACAAAAAAATGATTTTTATTGAAGCAGCGTGTGTGAAACAGGATTCGAACTCGAGACGTTTGTGTTTAATGTGCACACAGTCCACCGCTGGACTGTGTGTCTAACCCGGGTAATATCTTGATTTTAATTATACTTGTACGTTTACCGCACTTCATCTTCTTCGTCGGATTTTAACCAGAGTCGGAAAATCCGACTGGTTCGATGTGTTAAATCAGGTTCTTTAGCGTTTTATGTTCAATCAAAGGTGAGATATAAATAAAAAGAAAGAAAATTAGGCGTGAGGTATACCGACTATCTTCCTCTGTTTTCCGGCTGAACTCCGGCGACAGCAATCCCTTCCGGCGACGAGTGTCTTGCAGCAGCGAGTCTCCAGGAAGCTTACAAAGGGTGTGGGTATCTCCGGTATAAGCTCAGGGGGCTCAGTAAGGCTCAGGAATGGGGAAACCGGTTTTCCGGCGACGAACAGAAAAATTCCAGCGAGAGATTTTCGCCGAGAAAAGGTGTGGTTTTGAGCGAAAGTGTTTGCAGAGGTTCGAGGTGGTTTTTATAGGGAGAAACCGAGATGTATTTGGCCCGATTTCCAACTGGATTCATTGGTTTGAATTTCTCCGGCGGTTATAGAAGGTGTCGCGGACTCAAACGTCGGTTATAACCGATATATGTTTAAAGTTTACGTTATAACGGAAGGATTCGTTAAATACTCGCGAGATTGCCGGGATTCCGACGACTGAACTTTGGGCGCCGGTTTTGAATTCGGAAAGCTCATGATATGAATAAAATGATTCCAATAATTAACAGATAATCCCAGTGGCGCAGTGGTTTAGTGCGCATGTGTTAAGTTTGTTTGTTGAACCGTGACTGACCCGGGTTCGAAACCCGGCAGGAACAATTTATTTTTATTTTGCGATTTTTAACAGTTTTTCAAAAACTAATTATATATTCCCGTATAATAATTGATTATGTATCGTTTAAAATTATTTTGGGCATTTAATTCGCAACGAAAATTTTAACTGACTGTTCGGTTGATAAACGGAGCGGGTTTGGTAAATCCGTTTTTGACGGATGTTACAGTATCCCCTGCTTTTTAGAAATTTCGTCCCGAAATTTTAAATTGTGATATTTTTTACTAAAAGAATGATGGTGTTTAGTTTGACAGTTATATGCTTAGAAAAATAAGGGTTTAAGTTTTTGTTCGAGGCGGTAACGTTCCTTGTAAGGGTTGAGTACCCTATTACAGGAATCGCTTTTTGTTGCCTACTGTATAAGTATTGATAATCAGATTTGATTCGCTAACTATGATATCATGCATAAGAGGTTGGATATGTTTGGAAAGGTAATGTTATATCCTAAGGCAAAACTTCTAATACTACAACCTACATGGAACATAAATAAACACAACAGCTGATATTTGAACATAAATAAACACAACTGCAAGTATTTGAATCCACATTCTGATAACATATATGTTTGAATAGTGGAAGTTCCTCTCTCGTTTGTTATGATGGAGAGGTTAGTTTATGTAGAAACGGAACACAATCCAATCTCTTTAAATAGCAAGATGATATAAATGTAACACAAATTTCAACCAAGGCAATACCAAATCTTACATGGAACTTCTTATAACCGCCTGATAATGCCTCTGATCCTTTGGCAAGAATACTTATGTATAGGAAGTACCAGCGGCGTATCCACCATATTCTTGCCAAATTTTCATTGGTTTTATCCACAAGTTATGATTAGTTACCAAGAAACTAATAAATCCTACATAGAACTTCTCATAACCGTCCGACAATGCCTCTGATCCTTGACGAGAATACTTATATATAGGAAGTACCAGCGGCGTATCCACCATATTCTTGTCAAATTTTCATTGGTTTTATCAGTGAATTATGATTAGTCCTATAACTCTACAACCAATACAACAAACATAAAATACTGAAATGAAATATAACTGTGCGGTCAAGGCTCAATCAAACGGAGCCGATCGTATTGCATGTACTGAAAATGAAATATCTGTGCGCTCAAGGCTCAATCAAACGGAGCCGAACGTATTGAATGTACTGAAAATGAAATTGTCTGTGTGCTCAAGGCTCAATCAAACGGAGCCGAGCGTATTGCATGTACTGAAAATGAATAACTTAATCACACAAACAGCCTATGCATGGAACCTCTCATAACCGCCTGATAATGCCTCCGATCATTTTGACAAGAATACTCTTATATAGGAAGTACCAGCGGCGTATCCACCATATTCTTGTCAAATTCTCATTGACTTTATCCGCAAGTTATGATTAGTTCTATGCGACTCTACAACAAACACAACAACCACAAGATACTGATAATGAAATTGTCTGTGCGCTCAAGGCTCAATCAAACGGAGCCGAACGTATTGCATGTACTGAAAATGAAATTGTATGTACGCTCAAGGCTCAATCAAACGGAGCCGAATGTATTGCATGTACTGAAAATGAACAACTTAATCTAAACAACAATCACACAAACAGCCTATGCATGGAACCTCTCATAACCGCCTGATAATGCCTCCGATCATTTGACAAGAATACTTATATATAGGAAGTACCAGCGGCATATCCACCATATTCTTGTCAAATTTTCATTGACTTTATCCGCAAGTTATGGTTAGTTCGATGCGACTCTACTACAAACACCACAACCACAAGATACTGATAATGAAAATGTCTGTGCGCTCAAGGCTCAATCAAACGGAGCCGAACGTATTGCATGAACTGGAAATGTAAATTGAACTGTGCGATCAAGGCTCAATCAAACGGAGCCGATCGTATTGCATGTATTGAAATGTAAAATGAAATGACCGATCAAGGCTCAATCAAACGGAGCCGATCGTGCGGGCACGCCACAGATCAACCGCATAATAAAATGGGGATCAAGCTCAACCTCATGGATGGGGAGCTGCGGCCTCGGCAAATGCATATACTGAAAACAATAAACAATAATTACTCTAATAGTCTACACATGGAACCTCTCATAACCGCCAGATAATGCTTCTGATCCTTTGACAAGAATACTTATATATAGGAAGTACCAGCAGCGTATCCACCGTACTCTTGTCAAAGTTTCATTAGCTTTATCCTTAAGTTATGTTTGGTTCTATGTGATAAAGAAAAACATAAAACTAAACAATAGGAGTTGAATCTGGATCTTCGGCGAAGAGAACTAGTTGGGTATCTTCATTTGGGCCGTCATTAACTTCGACAGGATTGGCGTTGATATTGAAGACTCTTCCTCTTGCTGGTGGCATAGTGGTTGGGTTTTCTTGGTTTACTTGGTTAACTGGGTTTGATTGGGCTTGGGTGTTGATGACGTTAACCAATTGAGGGCATGTGTTTCTAAAGTGGGTAGGGTCGCCACAATTGAAACAAGCTCGAGCATATGGGAATACGGGGTATTGGGGTTGATGATAAGTTTGGGCCATGTTTTGAGTAGGGGAAGAGGTTTGGTTTTGGAAGGTGCGACAAACCTCGCTCAAATGACCATAGCGTCCACAAGTTGTACATAGCCGACAAGGTAAGGTAAGGGGATGATGATAAAAACAGTTGTTGCGTCGAGGGTGAGGTCCAAGATATGGTTTCTTATTTGGGTAAGTTGAGTTGGGTGCCACTTGAGTGATTGGGATAGCTTGGATGGGTATGGCGTGTAAAACTGGTTGATTTCGTTGGGTAGCAGTGAAAAGTTGCCCGCCTCTTTTTCTCTTAGGATTGGGTTGAGAAGGGGATTCGGTTTGGGTGGAGTCGGAAGTTTCAGTCGATTCTTTATCCTTCTTCTTCTCCTCCTTGAAGTCTTCGTTTCGGATTCGGTTCTCTGTAAGCTCTGTTGCTAACTCCATTGCTGCTTCCAAGGTTGCAGGCTTGGTACTTATTACAGGGTCTTGAATCTTTGACGGAAGACCACGAATGTAGTGTCCGATCAAACGGTAGAGGGGAGTGAACATGTTGGGAACCATTTGATGTAACTCGAGGAATCTTTTATTGTAGGTGGTGTGGTCTCCTTCCTTTTGCTTCAACAAATAAAATTCATCTTCTAATTTCTTGATTTCACTCCTTAGGCAAAATCGTCTGGTCATGATTTCCTTCAATTCATTCCAAGTTAAGGTCATAGCATCGTCGACGCCTCGTTTGGCCTTCTCTGTATTCCACCAAGTAAGTGTTATTCCATATAATCGACCGGTAGCATATCGCACTTTGCGATCGTCAGGGCAATCGCAATTTAGAAAAGTGTTCTCCATTTCTTCAAACCAATGGAGGAGAGCGGTGACACCTTCAGTCCCTTTGTATTTTGGAGGATCGCATGATTTGAAATGCTTGTAGGTGCATTTAGTGATATTTGATGGAGAGTTGATAACGTTTTGGTTTGCTTGATTGACAGGATTATCGGTGAGTGCTTGTTGAACTTGGATTACTATGTTGGGTATTACGGCAGCCATTTGTTGAGCGATTAAGGCAGCCATGCGTTCGCGGGCTTTTCTTGCTCTCGTCTTCCTACGGGCGAGATTAGAAGACATCTACAAGGAATACATGACAAGAGTATGAGTTGGGTGTTTTTGGGTTCATGGGTCGCATTAGGAATGAACATTCATAAAATAATTATAAAAAAATAAATCTACTACATCCATAGGATGTCTTGGGTTTTGCTCGCCGTTAGGCCCTACATGCCGCCATACTTTACCTGTGTAATCATGTGGGCCCCCATGAATACCGGTTTTTCATATGGTTCGCACGGGTTTGCCAGGTTGCGTACACAAAAACCCGGAGAAAATCGAGAAATATGTATACAACGTGTGATATTCGGAATGTGTCCAGGTGTAGACACGGTGACACCTCGAAGTAGGTTAGTTCGAACAACGTTTAGTGTGGCATGCTTTGGCCTAATAGGTCCTTCGTACTCTCATCGTTGGTCCCCAGGTAGGCAAACTGGTCCGTTATATTGGATTTATACGAATGCCAACCTAGACAGGACGTTCCGACTACCGGTACTTGTACCCTTCCAGTTACTACATGCCCGTCGCAGAACTTACTTTGATGAGATTTGAAAATTGCACAAAATCTTTGGATAATGAGAGTATGAAAATAAATTGAATACATGAACATCGATATATGTATAATGAATATGTATATAAGCATGTATGTTTGACTGTAAATGTAAACAAATATGAAACAAATAAATATCACAAGTTTGTATGTAACCACCTAATCAATTAAAATTTAGGCAGACTATAGTATAGGCTCTAAGGGTCTAATAACCTATCCTATATCCCTATAGTCATGGCTCTGATACCAATCTGTCACACCCCGACCCGCAGCGGAAAAGGTGATCGGGGCATGATTGGGTTATCATCAAAGCTCATGACATTTATTATGCGTTTCATATTCATTAAATACAATTTAATGGAAATTTACAATAAATGTTACAATATGTTCTAGCTATCAATCTAAGCATCTTTGTTCTCTTCTAAGGCATTTCCTATGTTTTCTTTGCTTCAACCTGTTCACCTGTATCATGTGTAAAAAGGTTTTGGATCAACATAAAGTTGGCGAGTGAATCCTATGGAAAACATTTGAACAAGTTTATTTAAATTGATTATGAAATATGTGCACAACCAAACATGAGTAAAAATAGATGTAAACTTATTCAACAATCATAAGATATTAAATAAAACACACATGAACAATAATGGAACATTTAAAGGCACGCGATGCTCAACTCGTCTCTCACGAGGAACTGAGGGGCTTAATGAATGAATTGCATAAACATGATAATATGAATGACACAACTACAAACAATATAAACTCAATGATACACACATGAACAATAATGAATTTGATTTGAGGCACGCGTTGTTCAACTCGTCTCCCACGAGGAACTGATGGGCTTAATGAATGAGTTTCATATAATTTGACAAAAGGAAATAAGTAATCACAACAATATAACAATCTAAGTTTAGATCATGATGTGGTATGGCACAAGTTTAAATAAACAAGTTAATTATTTTTATAACACATGACACACCCCAAAACGTGTAATTTAAAAGGGGGAGTTGTAAGATTCACTCACAGTGGGTGCGTTCGGTTGATGATGTTGAATGCACGCGAAGTGGTTTTAACCACGAGTGAGATTAACCTAGATAAATCGCATTATGGTTTGGTAAGTAAACGGATTTTATTAATCTATTTTAGTAGGATTGTTGGGTGTATTTTTGTGAGTTTGAGGCTATTTTCTAACCTTAAAAATGTTATTTTTAAGTATTTTTAATTGATTTTTAATTAAAATAATTAAATAAAATAATAAAAAAAATTTGACTTTTTCTGACCGTTGACCGTTGACCTGACCGTTGACCGGTTCGAGTGCGTATTGTTGTGCGCTGAGTGAGGCTCGAACCCGAGACCTCCCGTACGCGTGCACGCAGCTCTACTAACTGAGCTACGTGTCTAACCCGTTATATATCTGATTTTAATTATATATATATATTAATTAGATTTAAACAGAAATCCTTTATTTTAAAAACGATTTTTAATCCAGAGAACCGGTGCGCTTCACAGGTCTCGAACCCGGGACCTGTGGCTTGTGTAACACACAGTCCACCGCTGGACTGTGTGTTTAACATGTTATATAATCCAATTTTTATTATACTTAAATACAAACTACTTGTTTTCATTTCTGACTTATTTAAAAAGGTAACATAATGGTCCGGGTCGATGCAGAAGACCGGACTCGAACTCGTGTGCTTTGATTAAACATACACACAGTCCACCGCTGGACTGTGTGTCTAACTTGGTTATAATTCCGGTTATTAATATACTTAACATATACCTGTGTGACTCCGGTTCAGTTTAACAAAAAAATGATTTTTATTGAAGCAGCGTGTGTGAAACAGGATTCGAACTCGAGACGTTTGTGTTTAATGTGCACACAGTCCACCGCTGGACTGTGTGTCTAACCCGGGTAATATCTTGATTTTAATTATACTTGTACGTTTACCGCACTTCATCTTCTTCGTCGGATTTTAACCAGAGTCGGAAAATCCGACTGGTTCGATGTGTTAAATCAGGTTCTTTAGCGTTTTATGTTCAATCAAAGGTGAGATATAAATAAAAAGAAAGAAAATTAGGCGTGAGGTATACCGACTATCTTCCTCTGTTTTCCGGCTGAACTCCGGCGACAGCAATCCCTTCCGGCGACGAGTGTCTTGCAGCAGCGAGTCTCCAGGAAGCTTACAAAGGGTGTGGGTATCTCCGGTATAAGCTCAGGGGGCTCAGTAAGGCTCAGGAATGGGGAAACCGGTTTTTCGGCGACGAACAGAAAAATTCCGGCGAGAGATTTTCGCCGAGAAAAGGTGTGGTTTTGAGCGAAAGTGTTTGCAGAGGTTCGAGGTGGTTTTTATAGGGAGAAACCGAGATGTATTTGGCCCGATTTCCAACTGGATTCATTGGTTTGAATTTATCCGGCGGTTATAGAAGGTGTCGCGGACTCAAACGTCGGTTATAACCGATATATGTTTAAAGTTTACGTTATAACGGAAGGATTCGTTAAATACTCGCGAGATTGCCGGGATTCCGACGACTGAACTTTGGGCGCCGGTTTTGAATTCGGAAAGCTCATGATATGAATAAAATGATTCCAATAATTAACAGATAATCCCAGTGGCGCATGGTTTAGTGCGCATGTGTTAAGTTTGTTTGTTGAACCGTGACTGACCCGGGTTCGAAACCCGGCAGGAACAATTTATTTTTATTTTGCGATTTTTAACAGTTTTTCAAAAACTAATTATATATTCCCGTATAATAATTGATTATGTATCGTTTAAAATTATTTTGGGCATTTAATTCGCAACGAAAATTTTAACTGACTGTTCGGTTGATAAACGGAGCGGGTTTGGTAAATCCGTTTTTGACGGATGTTACAGGTTATAACCGATGTCCTCGTAAATGTTTACGTTAAGACTTGAAGAAACCGTCCAATCTCGCGAGATCGCCGGGATTTCCGACGACTGAAATTTGGGCGCCGGTTTTGAATTCGGAAAAACATGTTATGAATTAAATGATTTTAATAATTAACAAGAAGCATGAGTGGCGCAGTGGTTGAGTGTGTGTGCGTTAAGTTACTGAACCGGTTGACTGACCCGGGTTCGAAACCCGGCAGAAACATAATATTTTTATTTTCTTATTTTTAACAGTTTTTCAAAAACAATTTATATATTCCAATAATATAATTAATTATGTATCGTTTAAAATTATTTTGGGCATTAAATTCGCAACGAAATTTTTAACTGATTGTTCGGTTAATAAACGGAGCGGGTTTGGTAAATCCGTTTTTGACGGATGTTACATACTTTTCACGCATTGAGTCTTCACGTTTCTAAGTAAACTCGGATCCTCGTTTTGACTACCAACGCACCCTGACGATTGGAATACGACTTCGCCTTAAACGCTTCTCACCGAAATCCATGATTTCCATTGGTCTTTCAACGAAGTGCATTGATTCATCGACTTGAATATCTTCCAAAGGGATATGGAGGTTTTCGTCGGGCGAGGCACTTTTTCAAGTTTGATACGTGGAACGTGGGATGTATTCTGTTGAGTTCTTCTGGTAGGTCAAGCTTGTATGCTACAGGACCTACTCTTTCGAGTATCTTGAAAGGTCCTATGTAGCGTGGTGCTAGCTTGCCCTTTTGGCCAAAATGAACCACTCCCTTCCATGGTGACACTTTCAAAAGTACTTGATCACCAACACAAAACTCCAAGGGTTTTCGTCGTTTGTCAGCATAACTCTTTTGACGACATTGGGCCGCTAGAAGATTGTTTCGAATTTGAAGAATTTTGTTGGTTGTTTCTTGAATCAACTCAGGTCCGGTGATTTGCGCTTCACCAATTTCGTGCCAACATACTGGAGATCGGCATTTACGACCATATAGGGCTTCAAAAGGAGCCATACCGATGCTTGAATGATAGCTATTGTTGTACGAAAACTCGACTAACGGTATGTGAGTGTCCTAATTACCTTTGAAGTCTATGACACACGCTCGTAGGATGTCTTCAAGGGTTTGGATGGTGCGCTCAGATTGACCATCAGTTTGAGGGTGAAAGGCGGTGCTGAGGTCTAAACGTGTACCCAAAGCGGATTGAACGGCTCGCCATGTTCGCGAAGTGAAACGACCATCTCGGTCTGAGATGATGCTTAACGGTACACCATGACGGCTAACGATCTCGTTGATGTAGATACGAGCTAACTTCTCGTTCTTGAAGTCCTCGCGAATTGGAATGAAATGAGCTGTTTTGTAAGACGATCAATGATTACCCATATGGTGTCATATCCACTGGAGGTGCGAGGTAACCCGGTAATGAAATACATGGTTATGTTTTCCCACTTCCATACAGGTATCTCGGGTTGGACAAGAAGTCCTGATGGTCTTTGATGTTCAGCTTTCACTTTGGAACATGTAAGGGACTTGGAAACAAAAACAGGAATGTCCTTCTTCATACCAGGCCACCAGTAGGTGTATCGTATGTCTTGATACATCTTATCGACTCCTAGATGTCAGAGTATCGTGTTTTGTGTGCCTCATTCATGAGGAAATCACGAAGGTTGTCGCGATCGGGAATCCAAATACGGTTTAAATAGTACAGAATACCATCGGATTTGGTTTCGATTTTGAGTTCAGCTCCACAAGACAGCTCATCGCGTACGTCATTTTCCGTTACAGAAGTATGTTGAGCTGCCCAAATTTGATCTTTGATGCCGGTTACAATTTGAGAACATAGAAGATGAATGGAAATTGCATAACCCTTTCGATGAGTGCATCAGCCACAACGTTGGCCTTGCCAGGATGATATCGAATCTCACAGTCGTAATTATTGAGGAGTTCGACCCATCGCCGTTGCCTCATGTTCAACTCTTTTTGATTAAGGATATGTTGAAGACTCTTGTGGTCAGTGTATATTTCACACTTGGTACCATAGAGGTAATGTCTCCATATCTTTAGAGCGAACACGACTGCTCCAAGTTCTAGGTCGTGAGTGGTATAATTCTTCTCATGCACTTTGAGTTGCCTAGAGGCATGGGCTATCATCCTTCCTCTTCGCATCAGAACACAGCCTAACCCTTACCCTGACGCGTCGCAATAAACCACAAAATCTTCGCAACCCTCAGGGAGTGAAAGGATAGGTTCATCACAAAGCTTTTGCTTCAAAGTTTGGAAGGCCTCCTCTTGCTTGGGTCCCCAAGTGAAGGGTTTTCCCTTGTGAGTCAAGGTCGTGAGTGGAACGGTGATACGAGAAAAATTGGCAATGAAGTGTCGATAATAACCAGCCAAGCCAAGAAATGACCTAATACGTAGCGCTTGCCATTCTTGTACTGCCTTGATTTTCGAAGGGTCGACATGAATCCCTTTGTCATTAATGACATGACCAAGAATCTTTTAACCAGAATTCACATTTTGAGAACTTAGCGTAAAGCTTTTCAGTCCTTAAGAGTCAAAAAATAAGTCGAAGGTGTCGCTCATGATCGGATTTTGACTTGGAGTAGACAAGAATGTCATCGATGAAGACTATGACGAAACGGTCGAGATAGGGTTTGCATACCCTATTAATCCATGAAGACGGCATGAGCATTGGTTAATCCGAAAGGCATAACCATGAACTCGTAATGACCATAACGAGTTCGAAAGGCAGTTTTTGGAATATCTTCTTCGCGCACCCTTAGCTGATGATAACCAAAACGAAGGTCGATTTTTGAAAAACCGGTGGCACCTTGAAGTTGATCTAGAAGGTCATCAATACGAGGCAATGGATAGCGATTCTTAACAGTGAACTTTTTGAGTTCTCTATAATCAATGCACATGCGAAACGTTCCATCTTTCTTCTTCACAAAAAGAACAGGTGCACCCCAAGGCGACGAGCTAGGACGTATGAATCCTTTGTCAGTCAGCTCTTGCAGCTGACTGGCCAACTCTTGCATTTCTGATGAGGCTAACCTATAGGGAGATTTTGCGACTGGTGTAGCACCAGGCACAAGTCGATTCGGAATTCGACTTCTCGCACAGGAGGAAGTCCTGAAACGTCGTCGGGAAAAACTTGAGGAAATTCTTTCACGATTGGAATATCTTCGAGCTTCCTTTCCTTGCCTTCCTTCTTGACGATGTGAGCTAGAAATGCGACGTAATCCTTGCGAAGATACCTTCGAGCCTGAAGGCATGACATCAATTTGAGCCCTTTCGAAGGAGTTTCTCCAAAGATACGTAGTGTCTGACCATCAGCGAGAGGAATACGAATGAACTTTACATGGCACACCACTTCGGCGTGGTGCTGGCTGAGCCAGTCCATACCGATGATAACATCGAAACTTCCCAACTTCATAGGGATAAGGTCAATCGAGAAATCGTGATCATTTAGAGCAAGAGTACAATCGCGTATAATAGATTTTAACGAAATGGGTTCTCCATCAGCAACTTCCACCGTGATTGATTCGGCGAGACTAACACACGGTAGGTCGAGAATAAATTCGTGTTCTAAAGATACAAAGCTCTTATCCACACCAGTATCGAATAATATGGATGCATAGCTACCATTTACGAGAAACGTACCGTTGACCACATTATTGTCAGCCCTTGCTTGGTTGGCGTTGATATTGAAAGCCCTTCCTCTAGCAAGTGGGTGAGCTTGATTAGCTTGGTTCACCGGGTTTGCTTGGGCTCGGGCATTGATGATGTTCACCAGGCGTGGGCAAGTATTTCTGAAGTGGTTCGGGTCACCACAGTTAAAACATGCTCTTATGGGTTGCATCATGGGGTGGTTGGGTTGGTAGTAAGGTTGTGCTATGGTTTGGGCAGGTGGTAAAAGTAAGGGTTGTTGGGCTTGGCCCACCATTTGGTTTTGGGTTTGGGCTGGAGGCTGATTGCGGTTTGATCGTTGGAGTGTACGACAAGTTTGGATAGTGTGACCCGCACAGCCACAACTTGTGCAGTATTGGCAAGGGTTCTCAGGAGGGTGATGGTATTGGCAACGGTTACATTTTGGGTGTGGGCCAGTGTATGGCTTTTTGAATGGTGCGGCTGGAGGGGCGACTTGTGTGATTGGAGCAGCACTGATGGGAGGGTTGGTTTGGGTAACGACGAAGTTCTTGCCATTTCGCTTCCTCTTACCAGCAAACTTTGAGGATGAGCCTGATTGGCTTCAACAGGTGTTTTCTTCTTCTCATCTTTAAAATCTCCATTTCGAATGCAATTTTCAGTAAGCTCCGTAGCTAATTCCATGGCAGTTTCAAGTGTTGCGGGAGAAGTGCTTAAAACTGAATCTTGAATTTTCGAGGGGAGGCCTCGAATATAGTGCTAGATCAAGCGGTATAACGGAGTGAATAGGTTGGGGACCATCTGGTTCAATTCGAGGAATCTCTTGTTGTATGAGGTGTGATCCCCTTCCTTTTGCTTAAGAGAGTAGAATTCGTCTTCTAGCTTTTTGATCTTGCTTCGGGGCCAGAAACGTCTCGTCATGATTTCCCTTAATTCGTCCCAGGTTAAGGCCATGGCATCTTCCACATCTCGCTTACCTTTTTCCGTGTTCCACCAGGTAAGTGCTACCCCAAACAGACGCCCAATAGTGTAACGTACTTTGCGATCCTCAGGACAGTCACAATTGAGAAAAGTGTTTTCCATCACCTCAAACCAATGGAGGAGAGCGGTGACGCCTTCAGTCCCTTCATATTTTGGGGGATCGCAAGACTTGAAGTGTCTGTAGGTGCATTTAGTGGTTTTGGGAGGAGGGTTGGCGACGTTTTGGCCTTCTTGGTTCGGAGGGTTGATGGGATTTGCGGCGAGAGCTTGTTGAACTTGTAGTACGATGTCAGGTAGTACCACAACCATTTGTTGAGCAATTTGTGTGGCCATACGTTCGCTCGGCTTTCCTGACCTTCTACATCCTCGTAGGTGTCTAGCAGACATCTACAAGAATATATGTAGGGAGATTGCGAGTTTGATAGTTTTCTAGGTGTCATGTGTTGTAAAAAGAATGAAAAACAACGTTTTTAAATAACTGAAGACAACTTAACTACATCCATGGGATGTCTTGGGTTTGCTCATGTTTGGGCATCCAAATGTCTCCCATACCATAACATGTATAGTCATATGGGCCCCCATGACTATTGGGCTTGGTAGGGTTCACATTGGTGTCGGCTGGTTAACACTCGCATCACCCGAATGAAAATCGTAAAACATGATTGCGAGATATAAGGTCGGAAGGTGTCCAGGTGTAGACACAATGACAACTCAAAGTAGGGTTAGTTCACACAATGTTTGGTATAGCATGCTTTGGTCTAATAGGTCCTTCGTACTCTCATCGTTAGTCCCCAGGTAGGCAAACTGGTCCTTTATTTTGGATTTATACGAATGCCAAGCCTAGACAAGACGTTCCGACTACCGGTACTCGTACCCTTCCAGTTACTACATGTCCGTCATGAAAACTCACTTTGTTATGATTTGAAAAAAAATATGAAAACATTGCAAGAATCTTTGAAAAGAAATCATGGAAAATGTGAAATCGTGAGGTGTGTGCTTTCATAGGTATGATATGTTATTGAGATAGGAACTATGATGAGCATTGCATATTAACATGTACTTGTGAGTGTGCTTGCATAAAATTGTGTGTGAAAATAAATATGAACCATATAAACATCATGAATTTTGCATGTAACACATAAACAATTAAAAGCTAATCAACTATAGTATAGGCTCTAAGGGTCTAATAACCTATCCTATATCCCTATAGTCACAAGCTCTGATACCAATTTGTCACACACCCGACTCGCAGCGGAATAAAAGTCAGGGCATGATTGGGTTACCACCAAAGCTCATGATATTTACTAATAAGTTTCATATTTATTAAATTGAAATTAACTTCAAATATCCAACACAAAATTCATACAAACACAAACAATAAACCAAACGATTGTTCCAATGAAACAAATTGTTTATTCTTCTAAGGTCATCCTATATATTTCTTTCCTCAGCTTGTTCACCTGTATCATGCGTAAAACAGAAAATTTGGGTCAACAAAAGTTGGCGAGTGAACCTTGATAAAACATTTAAACAATTGAATTTTATTGTTGTTTAAATAAAATTGTGCATGAATCATGTGTGAACAGATGTAGATATATAACCATCCCAAACCACATTGTATGAACATATGACATGATGTATTTGAGATCAATGCTCAATCAAACGGAGCCGATCTAATGAGGCACCTGATGCTCAACCCGTATCCCACGAGGAACTGATGGGCCTAATGAAATGATTGCACTGAAAATGATAAAATGTATCCACATCTAAACCACATAATAACTATACATATTTGATCACGAATGATATTAGCACAAGTGTTAAATAAATAAAATAGATTATACGACACATGATACACCTAAAAACATGACTAAAACGGGGAATTCGTAGAGATTCACTCACCGTTGATGCGTATTCTTGAGTGGAAAAGAGAGCGCACGAGTTGCGGATTTAACCGACGAAAAAGTACTAACCTAAAATAATGACACGATAACTCGGTAAATAAATAAACTAATTTTGGTTAAAAACCTTTGTTTAGATTTTTAAGTTAACTTTTGTGGGTTTTATTGATATTTTAAACCCCTTGAAAATGTATATTTTTAAAATTTTAATCGATTTTTCATTTAAATAAAAGCCATAAAATAAATTATTATTAGGAAAATAAAAATAATATATATTAAAAAAAACCTGTCAGACTGACAAGGCTGTCAGTCGGCCGGTTGGATCGTGATATAAGCATGCGTGTGGTGAGGCTCGAACCCGTGACCTCTCGGTTGCGTGCACGCAGCCCTTCCAACTAAGCTATGTGTCTAACCCGAAAGAAACATGATTTTAATTATTCTTATACACAATTTAGGTTCATTAAATTTTAATTAAATTTAAAAAAGGAATTAAATGGTTCTGCCGGTGTTAGTCAGGGGACTCGATCCCGCGACCTCGAGTGTGTTTTGCACCCAACCCGGCCAACTGGGCTGTGTGTCTAACCCGACAAGACTCGCATTTTAATTATATTTGTATATTAAATACGCTTATACAGAAAAGATAGATTTAAAAAGGTTAGGCCGGCGTGTGGGATGGGGTTCAAACCGGCGATTCTGGGTTCGGTTTGCACCCGGCCCAACCAGTTGCGCTGGGTGCTTAACCCGGTTTATGATTCATTAAAAATATATATAACCACACATAGTACTTCGTCTTCCTCGTTCAAATATTTACCTCGAACAATTTGGTTTTCAAACTTGATTAAACTTTGATTTCAAACTTAAGCAGTTACAGGAATGGTTGAAATAATAAACATAGGGAGTAATTAAAAGAAATAAGTAAGGACGTCGTTACCAATTGACGATGACTACTCCGGCGGATTGAATTCCGATGACTGTTTCCCGGTGAACAGAGGTGTGAGCAGAGGAGAAGGCGGATAATATAGAATGAAGTGAACGTTTTTGGACGGAGGTTGTATTCGGTATTTATAGAGTGAATTTGGGTTCAGTTTTAGGAAACCGAATTCTGTGATTGGCAATCGCCGTGAAGATGACAGCCGGACAGATTTCAATTTGCCAAAAATAAGCGTTGACGGAAAGATTCAAAAGAAAAGGAAAGGCGCGTTGCGAGGATATGGTTAGTTGCAGGTTTTCCCACCCGAGTGTATGTGAATATATATATATATATGATGATATGCGGAATCTGTTACAATGTGTGTGTGCAGCCTAGTGGTGTTGGTGGTGTGTGTGCAACCAGGGGAACCCGGGTTCGATCCCGGTTCACCCCCTTTTTTGAGTTTTTTTATTTATTTTGACTATTTTAAATTAAATCAATTATTAAGTATAAATATTTAATATTTAACTAATTAATTATTACATTATTTCATTAAACTTTAATTAATATTTTATTTTTTAAACATTGATTTTGTAACATCCGCCAAAAACCGGATTTACCAAACCCGCTTCGTCTATTAACCGAACAATCAGTTAAAAAATTTCGTTGCGTATTTAATGCCCAAATTAATTTTAAACGATACATAATTAATAAGTATATTGGAATATAAAAGTTATATTTGAAAAAGTATTAAAAATAGTGGTTTAAAAAAATAAAATGAGGCTGCCGGGACTCGAACCCGGGTCAGCCGGGTTGTGAACTCCAAAGACTTAACACTCACACGCATAACCACACTCCGCCACCTGTTGTTTTTCTGTCAACTCTAGGAAACAAATAAATCTTATCCACAAACATAAATCAACCGGTTACGCCAACTGTAACTGAAATCGGTTATCAAACGCTCAATGACGATCTGAATACTCGCGGTTCACTGAGTATAACCGATATACCGACGTTTTCAATCAAGTTGCTTTGAATGAACTTGAATTCTAGAAGTGGAAGTTTTTATAACCGAAAATCTTCAATTCCAGTTTTACTTCCATCTTTGTACTCCTTCACGACTCAAACATAATCTACAGACTTTCAGTTACATTTTCGCTCAAGTTTCAAACCGCCGGAGAATCAAATTTTACTCGCCGGAAAGTTTATGCAAGTCGCCGGAAAACCGGGACTTTCATCTACACGGTAATTACCTCAATGTTTCTGTTTCATTCCATTATAAGACGAATTCTAACACCATTTCATCGATCAGAATCCATCCCAGGCGACATAGCCGGAATATTCAACCTTCGCCGGAAAATCTCTGAAATTTCTGATATCGCACTGTGAATCGGTATAACCCTTCAAACTCCTGTCAATCCTTGTTTAAGTACCTCAATTTCATAATTAATCGAGCAGAACTATTAATTAATCCTAACAGCCGAAGTTCACTATCGGAGCCGACGGACCTCTGCCGGAGTTCTGTGAAAGACACGGATCGGTACCTCCTTTCCCCCAAACTCTCTCCATACAATTCCTTTCAATTACTATTAATGTTTGAAAATCAAATTAGACATAAATCAGCCGAAACTTTCGGACTTTGTTTTTCTGGGCAAAGTTAACGAAGAAGACGAAGGCAGGTTATAATATAAGTTTAATTAAAATCAGTTTATGAACGGGTTAGACACACAGTCCAGCGGTGGACTGTGTGCGAACAAATACACATACACGTCGCGAGTTCGATTCCTGTCCCAACCTCATGCGCTGTAATAAAATGCTTTTTATTTAAAACTGAACCGGGTTAACTCCGTTAGATGTTAAGTATAATAAAAATCTGTATTTAAACCAAGTTAGACACACAGTCCAGCGGTGGACTGTGTGTAACATTAAGTCACAGGTCCCGGGTTCGAGACCTGTTGACGACACCGGTCCGATACATTTAAAACCCTTTTTAAAAATAAATAATTTTCGGATTAATTGAATTAATGTATAAATATAATTAAAAACAGAAATATTTCGGGTTAGACACGTAGCTCAGTTGGTAGAGCTGCGTGCACGCGTACGGGAGGTCTCGGGTTCGAGTCCTGCCCGGCGCATACATGCACACAATAAACCGGTCAACAAGTCAACGGTCAACGGTCAAAAAGTCAACATTTTTTTATTATTTTTATTTATTTATTTTATTTAAAAATTAATTAAAAATACTTAAAAATAACATTTTTAAGGTTAGAAACTAGCCTAAAACTCACAAAAATATATCCAAAAATCCTATTAAAGTTGTTAATAAAATCCATTTATTTACCTTACTTTTCTTTATTAATTAGGTTAGTTATTCCTCGACGATCAATCCTCTAAACTCGTGCGCATTCATCATCATTCACCGAACGCACCCACTGTGAGTGAATCTTTACAAATTCCCCGTTTTAATCACGTTTTTGGGGTGTATCATGTGTCTTGCCATACGTCATACCATGAACAAATGTGTGTTCAGTTTGATTCAATTGATTGTGTGGTTATTGTTAGATTTAATTCATTATTTTCAGTACATGCAATTTCATAGGCCGCCGCTCCCCATTACATTATGAGCGTTGAGCATGTTCCCATTACATTATGAGCGTGAACCTGGCGTGCCAACATACGATCGGCTCCGTTTGACTGAGCCTTGATCGCACAGACATTTTCAATTTCAGTACATGCAATACGATCGGCTCCGTTTGATTGAGCCTTGATCGCACAGACATTTTTCATTTTCAGTACATGCAATACGATCGGCTCCGTTTGATTGAGCCTTGATCGCACAGTTTCATTTATGTTATATATTTATGCAAGTTGATATGTTATTGTATGCTGTTGGTTTGTTAATGTATGTTATTGTTTGTTGTTGTTTGATATCGTATACTAATGGGTTGTGATTGTATGCTATTGGTTTGTTAATGTATGTTATTGTTTGTTACTGTAAGCTAATTGTTGTTATTGTATGTTTATTTACGTTTGTTCATATATGAATATTGCACAATTTTTCCATATTAAATGCAACCAGAAATAAATAATAAATGTTTTCTAACAAGGTTCGCTCGCCAACTTTTTGTTGATCCAAAAACCATTTTTACATATGATACAGGTGAACAGGATGAAGCAAGGAAAACATAGGAAATTGCCTTAGAAGAAAAATAATGAAGTTTAGAAGGATGAATAGAACATGTTGTATTTGTTTAATATGATTGTATGATCTCTTTTAAATTGAAATAATAAATATGAAACATTATAATAAATGTCATGAGCTTTGATGATAACCCAATCATGCCCCGATCACCTTTTCCGCTGCGGGTCGGGGTGTGACAGATTGGTATCAGAGCCATGACTATAGATATATAGGATAGGTTATTAGACCCTTAGAGCCTATACTATAGTTGACTAGATTTTAATTGTTTATGTGGTTACATGCAAACTTATGATATTTATTTGTTTCATATCTATTACATACACAAATGCATGCAAACATTTCCAATATTACAATTTGTGATACATAGTGAATTATACTTGCAGTCAAACATACATACTTACATACATATTCATCATACATGTTACAATATTCACATATTCAAATCATATTCATACTTCCGTTATTCAATATTTTATCGCATTTTTTTTCATTTTTCAAATCTCATCAAAGTGAGTTCTGCGACGGGCATGTAGTAACTGTAAGGGTACAAGTACCGGTAGTCGGAACGTCCTGTCTAGGTTGGCATTCGTATAAATCCAATATAACGGACCAGTTTGCCTACCTGGGGACTAACGATGAGAGTACGAAGGACCTATTAGGCCAAAGCATGCCACACCAAACGTCGTTCGAACTAACCCCACTTTGAGGTGTCACCGTGTCCACCACATTCCGAATATCATACGTTACATATTTCTCGATTTTCTCCGGGTTTTAGTGTACGTAACCAGGCTAACACATGCGAACCATATGAAAAACCCGGTATTCATGGGGGCCCACATGATTACGAAGGTGAAGTATGGCGGCA
Source organism: Scalesia atractyloides (assembly GCA_947069175.1). Lineage (NCBI taxonomy): Eukaryota > Viridiplantae > Streptophyta > Magnoliopsida > Asterales > Asteraceae > Scalesia > Scalesia atractyloides. The sequence continues at coordinate 83,606,503 of CAMTDV010000022.1, read as the reverse complement.
TGCAAGGCACAATACGAGCAAAGCCCAAGACATCCTATGGGTGTAGTAGATTTATTTTGCTATGTTTATTTTATGAATGTTCATTCCTAAATATGACACATGATCCCAAAAGCATCCAACTCATACTCTTGATATGTATTCCTTGTAGATGTCTTCTAGCCTCGCTCGTAGGAAGATGAAATCAAGAAAAGCCCGCGAGCGCATGGCTGCCCTAATCGCTCAACAAATGGCTGCCGTAATACCCAACATTATAGTCCAAGTCCAACAAGCCCTTACCGCTAATCCCGTCAATCAAGAAGTTCAAAATGTTGTTAACCCTCCCCTAAATACCACTAAATGCACTTACAAGCATTTCAAATCCTGCGACCCTACAAAATACGAAGGGACTGAAGGTGTCACCGCTCTTCTCTATTGGTTTGAAGAAATGGAAAACATTTTTCTAACTTGCGATTGCCCCGATGATCGCAAAGTGCGATATGCTACTGGTCGTTTATTTGGAATAGCACTTACTTGGTGGAATACAGAGAAGGTCAAACGGGGTGTTGAAGATACTATGACTTTGACATGGGAAGAGTTGAAAGAAATCATGACAAGACGGTTTTGCCCAAGGAGCGAAATCAAGAAATTAGAGGATGAGTTCTATTCGTTGAAACAAAAGGAAGGCGACCACACTACATACAACAAGAGATTCCTCGAGTTAAATCAAATGGTTCCCAACTTGTTCACTCCCCACTACCATTTGATCGAGCACTACATTCAAGGTCTTCCTTCAAAGATTCAAGACTCTGTAATAAGTACCACACCTGCAACCTTGGAAGCAGCAATGGAGTTAGCTACAGAGCTCACCGAGAACCGAATCCGGAACAAAGACTTCAAGGAGGAGAAGAAGAAGGATAAAGCATCGACTGAAATCTCCGACTACACCCAAACCGAATCCCCTTCTCAACCCATTTTCAAGAGGGAACGAGATGAGCAACTTTTCGCTGTCACCCAACGCAACCAACCAGCCTTACAAGCCGTACCCCTTCAAGCTATCCCAATCACTCAAGTAGCACCCAACTCAACCTACCCAAATAAGAAACCTTACCTTGGACCTCACCCTCGATGTAACACCTGTTTTTATCACCATCCATCTACCGTGCTTTGTCGACTATGTGCGAGTTGTGGACGCTATGGTCATTTGAGCAAGGTTTGCCGCACCCCTCAAAACCAAACCTCACCCCCTACTCAAAGCATGAACCAAACATATCAACAACCCCAATACCCCATGTTCCCATATGTTCGAGCTTGTTTCAATTGTGGCGACCCTACCCACTTTAGAAACACGTGCCCTCAATTGGTTAACATCATAAAGGCCCAAGCTCAAGCAAACCCAGTTAACCAAGCAAAACAAGAAAACCCAACCACTAGGCCACCAGCACGAGGAAGAGTTTTCAACATCAACGCCAATCCTGTTGAAGATAATGACGGCTCAAACGAAAACACGCAACTAGTCCCCTTCACCAACAATCAAGATTCAACTCCAACTGCTTAGTTTTATGTTTCCTCTATGTTATCTCAATTCTCACGTGTCTCAATTCTAAATTGGAAATTTATCCAAGGATTTAATGCAAATTATTATTTCAGTTTTGTTTTATACTCATTGATTCAACATTCACACCATCATACATCTCAACGTATTTCAATCTCATTATTTAAAGAAGTTGGGCTGTGTCTCACTTCTACATAGACTAACCTCTCCATCACAACAAAGGAGAGAGGGACTGTCATCATTCAAACATGTATACTATCAGAAATATGACTCAGACATTGTTTGTTGTGTTTATTTATGTTTTAGAGTCACATAGGACTAATCATAGCTTACTGATAAAACCAATGAAAATTTGACGAGAATATGGTGGATACGCCGCTGGTACTTCCTATATATAAGTATTCTTGTCAAAGGATCAGAGGCATTATCAGGCGGTTATGAGAAGTTCCATGTAGGATTTGGTATTGTCTTGATTGAAGTTTGTGTTATACTCACTGATTTAGCATTTATATCATCGCATCCTTTAAAGGAATTGGATTGTGTCATCAATCCAACATGTATGCTATCAGAATTAGGACTCAGATATTGGTTGTTATGTTTATTTATGTTCTAGAGTCTCATCATAGAACCAATCATAACTAACTGATAAAACCAATGAAAATTTGACAAGAATATGGTGGATACGCCGCTGGTACTTCCTATATATAAGTATTCTTGCCAGAGGATCAGAGGCATTGTCAGGCGGTTATGAGAAGTTCCATGTAGGTTTTAGTATTAGAAGTTTATTTTAGGATATAATCTAATCTTTCAAACGTACCCAAACTCATATGCATAACATCATACTTAGTCGATCAACTCTGTGTATCCATGTTCCGTATTCATACACTTTAGGCAACAAAAAACGATTCCTGTAGCAGGGTATTCAACCCTTACAAGGAACGTTACCGCCTCAAACAAAATTTAAACTCTTACTCTCTTCTAAGTATGTAATTGTCAAGTTAAAACACCATCCTTTTTAGACAAATATGCCACTACTTAAATTTCGGGACGAAATTTCTAAAAGTAGGGGATACTGTAACATCCGCCAAAAACCGGATTTACCAAACCCGCTTCGTCTATTAACCGAACAACCAGTTAAAAAATTTTGTTGCGTATATAATGCCCAAATTAATTTTAAACGATACATAATTAATAAGTATACTGGAATATAAAAGTTATATTTGAAAAAGTATTAAAAATAGTGGTTTAAAAAAATAAAATGAGGCTGCCGGGACTCGAACCCGGGTCAGCCGGGTTGTGAACTCCAAAGACTTAACACTCACACGCATAACCACTCCGCCACCTATTGTTTTTCTGTCAACTCTAGGAAACAAATAAATCTTATCCACAAACATAAATCAACCGGTTACGCCAACTGTAACTGAAATCGGTTATCAAACGCTCAAAGACGATCTGAATACTCGCGGTTCACTGAGTATAAACGATATACTGACGTTTTCAATCAAGTTGCTTTGAATGAACTTGAATTCTAGAAGTGGATCGGTTTTTATAACCGAAAATCTTCAATTCCAGTTTTACTTCCATCTTTGTACTCCTTCACGACTCAAACATAATCTACAGACTTTCAGTTACATTTTCGCTCAAGTTTCAGTCCGCCGGAGAATCAAATTTTACTCGCCGGAAAGTTTCTGCAAGTCGCCGGAAAACCGGGACTTTCATCTACACGGTAATTACCTCAATGTTTCTGTTTCATTCCATTATAAGACGAATTCTAACACCATTTCATCGATCAGAATCCATCCCAGGCGACATAGCCGGAATATTCAACCTTCGCCGGAAAATCTCTGAAATTTCTGATATCGCACTGTGAATCGGTATAACCCTTCAAACTCCTGTCAATCCTTGTTTAAGTACCTCAATTTCATAATTAATCGAGCAGAACTATTAATTAATCCTAACAGCCGAAGTTCACTATAGGAGCCGACGGACCTCTGCCGGAGTTCTGTGAAAGACACGGATCGGTACCTCCTTTCCCCCGAACTCTCTCCATACAATTCCTTTCAATTACTATTAATGTTTGAAAATCAAATTAGACATAAATCAGTCGAAACTTTCGGACTTTGTTTTTCTGGGTAAAGTTAACGAAGAAGACGAAGGCAGGTTATAATATAAGTTTAATTAAAATCAGTTTATGAACGGGTTAGACACACAGTCCAGCGGTGGACTGTGTGCGAACAAATACACATACACGTCGCGAGTTCGATTCCTGTCCCAACCTCATGCGCTGTAATAAAATGCTTTTTATTTAAAACTGAACCGGGTTAACTCCGTTAGATGTTAAGTATAATAAAAATCTGTATTTAAACCAAGTTAGACACACAGTCCAGCGGTGGACTGTGTGTAACATTAAGTCACAGGTCCCGGGTTCGAGACCTGTTGACGACACCGGTCCGATACATTTAAAACCCTTTTTAAAAATAAATAATTTTCGGATTAATTGAATTAGTGTATAAATATAATTAAAAACAGAAATATTTCGGGTTAGACACGTAGCTCAGTTGGTAGAGCTGCGTGCACGCGTACGGGAGGTCTCGGGTTCGAGTCCTGCCCGGCGTATACATACACACAATAAACCGGTCAACAAGTCAACGGTCAACGGTCAACGGTCAAAAAGTCAACATTTTTTTATTATTTTTATTTATTTATTTTATTTAAAAATTAATTAAAAATACTTAAAAATAACATTTTTAAGGTTAGAAACTAGCCTAAAACTCACAAAAATATATCCAAAAATCCTATTAAAGTTGTTAATAAAATCCATTTATTTACCTTACTTTTCTTTATTAATTAGGTTAGTTATTCCTCGACGATCAATCCTCTAAACTCGTGCGCATTCATCATCATTCACCGAACGCACCCACTGTGAGTGAATCTTTACAAATTCCCCGTTTTAATCACGTTTTTGGGGTGTATCATGTGTCTTTCCATTTATTATACTTAAATCATTGTGCATACGTCATACCATGAACAAATGTGTATTCAGTTTGATTCAATTGATTGTGTGGTTATTGTTAGATTTAATTCATTATTTTCAGTACATGCAATTTCATAGGCCGCCGCTCCCCATTACATTATAAGCGTTGAGCATGTTCCCCATTACATTATGAGCGTGAACCTGGCGTGCCAACATACGATCGGCTCCGTTTGATTGAGCCTTGATCGCACAGACATTTTCAATTTCAGTACATGCAATATGATCGGCTCCGTTTGATTGAGCCTTGATCGCACAGTTTCATTTATGATATATATTTATGCAAGTTGATATGTTATTGTCTTTGACCCTCCTAAAGCTGTTTACTAGCTGTCTTTGACCCTCCTAACTTGGGAGATGATGCTTGACTGATCCCGCAATCTTTGATATCTTTTATTTTTAACACTCCCCCTCAAGTTGAATAGTCGGATTTCCAAAATTCAACTTGCCCAAACAATCGCTGAAAATTTTCCCGTTAACCGCTTTTGTTAGAATGTCAGCAAGCTGATCCTTTGATCGAACGAACGGTAATTCAATCGTACCATCTTCCAATTTTTCTTTGATGAAGTTCCTATCAACTTCCACGTGTTTAGTTCGATCATGTTGTACTGGGTTTTCTGAAATCTGAATTGCAGCTTTATTATCACACATAATCTTACTTGTTTCTTTTGACGGAAAACCAATCTCAGCTAAGAGTCTTCGCATCCACATGGCTTCTGTTAAACCTCGAGCTATACCTCTAAATTCAGCTTCTGCACTTGAAAGAGCAACCACCTTTTGTTTTTTACTTCTCCAAGTAACAAGATTCCCCCCAACTAAAGTGAAGTAGCCTGTTGTTGACCTCCGACTTCCCTTATCTCCTGCCCAGTCTGCATCGGTATAGATTTGAACATTTAGGTGTCCATGTGATTGAAACAGGACTCCGTGACCCACTGTTCCTTTGAGATATCTAATAATTCTCCAAACTGCTTCCATATGTGACTGTTGAGGTTGGTGCATGAACTGACTTACTACCCCTACAGCATAGGCGATGTCTGGACGAGTATGTGAGAGATATATTAGTTTTCCCACCAGCCGTTGGTATCTTTCTTTATTTGCTAATTTTGCTCCTTCTTCCATATAAAGCTTTTGGTTTACACTCATAGGAGTATCTGCTGGTTTGCAATCGATCATTCCAATTTCTGCAAACAGGTCTAAGACATACTTCTTCTGACTAATGAAAATTCCTTGTTTTGACCTTAGTACTTCAATTCCGAGGAAATACTTAAGCCTGCCCAAATCTTTCATTTCAAATTCAGCAAACAAGTTTTCTTTTAGTTTTACCATTTCTTCTTTATCGTTCCCTGTAATGATCATATCATCTACATAGATAATTAGGCAGGTTACGAATTTTCCTCTTTTTTTGAGAAACAAAGTATGATCGGCATTACTCTGTTTATATCCAAACTTTTTCATAGCAACCGTAAATCTGCCAAACCAAGCCCGGGGAGATTGCTTCAAATCATAAAGAGACTTCTTCAGACGGCAAACTTCTCCAGTTTTGAACTCTTTTGTGAATCCTGGAGGAGCATCCATAAATACCTCTTCATCTAGGTCCCCGTGTAAAAAGGCATTTTTTACATCAAACTGTTGAAGTGGCCACCCTTCATTTGCAGCTATCGAAAAAAGAACCCTAATTGTGTTCATTTTTGCAACCGGGGAGAATGTTTCAGCATAATCAATCCCATGTGTCTGGGTATACCCTTTTGCTACCAGTCGGGCTTTATATCTCTCAATTGTACCATCGGGTTTATAATTAACCGTATAGACCCAACGACACCCCACGGATTTCTTTCCCAACGGGAAAGTACATTTTTCCCAAGTATTGTTCTTGATTAGGGCTTCCATTTCTATTTTCATTGCTTCCTTCCAATGTTTAGATTTTAAGGCTTGATCCACGTTTGTAGGAGTTTCTTCGGAATAAACAGATGAGATAAATGCTTTGGCTTCCTTAGTGAAATTTCCATTAGCCACACTAGCTATAGGATAACTAGATCTTCTTGGTTCTTTTTCAGGAGAATACCGTTTCGGAGGAACCCCTCTGTTTGTTCTAGGGGTAACACATATCTTGATGGTGGTTCTTCTTGTCTGGATTCATCTGCCTGCAAATTTTCCGCTTGTTCTGTGGCAGTTTCATGGTTAGAAGTATTGGTATCTTCGGAGTCATTAGAAACTTCAAAAGTATCATCAGACTGAATAGGATGAGTATTACTTACCTCGGACACCAGGTTAGGAGGAACATTAGGACCTTCAGTGGCACTGAAATTGGACTCTGGTGACTCTGTAGTTGGTACATAGGGAACATATTTCAACCAACTTAGTGTGTCTAAACATTCCTTCTCCCCCTGACCACTGAGTTGGGAATTGTAGTAATACTCGGTTTCAAGAAAGTCACAGTTCATTATGGTGAACATATGACGTGTTTTTGGATTATAACATCTGTATCCCTTTTGATTCATTCCATACCCAACAAAGACACATTTTTCAGCACAAGGGTCAAGTTTGGTTCGATCTGATTTAGGTATGTGAACAAAGGCAGTACATCCAAAGATTCGTGGTTGAAGAGTAAGAACTGAGGGTAGTTTGAAGAATTTTGAAAGGGTGTGTAACGGAGTGTTAAGTTTTAGGATATTTGTAGGGAGTCGGTTGAGAAGATAGGTAGCGTAGCAAGGGCTTCAGGCCAAAAATATTTCGGGACCTGGGATTCGATTAGGAGAGCTCGTGTCATTTCCAGCAAAATGCGATTTTTCCTTTCGGCGACACCGTTTTGTTCTGGGGTGTTTGGGCATGTAGTTTGGTGGATTATTCCCTTGTCTTGGAAAAACAATTTAAACGAGGTATTAACAAACTCACCGCCATTATCGGATCGGAATATTTGGATGTTTGTTTGAAATTGTGTTTGGATCATGGCGTAAAACATAGTGAATTTTTCAAAGACTTCGGATTTGTTTTTCAAAAAATAAACCCAGGTCATTCGGGTACAATCATCAACGAACATCACAAAGTAACGAAGGTTTTGCCCCCAAGAACTGGGGCAGGACCCCATACGTCAGAGTGGATTAATGAAAATGACAAAGCAGCCTTAGTATTATTGGGTTTAAAGGTTTTTCTATGGCTCTTTGCTAAAACGCATGTTTCACAATGTGACATAGAATTAACTGGAAATAGTTTTGGAAATAAAATATGCAAATAATTTGCAGAAGGATGACCTAATCTTCGGTGCCATAGCCAAGCTTCTCGTTCCGATGTCCCATGAGTCAACATCACAGCACCACTTTGAGTCACCTCATCCACATAATACAACCCTTGATTTTCAGTGCCACGCCCAATGATCACTCCCGTCCTGATATCCTGTAAAATACAAAACGTAGGGTACATTAGGACAATACAGTTGAGTTCTTTTGTGACGTGGCTGATGGAAAGCAGTTTATGTGATAACGAGGGAACTATAAAGACAATTAGAGATTTTTATTGTGGGTGAAATCTCAATAGTCCCTCCCGATTTTACATCCATTATTCCTTCGTTTGCCGTTTGAATATGCGTTTTTTCTGGTTTGGTTGTTGAAATAATATCCGACAGCTCATAAGTCATTGTGTCGGTCGCGCCACAATCGAAGATCCATAGTTTTTGTTTTTTATGGGTTTCTTGGGCCATATTAGCATTTCCCTTATTTCTAGGGACTAAATGTGACATGTTTGGTTTATTATAATGGTTAAAACCGCAAGGGTTTGAGGGCTGCGCCCCAAACCCGTTACTTGTTGCGTCTTCTTCTTCTTCATGTGTACCAGCCATTCCGCCGAAACCAGTCCTGCTTCGGCCTCCATCTACGGTGACATCTCGGGTGCCGGTGCTGGATGATTTCCCTTTTTCTTTAACCGTAGCCTTTGTGCTCTTCTTATGGCCATCCGACCACCATTCCGGATACCCGACGAGTTTGAAGCATTGTTCCTGGGTATGTTTTGTCATGTCGCAATGATCACATTTGAGGTGAGTTTTGTCATCTTTGTTACCTGATCCGGTTCTTTTTACATCGATCCGTCGGTAGCCTTTTGATGCAAGCCCTAACCCTTCGATTTCAGAGGCCATTAAACCCACTGTGATACCCTGTGTGTCATTGAGAGGTGTTCCCAGAATGTTCTGGTGAGCGGCCTCCTTGCGGACAGTGGCGTATGCAGTTTCTACGGTTGGAAGGGGTTCTAACCGGAGTATTTCCCTCTTTATAGGGTCATATTTCCGGTTGAGAGCGTTTAGAAACTGAAACAGTTTCTGTTCAGTCCTGATTTTGTGATATGCTTGGATATCGGTTGGGCAGGTCATCGGGTTTGGGTCAATCCGATCAATTTCTCCCCATACTCCTTGGAGTATAATCCACAATTCTTCAAGGGAGAGATTGTTCTGTTTGATTTCATTCGCCTTGACATGTAGGTTGAAGGTTTGGAGCTTGTCACGTCCACTGCTATATGTTATAGCCAGGGCATCCCACAGCGATTTTGTTGTCGGAAATTCGGTTAGATTGCTGGCGAGGGTTGGTTCGATGTTTTGTATGAGCCATGAGAAGACGACTAGGTCGTCTTGTTCCCATTGTTCATATTCTTCGCTGGTTTGGTTTGGTGGATTGGTTGATAAATGGTTTAGAAAGGCTTTTGATTTACCGCCTATGGCTACCCTCATCATTCGGGTCCATAGAGCATAATTCTGGCTGTTGAGCTTGAGGTTTATTTGAAGGTTATCGGACAGTTTTGGGTTTCGGTTTTGTGTGTTGAGGCCATTCTTGAGCAGATTGGAGATTTGGATTGATAGATCTTCTCCCAAGTTACCGGCTTCGGCCATGGCAGCTTGGTTGAGAGGATGATTGGTTTGGGTAAGTGATGAGCAAGGTAAATGATGAACAGGTGAAGAACGACACTGCTCTGATACCATGTTACAAGGTTGATTGAAAACACTGAATTGATGTGTATCTTTTTGTATGTTTCATTACAAAGAAAGGTATACAATTATAGCACAAAACCGTAATCTAAATATAGTAGATGAGCTTGGTTTACGGCTGGATTTGCAGCTGTTTACTAGCTGTCTTTGACCCTCCTAAAGCTGTTTACTAGCTGTCTTTGACCCTCCTAACTTGGGAGATGATGCTTGACTGATCCCGCAATCTTTGATATCTTTTATTTTTAACAATGGTTGTAAAACTCAGGACAGATAATGGCTTCCGCGGCTGTGGGTGAGTGTTACCAGGGATAGAGAGAGTTCCAAATCGGGATCTGGGAGGTGGGTCTCGAGCAAGAAAAGATGAACCAGAGATTGGGAGGTGGGTCTTGTGAATAAATGAGGAGAATAGATACTTTGACCCATTTGGTGAGAATAGAGAAAAAAGTGGTGTGGTTTATCCATTTGATGAAGATGATGATTTGATTTTTAAATTAATAAGAATAATAACAATAAGGATTAGCAGTAAAATAGTCTTAAGGTTCAAGGGTAATATGGACTTTCCATTATTGTTAAATGGTTAAACTAACGACAGGGACTCAAGATATAGGGCTTTTCAAAGGGTAGGATCTCAGTCATCCAAAAATTACATGCGGAGACTCAAGTTGACTCCGCCTGAAAAGGACAAGGACGTAAATTGCATTTTACTTATATAATAATAGGGATATATAATTCACCCATTTTAATAATGATAAAATAAAATTCAAGTAAAATATCACCAAGAAGTTCTTATGTTCATAATTCAGTTCCCCAAATCACATCATCGAAAGAGTTTACAACAAGATTGTAAAAATCCAGTTACTTACGATCGATGTTATGGTCTCATGCATTATCGACTGCCGCATAAGGGGGTGGTAAGAATGTCTTGGTAGTGGATCTAATTGAGGCAAATTGGATTCGAATAATCCAATCTTGCTACTTTTGGCTAATAATAATCTTCTGCCAATGGTCCAACATTTTTTATTTTGTTTGTATAATGGTCCGCTGTAATAAATCATAACAGAGTTAAGTTTTTTTTTCGAATTACAAACCAATGTTTTAGGGATTTTAATCAGAAACGAGTCTATGACGTAAAATTTAACTCAAAACAGTGCTCCAACCAAGGAAAATGGTGCATCAATTCGGGTGTTTAAACTTACAATTAACAAAAATCAAGCCATTTAGAGCACCGTTTCGAGGTAAGTTTTACATCAATTGACTTGTATCCTTGTTCGGATCAAAATTCCTAAAACATTGGTTTGTAATTTGGAAAAAAACTTAACTCCGTTAAGTTATTTTTAACGGCGGACCATTATACAAACAAAATGAAAAAGGTTGGACCACTAGGGGGAATAAACTCAGTTAGGATTATTATTGGCCAAAAACAGCCAGATTGGATTATTTAAATCCAATTTGCCTTTGATTGATAAACCCAAACATGGCCGGACATTTATTTGTGGCAAATACATCAACCCTAACATAGACATCCTTAAATCGTATAATTCGAGCAAGACGTGTCTAACCCATTTGTTTAAACGAGTCAAACAAGTCGGCATATTGTAAACATGCTAAATGAGTCATAACCAGGTTGGCAAGTGACAAACGGTCTAAATGGTTACTCTTATAAAATATGCTTTTTGTTTATTTTAATTAAACGGGTTGATCTTAGAAAAGATATTTTTTATTCTAATTAAACATGTTAAACATACCGGAGCACAATTTGTTTATTAAACATGTTAAGTATGACAACTTAAAACTTGATTATATTATTTTTTTACCGGCAAACTAACCTACTCCTAGAATACTCCTAATACATGTACCTTGTAAGATCTGAACCACCCACCTCTTAGATAGATGGGAGACCGCTTACCACCACATCATGTCCCTTGTGGACACTTCGTGTTATGTTTTGTGATATGTTAGGAATTGCCACCCTTGGTAGCATCAAAGGCACTAAGCAAAATTCAAACAGTTATGCAAAACAAGAACCACAATCGATACTAGTAAACTCGAGCAGACCTATTTATCAAACGAGTTAGATATGACAACCCAAATATGATAATTTTAGTGTCTGTTTCAAGTTATGTAATAAATCGTCACCATATTGTCGAATGCACTTAAAAAGATTCGAACAGTCATGCATCAGACGAATAACGACTATAGTCGTGTGTAGGGGTATGTATAAGTCAGTTTGGGTCGGTTTTGGTCTAAAACTAAACCATAACCGCGATGTCGGTTAATGGATAACCATAACTGATCTTTTAAGGCAGTTTTGGTTAGTCGGTTTTGATAGTTATAGTGGGTCGGTTGTAGGTGGTTAACTATGAATTTAAGCCTGGTTAAAAAATAGCTCAATTTTTTTGAACATGTGATAAACTATTATTATATATTTGTATATATTAGTATACTAGGTTAAAACCTCGTGTGTTACACCGGTTGTTTTAACATAAGTTTATATATTGAGTAATAAAATAGTTACACTTTTTTTTATAAAAATTCGTGTATTGAACGGATTAAATAAAAACATGTATTACATGGGTTGAATAAAAATATTTAATTAGATAACGCATACAATTATCCAGATATGTTTTTAAAAAATAAAAAAAAACAATATAAATAGGCAAGAAAATAAATCTTAAATAAATAAGAGATAAGAGGATATTATGATTTAATATTTGTATTTCATAAGAGAGAGAAACGGGATAATATGATTTAATTTTATTAGTTAATAGGAGAAATAATTAGAAAAACAAGGGTGAAAAAACACCGGAATGAGAAAATGATACATGTCCTCAAAAAGTTTCTTACACTAAAAGTTATATCTTTAAAAATATATGTATTATACTGGTTGAATAAACCAATGAAGTTAGTTAATTAAGAAGGTCTAACTTTAATTTTATATATTTTATAATAGATTATAGATTGTTAGAGAATTAAAATATTTTTTTATATATTGTTATTTATATATTTATTATTACTTGCATTTTTTACTTATAGTTTGATTTTAAAAAATGATTACTTATAAGTTCATTAAAAGGATATATTGGGCGATGCAATAACTCAATTTAAGGGAGAATTATTTATTTTAATTTTAATTAATAAAAATAAAACAGGATAAAATATAAATAAAAAATAAAAGAGTAAAAGATAGAGTTCACACGTTACAATTAATTTAATAATAATACAGATAAATATTGTATATTAATAATATTATAAGGAGATAGATTTGAAGTTTAATAATTTATCTATGTTATAATAGATGGATAACTTTATGTAGGAGGGAAAACAAATAAAAGAGCTCCTTACATGTGTCCTGTAAGTTTTATTTTATTATATATTATAGATTATATAGTTTAAAAATATAAATATAATCTATAATATTAATAACAATTCTTATCGGATATTCAAGCAAACTGATATCATATATTCTATAAACATTCAACCATAATGATATGAAATAACCTATAAATACTAAAAACGTTAAATATAAAATCAAATTTAAAAAAAGTTGTAAGGATTCCTATATCCAACAAAAATTTTCTAGATGTTGGTTCGGTTATGGTGAGTACAAAAACATTGATAACCATAACCGACCCGCTACTTTCGGTTTTCGAAAAAACCATTAACCTACCTATCAGCTTTTTATTTAGTTCAGTTTTTCAATTCGATTTTATCGGTTACTTTAGATATGAATTAGTTCTGTCATGTATCAACCACTTATAGTGCATAATTATTATTAATTAAAAATGGGATCCAACAATGAACCACGTTAAACTCAATATACAAGTCTTATAAAAATGGAGTGAAACCACAATGCATCAACCATCCAAGCTCTAAACGGAACTTTCAAGATTGAACCAAAATGAAACATTAAACTCAACTATACAAGTCTTATAAAAATGGAGTGAATACCAGGTTCTAATAATCACTCTTGAACCTTTTTATATAAACCGTCTTAATTTTTACAAATAACCAAAGTTTTAAAATCTAATATTTTATAGAAACCGTCTTAATTTTTACAAATAACCAAGGGTTTTAAATCTAATATTTTATAGAAACCGTCTTAATTTTTACAAATAACCTAAGTTTTAAAATCTAATATTTTATAAATGAGTCAAATAAAAAGGCTAGAAGGAATTTTCTCCAAAATTTCTTTCCAATTCAGAATTTATTGTATAAAGAATTTCGATAAAATGGAGTAGAGACCACGTCATATTAATAGTCATTTCTTCTAAAAAGAAATTAACAATACTTGCATTGCATTGTGAACAAATGTCACATCATTTTTCTTGAGCTCTCAGACCTAGGAAAAAGTCTTAAAATGTATATATTTGACTTATTGAAATGGATAAAAATCTGAAAGAGAGATTGATAAAAACCAAGTATCCTAGATGGCATAGTCGGCCCACGCTAATATTTATCGAGACATTTTCTTCCAGCTTTTAATAGATTTTAAATGATTCAGACTTATTACTGGTTTAATATTTAATGATTTAAGGATTGTTTGTTTACCTCTTAATGAAGCTCTTAATGGTTTTGACCTCTTACTGGTTCAACACTTAATAAACATATGTCTAAATGGTTCAGACATTTGCCTCTTAATGGTTAAGTATTAAGTCTGAATGTTTAACACCTCTAATCTGAATTGGTCAGACATTTGCCTCTGAACAGTTAAGTATTATACTGGCTCGTTTAGACCTCTTATTGTTTCAGTACTTAATGGTTCAGACCTCTTACTGATTTAGCACTTAACCATTCAGAAGTTGCCAAACAGCCCCTTAGACAGTTTGTTTCGCGAGCAGATGTCTGAATGGTTCAAACATTTGCATATGAATGGTTAAGTATTATACTGAGTCTGAATGATTAAGATCTTATCTGAATTGGTCAAACATTTGCCTATGAACGATTAAGCATTATACTGCTTCTTAATTATTCAGACCTTCTACTAATTTAACACTTACTCATTCAGAAATTGCCAAACAACCTCTTAGTTTCGTCTCACACTTCTATTTAAATAAAATAAATTCTACTAGCTCTTTTACTCGTCTCTTAGACTAGAAAAAAAAAAAGAATATATTATACATTCTTGAGTGTTTATTTACATACATATTCAAATCCAAATTCCAATATCAAAAAGCAAGATAAGAGTAAGGTAGTTTGAAAGATTCATTCACAAACAATTGTAACATGGGTGATCATTTTCTTAAAAAAGTAATAAGCTAAGGGTGATTATTTGTATTTAGTAGCGGATCTAATCCATTAATTTATGATTATTTGTATTTAGTAGCGGAGTTAACCCATTAATTTAGGGGTATCATAATTTTTTTTAATTATTATGCAATTATAAAATAATAAAAAACGATAATAAATAGAAAACAAATACCTAATAGATTTGTCCTCTTTTTTATAGTTTGAAATCGTGTTGCATTACATTGTCATCTTTTACTTTATCAAAAGTTTCTTTTTCGACCGCACCAATCATAGCATTGTTTAAATGTTTCGAGCTCATTTAATTACGTAAATCCGTCTTGACAAGCTTCAATATAGTAAAAAAACATCTTTTAACGGTTGCGGTTGCAACTGGTAAAATAAAGTTAGCTTTACTACACAATAAACTAAAGAACAAGATTATGGTTTCATCTTCACTTAAAGGAATTAACTTTCAACTTCAAATCAAAGAATTCAACTCCGTAGTTTAACAACAAAAATAAAAAAGTATAAGTTTTTGAAAATTATAACTTATCTAAACATTTAAAGTCTTAATTCCTAAAACCTAACAAATTTACAAAATATAGTTCTACATAAACTATAACACCAAACAAGAAATCAATTAATCAAACATCAAAGGCCAAGAAATCAATTAATCAAACAAGAAAACTCACAAAGGGATGAAATCGATTTTCAGCACCAGCAAGGACAATTAACGTTTATAGCAGGGACGACGATGAATGATGCTTGTTCGACAGTTTGAGTCTTCTGTGTTCGACCTTCGACATTTGATTTTCCAATTGCCGCCCATAATGAAAAGGTTTATTTTAATGTTTTGGGTCTTGGACTAAGCTTTGCCATTTACCAATTTTGTCTCCTTATAGAATTGTTAAGTTGGGCTTAATATTCTACAACTTTTGGATCGTAAATGGTTCAGGCTTATATAAATTTGGGACTTTAATAATATCAACTATCCTATTTTTTAGTCAGGGGTATCATCGTATTTGTTTAGGGTATCCTTTGTATAAAACCGAAAAAATACACTACGAATACGGGGTTGAGCCGTAACCCGAGTTATCCATATTAATACATTTGTTCCGCCCTTGTTTCTATGTAACATTAAATAAATGAGAAGTAGTGTTTATCTCTACTATCTTAGAGAAAATTACGACGATCTTTACAGTTTTAGAGAAACGTTTCTAGATTTCTATATCAGTGATCTCTACTATTTTAAAGAAAAGTAGTGATTCTTTGTGGTATACCAAGAAAGAAGTAGTTCTAAACCAATGTTTCTAACCGAAAAGAAAAAGAATAAATCAAACCAAAATAGCTAGATCAACTAAAAAGTCAATGGTTAAGTTATGTATATATATCAGTATTTTTTATGGTTTGGCTATGGTATATATATATATATATATATATATAGGGAATTTTACATATTTTCCCCTCATAAGCTGGCTTATTACGTGAATCCCCAAATAAAAAACAATTACATATTTCTTCTCCTTAATCCATATATATTACATATTTCTCATTTTCATTAAAAACTCTATTAAATGACTATTTTACCCTTTATGAACTATTAAATGAATATTTTGTTATATGTAAAAATCCCTAATTTAATTGTTTGTCTTAGAAAACATGATTAAAGAAATATTTTTTTAGCAACCTTGTAAAAGAGAGTTGGTGTGCTTTCATAAGATTTCAAGTGATGAACCGGTGAATATACATTATAGCAAACAATAACATTTTACATCGATCAGTGGATGAGTATACGTTAATGATTAAAAAATGCTGGTTGTGAATGCAGTTTTAAATTATCAATTTTAACTCTCATTCAGTTGGTGACTTGATGTCACACCCCAACCGATGACGGAAACATCGGAGTGAGACGATAACGAGATTGCTCATTGCTCACAACGCTAATAATGACAATATTTAATTTAAGTCGAATTTCATTTCAAGAATAATTGTCAAAATACAACATTGAAATAAATACAACAATTAAACTTAACAAGTTTAAATAACACAATACAACAAAACTGATACAACATTAACCTAAACGTCTAAATGTGTGTATCTAAGTCCTTGCTATTTGATTTCATAGCATCCTCTTCATCAACCTGTAACATGTTTTAAAATAACAATTCAATGCAAAAGCAAATGCGAGTACACAAGTTTAAGCATAGCATACGTATACGAATAAAGTTTAAAAAAATCCTCATGGCAACTATGATTCTACAAGAGCATATACAAGGCATGCACTACTACTAGTCAAACCCTTAACGCAATCACGATGTTTTAACATGGCCTCAAGATTACACGACGGAGGGGGATGCGTTACTTCCTAAAGCGCTTATACATGTCAAACGAAGGCTCAAAACAAGTTAATGACTAAAGTATCACATAAAGAATGTCCAAGCTATAAGCATCAAGTAATCGTATCAAGTATTCATATTTACAGGACTGTTTGTGCATTTCATAAAGTTTAAGTGTTATGGTTTTGGTATAAGTGAACATGTTACACCCAAAAGTGTTGTGAACGAAAAGTGGGTCGAGTGTACTCACGGTTTTGCTAAGTCTTCAAACTTGACAAGTCGGTGATGTTGGTTGATTGATGGATGAACGCCGAGTTATCCTACAAGAGGAAAACGAGGACGTATGAGTAACGAGTTTGACGGAGGATTTGGATTATTCGAGCATGATTAAATAAAGCGTGACAAAGTATGACGATACAAAAGTATTCACTAAGATGTAGCACTTGTTCTTGACACTATAGTAACCCACAAGGGTTGAATGTGATTTCATAGGTTCGGGACCTATTAGAATCGTGACAAGGAACTACATACTTTAGTGGTAACTTAATAACTTGATAGATGATTATATAGTCATTATCAAGGTTCCGGTTTTTAGGATTATAACATAGTCCATGGGTATTATATGTACATAATAATAAACTATACTAACAAGGATTTCATGAAAGTCATGGAGGAGGTAGGAGGTAGAACCATCTATTTAGGAACCTCGAATAACGTTCACCACTACGCAAGTCACCATAGGTAACTATGAGGGTACTAGAACAATAATATGAACAAAAATGTAAATGACAAGAATGTAAAGTGTGTCCATGGTGACACTTTAGGTCTAGAAAATCATCAAGTGATGTGTGGTCTCGAGTTACGATAGCCCAAGCTAACCATGGTGGACACACATGAACAAGTTTATGAACTTGCATCACTTGTGAGCTTGAAGCTCTATGAAAACAGAATTTTTGTGAGGATCAATCCTCTATCTTGAATGTCTTAACCTTGTTTTTAAGCCTAACCAACCATAAGAGTGGTTGTAAGCATTAGGACATAGGTTTGAGATGAGTTAAACTAAAGTTGGATGAAGAAATATAAGTTTTTGAAAACAAACAAAAATTTTTTGGACATTTAAGTGCATTTCCAGATCTGAGTTCTCCATGGAGAACCCTAGGATTCAAACTTAAAGTTTGTCCAAGTGTTTAGATAGAAGAATGAGATGATTTCGTTGAGAAATGAGCAAGATATGCTCACTTTTGTAAGATGGGTACAATCTGCTCAAACTTGGAATTTGGCAGCTGGTTTGAAGGGTTTTGAGAGAGATTTGAGGGAGATTAAAGTGTAAAAATGCTTGGATTAGAGGTGGGTTTTATAGGGATAAGTTTAGGTTAGTTGTTAGGTGGGTTTAGGTGAGTAATCAATGTAAAAAAAGGTTTTAAACTCAAAATTCCGCCCACAAGGGGCTGTTGCCGCCTACTGTTCGCGACCAGCATCTACTCCGGAAACACGGCTTAAAAGCCTTGTGTTTCTGGTAATCTATCAATGGGATGCGCCTGGCAGAGTGGTTGTGCTGTTGTTTGTTGAACCGGAGGCCCCGGGTTCGAGCCCCGCGGATCATGTTTTGCTGATATATTTTTTTATTAATTAAAAATCTTATATTAGTTTCAGAAATGGCAGAAATAGCCCTTGAAGTTAAAAAATCCAGGAATTGCAATTTAGACCTTAGACTTTATTAAGGAAAGTTACATATATGAACATTTAAATTCTAAATGTTAATACATTTATAAAAAAATTAGCATTTTAATTTTGTAAAAAGAAATTAATTAACTTTATTAACTAATTTAATTAATTAATTTAATCAACTAATTTAATTAATTAATTTAATTAACTCACTTTAATAAACAAATAGATAATTATATTTTTGTAACGAATTTAGTTAACGATTACGAGTTTCACGGATCACAAGCTTTTTCAATCACGTTCAACATTACAACGAATGAATATTAAGAATCTTGATTTCATTATGATCATAGTTTCGGTTTAACAACGGTGCGGTTAAAGATGATTACGAGAATTACAAGCTTCAAAAAAAAATAAAGAATTACAATACACGGTTCTAAATAAAGGAAGTACGGGAAAGCAGGGCGTTACACCTGAAATTATCACCAGGTTTATTTTGGTGTGGTTTGGATGCATAATAGATATGGCTACGCAGGAGATCGCTTTAAAACCGTCGAGACTTGCGGTTTCTGTTGAGTCGAGATACTTGACCCCACTGGTCGACTTCGAGTTTATGCAAACGGAGGTCCAACAATCACCGGTATGTCTTTCTTGCTGGTTTCATTTGTAGCTCTAACAACAAACTAGTCACAAGTTTTTATTGTTTTAGTTAATTGTAAAAAAAAGTTACTTAATGAAGCATAGTTGTTTTTTATTCTTCTTCTTTATGGTTTCTTGTTTCTTTATTTTCTATTAATCTATATAGTTAGTTTTTTTTGTTCCTGTTTATAAGATGTAATTCCTCTAAACTACAGATTTGGAGCTGGGAGCGAACAAAATCAACAAAAAACCATCAGAAAATACTAGATATTTGGCTTTGCTAGTTTTTTATTCGAATGCGCAATTATGTGTTGGTGTGCTTGTGCTTTTGACGTCTTCAAAGTATATGAGTTATGCTTATGATAAATGCGTAAATATTTATTTAATAATTTATTAAGGGTAAATAGTCATTTAATAAGAGTTTTTAATCAAAAGGGAAAATATGTAATATATATGGGTTTGGAGAGGGGGGGAGGAATATGTGATTCTTTTTTTTTATTTAAGGAAATACGTAATAAGCTAGGGGAATATGTAAAATCCCTATAGACAAGAAAACTTTTGTTATATTCTATATAACAACAATTTGAATTGTGAACAATAATAATATGTTTTATTAGTCTTTTTGACTTCAATTTATAGGATAATACTTACTATAAATTTCCAACATGTTTATGTATTGGGGTGTTGTATAGAATGTTTAAGGGTGTTTTCAATAAAAATTTGATATTACACTTTTAATCCAAAACTACTTGATTTTTCAGTTATAATCCATAAGCTTTCATCTCTTGCAATTTAATTTCACCATTGTTTTACTTTCAATTTCAGTCTCCTATACTTATCATATTTCGCAATTTTTTTTGTTTTATGTGTAACGCCTCGTATTTTAGTATCCTTATTTTTTTATATCGTAATTCGAGGCGTTAATCATAATATATATATATATATATATCTATATATATATATATATGCATATATCTCTTATTACATATTCATTAATCACACAACCGATCATTTACATACGTATTTATACGCAAACCGACACAATTATACGTATAAATACTTATACGCACATCCTCAATACTTGAATTATACTTTTATACTTTTTTATATATACTCAATTACATAATATATACTCAAGAAATACCAAGAAATATACCAATCATCTTTCCACCTCATCAATCCTCTTTCACCTTCTTTAACCAATCATATTTCACCATTTTCCACATCTTTTCTCCACCAATCATCTTTTCAATCCTCTTCCATCTTTTTTAACCAATCATATTTCACCCCTTTTCCACCTCCTTTCTCCACCAATCATCTTTTCAATACTCTTCCACCTTTTTTAACCAATCATATTTCACCCTTTTCCACCTTCTCTACCTATAAATACCTATCTACTTCTACCATTTTATTCACACCATTCTTCTCTCTATCTCTCTAATTCGCTCAATATCTCTAAATCAAGAATTCTAAGAATTCTAAAAGGATACTAAGTGTTCCAACCATTCTTCTCTCAACCTCTCTACTTCTCTCAAATCTTCCAAGCAAGGAAGAGAACTCTAAGAGTTCTCAAAGAAAACACTAAGTGTTTTAAAGGAAGCTTTGAAGCTCCAACCTCCAACTCTTCACGGAATCACCAAATGAAATTTTGCAAAACTGTGAGCATACTCGATCCCTTTTTCCTTTTTACACTTTGGGTGCAACATGTACATTATAAAAAAATCACACGACACTTAAACTATTTTAATCTTTATCCATGCTTAACATGAAACTACTTGATGCTTGTTAGACTTGTATGTTATGTAAACTATCTGTGTCGATATATGCTTCATTAACTTTGCTAGCCTACCTTAACAATTATAGCGCTATAGGATTAACGCACCGCCCACGAAACTTGGGGTATTGTTAAGTTAAACATGTTAACCTCCCGCTACTCTATTGGGATAGGCTATCTTAACGCTTTGGATTCTTGGGTTTGAACATATAGTACACCGTTTCGGCATGCTAGTAAACTTGCATATTATGGTTCATGTTGGATATGAGACTTTAAACAAACTTATTCTATATTATGCTATGTAACAAAACTTGTATGCTCGCCAACTTTTTGTTGATATATTTTAATACATGTTGCAGGTTGATTGATGAGGTGACGTTACAAGATGAAACAAGATTTAGGTGGACTTAGATACACACCTAGATTAATTTATCTATTTTGATGTTAGGTCGTTTTGAAACAATTGCTGACTATTATTTGGAATTTTTGTATGACAATTTAGTCTTGAATGAAATTTGAATTTAATCTATATTGTCACATAGCGTTATGAAGTTTTGAGCAATTTGTTCGTCTCATCCCGATGTTTCCGACATCGGTTGGGGTGTGACAGATTGGTATCAGAGCCATAACTATAGGGAATTAGGTAGAATTTTCATGTTCGACCTAGTCTATAGTTTAAGTACCATACTCTTGACCATTCTTGATAATTATCTAAATTATTATTCTATCTACCGTGCTTCTCTCTCCCATTTTGATTTTAAAACTTACAATATGTCTTTCCTAAGACATGAAACACAACACACGCTTTTGAGTATATTCTTGTTCCACAATCGAAATAACTCATCAATACAGGGGTGATTCCCGCCATTAATGACGAGTTTCAATCCGTTTTACATGTTATTTCGCATGAAATTCACTATCAAGTCAGGAGTGATATCCATATCTTGATGGGAGTTTCATTTCATAATCTAGTGGATTCTTTATTGACGATTCGAGATTATATCTTGATACGTTCAATAAACCGCAATTTGGGGACAAAATTGTCAAGCCAGGATTGACATCCACACCTTGATGACTGGTCCCGCTCCTCAATTTTCAATCTCGCCAAAGTTTGTATTTTTCGATCAAATTAGGGACATGTACTAACTGGAAAGGTAAAGTACCGTTAATAGCTTGGCGACGAGAGTATTATACCTATTAGGCCAAATCATGTCTCCCTAATTCGAAAGGACTTACGAGTCACTTTGGAATAGTCGAAGTTTCTAAAACTGAAACACTCCAACATTTTAATAAGCCTCTCTTTTATGCTATCTTACATTTTATGCTATATAATTCTTATTCCTTCATTTTTTTAATGTCACACTATACTAAAATCAAATTTATGCATGACAAACTTCGCATTTATACTAAATCTATTACGCAACGATTCTATAGGTGCATACTAAACATCATACTTGATTTGGGATTACTGGAACATTATATGTGATAAACTCGTTATAAAACCACACCTTAACATGTATAGCACTATGCGTAGTGCTATAGGAGTAGCGCACCGCCCTTGAGACTTGGGGTCATGTTAAGTAAACTATTTCATACTAAGTAAACTATTTTACACTATGTTTCGACAATATTAACTAGTCAACATTGCGTACACGATGGTTTGACTTGTTTATTCACATGTTTATGTGGTAGACTCGTCATTAACTTTGATCAAGCCACACCTTAACATGTATAGCGCTTGTGTAGCGCTATAGGAGTGATGCCCGCCCGTATTCTTGAGGTCATGTTAAGTAAACTATTTTACACCCTCTTCGTTTTAACGATGATGGGTAGTCTACATTGTGGTACACGATGGTTTGACCTGTTTATTCACATGCCAGTAATCCGTTAATCTTGGTTAACTAAAATATATCATTTGTATTGTACACGAATGCGCATATACGTACATTTACACTTATACTCATACTTATACAATATACCCTCTCTCATACTTAAATGCAATTATACTTATATACTTGAGACTCTATATACGCTATCATTTTCACTCTAATATGCTAATAAACCCTGATCGTGACACGGAACGTAACATGGCATTGATTAGCGAAACGAACGTAATATGGTATGAACATGGTGGATACGCCGCTGGCACTTCCTATATATAAGTGTTCCTACCATATTACCGAACTTTCGTAAAAACGTGCCATGAGAAATTCGATGGTTCTCTACTATTGAATACGAACTTTGATCGCTCAAGACCTAATACTCGTCTACTACCCACACATAGTACGAAATACCATCTTCTTTTTTCTAAAGACTTCCTTTTAAATAAATTTCGGGACGAAATTTCCTAAAGTATGGGAGACTGTAACGCCTCATATTTTAGTATCCTTATTTTTTTTATATCGTAATTCGAGGCGTTAATCATAATATATATATATATATATATGCATATATCTCTTATTACATATTCATTAATCACACGACCGATCATTTAAATACGTATTTATACGCAAACTGACACAATTATACATATAAATACTTATACGCACATCCTCAATACTTGAATTATACTTTATACTTTTTTATATATACTCAATTACATAATATATACTCAAGAAATACCAAGAAATATACCAATCATCTTTCCACCTCATCAATCCTCTTTCACCTTCTTTAACCAATCATATTTCACCATTTTTCACATCCTTTCTCCACCAATCATCTTTTCAATCCCCTTCCACATTTTTTAACAAATCATATTTCAGCCTTTTCCATCTCCTTTCTCCACCAATCATCTTTTCAATCCTCTTCCACCTTTTTTAACCAATCACATTTCAACCATTTTCCACCTTCTCTACCTATAAATACCAACCTCCTTCTATCATTTTATTCACACCATCTCTTCTATCCATCTCTCTAATTCTCTCAATATCTCTAAGTCAAGAATTCTAAGAATTCTAAAAGGATACTAAGTGTTCCAACCATTCTTCTCTCAACCTTTCTACTTCTCTCAAATCTTCCAAGCAAGGAAGAAAAACTCTAAGAGTTATAAAAGAAAACACTAAGTGTTTTAAAGGAAGTTTGAAGCTCCAACCTCCAACTCTTCATGGAATCACCAAAGGAAGCTTTCCAAAACTGTGAGCATACTCGACCCCCTTTTTACACTTTAATGCATTTTGGGGTGCAACATGTATAAATTACAAAATTTATTTTAAACAAAATTAAATGTGTTCACAATACCAAATGTGCCATTAGTTACGCTTATGTGAGTTATATGTGTTAGTTTAAACTTGTCTATACATGCTACTTGTTATGCTTGAGTTTGTTTATGCTTATTAGTTTTGACTTGTATTCTCATGATATCATTATGCTTAGAATACTATGCATGCTAGTTAAAGAATTCGATTATATGCTATTGTTATGCGAAAGTGGTCTACATATTCGTGCGATTCGACTTGAATATATACTTGTCACAATCAAAACCAACTTTTATACTTATAATTAATTTCAAACTTGTATGCTCGCCAATACTTTTGTATTGATCTATGCTTTTAATACATGTTGCAGGAATTTTGATGACATATGGAATCTAGTAGGATTGCCTAGAAACGCATTTAAACTTTAAATACTTATTATATTGTATTTGTTTCAAATATGTATTTTGTTTCAATATCTTGTATTAAATCGTTATCAATGAAATGAAATTATATTTGTTACGTGTCGGGATCTAAATTTTTTATTTATTTGACTTAAACTATGTAAAAAGGTAATTATTAAACACTTGACACAATTAGTGTTATGAAGCCTCTTGCAATCTAGTTTTCGTCTCATCCTGATGTTCCGCCATCGGTTGGGGTGTGACATTATGTTTCGTTCTAAATTTTGCGAGTTAACACGGTGCAACGTGCGTTTGTGGTTCAACGTTATTATGTTTCGTTTAACACTTCGTTCTAAATTTGCGAGTTAATACGACACAACGTACGTGTACGATTCAATATTTTTACGTCGTTTTCCCGTTTAACATAACAGGTTCGTCGCAAAGAGCAGGTACAAGTCGACTTAGTTATTATTTTATATGTTTTACGTTACGATTTAATTTATTCACATTAACACGTGCTGGTTGTTGACGTGGTGTGACATTAATACTATTTGACTTAGTTATTATTTTCTATGTTTCACATTAATACGTTACGATCTATTGTCTATTTTTTATGCAACATAATAATGCTTAATACTAGTTACTATTAAAATGCATCGTGGTTATGTGAATGCACTTATTTGATGTGTGTATATGTGTATACATTTATATGTAAATTAGTTATAATAATTTGGTCTCCACATGTATAGGAAACTGCTTACTAGAAAGATAGATTAAAGAAACTAATTGGTGACATGGGTATTTATACCTCACTTCTCAACATAACCTAGAAACTAGAAGCTACAAGCATCAACTTCCTATTATTATTGTTTTTTTTCTTTTTTAAATAGTTTATGTTTTTATCTTGAATTTTTATAGAGTTATTATACGACTATCAAATTCTAATAATGTCGTTTTAATAAATGACTTACATTTATAACCCCTAAACATTAATGTATTATCATACGTAAGTTTAATAATAGTTATTTTTCTATAAACGATTCACATTTGACCCCCAAACTGTAATAGAGTTATCATACGAGTCTTGAAGTTTGATAAAGTTAATATTTTCATTTTAACAAATATTTATTCTTTTATTTTTTTATAAGTTTAATGCTTTTTTATTTTACTTATTATAATTAAAACTAACTTTTAACCTTGGACATGTTTACTTAATTATGTTATTTTTAGCGTCGTTTAAATTAAAGCCCACATGGTCTATATTAACCTTTCAATATATCAGGTAACAAATTTAATTATTTTTTATTTACCTTAGTATAATTAAATGTAACTTTTAACTATAGAGTTATTTACTTAACCATGTTGTTAGTTTATTTTTTATCGTTGTTTAAATTAAAGCTTACACGATCTATAATAATCCATAAATATATCATGTAACAAATACATTCTTGATAGTACTATCCTACAACCCCGCTGCGAAGCGCAGACTCCAATACCCAAATTAACTATAAAGTATACCTATGTAACTATAACCTCAAGCCATTTATACTAAGTTATAAAAACCGAAAACCTAAACATTAGTTATAGGTTGAATCTTAAATTCTAAGATACAACTAACCGAAATAACACACTTATCTCTAATTTACTCGTGTTCAACCAATTAAACAAACATAAATTCAAACAAGAACTAGCTTAAACATAAATTGTAAAATAAAGGGTCAAATCGAGCACATTCTCTCTCTCTCTCTCCCTCTCTCTCTCTCTAACTTTACTTTGCACCGCTGTCTACAAATACACATCCACGCGGAAAACACCACCATATTCACCTCATCATCTCTCAAACTCATCGACAATTTAACTCAAAAGATCACAACTTACAACACACTAATCTACACATTCATTCTTGCACCATTTCTTGAAAACCCAACACTCAAACCTCAAGAAAAACAACACCCATCTCCTCAATTTCCCCAAAGCTTCAATCTTTTTCAACCTTTATCACACCCCTCATCAATCTTGACCCAAAATACACTCATTCTTCCCCTAATTCTTGAAAACCCAACATTAAAACATCAAGAAAATCAACACCCACCTTCTCAATTTCAGTAAAGTTTCAATCTTTGACCCAAAATACGTTCATTTTTCTTTAATTCTTGAAAACCCATCATTCAAAGATCAAGAAAATCAACACCCACCTTCTCAATTTCAGTAAAGTTTCAATCTTTACCAATCTTGACCCAAAATACATTCAATTTTCACAATTTCTTCAAAACCCAACATTAAAACATCAAGAAAATCAACACCCGCCTTCTGAATTGCTATAAAGTTTCAATCTTTATCAATCTTTAACACACCCACCATCAAATCTTGACCCAAAATGGTGGTAAAGATGATGAAATGGAGGCCTTGGCCACCAATATTATCAAGAAAGTTTGAGGTGAAATTGGTGGTGAAGAAGATGGAAGGTTGGGGTTGTGATCCTGTACATGCGGACACAGAGAAAGATTATCATAGTGTTGTGGAGATCAAGTGGAAAGGACCCAAGATCACTCTTGGTTCATTGAGGAGAACAGTGAAGAGAGAGGTTACAAAAGATGGGGATATTGTTGATCCAAACGGTGTCGTTTTGTGGGATCAAGAATTTTGTTCAGTTTGTACCCTTTCTGGGTATAAAGAAAATGAGTTTCTTCCTTGGGAGATTGGGTTCAAAGTCTTGAATGTGAGTTCTTTCTTTATTCCAATTTTAATTATTTTTTTTTTAATTTTTATTTATTTTTTTTATTTTAATTTTTAGGGTAAATTAGTGTTGTTTTGAATCTTCTTTTGATGTGTTAGGATTAAATCTTAATCAGATTGTTAAAATCCTACCAGATTTAGGAAATTACTACTTTTTGTTTAATTATATGTATATTTTTTAAATGTTTTTTTTTAAAATTTTTAGGTTAGTTTAGTGTTGTTTTGAATCTTCTTTTCATGTGTTTGGATTGAATCTTAATCAGATTGTTTAAATTAGTTAATATCCTACCAGATTTAGGTAATTATCTACTTTTTGGTGGGTATCTTATGGTTTATGTCATCTTGCCATATGCATTCACTATACATACATACATATATTATATATAGTTGTTAGGTTTCTCCTACCAAAATTTAGGAGTTTTACCTTGTTTGGTGAGTATATATTGTTTTCTTCTATTATCTTGCAAGTTGCAATAGATGTATTTATTGTATATGTATATGTATGTGTGATATGTATTGATGTTGAATCTATAGTTTGGTCCAAATTCTTTCTATTAACCCTTTATTTTATGTTATCATATGGCATATGGGATCTTTGGTAGTTGCTCCATTTCAATTTCCAAAAAGAGACACTTCACTTTTAAGATCAACTTGTAGTGCTTCTTGATATCAATTTTTAGCTTGTCAAGATAATTTTTGAAAAACTAGATAAACTATGTAAATAGTGACCAAAATTAGTTTAAATCATATGTTAATTAACGGGACCATAAAACGGAAACGGTTTAATAGACTAAAGTAGGACATCTTGTTGGTAAAAGCGTAAAGTTGCGATTATGCTGAAATTCTATAATATGTTTTTACTAAGGATTTGATCATTTTTCTTTGATTCAGGGATCAAACACAGGCCCGAAGAATAAAGTTCCTTTAATCGGAAAGGCGTATTTAAATCTCGCTGAATTTGCTTCTTCTGCCAATGAAAAGGAATTTGAGCTTAACATTCCCCTAATCGGTTCATCTGGAGCAACCGAATGTCCCCCCTCTCTTCATGTATGTACCATAATCGTATTTTGTTAGTTATTATTTAGTGAAGTTTATTTTTTCCCATGAAAGACGATATAGTTTTCGGAAAGTGTTACAAGATAGAGGAGCATTTAGGATTCACAATTTTTCATTGGTGACAATTAGGGCTGTAAACGAACCAAACGTTCAACGAACAATTTGTGAACCGTTCGGTGGGAAGTTCGCTTACGTTCGTTTGTTTAGTTAATGAATGAACACAAACCAGATATTCCGTGCGATTAACTAAATGAACGAACACGAACAAAGATCTCATCCGTTCGACCGCATTCGTGAACGTTCGGTAATATGTTCGTTTATGTCCGTTCATGTTAGTTCGTTTACGTTCGTTCGTATTCATTTGTTTATGTTAAATTGTTAAAAAAAATTAATATTTTTTAATGTCAAGTTTAATATTCATTTGCGTTTGTGTTTGTTCGTTTTTGTTCGTGACCAGTGTTCATGAACTGTTTGCGAACAATTGAAATTCCTTAAAAAATGAACATGAACATAAACTTCAGTTCGACATGCGTCAGCGACAGTTCACGAACATGGCTTTGTTCATGTTCGTTCGGTTCGTTTACAGCCCTAGTGACAATGGAAAACAAGAAATATTGTACAAAATCGCAAAACATTTTTAAAAAATTACAATTTTCATGCGACATCTCAAAATTGTTGATTTGAGGCGTATGGTGCAGATATCACTTAGCTTGGTGGAGTTGAGAGCCAATCAACCAGCCGAGTCAACGCAAAGTCAAAGTCAAACATCAGAAACTTCATCAGGAGAGAAAGACGAGCATTCTAAACTCAAATCCGGTTTTAAAAAAGTTAAAAACTTCAAGGAATACGTATCAATCAGAAGAGGTAATAAAAAAGAGTCTCACGCGGCCGAACACGAAATTAGCGAAAGCATGAGTGACGAAGGTGACTATCCCAATCTCGTTGACTTTGACTCATTGGACGAATCACAAGACGGCAACATGGAGAACGCAACGATTCGGAAATCATTTAGCTATGGGACTTTAGCATACGCAAATTGGGCAGGAGGGTCCTTGTTCGAGGACAATGTTTATTATAGCAACCAGAAATCTGACGACGGTTGCTCACCGGAAGAGGATTTGACTGCTTCGGGTTTCGAACAGAGCGTAATTCAGAACTCGAAACGTAGCATTTTACCGTGGAAGAAAAGGAAATTGAATTTTAAATCACCGAAACCGAAGGGCGAGCCACTGTTGAAGAAAGATTATGGTGAAGAAGGTGGAGATGATATTGACTTTGACCGCCAACTCAGCTCTGATGAATCTCTTGCAGGGGTAAAATCTTTTCACTCCCTTTTTAACTTCAGAAGCTCAGATATAGTTTGTTACTTTGTTTACGATCGGTTGACTTTTTAAACTGTCATACCCGCGTTATCTTTAGAATGTCTGTGATTTCACCTTTTTTGATGGTTATTACTGATTAGATATAACTAGGCCTGTAAACGAACCGAACATTCATGAACTATTCGGCGGGAAGTTCGTTTAACATGAACACATTTGTTCGTTCATTTATGTTCCTGAACTCCCGTTTATGTTTGTTCATCGTTTAAATTTTAATAAATACATAAGTAGTTATATTTAAACGAATATAAACATTTAACGGGATTTCTAACTACTTATATAAAAATAATAATAATTACTAATTGGGCTTCTTAACAATAAAAAATGAGCTTTCGATTTAAGTTATCGTAACTAATCACTAATCTATATAACAAAAAATGTTTTATGTTCATTTATGTTTGGTCAATTATGATCATTTGTGTTCGTTGTGTTTATTAAATTCATATAAGTCTATTTGTTTATGTTCCTTTACGTTCGTGAACTGTTTCTTTATATTTTAAACGAATGAACATGAACAAAAAAATGTGTTCGATTATATGTTCCGTGTTCGCTTAAATCTAAATGAACGAACACAAACATGCCCGCGTTCGTGTTCGTTCGGTTCTTTTACAGGCCTAGATATAACCTCATGTCAAATACTGATATAAAACCATATACTCATCACTTGGCAGTGTCATAGATCCGATGAAGACTCGTGTACGAACCCACATGTGGTATCTGAGTTCGGGGACGATAGTTTTGCTGTCGGAAATTGGGAAACACGGGATATAATCAGCCGTGATGGGTGCATGAAGCTTAAGACGCAAGTCTTCTTTGCTTCAATCGATCAAAGAAGCGAACAGGCGGCCGGAGAGAGTGCGTGCACCGCCCTCGTGGCGGTGATTGCCGATTGGTTCCAAAACAACCGCCATCTCATGCCGATCAAATCACAATTCGATTCTCTAATACGAGAAGGCTCATCCGAGTGGAGAAACCTCTGCAATAATGAAAGTTACATGATCCGGTTTCCGGATAAACATTTTGACCTCGAAACCGTTCTCGAAGCGAATCTACGCGCTCTAACCGTAATCCCGGGAAAATCTTTCGTCGGCTTTTTCCATCCAGACGAGTCTAACGAGGGTAGTTTTGACTTTTACATGGAGCGATGTCGTTCGATAACATGTGGACGAGATCAGCAGTGAGTCGAGGCTTCTAGAAACAACGAGCCTCAAGTTTACATCGTGAGCTGGAACGATCACTTTTCTTGTTGAAAGTCGACTCCGATGCCTATTACGTTATCGACACGTTAGGCGAACGGCTTTTCGAAGGGTGCGATCAAGCGTATATCTTAAATTTGATCAAGATTCAGTGATCTTCAAACTGCCTGAACAGATCAACAATCCTGAGGGGTCCACAGAAAAGTCAACAGAGGGTCCCTTGGAAAAGTCAACGGAGAAGTCAACCGAAAAGTCAACGGAAGAAAACGAGGTTATTTGTCGCGGTAAAGAGTCTTGTAAAGAGTATATAAAAAGTTTCTTGGCTGCTATTCCTATTAGGGAACTGCAAGCAGATATCAAGAAAGGTTTAATTTCGTCGACTTTGATTCATCACAGGCTGCAGATCGAATTCCATTATACGTGGTCACTGCCGCCACAAACACCGCCACGAGCTGCCGATGGTGTTCCAGTGGTGGTCACTGCCACGTCACCACCGATAACTGAGGCTGTATAAGAGGAGGATATGAGTTTGTGTAAGATCACTCAAGTGGTCAATATAAATGTGAGTTTGCAAGTATTTGACTTTTTCCGTTGACTTTTCTCTTTTTTTTTTGTGGGAAGGGACGGTTTGTAAAAAAACTGAAAAGGTAAAGTGTTGATAAGTCATAACCTCTGTAGTTTAAGGTTTTATGTTGTAGTGACTTGTACTATGTGCAATGGGACTTGTACTTAATGTAGTTTTTCAAGATGTTTGTTAGATTCTATTTCATTCATTTTAACATTATCTGTTATGGTTTAAAAGTTGTAAGTTGGTTTATTAATTAAAAAACAACATATTCTTTTGAGTTGCCAATATATTTTTCAACTTTTAAGTTCCAAAAGATGAGGGTGAAGGCCATATCCTGATGGTTTAATAAGAAAAAGCATATATTTTCTAAATGATTTTTTGTTTAAAATAGTTTAGTTTTGATATATTAAAGGTTCTAAACTTATTCAAAATCTTATTTTTAAACGTTTTTTTTTAAGTTATTCAAAATACCATGTGATATTACACATTATGTGGTATTTCAAATGTTATTTTTCCTAAAGAAAATGAAATATTACAGCTCACAGATTTATTTCTCCGTTTCTTCTACCTCTTTTCTCCACATCAGCGGCCACGTCATTTTTGGATGGCCAATGATAGCAGCATAGAGATACTCTTAACACTCAACGTGGATGCTCTAAACACTCGGCAAAAGAGGCTACATGACATAGAAGTTAAACAATCGTCTACATAGCAACCACATATACGATGATTGTGCTATTAACCAACGTTTTCACACGTATTTGTTGGAAGTTTAGACGAATCAATAATTTTAGTATACTAAAATTAAATTAAGGGTCTTTTTCGTCAAGTACATTTCTATTATGATATTAAACTCGAATCATAATGGTTCTTCAAATAAAGCGAACTTTCTGATACCAACTTCCCAATTCAGGCAATTGGTATCAAAGGTTCTTGATGGATATAGAGCTATGTTAGCTGTAAAGTTTTTCTTCATATTGTAGTCTTTGTGCATGTGGAAAGATTCTTCACATTTCTATTGGTAAAAAATTCTCAAGCAACCTCTTGTTTGATTCTTTTATGCTATTTCCAGTCTTACTTGGAATATATACATGACCTTGCAGCCATATGATTCAATTCGTTCTCGACTAATTACACTCGAACCATTTAACATGTTACATACCAAAACCGACAAAATAACAAGTCTAGACAATAATAACCAATACACGCAAAATGACATCTCTTTTTGAACCAGTTGTCGGTCAAGTGTCCATCGGTTGTTCACTCGACGTGAAGAAGCCGATGCTGAAATCAAACTTGATGCATGTGAGCTTGTTTTTGTTACCATCTTGCACCTTTATTGCTACCATGAGTCATCCCAACTCTTAACCTAACCATTAATGGTGTCCATTTTAATTCAATCCATTTACTTATGAATGGGTCGAAGTGGGTTATCTCTGATCTCTAACGGGTCAAATAAATAAATAAATAGAAAAGGGAACGGGTCGTGCCGTTGTAAGCCATCCAAAGTGTAAAATTAAAGCATGAAACATCTTATATTGTTTTATTTAAAACTTTATACTAATATTGTGATAAAGGTAAGAAATACTAAAACAATAAAGTCCAGGAAGAATTGCATCAGTTTGAGAAAAAGTTGTGCCTTAGTTTAAACAAAAAAAAAACATTTTTTACCCTTCTACACTATGGACCCTTTTAATTAATCCTCCCTAGTTGTTGTAATCATATTCGAACAAGTTAAATAAGCATCCCAAACACCCTCTAATCATGTTGAAAAAAAGTTATATAAATAAGTAACTAAAAAGTTGTTTTCGGCTTAACACATCCAGTTGACCCGTTGCTGAGTGTTACTTGCCCCGTCCATATCGCCACCAACCACCTCTACTGATCATCACTAAAAGAAGCTCAAAAGTATATCTCGGAGGCATGGCCGGACCTATAGTACAAGTAACCCAGGCTTGGGCTTAGGGCCTCTAAAAAATAGGGTCCCACTTAAAAGAAAATTAATATGCTAACAATTAATATTAGTGCAAGTTGTTTTAGATTTGTTTTATTCTCTATACAAGTAAATCACTCTCTGTTATAATTGTGTTAGATTATTTATTGGTTTCAAACACGGATAAAATAGTTTCGTTTATAATAATCAAGGAAGGAAAAAGATACCCAAAATTTCATTTCGCTTTAAGCCTCCAAAAAGGTTGGAACGACCCTGATTGGAGGGACCCGTTTGCCTATGGTCATCATTATTACTTATAGACAATATTAATAATACCATGTATTGGGACAAATTTTTGTAACTTTCATTTGACAGCAAGTGGTGAAGCAAGAACCAAAACAGAATCAACATAAAAAATAAGGAGAAGAAACTTATCTCAAAATATCATTTTATTATTTCTAAATCTTCATTACTAACTATTTAATATATGTTTACTCAACGTGTGTGATATATTGATTTCTAACCTAGTAATTTATTATAGTCTTTTCGGAAATGTAAAGAGTTTCACCGACACTGTAGTTTACATCAAGGACGCGGCAAATATAAATCCTCGTTAAACTTTAAAACAAACTATTGTATCGGCTAGTAAAAGAATCCTTTAGATTTTTGTAAAGCTCAAACGAGTGTTTTCGAAGATTTTTCACCTCGTACCATGAACATGTCACACCCCGACCCGCAGCGGAATAAGAGTCGGGGCATAATTGGGTTATCACCAAAGCTCATGATGTTTACTAAAATGTTTCATATTTATTAAATTCAAATTACAACTTAAATGTTCAAATCAAGTTCATACGAATACAAGGAAATGAAACTAAGTAAAACAATCCAAAGCTTAAACTGATTTAATCTTCTAGGCTCTCTTATGTGTTTCTTGCCTCAACTGGATCACCTGTATCATGTGTAAAATGGGGGAAATTTTGGGTCAACAAAAGTTGGCGAGTGAACCTTGTTTAAAAACATTGTTATTGATTTCTTGTTGTATTTAATATTGAAAAGTTGTGCAATACTCATATGTGAGCAAACATATATAAACAAACAATCACAAACCACCTTGAATGAGTATATGACATGAATGATAATGTATTGTGAGATCAAGTCTCAATCAAACGGAGCCGATCGTATGAAATGTATGATGATGTATGTGAGATCAAGGCTCAATCAAACGGAGCCGATCGAATGAGGCACCTGTACTCAACCCGTCTCCCACGGGGAGCTGATGGGCCTAATGAAATGCATGTACTGAAAATGATAACTTTAATCTAAACATAATCCATACAACAATTGATACATATTGAATACACATTTGATCACGGATATGATGGATGCACAAGTGTTTAAATATAATAAATAATTAAGCGACACATGATACACCCCAAAATGTGATTAAAACGGGGAATTGGTAGAGATTCACTCACATTGGGTGCGTTCTTTTGATGTTGTTGGATGCGCACGAGTTTTTGGGATTTGATCGACGAGGAAGAACTAACCTAAAATAATAACGAAAAGGTTCGGTAAATAATTGGATTTTATTGGAGACTAATACTTTTAATTAACAATTTTAATAGGATTTTTTTAGATTTATTTTTGTGAGTTTAAGGTCGTTTTCTAACTTTAAAAATATTATTTTTAAGTATTTTTAATTGATTTTTAAATTAAATAATTAAATAAAATAATAATTTTTTTTTACTTTTGTTGACCGGACCGTTGACCGGTCGGACTGTGGTTGAGTGTGCACTGAGTGAGGTTCGAACCCGAGACCTCTCGTACGCGTGCACGCAGCTCTACCAACTGAGCTACGTGTCTAACCCGAAATATTCTCTGTTTTAGTTATATATATATACTAATTAATTTTATTCAGAATTCTATTTAATTTAAAAAGGTTTTTAGATCATTGAACCGGTGTGAGGGCCTGGACTCGAACCCGCGTCCATAGCCTTGTATTGCACACAACCCGACCAACTGGGCTGTGTGACTAACCCGAATGATATGCGATTTTAATTACATTTATATACTATCTGCGCCTTAATATATATCAGTATTAAAAAATGGTTGGAAATTTGTAAGAACCGGGCAGCGTGTTAGGACTCGAACTCGGGACCATGATATTAAATTTGCACACAGTCCACCACTGGACTGTGTGTCTAACCCGGTATAATATTCAGTTTTAATTAAACTTATACACATATCGCCTTCGTCTTCTTCATCTATAAAGACACAGAACCAGATGACCGACTGTTTTTGTTTAATTCGATTATCGAAACTTATAATTGGTTGGAAAGTATTAGATAATGAGATTAAAGAACAGAATTCTACCAAACAGGATGTTTTTCTCAGAACTCCGGCAAGGGTCGTCGGCTCTGATTTGTGAATTCCGTCTGAGCGGATCAATTAACAGTTTTGATCAATGAGTTGTGAAATTAAGTGACTAAACAAGAGATATCAGGGGGTTTAGATGATTGTACCGATTTACAGTGTGATTTCGGAATTTCCAGAGATTTTCCGGCGAGTGCAGAATTTCCGGCAACGTCATCTGGAACTGATTCCGGTTGAAGGATTGAAGTTAGTATATGTCTAACAATGGATTGAAAACGAAAGAGTCGAGAAATTTACAGATTTGGTGTAAGTCTCGGTTTTCCGGTGAAAGTCCGGCGAAAGCAGAATGTCTCCGGCGAGTGCTAAGACTTCGAGAAATTGTGCAATTTTGAGCGAAAAGATTACCAGAGACTTGGGTGAGTATTTATAAGGAAGAAACAGAATGAATCGAGTCCGAATTTGATCTTGATTCGTGGTCAATATTTCTCCGGCGGTTACTACTTGAATTGGGGGATTAGACATCGGTTATAACCGATGCCGAAGTTAATTCACGCGTTCAGTCAAAGGGAACGGTCGAAATTTAGCGAAATCGTCGGTATTTCCGGCAACTGCGGATTGGGCGCGTTGATTACTGAATTTGATTTCGTGTTTTATTATAAGTATTAATTGTTTCATTATATTGACAAAAGACAGCGTGTGGCGGAGTGATGTTGTGGTTGTTTGGTGACCCGAGTTCGAAACCCGGCAGCTTGATTTTTATTTTTTTAAGCACTTATTTTTACTTTTTAATAATTATAGTTTTTAAATTCTAATATGTTTATTAAATATGTATTGTTTAAAATTAATATTGACCATAAATACGAAATGAAATTTTTATAATTGGATATTTGATTAATAAACGAAGCGGGTTTGGAAACCCGTTTTTCGACGGATGTTACAGAACAGAAGACAGTTTCGTGTTTATCGGTTCCAGAAACACGAGTTGTATTCCAATGAGGCGTGCTAAATAGGTCATGTTTGCGGGTGACGGGTCCAACCCAACAAGGACCTAGAAAACTGACACGAACCTGAAAACCGTGTCAGACATGTAAACACGTATACGGCACAAATATTCGCGGATCGACTCGACTGCTTTAACCCAAATATTTATTTATTTCTTTTCTTATTTTTTGCATATTAATACTTTAAAATTACAAGCCTACTATCGCAAGGTGACAACTGGACCGAGCTGTTTTTCGATATGTTAAAGAAAAACACGGTCCTGGCTGCAAAAGCGATTCCGAAAGTGAAACCCCTCAGACCTCTTTATGGTTCATGGCGAGAAGACATTGTTGTTGTTGCTACTCGATTCAACAAAATAGGCCGTGGTGGAGACCCCGCGATGAGTAGGAATAGAGTAACCAGAATTGCCATCGCCGGAAGCAAGACTGTTATAGATGTTGTTGACTATGTTTTCGAAAAATCGTGTGGAATATTATCAGTATATACATGACCTGGTAGCCATATGATTCGTTCTCGACTAATTACACTCGAACCATTTAACATGTTACATACCAGAAATGACAAAATAACAAGTTTACACAATAATAAAAGCAATACACGCGAAATGACATCTCTTTTCGAACCAATTGTCGGTCAAGTGTCCATCGGTTGTTCACTCGACGTGAGGAAGCCAATGCTGAAATCAAACTTGATGCATGTGAGCTCGTTTTTGTTACCATTTTGCATCTTTAACGTAAGTGTGTATGAACCCTGTATTGATCAAAGGGCATTTTGGACCGATAAGAAATTGAAACACGAATAAGCGCATGATAGTCGTTTGAAACTGTATTTATTTGAGTACATACTCTAACCCGGTGATCACAGACTTCGCACCAAATTTTATCGCTTTAATGAGTCATCTCAATTGTTAACCTAACCATTAATGGTGTACCTTTCAACCCATTTACTTATAAATGGGTCGAAGCGGGTTATCTTTCATCTCCAACGGGTCAAATAAAAAAAATAGAAAAGAGGAGCCCAACCGTTGTATGCCGTCCAAAGTGTAATTTTAAAGCATACACCATGTTATATTGTTTTATTTAAACTTTATAATTTAATTTTGTAATAAGGTAAGAGTACTAAACAATAAAGTTCAATAAAGTCCAGGCAGAATTGCATCATTTTGAGAAAAAGTTGTGCATTAGTTTAAACAAAAATCATTTTTTACCGTTTCTACACTACAGACCCTTTTTATTTGATCATCCCTAGTTGTTGTAATCATATTCGAATATTGACTATGTTAAAAAAAAGTTAACTAAAAAGTTGTTTGCGGGTTAACACAACCCGTTACTCGCCCCGTCCATATTGCCAGCCACCTCTACTAATCATCACTAAAAGAAGCTCAAAAGGAAGTGACCCATATGCCTATTGTCATCATTATTACGTATTGATGCTATTAACAATACAATGTTTGTCATTATTACTTGTTCATGATGCAATGTATTGGAACAAACTTTAGTGATTATCATTCGACAGCGAGTGTTGTAATGAGAATGAAAACAGAATCAACATAAAAAATAGGACAAAACCACTTACAGGGGGGCTATTGTAGGTAAAAATTGGGTGTAAGAAATTCTGAAGTCGCCAGCTGGAATCGGGCACGATATATTAGCACAGAGGTCGCCGGTTTCACTATAAACGCTCCATCCAAAGTAAGCAACACCGATCACAACTTCCCCTCTGGATAATGGTTTATCTGAGATGTTAAATCATCATAATCAGCAGTAATATAACGGACTTAGTAAGTGTTTCGATGTGCCTATGTTGTTTGAAGTTGTAATAATTTCATAATTAAATGTTTCATTGTTTTAAGAGGTTTTTTTTCCAAAAGCGTGTTGGTGGAATATTTATTTACCAAAATAACATGCAACCTCTAGATAATCAGGTATAGAGTTTGTTAATCCAAACATAAAAAAAGAGTAAAATGTCATTTTCGTCCCTGAGGTTTAGCCAGTTTTGCGACTTTCGTCCATATGTTTTTTCCGCATCTGGATCCAAAAGGTTTGAAATCTTGCAAATTTCATCCGGCTCGTTAACTCCATCCATTTTTCTCTGATAAGTCAGGGGTATTTCCGTCTTTTTGTTAACTTAAAGGGCAATTCGGTCCTTTTCAAGGCTATTCGGTATTTTTACATAAAGTGAAAAAGAACGAAATGCCTGTTAAGTTAGCAAAAAAGATGGAAATACCCCTGACTTAACGGAGAAAAGGATGGAGTTAACGAGCCGGATGAAAATGGCAAGATTTCAAACCTTTTGGATCCAGATGCGGAAAAAACAAACCTTTGGACGAAAGTCGAAAAACTGGCTAAACCTCAGAGACGAAAATGACATTTTACTCTAAAAAACAAATTATTGAAACTTCAAATCTCAATAATCAAAATTACTCAGTGAAAACTATGGTTTCTTGCAAAAGTCAAGGGAATAATAAACACATCTCTAACTGTAAATAAATAAATAAAAACAAATATAACTTTACCTGTGTATGCAGAAATAATGAAAGAGGTCTCTTTGCCTTTTATTATGGGGTCAGGAATGATCTTGACTCTACTGACCGTGACAGGATACTCTTTCCTCTTATCTGCATAAAGTTTTACTATATTGTCAAAACACAAAATTACAACAGTATCTCACTAGAGACCAAGTCCATTTATAAGTCAAGGTCAACTCGTCTAGCTTTGACCAACGTGTAAATAAACTACCGATTTCAGAAGTATAAACTGTGTGCGAATAAAATCTAACATACATAAAGATAGGCATAGATCTTGG
Source organism: Scalesia atractyloides (assembly GCA_947069175.1). NCBI lineage: Eukaryota > Viridiplantae > Streptophyta > Magnoliopsida > Asterales > Asteraceae > Scalesia > Scalesia atractyloides. The sequence continues at coordinate 83,566,689 of CAMTDV010000022.1, read as the reverse complement.
GATCCTGTTCACTCCTTTCAGTTTTTTTATAAAGCATATGTTTACATATAAAGGAATAGGTAGATGTATTTGTTATATAGCTGAAACTCTGAAACACAAAAAGATGACATGATAAATGAAAAATTATGGTCTTTTTACATAGCAGTCTTTTTTACATAAACCAAAAATAAAAATTTTCAGGATAGAGAATTTGCAACTCTGATCATGCCTAAAGACATACCCTTCAAGTCTTGATGGTTATTGGAGTTCTTAGAGAGTCAATTTGTCACACAAATAAGTAGGGCTGCAAATGAACTGAACGAACGCGAACAAGACCCTGTTCGTGTTCGTTTGATTATTGTGTTTACGAACTGTTCATGAACACTTACCGAACGAGATTTTATGGTTGTGTTCGTTGAACGTGTTCGTGTTTGTTTGTTAATTTTAGGCAATGAACGCAAACAACCGTTCATGCACACAAACGAACACAAACTAATGTTCATGAACACAAATTGAAACAAACGAACACAAACAAGTATTCATGAACATAATATATAATACACTAATGCATATTAAACATTTTATCTGTTAGAATTTTGAAGTATTTAAATAAATTATAAAGATTAAAAACACTAATGAACTATTGAACACAAATGAACACGTTACCAAACGTTCACGAACATAAATGAACGAACGCGACTTCTGTTCATGTTCGTTCATTTAACCAACGAACGGAAATTCTTGTTCGTGTTCGTTCATTTATTAAATGAACAAACACAAACGAACTTCCAGCTGAACGGTTCACGAACTGTTTGCTGAACGTTCAATTTGTTTGTAGCCCTACAAATAAGATAATGATTCATCCACATTCAAAACAAGTATGATCACCCCATCTACTATATAAAACTGAGGATGCCTGTCACACAAATAAGATCATAATTTCATCCCCTACCCTAAGATATGAAATTTGTGGAGATTTATTTAACTTGCAGAAAACAATAAACAACGTAATCACATTACTTTTGGTCATAGGATAACATACATAAGGATTGCCTTATTGGGTTTAATTTTACAATGTTTTGGGGGACAAAGTAATCAGATTTAGATAGTGAAACTGAATATCAAGGATAATACTAAATTAAGATAAATTCAAACAAAGTTTGAATCTTCAAATTCCAGTGCTGTATATATTGGGATTAATCGCCTATTTCACCTAGTCGGACCTAAAACGGTAATCGGTCAAAGACAGTCAAAAGTGGTCAAAATCCCAAGTATTTGAAAAATTATACTTGTTAATCCAATCCGATTAATAAGTTTAAAAATATTTCATATATTATTTTGAAAATTTTTGTATACGTGTATATATATCTATATATATATATATATATATAGGGGAGGGTTATCTTGAGAACGCTAAATATTGCGAGAACCGTGAGAACGAATGAGAAAACCAATCAAAACCATTTTTTTAATACATTCATCATTTTAATTAAATACAACACCGAAAAAAAAATTACAACATCAAATAATTCATTTATCCTCTCAAAATCACTCTTATTAGATTTTTTACACATGTGTAAATATAACAAATTTACACATGTGTAAATGGCAAACTTACACATGGATAAATTTTCTTTATTTCCGAATTCACGTAAATTTAAATGTCTAAATTAAATTTCTATAATGTATTCGTAATAACGACAAGTGTAAAAAAAATTTGAATTTCACTTGTTTTTGACCAAGTTCTAGTGGTTTTTTCATTCGTTCTCACGGTTCTCGCGATATTTAGCGTTCTCATTTAAACCCTCCCCTATATATATATATATAAGTTTGAAAATTTAGATATAAAATTCCAATCTGAATAATCACTAGTTAGTACCCTGGAACCTAGGGACTTTTACAATATAGTTTAGTTTAATCTAAACTTCTTAAGAAGCTAAACACCTCCAGTGAATCAATAGGAATGCATCAATGTCTAAAATTAGCAAGAAATAAAAACAAACACACATCAATCCGGAAATTGAACAGAATTAGGTTTTAACATAAAAAAAATCAGAGGATTTCGTCCATCAAACACTCTTGGAGCTTAACCGAGAGCTAAAATCACGAAACGAAACTTAAAAAATAAAGAAAATGCATCATGAACTACAAATCAACAAGTTATTTGACGTATTGAACATCAAAGAATTTGATTAAAAAAAAGTAGATGCTCACTGCAATATTTGAAATCGGTGGCGTGTATGGAAGTTGCGAGCGATGAGATGACGTAAAGAAGCATCAGTTTGGTTTGAGTTATTTCCATTGAATTGTTCAATCTGAGATGAATGCAGATCGATTATGTGACAGTAGTTGAGTACTATTTGGTAGATATTGTTGTTTATGTTTATATCATTTCTGTCGTAAAAGATTGTTCCTACGTTAAATTTTAAAAAATATTTCTTTCTTTTTTTGTGTTAAAACAAGTAGGTTTTCCTTGTTCATATTAATTAAGTAGTATTAAATCCTAGAATTTATCAGTTTAGTATATGAAAAAAGTCTATTTTTATATACATTTGAGCAATGACGGACTCAAGATTTTATTCCCTAGAGGTAGTCGGAGGAGAGGGGTAACCAAAATTTACAAGGGGCAATCGGGATTTAAGCGTTGAAGAAACAACGGTTGAACTTAGGGATATCCGGGGATATATTAATTACAACCGAGGGATTTCTGCATAAGAGGTTGCATCTTTGCTCGCCCTTCAGGGTGATCTCACTCGGACTGATCTGCAAAACTAGCAGCGCTGTTAGCCTCATCACGGGGAAAAGGGTGAGTTTTCTCCGTGACCACACTCCGGCATGAGAATAAGTATATGGTGTTTGCAAGTAGTAAGCCAGTGATTGTAGATGTTCGTAGATGTATATGTCGATCTCTTACCTTGTGGTTCGATACTTATTTTATAACCGAAAGTAAGTGGGCCCTCAGGAGATGGGCTGATGGGCCTTGGGCCCAGCCCAGACGACCAGAGACATCCGTTCTGTCCCTCTGCGTCGAACATTAAATGTTCCATGCAGGAGAATTAATGTTCTCTGTCAGGAGGTGTGCTTTGTCGGATGCTGAATGGTGCCACGTGTAAAGGCAGTTGTCTCTGGTGTCGGACCTGCTATCAGCCGAAAGTGGAGAATGTGTGACAGTCACTGGCGTACGTATAGTTGGTGCACAGTCTGACGTCTGCATTACTGTTCATGCGACGCTGTCAGATGCAACCGTTGGTCACAGTTCTGCCACTCCATATCCTTGTAAATAGTCAACACCTCTTTGCGCTTATCCCTTTTGCGAGGCTGTCAGTGTTTTGAACCTTGTAGAGGGCGATGAACCTGCAAAACAACAAACCGTTCGGTTCGTCGATTTGAACTAGTGGATTGAACCTTGTAGAAGGCGATAAACCTGCAAAACAACAAACCGTTAGGTTCGTCGCAGAGGTAGGAGGGACACTTTGCGACCACCTCGAAGTGGAGTATTTATACTCGTAGATTGGGATGACGTCATCCGACCCCTTTGCCTTGTTTGATATGCGACACAGCTTGTTGTTCGTCTACCTGCGATTAGTCTGTAATTGTCTCTGTTTTAATATGAATGTAAAAATATCTACAAATTATATACGGTTACAAATACAAAACTGTGACCTAATTGAGAGCATACCGACTTGTAAGATTCACGAATATGCGACCTATTATTTGGACGCAGCTCTTTTTGGTGTCCTTTGGACCAAATATCTCCCTTTGTTGTTCAGTGATCGGATGTTACGTCCTGAGTAGTTAGTATTACCTTTATACGTATAAATAAAAATAAAAAAAATTATGGAGGGTTGACCCATGTTTATATCATAGGTCCAATCCTACATTTGAATAAGAAAAACATATTTTAAAACCTTACATAACATGATACTATGTATGGCTTTATAGATAGCATCACATTATAGGGTTTTTTTTTACAAATGCCCCCAAAATAGTTTCACATAAATACGGTTGAGTTTTTATATTTTGTGTTAATAAAATTTGTACATTTTCACATCAAATGCGAGGTTAAGTCTGTTTTTAATGGTTAAACTTTTCTGTTTTATTCATTCATTGGGGAAGTTATGAACACTAACTAAAAAGTATATAGACTTGACCATGATTGTTGTAAAGGTTAAATGTTTTTGTAAAACACGGAAATATAAAAAAAAATATAACCAATTTTACGGTATATAAGATCTTTTATTAAAAAAACACCTTTACATTATATAGAAAAATACATAACAACCAAACAATACGAATAAATTGTTTTCTAAGTCATTATTGTTAGATGCAATTTCGTTGTTATGAAAAAAGAAAATAGGTACTACATATAGTTATTTTTTTAATAAAAAGTATTAGAATTTAACAAGTCACATATAGTTATTTTTTAACAAAAAGTATTGGAATTTAGCAAATCATCTCAAGCTTTTGGACCCAAAGCGAATAATAAAATTGGGGCTCTTTTCGTCAATATCTTTTTTTGCTTTTGATCATATAACGACTATATCATTTGCGTGCATGCGTGATTATAGACTACGCATCCCACCGCCAACAATCACACAAATCAAATTAACTACATATGTTTTTTTAGAATTTAGAGTAGGTCCAAAACCCTTGATTTATTTCACTCCTCTTTTAGCCACTCTTGGATCTAACCTTAGGTGAAATATGATGGTTCTTATAACACCAAAATAAGATAGGCACTTTAGTAGAAGGGAGCATAGGAAATGGCCTGGCTATTAACTTCTGGCGTGACATATGGTTGGGCGACAAGCCGTTAAGGGATCAGTTTCACTCCATATAATCATTAACAGCCTCTAAAAATGTGTGGTACAATTATACAAAACTGCTATGATGGTTCCGATGGTAACCGGGGTTGGAGATGTGATAGGAGCCGCTCCATCAGGAGCGGTGAGAGACTAATCTGTGGAACCGGTATGCTAATATTCTAACCCAAGCTGTTATTACAGAAGAGGAGGGGTGAACTTGGGATATTGACCATGCAAAGTCTATTTCATCCTTTTCTAGCAGTTTTTGGTGTATTTGGAAGGCGTGAAACGAGAAGGTTTTCAATTAAAAGGAGAGATGCACTAAGAAAATCATGGATGCGATCAAGATGTTATCGTTTCTATGGATAAAACATGGAGCGGAGCTAAGTGGTTAGAATGGAATTTATGGTGTAAATTTGATATTCCTCACAAACTTTAGTAGTACTTTGTTTCTTGCCTTAGCTTCTTAATGAAATTTCGCTGTTCAAAAAATGAAATAAGCACTTCACGTCATGTAGTCTTGTTAGAATATGTGCCGGATTTTATTATGGTTAATCTCAGTTTGCGTTATATAGATTTGATTACACTGGTATTTAAGTTATGTTTAGCGTTAATTTGATATATCGATTGTACATTAAGTACTGCATAACACTAAGTGAAAATTGTAAGCTTACAGAAGTTGAACGCGTATAAGCAGCGTTTAACTTTTTTACTGATCCAACTTTAGTCAATAGCGTACAAGATGGTCACCAGCTCTTGCGAGCGTTGAACACATGCTAGTAAGTATAAATAGTGTTATTACATTTTGTACTTAATGTAATATCTAGTAACGAATACCCAAACTATGTTTCAGGCTGAGGTGAAGAAGACTTCTACAACAAGCCAACTTTGGAATGTTGGTGATCATTAAATCTAACAAGCGTTTCGCAAACATATTCGTTGATTTACAAACATACAATCGATATGAAACGACTCCTTGTAGCAAAATAAGGATATATTCATAATTTCATACAGTCTCTTCGGGGAAAATAATTTACAAACGTGTAAAGAATTTCACTGACACTAAAGTTCACATACACAACAAAGAAACAGTAAACCGATTCATAACACAGCAACATAAAAGTTAAAACCTCGTTAAGCCTTAAAAGAAACTATTGTATTGGCTAGTAAGAGAGTCCTTGAGATTTTTGTAAAGCCCAAATAACGAGTATTGGCGAAGGTTTTTTACCTCGTACCATGAATTGAAAACAGTTTCGTGTTTATCGGTTCCAGAAAACGTGAGTTGTATTCCGATGCTGCAATCAACAGTCCCGCCTCTGTATTTGCATGAATTAGTCCTGATTGCACAGTCTTGGTTGTTAAGGCACACAAAGCTGCTTTTGCCTGAACATGAAGCACACCCGTCTCGTTTCCAGTACAGGTTTTGTAGCCTGCCCTTTTGGAACTCCATCACCTGTAAACATAAGTTATAAGCATCTCGGTTATAGCTGGTTTAGCGGGCCATCAAAACAGGTCAAATTTTGGAACGGGTCAAAATGATTGGGTTGACCCGTCTGCCTTTGTTTCACTTAATAACTTATGTGCCAAACATGATTAAAAAAACCTATTACTATAAAACCAATCAGGTTTTTATTTTGGACAAAAGGACGTTAAATCTGTGTCCAACCCGTTTGACCCATTTCCCTTGAGTTTTTAAATTTTATCCATTACTTATTAGCTTTAAATATTAAGGCCCGAATCAAATTGTCTTCACAAATGGGTTGACAATGTTTTAGTAATTTTTAGATTTGTAACGAATACATTAAACATGATTATAAAAAAACTATTACTATAAAACTGGTTGCATTATATTTAGAATAACAGTTTTTTAACATGTGCTCTGTTTCCACCGAGTTTTTAACTTTATCTGTTACCTTTAAACATAAAAGCCCAACATAAGCCGTTTTCAAACAGACAGCTTGACAAATTCTAGTCTTATCCTAATTAATAATTACAACATTAAACTTGATTATTTTTCAAAATTAATACAGTTTTGACTTGATATGATCTTACCAGTGTGAAACTAGTGACGATGTATGTACTATTTGCAACAAAAGCAGGGAGTGATCTTGCAGCATACTTTCTACCAGCAAATGCCACCATATAACCACCGATAGAATCCTGTTAATTCCAAAGCAAGATATTAAATGAAGTGACAAACATATTTTCTATTGCACAATTTTTCTCCTTTTCTATTCATGCAAGGGATACAAATCATACAATTGTTTTTATCTTCCAAGTAACTTCTCATCACCTTGAACTCAACTACGCAAGTGCCTTCAAATCTCTACTTACACTTCCAAAATCACATATCATTTCTTAGTCCTAATTTATCTATGGTCATTGGTTGAAACATGCCCTTGTCATGTTGATTAGCACAATAAAAGCATTCTATTTTACCACAAACAGGGATATTGCACAACTTTGTGCATGCCAAATAACAATTTAACTGTAACTTTAAGGGTTGTGACAAAAGTACAAATCACGTTTTACCAATGTTTGCCTATGATAAAGTACCAAGATGAATTTATGTGGCCAACTCGTCTTCTTTCATATCAAAGTATATATCGGTTTGCAGAAATTAGTCGGCCCTCATTCTAAAGCCTCAGTTACAATATAAGAGCAGACAAGACCAAGAAGTTCACCGTGGGCTTCAATTTCATGTTTGCTTTTGATGGTCTTTATATGTAATAATTAAGTGCATTTTGGTACCTTGTCATAGCTATCATTGAATGATGTTAAATGTAAACTGACCTTTTGTTTTCACACCATCATCAGCAAAACCACAAAGTAACAATCACCCGATTTTGTATTCTAGCAATGCCTGATTTTTCTGTTCTATATTCGCAACACTGTTTGCAACAATGTTCCAAGTGCAAGGCTTTTATAATTTATATGTTCATAGCTTGTTTTTCTTCTACTTGATGTGCCACTATCTTCAAATCATTTTACCCCACAGAAAGATGTCCAAGTGACATTTTACAACAGCATTGGGTTATTTAAGCATTTTTTGCAAGATGGTTCGTATTGCAAAGAAATGCCAAGTATGAAGAGTTATGGATGGCCCAATAAAATGCAAAAAAACTACCATTAGTCACATGAAATGGAACATCAGAGCTCACCCTAACTTCTCGTTTATAGGGATGTTCAAAAAGCTTGCCGCTCGAGGCTCGCTCAAAACTTGCTCGAAAAAAGCTCATTTTGAAATTGAGCTCGAGCTAGAGGTGCTCGGCTCGTGGCTCAACTCGATGGCTCGTATGTGTGTGTGTATATATATATACATACATATTTTTTTTAAAATGTGTTTTAATTTGTATTTATATTTTTGGTTTTTATGTTATCAATACTTGTAAAAAAATTAAAAGAAATAACGAGCCAGCTCGATTGAGCTCGAGCTGGCTCGAAGTTTTTACGAGCCGAGCTCAAGCTCAAGCTCAAGCCCAACTTGGCTCAGCTCGACTCAGCTCAATTACAACCCTATTCTCGTAGAGCTCTCTGTCAAGTTACTTGTCAAAGCAACAGCTACCCATTAATCTAACTCAGATTTATGCAAGTTTTTAAATTCCATAATGCAACCGTTAAACTCTACATCTCCAATTTTTCCAGCCCCATATTAAGGTTAACTATATCTATCAACCAAATCAACCAAACCATTTTGCAACTCCACACACTTACTTCTACAAGATATTAAGAGTAATAAACAAGCAGAACATGTTGAAGACAATTTCTGGGACTAATTTGTAGTTCTGGGTATAGTTATTCTTTTACAATGATAAGCAAAAGAACATTGGCAAAATCTTCTAAGCCACACAAATGTTCATTGCATGAGTTATATCTAAGTCAGCAATAAAATGTGAAATGACTATGTACGTATTTCTTTGCCTTTAAGTAATACACATCAATGACAGTGAGTAATGATCATAGTATCACAATAATCAATACTACCATGGGTATCACTTGATGCAATAATGTCCCTGAAGTCCTAGCTAGATGATGATAAATCAAAAGCATCATATAAATGTATAACCCAACAGATTTGCTCTCAATTTTCCTCAAAGGGACACACATACACAGATCTGGATAGCTATAGTGAATGTTCAGAACAAAACTAATTTCCGTTTCTCCCTAAATTAGGTATCCCGTATCCTATCATACCACATTATTCTCATCTATTGAACAAGCCCAACACAAATCCAAACTCAGTGGATTTACACAAATTGATCATGCAATAGCAAGTTAAAGTGAGATATCGTTCACTGTCACATAATCAATCTGATTTATTGAATTATTTCAACTCATTTAAGTTGTTTTAGTTAGTAAAGAGCCAATTGCCACGTCATTAAACGAATAAACAATGTAAACAAAACACCAAAACTAATTTCCTTTTCTCCCTAAATTAGGTATCCTGTTAGACCACATTATTCCCATCAATTAAACAAATTCAAAACAGGCCCAACTCAATGAATTTACACAAATCTCTCAAGCAAACACAAATTAAAGTGAGAAATTGTTCACTATCACATAATCAATCTGATTTATCAAACTATTTCTACTCCTTTACGTCATTTTAGCTATCAAATGTCCAATAAGCTTGTCAATAAACAATGTAACCACGACATCAAAACAAATGGCCCTAAATTCATGGTTGTAAAAATTCCAACTAGTCTCCGATTAGTCGCCGATCAATCACTAATCGGAGGTTCATCGATTAATGGCCGATTAATAGCTAGGCAGTCAATGGGGGTCCTATTCTGGCCAAATTTTGGCTAGACGCCGGCCAAATTTTGACCAAACCTTATAAATTCCTTCCAATTACTTAAAGAAATGGGTTATTGAGGGGTTCAAACATGTCTACTTTAAAAAACTACATATAAAAATGTGTGTATGTAACTAAAAATTACATATAAAAATCTCAATCCCATTAATCCCTATTAATCCCGATTAATCGCTAATCGGTATCCCACTGCCCGACTAGCGCCTAGAGATTCTTACAACACAGCCTAAATTAGGTATCCTATTTAGACCACACTGTTCCTATCGATTAAACACGCTCCACACAGATCCAAACTAAGTAAATTCACACAAATCGATGATGCAACTATTCGAGTAATTGTTAAAGTGAGAAACTATTCACTGTCACAGAATCAATCTGATTTATCGAACTATTTCTACTCCTTTAAGTCGTTTCTGTTAGCAAGTATCCATAAGCTTGTCAATAAACAATGTGCACACAACATCTAAACTAATTGACCCTAAATTAGGTATCCTATTATACCAAACTATACTCATCGATTCAACAATCTCAACACAGATCCAAACTCAGTAAATTCACACCAATCTATAACGCAATCGCGTTAAAGTGAGAAACTGTTCACTGTCACAGAATCAATCTGATTTATCCAACTATTTCTACTCCTTTAAGTCGTTTCTGTTAGCAAATATCCATAAGCTTGTCAATAAACAATGTGCACACAACATCTAAACTAATTAACCCTAAATTACCACAACCTCAACACAGATCCAAACTCAATAAACTCACACAAATCCATCAATCAACCGCAACATAAACAAATCAAAGCAACAAATTAACAAATTACCGGCTGGAAGCTACTACTATTAACCGTTAGAAGCGAGATCTCATCCACTTTAGGTCGAAAAACCGATAGCTGAGCACCGTTAGACGAAAGCGAAAGCCTCCGATCACACGGCGACAGCTGCACCGAGGTGTTGCCGTTGAAGAAGAACGAATTCCTCGAAGTAAACGCGATTCCGAAAGTGAAACCGTCGGACCTTTGTACGGTGGTATCGGTGCACGGCGAGAAGATGCGGTTGTTATCGGTGCTTGATTGGACGAGATACGGCGTCGTGGAGACGATTGTGACGATGGCGATGAGGAGTGAAGTCACCGGAATCGCCATTGCCGGACAGAAGGTTTAGGGTTTGAAAATTGGGTGATTTATGTGCCGTTGGATGTTGGGATGATGGTAGTGCATTGGATTACAGCTGTGATAGATGCGTTGGAATCAAGGCTTATTTTGGTTGTAATTTTAGGAGTATTAGAATTTTAAATCTTGTTGATGATTAGAAAAGGTCGAAATTGTTTGACTAGCCCGTAGCCCCGTTGCATGTTGGTTTAGTGGTTAGTCATTTGTTTTCTTTGAGGTTCCAAGTTTAACTCTTACTTGCACAACAGTAGTGGTGACAATGAAGTTTAGAACTAGGCATTTCTAGAGATCGCCAATTCGAAACCGACCCGAACCGGGTTTTACCGCGGTGGGCATTTTTGGGCGGGTGGATTTTCCCAGAACTGATAGTTTGGTGGCTCAAGTATGCATCTAACTCTGACCGTTATAGAGGAGGAGGAGATGTTTTTGCTCGATTGAGGGCATCCAAAAATGCTTACTTAGCCGTTCAAAAAAAGTAATGTTGTTAGTAATATGTTAATCGGGTTAGTAAGTTGTAGAAAAATTTTAGAGAACGATTTGTTTAACCTAATAAATTGGCGGATCAACATGTTTAATTAAATGATTTAAAGAGGTCAAGTTGTATACTATCGATTATTTAAACATGTGCTATGATAATCTAAAATCTGATACTTTTTACATCAAGTTTTGAGTCGTGTCGAAAATTGATGCCCGACATTTCGGTCACTCCATTTATAAATGGTTGACTCATGCTAAGGGTAAGGTGGGCAACCGCCCAGAGGCCACCTATGTGCCCAAAATATTTTTCTCTTTAAATAATTTTTTTATATGCTTCTTCTTTAAACAAAAGCCTACAAAGTTTAAAGCCCAATGATATTTACAATCTGATATGGATTTTAACCCTGATTTAATATTGTCCCTTTAAACCCACTTTTTATTTAACCCAACTAACCTTATATAACTCAGTTGAAGACTTACAATTTAATCTAATTAAATGATAAAATACTTTTTTTTTGGCAGGGGGCAATTGCATTATCGAGGGCCCATTTTAGGGGTTTATTTTTTAGCCCCATAGAGCCCTACATTTTCAGGACAGCCTTCCATTTACATGTAAACTCCAAACATTGACTTCATGGTTGATTCTATTCCAATAGCCGTCAACTGATTTTTTTTAAAGAAAAGAAAAGAAAAGTTATACATATGGTTTTGGTGGAAAAAACTCCTATTGACCTAGGACGAGAGGGGAACAAATACATTTGATTTTTTGCATGTAATTTGGAAGACCAAATGTTTCTTTCTTCTATTGCTTATATGGAAGATGATCTAGGTATTATTGTATATTCCAATTGACCGAAGGTGGTCATAAGAAAACACTAATGGTGAAGTCCAAGTCGCATATATGTTGTTTTGGTAGTTGTTGAAGCCAAGCGCAAGAGTAGAACTTTGGGTTTTTTAAGGAATAATGGATTTTAATAATCTCAACTATTAGATGTTGGCCGGTATAGAAAAGGAAAAGATGACAAAAACAAATTAAGGTTCTGTTAGTAAAGGTCTATTGATTTACAATATGTGAAAATGTGGGACCATCACTGGTTATTTTTAAAGTTGGGACCGTTGTCGGCCAACAGCTAATATTTGGGATTATTAAAATCAATTATTCCTTTTCTTAATTCTATATTTCTATCAATTTTAATGGATAGTTTGAGATTCTTTCAATTGTTTGATCGAGAGCTACTTCCATGTATTTGGGTTCGGGTGGAATTTACTAGAATGACTTATATTCCAAATGATCAACCAAGCTACGGTTTGGATCCTTGTGTTTAACTTTGTATGGGGTATTTATATTCGACAATTGAATTAAATGATTACTGAATTCTGACAAATTAGATTCATATCTATTTTTATCATGTTGCTTGGTTTTATTAAAGGTAAGATGAGTTATTATGACTTTCTGATGGTGTCTTCCCACCCTAGTTAACGTAGTTACGAGATGTCTTGTTGGTGGCTTGGTGAAGTCTGCTATGACTCGTGCCCAAAATGAGTTAAGCAATCAAAATACGCTATGTCTATGCAACCAATCAACATCAGACGTCAAGTTAACAAGCTGGCAAATCAACCTAAGAGTTATGAACTTGTGTTTACACATTTGAATGATCGCACTCTATATAAATGTAGTTTGAATGTGCTTGTGGTATTGATTCTTGTTTTAATTGAAGGTGATTTATTGGTGCTTACCCTAATGGTGTAATCTCACATTAGTTATCATATGTTGGTATGATCTATGGAAACTATCCGATGTTGATGGTATGGTTCGACATAGATTGTGCCTAAGGTTATTTTAGAATCAATACCTAGTTATACCAATATAGACACATAATTTATAAAATTATTTTGTGTATCTACTTTATTTGTGTATCGCTAAGAATAACCTTGGAGTCTGTACATTTACTCGCTTTTCCTTTTTTTATCATAGAATAATATTTTATTACGTTTTTTTTTTCTCATGATATATCGGTCTTGCATATGCTAAACTGAGTTTAAGTATGAATGCATGATACACAAATGTAGATACTTGGAATGCCATAGCTATAAAGATGAAATTTTATTTTACATAAACACTACCTAATAAATAGTCACAATAATATCATTCTCCCAATTTTCTATTAAAACATTTATGGCATGGAAATGGGCATGAAATGTCTTGTAAAATAAGATTTTAAAAAGAAAACACATTTTTCCAAAAGTCCACTCATCCATCCCTTCTAGAAGAGTTGCATCTTTGACTTGGCTACATACCTAACTATAATGGTTTTGGCCCAAATGGCACCAAACTTGAGTCTTGGTCATTCTGAGTTTGTGCCCTTTTCTATAGTTCTCCTGTGACCAACCCATTTGAAAATTTTTGGTCTTGGGTTAAGAGTAACAAATAAGGTGCCAATCAAAATCCGAGTATGAACTTAACAAACGTACACAATATAATATAATTTCACTCATAGCAGATCTATTTATCGAGAATGTGATAAAGTCAAACTTTACACTACTAATACACAAGTCACAGAATTAACACAAGCAATCATATAGTGAATATGAATTTGGATGATTCTAAATGTATAGTTGTAACAAATTATAGCATATACAAACAATCTCGAAATCAAGAAATTAAATCTTGAAAAAAATACATATAACAGCAGGCTCCATATGCTCTTAAATTACAATAATAAAGTATAGTATATTAATCTCACCCAAAACAAATTTTCTATAAACAAGATCAATAAAAAACAAATAACATACCAATTCTTTAACAAACCATCTTGAACAAGGCTGCTACTTCCATGGTCTAATAGACAAAACAATAATAGCAATTATAATCAACAACAAAAGGATCCCAAAACAAGTCCACTTTCTAGTATTCTTCTGTTTCTTTCGCGCCTCATTCAACTGCGCTGCGCCACGTGTCACAAACGAGTTAGCCCGGTTCACATGACTCTCGATGTCATCAAGCTGTTCGCCTTGATGCTCGACCAAAACCGCCATATCCATAAACACTTGATGCAACTCCTTCAAGTTTCTCTCAATAACCGTCACAGCATCGTGTCGTTCCTGAATCTCCAACACCGTCTCCATCACCTGCCCCCGCCCCTGCTCCTGAATCGCTTTTTGCAAAAACGTCTCGCTTTCACCCGTCGAGATGAGCTTCTCAAGAGTAGATTCATCCGCGTTTTCGCCAGTGACGGTGTAATACCGTCGCTGAACGGTTTCTCTATGCTCGGCCGCCATTTTCTCGCGAAGCTCGTTGAATGACTTCATAAACACTTTGAGTTGGTTACGAACACCGTTGACTACGGATGTCCGTGTCCTGTCCGTGGAGGACCCCGGCCCGCAGCCAGGGAGACTCCTGTTGGCTTCATTAGACCGGTCTATAGCTTCTAGACCGGTCTTGATGAGTTTCGCTTTTTTAAGAGACAAAGCTACGTCGTTATCCATTTTAGTTTTTAAACTCTTGATCGAATTCGCGCTGTGTAACGTTTTGCTCTGCTCGTTGGAGGATTGAAGTTGTTTGTGAAGCATTTCTAGAGTCTTTAATTCTTCTTTGATTGCATCCACTTTGTGGAAAAACCTTTCGAGATTCGTACCAGCGGTCTCGCCGGTGTTACCCATCTCGATGTCTCCGGTGCGGCCGCCTGAGAACGAGCGAGATAACAGATCGTTCATCTTGGTGTTTGTTTTTTTTTTTTTGGAAGGGGAAGAAACAAAAATAAATGTAATTGTTGATCTTGGTGAGAGATAAATAAAGAAAATATTGGAGAATTTTGGGTTGAAAAACTGAAAAACACGGAGAGTAGTTTGAATTTTCTTGTATGGAAGATGTCTGGTAGAATTGGTCTGGTCGTTGATGATGGCGGGACTATGAAGTTTCTAAGGTGGTGTGGCATTTATTTTAGACTTTTTGAGTATAATAATATATATATATATATTTTATTAAGTTTAATTTTGTTGAATATTTGAGTAAATTAGCTAGCCATGTGTTTCATGGAATATTACTTTGCGTGTTTAACTTTTGGAAACCAGTCACGCTATTGATGTTGAAAATTGAAATGTATGTGCGTTTAGAAATATGTTAGGTTTGTGTAGAAGTACATATTTGCCCTTATAGTCAAAAAGAAAAAAAAAACTTAAGAATACATACATATGGCCTTCTTTTGATATCATGTATCGGGCTTCCTCTGTCGAGGATCACCACCATCACAACGTAGGTTGCTTCTTCTTCATTCTCGTTTTTACGGTAGTCGTCGTAAGGTGTTATATCATTGCAACGCCTCTACCACCACGCTACTCCACTTTATCCTACTTTAGTTATTGATTTGCACCATTCATTGATCGATCACCTCATATTACACAATCTCACTACAAACCACCATCATCATTGATTCCCTCCTCTAACAACCAAAAGGAAGAACCATAGAGAAGTCTGGTCAAACATGGAAGAAACCATCAAGACATTTGTGTTGATCAGTTCTGTTTAAACATAATGGAAAACATGTATAAATATCTGTGACGGCAGACAGGCCAACAGAGAATCCAGTCAGAGACGCAGCCATGGAATTTAACATCTTTGTCAGTGTGTTCTGGTTCCTCCTTAGGGTGTAAGATTATGATGGTGATAACCGAATATTAAGGATGAATTCGGTTATGGAGAGAGAGATGAAGAGGGTGGCGACTTTGATGTTGATAATGTTATTGTAATTGTCTAACCCTAAACCTCTCTAATCATCTCCTTATATATACACCCAGGAGGAAACCCTAATTAGTTAATATGGGTAATATGGTCCATCAACAATATACGAATATACAATAAGTTTAATATTATTTTGATCTAATATAATATAAATGATTATAATTGGCTACATGATTAAATATTATAAATATGATATATTTAATCATACAATTTGACCACTTCGAATATCCTTCCCCATTTCCCATTGCACGCTAGATAGAACCTAGTTGCACTTCGGTAGTTCTTAATCCTGACCCAAGTTATCGAGTAGATGGTCCATCGAATCACAAAGTTGTGACTCGTGGGCGTGGTGGCTCGGTGGGACATAAATTTGATTTTTACATGGGAATATGGGGGATCTAATTCATTGATTCTTGATTTAATTTGGTTCTTGATTATTAAAATGAGTTTATGCTATAACTTTATTTTGGTATTGGACTTGCTTTCTTGGAGACGATATAACTGAAAGATGGTGACAGAAGTCAATGGTCGAAATAAACAAGAAGGGTTGGTAAACTTTAACCTTTTTTTACATATTAATTAGATTGTTAAATGGTCTTAAAAAAAAAGAAAAAAAAAATCCAACCCTCATAATAGACATACATTCTAGAAAAAAAAAAATACGACAATTGAGCAAACAATTAGAATCATATAAATAATATCTGAAAATTAAGGAACAAAAGTGAATTAAAAAAATAGAAAAATAGAAAAATGGGAATTATTATTAACTTTCTAGTAAATAATGTAGTTCACTTTATGACAATCAATGTAGTTTACTCTAATTATTATTAACTTTCTACTAAATAAAAAGAGTGTCTTATTCATAGAATTAAAAAAATAGAAAAATGGGATGCATGTATTATAATTAATCAAAAAATATGCTTAGTCTTTGGATTTATTGTGTTGGAGTCGAATTGTTAGTCATCCTTGGGAGATAAATGGTTGGCCACGAATCCACTAGAAAAAGGCCCCTAGAAAACTGCTTCTTTATCAGAAAAATAATAATATATGTATGTTGTACAGATAAGTATAGAACCAATGTATATATGTATGAATTTTGCTATATTTAAACTGGAATAGAATATTAGATATTATATAATTGACCCTTGATTCGGCTAATAATATATATATATATATATATATATATATATATATATATATATATATATATATATATTTTTAATGTTGTTGTTTTGTATCTTTTTAATTTTTTAGTATTGTTCTTTTGTTAAGTTTCATCTACTTTGATATCATGTTATTATTAGAGATATAAACAAGTCTAGCTGAGTTAAAGCTGGAGTAGAGTTCGTCTTGTTTCAAATTATATGTCTAAAGTCGAGCATGGTTTATATATTATCTATTTATTTATAACTATATAAAAATAGAAAATTCACTCTCTTCTTTTTTCTAATCTCATATTCAACATTTTTAAGATAAATGAAAAAAAAATGTCAAGTTACTCCTTTCTTTTGTTAGCACAACAAACCTAAACCACCCAACCATATGCCACTAAATTTGTAACAGTTTTTATTTTCAAATTACGTTGTTTAATATCTAAACTAAACAAATTAAGTCATAAAAACGGACGTCCTTTTTCTTTTTAGCGGAACATTCAGCTTTATACACAAGTTAATTTAATCACACGAAATTTCAATGTAGTGAATTCATATTACGGTTTTGCTCCCAGTTATTCAAATAATAATAGTCTAATAGTCTAGCTCTTACTGTTACTCAAACAATGTAACATATTTGGGAACCTCGTTTGTTTTACCCCAAAACCATAATCGAGAACCTCAGCTCGTTCCACATGCATAATCTATTAAGAAGCCCCACCCGTGACCTAATATATCAAAGTTAGAGTCGGTTCTCCCCCACCTCTTTTAACTAGAAAACATGACATGGTCATCGATTGTTTTAACCCACACCATGACAAATAAAAACCTATCTTGTTTCACCGTTGTTGTCTGCTGTTAGCTTTGAGGTCGAGAGTCCTTCCAAAAGCAAACTCTATATTCCTCATAATAACGGTATGGTTTGCCTATATTCCATCACCCAGACCTTACTGATAGGTTTGCTATAGGTGAGATTTTGTTGGGTACGGTTGTTGTTATTTTGTTTATGTTTGGATATTTTTAGTGAATTTATAGATGTTCCTTTGTTATGGTTTCAGTTCATGGATTCAATTGCTTTTGGGGAATTGGGAGGCTTTGGTTTCAAGTCCCACAGACGACATAAATTAAGAGAAACTAGTTGTTAAAAATATCCGTTCTTAATGACACGGTTAAAATAACTATATTGTGGATTTGTGACAAAATCTTTACAAATTGCAAGTATTGAATAAGTAATTTTCCCAAGCCTAAATTGTATTGGGCCACTATTGGCAGCTCAATCCAAATGCTGTGACTAAAAGTAGAGGCTAAAGTGTTAAACAACTCACACAGATGTAACAAGTGTTGAGGCAGAAATTGAAAACTTCGAAACAAAAACAAACACCCAACATATATATATCAGTTTCATGTTGCTTGTGTATTTTTATTAATGTGCATCTTATGGTTTTCACATGAATTATTCATATTCATTCGTCCTTTCTCTTGTTATTTGGGGTCGTCAATTATACACTTAAAATAAACGGTATCATGGTATGATAATTACATCGATCATGTCCACGACCATAATGTTTATACAGATCTTAGTATCATCACATTCATTTACGGGAATGAAGTGAAATAAATCGGACGAGAATCAAGACCTTTAATTATAAACTCGTTATTATTCTCGACCACAAGCAATCATTAGTTAAATAAATTCTTAATACTTTTCTTTAATCACAATCACATATTTGAGTTTTTTTTGAACGGCAAGAAACGACGTACCAACCACCACCATGACACCAGTTTCATATATTTGAGTATTTAAAAAGTGGAATTTGTAACAGTCAACTTTGCCTATTCATCAATGTAAGATTGTATAACATTGAATGAGAATAATTTATAACGAGTTTCCGTAAGTATCACAAACGATTTCATATATTCGCATCAGGTAATTGCAAATATAATTGCAAACTATTCATGTTGGTAAGATTTCCAGGGGTGATGATAATATTCTTTTCATTAAATGTTTTGTTTTATTTCTTAACTAGTATTAAGCATTCTCGCGTTGTGGCGGTAGCGAACACCAATGCCACACTACTGTTAGCGACCGCTGAAGTTGCGGCATGTTAATGCGAAGAAACTAAACCGAAACGTAACACATATAAAAGAATAACTAAGTCGATCTAGAACCCACGTGTTACGATGAACCTGTCAAACGGGAAAAAATAGACGAGGTAAAAACGTTTAACCACACACGCACGTTACGCGGTGTTAACTCCCAAATTTAGAACGGAACGTAAAACGAAAATATTGCGAAAAATGAAAAGTATAGTGGACCGTTTAAAGAAAAAAAGTTGAGGTTAAATTGTAAAAGATGAAAAGTTTTGGGGTTAAAAATTAAAAAATCAAATAGTTTTCTGTTAAAAGTAAAGAATCAAATAGTTTTGGGTTAAAGTAAAAAATCAAATCTTTTTTTAAAAACTCTCAAAACATAAAGTATAACACCTCTATGCCTAAAAATGTTAACATTTAACAGATAAAGCATAATTATAAGTAGCGTCTAAACTAAAAACTCAAAATTTACAAGATATGGTATTTTAGTAAACTATCATATAATTACGAGGCATGTTATATATATTGTTTATGTCTGGACTAAGCAATATGTATTATTTTTTTTAGCATTATTATACTTAGATTATAACCCGTTAACAAATCGATTGATACAGGTTCAAAACTGTGTTACAAAACTCATGGTAAGTACACAACTTGATCACTCACTCGTCACCAACTTATGGGACTACATCCTTTAACTTCTTAGAAAAGATAATATGCGCTGAATTACGCTTTCACCCTTTTGACATCTAGAGTTTTAATCGATGTATCATGTAAATGGTTATTGAAGCGGCAACACGAGTAGAATTTACTATCCTTTCCAACTTATGAAGTTGAGCACCCTTAGATCAAACTACCAAATCATGGAATAATTTGAGATCTTTCATAGTTGGAAAAGAAGATAACAACCACACCTAGTATAATTATTGACGGATCTAGTAAGAAACCATTGGGGGCAACTGCCATCATAAAAGTTTGGTTAAGTCCTACGATTGCCCCCATGACAAGAAACGTTGGGTCCACCACTGAGTATAGTCCCACATAGGGATGAGCAAATAGTACCAGGTACCGGTTTCGAACCGTTACTGAATTTCCCTAACCGAAATATTTTCAATACCAACTTTTGACGTTTTCGGTACCGATATTTACCGGATTTCACCTTCAAATACCGGTATCGAACTGTACCATACCAGATATTTTCAGTACCGGTACCGATACCCATTTTTAGAGATTTTCAGTACTGGATTTCCGGTACCGAGCTCATCCCTAGTCCCACTTATAACCAAGCTATTGATAAAGTATAAGAAGAGTGAGATGTAGACAAACCATATTTCTTTCGAAGTTTTAAAGCTTAGCGAGCATGAACCACACGACACACTTGAGATGGACGAACAAAGATAGAATTTAGTGAAACTAAACCAATGATATGGTATGAAGGTGGGTAATGGGTTAAGGCTAATGTTGTCATTTTGATTTCTTTCATCCTAATTTTATATTTTAACAAATTCACCAATCAAAAGCATTCACTGTTTTAGCAAAATTAACTCCAATTCATACGAAGTTATGTGAGCCAAGCACAATCTAAGTGTTTAATAGCCTAATACTTCTAATTTAAAAGTGGTTTATTATGCATCATGACTAAATTGTAGTATCATGATTCATAACACATCCCTAAATCTCATAATCAACCTATCATCTATCTGTTTAAAACACAAAAACAAAATACAATACACTTATTATTTTCTAAACTCACACATGTTAAAAATAATATTGTAATACATCCAGTTTTATATTTTCTAATATATTTCAATATATTTAAATACGAGGTATTGACTTATGTAAGTGGGCTCAATGTCAAGTACAACTGCTCTATGTTGATGAAAGTGAGTGGGCCAGATTTAGCTCATTAAGATGAATGGGCTTGTATATGGCATAAAGGTGGGCTGATGCATTGGATGGGATGACAGCTTGTAATCTTATAGGTTTTTGTGATATCTAGTGAATCGTATTTAAATCTGGATAGATCTCAATGTTTTGACACAAATAAATAAAATGAAATTGCTGGATTCGTAAGAAGATTAACATATTCAGGTGGCAGGCAATGAGGCAATCCAGTACAGTCTGCCAACACGAGTAGCCCTAGCAAAAGACGTATCACAATTAATTCTGATCTATGTTTGTGTGTGGGAACGAGGAGGAATCGTTGGAGCACAAATCTAAATCATGATACGGGGTTCTTACGAGTCAAAAATTGCTTCAAACTTGGATCTTAAAATGGTCCCATTGGTGTACTTTTGATTTCTAATCGTAAATCGAGTCCAATATACAATCGAGCAAGTCAAGGAAGATTCTTATATGTGGATTAAGCATCATTCCAAACTTCCTATGCTGTTGTGGAAAAATTTGCTAGACTTTGACTTTTCCATTATATTATAATTCGTATTTTTGTCGTTTTTGCTAGGATGCAATGCTTTCCAGCGACTTGCTGACTTTTTATATACAAATATAAATTGGTTTGTCCATAAAAAAAAAGAAGATTTCTATCGTAAATTGTATAGTTTTGTTGTTTTAATTAAAAAAAAAGAAAAATTGTTTTAAAAGTCCAAAAAATACAAAATTTTACGACTCACACTCGAACACCCACCTATCCACCACCGCCATTAATAATAAGTGCGATGCGAGTGCACTTCATCTCACTTTCTCCGCGTTTCGTCACTAATATTAATCACTCTTACTTCCGAACAACCACTTTTCATCTCTCCACCATGTCTTACCGCCCTAATTCTCAAGGCGGCCGTCGCGGCGGCAACCGCGGTGGAGGTCGCGGCGGCGGCGGTCGTGGAGGTGGCGGTGGCCGTGGCGGCGGCGGAAGAGGTGAGCAACGATGGTGGGACCCTGTTTGGCGTGCTGAGCGGCTTAAACAGATGCAGGGAGAGGTTAATTCCGTTAAATTTGTTATATTCGTTTAGTTTGTTGTAACCGTTTTGTATCACAGATGAAGTTAATGTTATTCCTAGGGTTTTTTTAATCATTGAACGAATTGATAATAAGTTTATGATAGTAAGGTGCGACGTATGCATTGTGCTTAGTTGAATTTGGATGATGTCATGATGAATTGGTGTGACTTTAGGTTAATGATTGATGTACGAAATTTGAATTTTTTGAGGAAACTGATGTGATTTTTATCCAATTTGAGGTTCTTAAATTGTTTAGTTTGTTGTTACGGTTATACGGATGAGCTTAATATATTTTCTAGGGTTTTTAGTTTTGAACGAATTGATAAGAAGTTTGTGAGTGTGAGTTGTGACTCATGCATTGTGCTTAATTAAAGTTGGATGATGAATTGGTGTGATTTTACGATTTTATGATAATGATCGATATAGAAAATTTGAAGTTGTTGAGGAAAATGATGTGAATTTTTTTGTTGGCAAGTGATGATAAAAGAAAATTGTTAATTTGAGGTTTTCAATTCGTTTAATTCATTGTTAAGGTTATACTAATTCGTTGTTAAGGTTATACGGATGAGCTTAATATCTTTTCTTTTAGTTCTGAACGAATTGATGATAAATTTATGTTTGTGAGGTTTTTAATTTGTTTAATTCATTGTTATGGCTATATGGATGGACTTAATATCATTCCTAGGGTTTTTAGTTTTGAATGAGTTGATAATAAATTTATGCTTGTGGGTTGTGTCCTATGCATTGTGCTTAATTTTATTTGGATGATGAATTGGTGTAACTTTGTGTTAATGATTGATATAGAAAATTTAAAGTTGTTGAAGACAAACGATGTAAATTTTTTTTATCGGCAAGTGATGTAATAGGTGATTTTCAGGTTGAGGTTTTTGATAAGAACCACTGGTGGGGAAAGATGGAAGAGATGAAGAGGGGAGGAGACGTGGAGTTGGTAATAAAGCATTTCTTTAGTAGAAATGATCAACAAACAGTTTCTGATATGGCTTATCAGCTAGGGCTTTATTTGTAAGTGCTATAGTTATCTTCTGATTCGAATAAAAAAGATGTAATTGCAGATATTTTTCTATATTGCTAATGATAAAATAACCAAGTTTCACCATCGTTGGTATTTTAATTCTGTTTTGAAGTTAAAAAACTGACATGCAACCTGTATTAGCGTTAAATATGCTTTCTTTACCACTAGTTAAAAAAATTTGAATTTGGTCCCTGGCTTTCGAAAAGTACACGAATGGTCTCGGTGGTTTGCACTTTTTAACGCATTTAGTCCCCAACTTTTGCCAAAAGCACATGGATGGTCCTTGTGGTTTGCACTTTGTAACGCAGTTCCTCCTAAAACCTTTAGATTTGTTGGCTAGGGACTAAATGCGTTACAAAGTGCAAACCACAGGGACCATCCATGTACTTTTGAAAAGCTAGGGGCCAAATCCAAAACTTTTTTAAAACCACAGGGTCCATCCGTGTACTTTACTCTTACCACTATATGTAACTGGTAATGCAATGTGTTATTCATTATTGTTAAAATAATCAATAACGTTGGAACAAGATTGAAACTTTAGATGTCTTGATGAAAGCTTGTATGACTTAGGTGTAATAGTTGTAAAATTTGGTTACAATTTGATGATGTTTGTTTGATAACTACTACTGTTATGTCTTATGCGCACTTTGCCTTTATATTGATGTATTGGTATTTTCTTTGTGGAAAGAAAGCCATGCATATAACAAAGGCAAAGCGCTTGTTGTGAGCAAAGTTCCGTTACCAAATTACCGAGCTGATCTTGATGAGCGTCACGGGTCTGCACAAAAAGAGGTACAGCAAATTTGCGCTTTTCGACTTTTACGAGATTACATGTTATTCTTATTTCTGAAAATATCTTATTTTGTAGATACATATGTCATCAGAAACCGAGAGAAGAGTTGAGACTCTGTTGGATAGTTCAACAGGGACGCAAAAGGCTGACAATATTTCTAGTACATCTACTCAGAGTGTTAAAAAGTTACCCCTAGAATCAGATAAGACAGCTGGCGTATCTGTTACAGAGATGGATAGTGTCAAGAAGGCACTTAGTGTTGAACTTAAAGAAAGACAAGATAAGCAGAAGGTAACTATATAGTAGAGGTGACAAGATGGTCAGATCAGGCGGGTTGGGTAATAGTTCAAAACGGGTTCGGATTGATATGGGCCATTTCTTAGTATGTGTCAAAATAAGTCGGGTCTGGCTGACCTGTAAACACTTTTTATGTGTGATCTTTTTTTTTTTCATAAAGAATCAATACCTTAATCATAATTACAAAAAAAACTATATTTTTGCCACAATAATTTGTGTACTTGAATGTAGGGGTGTGCAAAGTGTGGTTCGGTTCGGTTTTAACCTTTAACCATAATCGTAACCGTAACCGTCACCGTAATAGCCATAGCCATAACCACACCATAATAGCCATAGCCATAGCCATAACCGAACTTCGGTTTCGGTTAATCAGTTATGAAGCTCGGTTATGGTTCGGTTTCGGTTAAAATACGGTTAATTATCCATAATTGTCATATTACTTTTGACTTGTAATTTCAAACCAAAAAATAGATATTTATACCTATCATACTTAATGTTTACTGCTAACATATTAGGCCATTATTGTCGTGGTTACAAACTTACAATCATATTTATTAATAAAACAAAAGACAAAAAACAACATTAACATGCATAAAATGAGTGAAATTTTATATTTTGATAATTTTTTAAACCTTATAAAACTAATTATATTGCATACTGTTTAAATTTTTTTTTCTATGTACATTAAGAGTTTGATTTCTTGAACATGTATATTTAAATAGATATATTTTAAAAGCATGTCTTAATTTGTTCGGTTCGTTAATGTTCGGTTATGGAACATCCTTAACCATAACCATAACCGATTAATCGGCTAATCAAATAACATTAACCATAACCATCGGTTAATCTCGGTTTTCTGTCAATTCGGTCAGTGACGGTTCGGTTGTCGGTCAATTTCAGTTAATGTTTAAGGTTGGCTCACCCATACTTGAATGAAACGATTAGACTTTGGATGAATGCCCGTTTGACACATTCCCCTTTTAGCTACATCTTACGATTTGACACATCTGATTGGCCCATTTAGAAATGGTCACCAGTGCTATATTGTATTCTTGAGTTATTAGCTGAAACTATGCCGAGAAACGTAAAAAGTTCCGGTTGTGTTTAACAACTTACAACTATGTAGGAATCCGATATCGTTAAGGCAATGTGTACGTTCCGAGAAAAGCTTCCTGCATACAAAATGAAATCTGAGTTCTTAAAAGCTGTTGCTGCAAACCAGGTTCTTATCAAATATCAACTTGTTGGCTTTCATTATTATTTAAGAAAATAATAAGTAACTAAAGAACTTGTTAATGTCTTTAAATATACAGGTATTAGTGGTTTCTGGTGAAACAGGGTGTGGCAAAACGACACAGCTTCCTCAGTTTATTTTAGAGGAAGAAATATCATCTTCACGTGGGTCCCACTGTAATATTATATGTACCCAACCCCGCCGTATATCTGCAATATCTGTTGCTGCTCGAATATCCAATGAAAGAGGAGAAAGCCTTGGTGAGACCGTTGGTTACCAGATTCGTCTGGAATCAAAACGATCCGAACAAACAAGATTATTGTTCTGCACTACAGGAGTGTTGCTTCGGAAACTGGTATTGTGCTTTTTTTAATCAATTGATAAGACTTTGATTCTTAAATATGAATACATAGGGACATAGGGTTATCTCTCTAAACTAGGGGTGTGCACGGTTCGGTTTTCAGTTTTTGAAAACTGTTCGGTTTCGGTTTTTCCGGTTTTGGTTTCTTCGGTTTTATCAACGGTTCGGTTCGTTTTTTTTTTGGTTTTAGGAACAAAATTAAGTAAGATTTAAAAATAAAAAGTATAATCCGAAATTTGAGAATCTTTCTTAGATGTTTACATTTAAGTTATTATATTTAAACTTTTTAATTAATATTGTTCACATAAACCTAACCTTCTGATCTATTTTTTCGTTTCTTGAAAGTTTTTATCAAGACATTTTCTTTTATTATACTTTGAAGATCATTTAATTTTTGTATTAAGCTTTGTTATTTCTTGTAGGCAATATATAAATCGTTTCAGTTATAAATAGACACGATAATGTTTTTGTTATAAAAACTTAACATTCAAGAACAAATTTAATAATTTCGACTAGCATGGGTTAAACACTTCAAACAACTTGAGCTAAAACATAAAAATATATGGAATGGGCCTACAATTGTAACTTATCAATTCGGTTCGGTTTTTTTTCAATTATTGAAAATGGTTATTCGAAAACCGAACTGAAATTTTTGGTTATTAAAAATCCGTAAACCGAACCGTCGGTTTTTGTTTTGGTTCGGTTATTTCGGTTATGGTTTGGTTACTTCGGTTTTTTGCTCACCCCTTATTAGTCAATATATATAGTTAGTATAGATAGGCCGGCCCTAATGTATAGAGTGTCAGCAGGCCCTAATCAGTATTATATCTGTCTATATATCCCTATTGTAATCTCTTATGATACACAATCAATAATACAATCATTATACAATATACCAAGTTTATCTTGGTATCAGAGCCTCTCTTTTTTTCTCCTAAAACCCTAGCCGCCTTTGTGCTGTCGATCTCTCATATTCATCGGGACTACAATTTCCGATGGCTTTGCTTGCACCCTTCTCCTCAGTCGACAAAACCACCCACAATTCTCACAAGTTCGGTTTTAAACTAGAGTAAAAGGCACAAAACGTCCTTTATGTTTCCTTAAACTTGCAGGTTCCGGCCTTTATGTTTAAAACTTGCTGAAAACAACCTTTACGTTTATTTTTGTTGCGGGTTCAACCCTTTACGACTAACCAAGTTAATTATCTCAGTTTAAGCTTCTCACATGCCTAACATGTGAGGGTATATTTGTCTTTTTAATTCTTCTTCCTATCAAACCCCAAAAAACCCATCGTACCATTTTCATTCATCTTCATCACCTTCAATTAAAAACCATATCCTATGATTCTTCTTCACCTTCAACTGAGAACCCTAGAATCAATTGTAATGAAATGGTTATTGTGAAAGGATTCACAGATTCACATGTTCTTATTCACCATTGCGATCAATAAAAGGAAACGACATGCTATTCCACCTTCAGGCTTCAGCCCTGTCGATCCAAACAAAGAGGTGGCACAACCCTGATAATCAACAAAGCATTCCCACCTCCTGCAATCACCACACAAGCCACGGTGTCAACACTCACGTTACCACCAGTCACACCAAAGGCAAAAGCTGTTAAGAGGAAGACCCCCCCCCCCCCCCACCCCCTGCAAGTATTGGGAATCTTAGATCCCTTGGTTTTAAAAATATTAAAAGCATTTACATTACCTATGCATATACCTATGGTTAAACTTCCGATCAAGGCAACATGCAATAAAATTAGATCATGAAGATTTTGTAGTCTAGAAATGAAGTATTGAATAATTCTGCCATATCAATCAAATTATTAAACTTTTATGTGTTTCTTTGATTTAATTTCATTTTATTTAACACACATATGCCCATACTCCTAATCAAACATCAGATATCCGATTGCTCGGATTTCTGAGTTAATCAAACTTGAAAGCTCATACCCGTTTAAAATACTTAAAGAGACTGGAACAAGCATAAGATGCATATCTAATCTAAATGCACCTGAATGTCGTGCATATATTTATTTCTCAGCTGATAAATTGTGTTTATCTCACTGCCCATGTTAATGAAATTGAGCATTTAAACAACAATACACAAGCAAATTATAACCAGAAACCTAACATTGAAACCTGCTTTAAAAATTGACCTGCTCAAATAATGGATATAGAAACAAAAATTTTCAGCCAATATTGCTTTGTAATTCGTCTGCCGTACTTCAATTATGATGTTGGATTGTCCAACAAAAGCAATTAAGAATCATGGGTAGGGTTTTTAATTGAAGGTAAATGGTACAGTGGCTTTTTTGTAGGTTTTACAGGAAGAGGAATTAAAATTACAAATATACCCTCACATGTTAGGCATGTGAGGAACTTAAACTGAGATAATTAACTTGGTTAGTCGTAAAGGATTGAACCCGCAACAAAATAAATGTAAAGGTTGTTTTCAGCAAGTTTTAAACATAAAGGCTGAAACCTGCATGTTTGAAGAAATATAAAGGACGTTTTGTGCAGTTTACTCTTTAAACTATCACCCACAAATTATGGATATTGGAAGGCAATGATACAGTCCTTCCTGGTCACCAACAACCTCTTTGGCTATGTTGATGGAACCATCTCATGTCCTTCGGCCACCATCACAGCCGCTGCTGTCTCTGGCAAGGAGTCTGCCTCGGATTCACAACCGAATCCAAACTATCAGATCTGGGTCTCTAATGATGCCCATGTACGAATGCTTCTTGTTTCTACCATCTCTGAAGCATCGTTTCAACATGTTGCAAGCAGTACTACCTCTCGAGATTTATGGCTCGCCCTAGAGAAAGCCTACGCCTCTCACACAGCATCCAGGGAGTATACCTTACGCGCACAACTGTTGAAGATAGCCATGAAACCTGATGAAACAGCTATTGATTATCTTACCCGCGCTCAAGAGTTTGCTGATGCCCTGGCTAATATTGGCGAGCCTGTTAAAGAAAAGGACCTGGTGATGCTGGTTGTTTCTGGTCTGAGAGAAGAATACACAGGTTTGAAATCTAACATCCTTACCCGACAGTTTCCTACAGCCTTTTCTGAACTTAGCGGGCTGCTGTCCGATCATGATTACATGATCAAAAAAATCCTCACCGGACGTACCTCCTGTCCAAGCCTTTGCCACCGCAGCAACTGCCACAAACAGCCCCTTAACTCCAACAAATCACATAGCATCTGACATCCAAGCCATTCAACAAATGCTAGGACAACTCGGCCTTCAAGTGCAACCGGTTTCTCAGCCTTCTTCACATGCTTTTTACACAAATGGGTCAGGGCAGTCCTGTGGCCGTGGAAACAGGCGTGGCCGTGGGTCTTACAGCCGAAACAATCAAAATGGGGTAAGTCGTCAGCATTTTCCTTGGGCTTCTAATCAAAACACGGTTTTTGGTACTTGTAACAGATGTGGCATTGGCCACATATCATCTTCATGTCCAAACAGGGACCCCTCCACTCGTGGCCGCTCTCCATCCGCTAATTACAGTGATCATCGGTCCCAATGGTCTGAAATCGGTCTCAATGGTCTGACAATAGGTGGCCTGACAACCGACCTCAAGATTTTTTCTCTGGCTTACCCGACACAGATGCTACTGACCACACAATACCTGATCAGGCAGGCATGGATTACTCTGAACCATACGCGGCAGTGATGGTCTCCATGTTGGCAATGGTAAGTCTTTACCTATTATTCAATTGGTTCCACTCGCGTTTACTCTCCAAACCGATCCTTTATCCTTAAAAACATCCTACATGTTCCTGATATCAAACAAAATCTTATTTCTGTTCAAAAGTTGTCGTGATAATTATGTTTATTTTGAATTTCATGACACTTATTTTTCTGTGAAGGACAAGTCTACACACACTATCCTTCTCACGGGTCCAAGCATTGATGGCCTTTACTCCTTTCGTCTACCTCGGATTCATTCAACTCCAAAAACAGCTTTCTCCACAGTTCGAGCTTCCTCACAGATCTGGCATCAACGTCTCGGCCATCCACATCCGCAGCTTTTAAATTTTATGTTTTCTCATTATTGTTTACCAGTTTCTTCAAACCATTCGAGTCTAGATTGTGATGCTTGTTATGTTGGAAAATCTAATAAACTTCATTTACCATTGTCAAACTTTAAGAGTTCGCATATTTTGGATTTGGTATTTTGTGCTGTTTGGGGGCCCGCTCCTACTACTTCTTGTGACGGTCATAACTATTTTCTCCTTTGTGTTGATCACTACTCACGCTTTATGTGGCTGTTTCCACTTAAACATAAATCTGATGTTTGTCAAGTCTTTAAACAATTCATAACCATGGCCGAACGACCGTTTAAAACCAAATTAAAATCGGTTCAAACTGATTGGGGAGGCGAATTTCGCCCACTTTCACCATTTTTTTCATCTCTCGTCATCATTCACCGTTTCTCTTGCCCCCATACAAGTGAACAAAATGGGTATGTTGAACGACGTCACCGACATGTCGTCGAAACTGGTCTTACTCTCTTTTCACAATCCAATGTCCCACAACGGTATTGGCATTTTGCATTTGACACAGCTGTCTATCTCATCAACCGTATGCCTTCCCGAACGAACTCTAATATTTCTCCTTTTGAACAACTTTTCCATCACCACCCAGATTTTTCCTTTCTTCGGGTATTCGGAAGTCAATGTTATCCTCACCTTCGTGCTTACAACAAACACAAAATGGATTTTAGATCCATGCCATGTGTCTTTCTAGGGTACAATACCTCTCATCATGGTTATCGGTGTCTTGATACCGAATCCGGTCGTGTTTACATTGCTCGCCATGTTCGATTTCAGGAACATATTTTTCCCTTCAAACAACCAACACCACCACCGGCCCAACCCCATCTCCTCCTTATTTTTCATCCTATCCTACACCTATACATCACAATCCATCTCCTACCCCCTCTCCACCCTCTCCGCCTCCACAACACAATTTTCTAATTCTGACACTATATCATCACCGCTACAAACACCCCCATCCCCACCACCACCGCCGACACCACCATCACCACAGACACAACTGACACCACCAACACCACACCCGACACCACCATCACCCCCACCACCCCCACCATCACCACCACCACGAACCCGACCATCCAACCTTCGGCCCAATCCCAAACAGCCTAACCGCTACACTCCCTCTTCTTTCCACACAACGACCATTTCTGAACCATCCTCCTTTGCTATTGCCAACACAGATCCTCATTGGCGTCAGGCCATGGCCGAAGAATATTCTGCCTTAATGAAAAATGGTACCTGGTCATTGGTACCTCGTCGTCCGAATAGCAACATTGTTGACTGTAAGTGGGTTTACAAACTTAAAAAAGACCAACACGGGAATATTACGCATTATAAAGCGCACCTTGTTGCAAAAGGTTTTCGTCAACAACCAGGTGTGGATTATCATGACACCTTTAGTCCCGTGATCAAACCCACTACAATTCGGGTTGTTTTATCTTTGGCTATCACAAAAGGGTGGTCCCTAAGACAACTTGACGTTCAAAATGCGTTTCTTCATGGTGATCTCAAAGAAACGGTCTTCTTACAACAACCACCGGACTTTGTGGACCAACAACATCCGGACTATGTGTGTCGGTTACACAAATCTGTATATGGGCTTAAACAAGCCCCACGGGCATGGTTTCACAGATTGTCCACGACATTAATCAGTCTGGGCTTTCGGGGTTCCAAAACCAATCCCTCCTTGTTCATTATGCTTATTTATGTTGATGATATCATCCTCACAGGGAATAGTCCGAAGGCGATTGATCATGTTGTTCGCAGCCTTAGCACAACCTTTGCTATACAGGATATAGGTCCACTTTCTTATTTTTTGGGTATTGAAATTCTTCGCAACGGATCAGACATCATTCTCTCTCAAAAGAAGTACATTCTGGACGTTATTGCTCGTGCAGGGCTGTCACAGTCTAAGCCAGTCTCTTCTCCATTGCCGACGACCGCCAAACTCTCTCTGTGTGATAGCTCCTTATATGATAACCCGGTTAGGTACAGACAAATTGTAGGTGCCTTGCAATATGTTACATTGTCTTGACCGGACATCGCGTATGCTGTTAACAAGGTCTGCCAATTCATGCATTCTCCTACCATAAATCATTGGTCGGCGGTCAAACGAATTTTGCGGTATCTACAAGGCACGTCGGAACACGGATTGTGGATCAAAAAGTCCTCGGCTTCTCTGCTACAAGCCTATACAGATGCATGTTCTCCCTTAACTGCCTTTTCGGATGCAGATTGGGCTAGGTGTTCGGATGACCGTCGATCCACTGGGGGATTTGCAATATATCTCGGTTCCAACCTGGTGTCCTGGTCAGCCCGGAAACAACAAACCGTATCTCGGTCATCCTCTGAAGCCGAGTACAAGGCACTAGCTGATACTGTAGCAGAACTCACATGGATTGAAACACTACTACGAGAATTATGCATTCACACCCCTTCAGTTTCTACGTTATGGTGTGACAATCTAGGCGCCACATATATGTCCACGAATCCTGTGTTTCACGCAAGAACAAAGCATGTGGAGGTTGATTTCCACTTTGTAAGAGAGAAGGTCGCGCAAGGAAAGCTACGAGTTCAGTTTATAAAGAAAGATGATCAGATAGACGATGTCTTTACAAAGCCTCTATCCTCAGAAAGATTTACCTGGCTTCGGTCCAAGCTACAGGTCGCTTCCCGGCCTTAGCTTGAGGGAGAATATTAGTCAATATATATAGTTAGTATAGATAGGCCGGCCCTAATGTATAGAGTGTCAGCAGGCGCTAATCAGTATTATATCTGTCTATATATATCCCTATTGTAATCTCTTATGATACACAATCAATAATACAATCATTATACAATATACCAAGTTTATCTCCCCTACTCTGAACATATTTTCAGGTTCAAGACCCGAGTTTGACAGGAATCAGTCATTTGTTGGTTGACGAAATCCACGAAAGAGGGATGAACGAGGATTTTCTTTTGATTATTTTGCGCGATCTTCTCCCCAAGCGTCCCGATTTGCGGTTAATATTAATGAGTGCTACTATTAATGCTGACTTGTTTTCCAAATATTTTGGAAATGCCCCAACTATTCATATCCCGGTACTACTTTTCATCATCTTGTGAAACATTTACGGTTTTACATTTGTTATCGTTTGCTAGTTTGTAATCAAATCATTCTATTTGTAATATATATATATATATATATATATATATATATATATATAATATATTACCAGGGTTTGACTTTTCCTGTGCAAGAGCTGTTTTTGGAAGACGTGTTGGAGAAGACTCGTTACGCAGTGAAAGCGGAGTCTGATAATTATCAGGGTTATTCAAGGAGGAGGAGGAGACAGCAAGAGTCCAAAACTGATCCCATAACTGAGAAATTTGAGGTATTGTTTTGTTTATTATAATTTTGTTTTTTCATATTTTGGTGAAGATGTGACTTGAATGTATCTTTTGTTATCGGTGTTTATGGCTGATTGAGTTAATTTTGGTGTTGTAGGATGCTGACATCAGTTCGGTATACAAAAGCTACAGTGCAAGTACTAGACAGTCACTTGAAGCTTGGTCTGGTTTGGAAATAGATTTGGGCCTTGTATGTATTTTACAAATACTTGCGTTTATATACATATTCATATACATACATGCATATAAATACACACATACCCACATATTGGTGTATGTATGTATTAATGGTTAAAATCACGCCTAGCCTCCGAATAGTCGCCGATTAATTGCTAGTCGGAGGTTTACCGAGTAATTTTCATCTTATCGGCCAATTGATCGCTAGGCGGTCAACAATGGTTAAATCCGGTCCTAATTGGCCAAAGATCAGTGGCAGTCTAGCAATTTCGGCCAAAACCTATAAATTTCGGCCAGATTCCGGACAAAACCTGTAAATTTCGGCCAGATTCCGGACAAAACCTGTAAATTTCGGCCAGATTCCGGACAAAACCTGTAAATTCTGACAATTAATCCTATCTATTTCAAAATATGAGTCGAAGGTGTTAATAAAAAAAATTACATATAAAAATGTGTGTATATACATATAAAACTGAAAGTTACATGTAAATTCCTAATCTGATTAATCCCTGTTAATCTCGATTAATCGCTAGTCGGTGCTCGGCACCCCATCGGTCGACTAGCGCTTAGCGATTTTATAACACTGATATGTATGCACGTGTGAGTGTGTGTGATAGACCAACTTATGTATTATATCACGTGCCTTGTTTTCCTCCTTTCAATTGAACATTTTAGTTCAAAGCTGTAGTTTACATAAATTGCAAGTTTGTTTGCAAAGCTACAACTGATGCTAATGTTTACTAACTTTTAGATTTGTGATCAATATACTGAAGATTCTTCTAATTATTTTTTTAAAATTCTTTATGCAGGTAGAGGCAACAATTGAGTACATATGTCGTCACGAAGGTCCAGGGGCAATTCTGGTATTTCTTACAGGCTGGGATGAAATTTCAAAGCTGCTTGACAATGTGAAAACCAACAATTTTATCGGTGATCCTTCAAAATTTCTGGTCCTTCCTCTTCATGGTTCTATGCCTACTATCAACCAACGCGATATTTTTGACCGCCCTCCTTCAGGCAAGAGGTATGCCATCTTGTCTACTAAGATTTTTAAATATTATAAATTAAATATTGTTTTAAATCCTTTTTTTTTCTGGTAGGAAAATTGTTTTAGCGACAAATATTGCTGAGAGTAGTATAACCATAGATGACGTGGTTTATGTAATTGACTGCGGTAAAGCAAAGGAGACTAGCTATGATGCTTTAAACAAACTCGCGTGTTTGCTACCGTCATGGATATCACAAGCTTCTGCACATCAGGTGTTTACCTACT
Source organism: Scalesia atractyloides (assembly GCA_947069175.1). Lineage (NCBI taxonomy): Eukaryota > Viridiplantae > Streptophyta > Magnoliopsida > Asterales > Asteraceae > Scalesia > Scalesia atractyloides. The sequence goes on along the minus strand of CAMTDV010000022.1, from coordinate 83,531,874 downwards.
TTAAAACAATTTATAGTAAATTCTTCCACTCTTCTATCTATTTCCGATAACTGGAAAATGGTGTGGTTGCCATTTCAAAATGTGTACTTTTTTGCGTCGGTGGGTTGACCTGAAGTGACACTTCTGTCCAGAATATCGGAAAGAATCTCTAAATAGTCAGCATTATCTTATAAAATTATATTATATCAGTAGTAGTCTGTTTTCTTATTAGCCGATATATGAGATGTGGATATACATATCTTTATGTATATTCACCATACATGTGTCTCATATATATTAGCTAACATAATATATTTTTTAATTTTCATAAGGCAATTTACGAGGCTTTATGCATTTAAATTAGGGGTAGCTTTGTAAAGTAGTAACGAACTTTCAAAAGTATTCGTTTAGGTTGCTCGAACTTCTTTTTTGTCTCAATTAGGTCACTCAACAATCATATTTTATTAAAATTATAGGTTTTTTTCACCTATTTCATAGGAAGCCATTGTGATGTGCTTTTTGTTTCTTTTTTCCTTATTTTTTAATGCTGATGTCCAGTGATGAAGTGGATTTTAAAGTTTTTAATTTTTTTTTCTGAATATAATTAACATGTTTTTTCTAATATAATCATATATATTAAAAATTACGACCCCAACATCTTCTTTTCTATTTATTTCTAGACATAAAAAATCGACAATGCTCGATTGAATATTAAGTGACCTAATTGTGACGAAAAAGGTACGGGTGACCTAATTGAAACACTTTTGAAAGTTGGTTGCTATTTTGTGGAGTTTACCCTTTAAATTACTCTTCGGGTGATTTTTGGCATGTTAAGACACTTGGACACCTTTTAGACTTGTTTACTCTCTAGGTTTTTTTATATTTACTTTTTTATTTTGTAAAATTTTAATTGTACTCTTTTGAGACACCACAAATCCAAGTCAACCCTTTTTACCTTTTTTATCTGTTTTCCTTGAACCTTTTTTTCTCTTATTTATATGTTGGAGAAAGACATTAACCCACCGTTTTATCTTTTTTCCTCATTTCCTTTAAAGCTTCTTTTTTTTTCTTTTCAAAATTTTATCCCTTGAGGTAAAACATGACCCACGTAATATGTACATAAGTAAACTAGTTGAACTTGTTTCTCATCTCATTCTCTGGTGGTGTTAACAGAGACGCGGTCGTGCCGGTCGAGTACAGCCCGGAATATGTTATCGCTTATATCCAAAAATGGTCCACGATGCTATGCTCCAATATCAACTACCTGAAATTCTTAGAACACCTTTGCAAGAACTGTGCTTGCAGATAAAAAGCTTGCAACTTGGAGCCATAGGGTCCTTCCTCGCTAAGGCACTTCAGCCCCCCGATGCACTCTCTGTACAAAACGCTGTTGAACTTCTTAAGACCATTGGGGCTCTAGATGATGCCGAAGAACTAACTCCACTCGGTATGATTTCCAATATATGTTCATACTCATTCCATCATTTGTCACAACTAGTGGTGGCAAGTTGGGTACTTGGGTATCAGGTCCTAAGTAGTTAATGCGGTAAAAAACAGGATATCCGTAATCGCGGTGGGATATGGGTAATTTTAATACCATGCTGAATTCATATATATATATATATATATAGCAATTTTAACACGAACAATTCAGTATACTCTCCTCCCATTAGCAAATTAACCTTTGGCAACTTGCAAAACACTTAACAATTGTAGCAACTAGGAACTTATTAAGACTTAAAACACTAACAATTAACAATCAAGACTTAAAAACACTAATAACAACAATAAGAAGAAAGACGAATGCTAGAAGTAAACAATTAAGACTTAAAACACTAATAGCAACAATAAGAAGAAAGACGAATGCTACTAGCAAACAATTAAGACTTAAAACACTAATAGCAACAAAAAGAAGAAAAACGAATGCTAGAACTAAGAAAAAGGTACTGATATCGGGAAAATCAATGATATATCTGTCAAATATCTATCCAAATCGCCGATAATATCTATTCTGACCGCTATTTTGCACCGATATCTCACCAAGGGACCGATAACCGATATATCGGTGATATATCGCGATATTAACTACATAGAACAGGTCAGGTTAAACTGGTAGATTCTGATGTCTCGGTTTGATCTGGAACTCTTTTTAGTTTCTTGCCTAAAATCTTTTATTTTCTAGTCACTGTGTCAAGTATGATTTCTAGTGCTGTGTCTCAGTAATATCCCTTTTTTATGTTTTGAACAAAATCACATGAAGGTTTTATTTGGGGGTGGCATTCATGTGGGCTTGGGTTGACAGGTTGCCCAATAACCCAGACACGTGTAACCCGTTCATCTAGATAGATCAAACGGATTGGTCGGGTAAACTGGCTGAGTTTGTAATTTGCACTTTATTCATTTTATTTCTAATGTTAAACTGGCTAGGGGTGCAAACGAGCCGGGCCGAGCCGAGTCCGTGCTCGACCAGGCTTGAACTTAAGCTCGATTAACTTATCAGGGCTCGAGCTCGGCTCATTGGTAGTTTCTCAAGCTCGAGCTCGGGCTCTGTTTGTATGGTATCTATTATTTAATATATGTAATACAAATAATATCAATAATAGACTCGTTGAGCCTCGTGAGCTCGATAAGTGAAGCTCGGGATCATTCACTAAACAAACTTAATTTTAGGTTTGGGCTCAACTCGTAAACTAGTTTAAATAAGCTTGGCTTTTTTACTAGACAACTTTAAATAAGGGTAAATGTTATTAAATATTAATAAAAAACTAACATTACACTTAAGGCTCGACGAGCCTAACGAGCTTCACATGCCAGACTCAAGCTCAGCTCGGGCTCGTTAAGGGTCAGCTCGTTTCAAGCTTTTTCTCGAGCCAATATCGAGCAGCTCGCAAGCTGCTCGGCTCGTTTGCACCTATACTGGCTTGTGGGCTGACCAGTTTATCAACAACCAAAACCAAACACGGCTTATTTTATAAACTGGTAGGCAGGCTGACCCGTTTACTATGTCAACCTATTTGAACCCAACCCTAGCACGTCTAGCTTTGTGTTGGATCTCCATTTTCATTCATTAAATATACACCATGAGCAAGTTTGATCTTTTTAACCTGTTAAGCTAGTTTCCTTTATGAGCTACCTTTGCTATTCACCTGTTTTAATTGTTAGAGATAAAAACATTGTCCAAATTTTGGTGAATGTGTCGAAATCGCTACACCAAGTCACCACTCTCACTAGTATTTTCTTGCCAAATTAAAAAATTGTATAATTGAACAGGACGGCATTTGTGCACTCTGCCAGTGGAGCCAAATATTGGCAAAATGCTTCTTATGGGGTCGATTTTCCAATGCGTTAATCCGGCGTTAACAATCGCTGCTGTTTTAGCATCCCGCAGCCCGTTTGTCCTTCCAATTAACCGGAAAGAGGAAGCTGATGAAGCAAAAAGATTTTTTGCTGGTGATTCATGCAGGTCAGAATCTTCTAGAAGCTATTAATAATATAAGTTCTTATCAAGATAGAAGTTTTAACTCGTGTTGTTCATGCAGCGATCACATAGCCCTTCTTAAAGCATTTGAAGGGTGGAAGGAAGCGAAAAGGTCTGGAAATGAAAAATCATTTTGTTGGGAGAATTTCTTGTCAGTTCAAGCCTTAAAAATGATCAGCGACATGCGGCTTCAGTTTCTCGATCTTTTGTCTGATATTGGCTTTGTCGATAAGTCAAAGGGTGCAAATGTAAGATACTAATTGTAAAGTTGGTAGTTTTGTTATATATACTTTTGAACGGGTAAAAGAAAGTCCAAAAGGAAAAAAAGGTCTAGTGGGTCAAGCTGGTCAAACGGGTCGTTAACTCCATTCATTTTTAACGTTATGCGAAGGGTATTTTCGTCTTTTTAGAGATTTTCTTGTGATGATTATAGGGTTTGGGTGGGGAGAAAGTCAGCATAGGTGGATCTTTATTTCTTATAGTGTTTTTTTATTTTAATAAAAATTGTCTAAAAAGATGGAAATGCCTTCATTTAACGTTAAAAAATAGATGGAATTCACGAGTCTGATGATGGCAAGATTTCAAACCTTTTGGATTCAGATGCCGATAAACAAACATTTGGACGAAAGTCGCAAAAGTGGTCAAACCTCAGGGACGAAAATCACATTTTGCTTTATATAAAATACTGTTTAATAATTTGTTTTTTGTAATCATATTTCACGGCAGTAGTTTTTAGATTTTTTAAACAAGGGTGTTACGGGTCAGCCTAATGTGTACACTTATTTACCCTTTTGGCCTGTTATCCTACCACTCCGAGCCATCCATTTGGTCTGTACAATTTTTTTGTAACCCTTCATGTTCATACTTCATATGGTTTCGCTTTTCAACATCTTTCAAATTGTAATAATTTGTTGTGTGTGTTCAGGTTTATAACCAATATCGTGATGACATGGAAATGGTATGTGCAATACTATGTGCCGGGCTCTACCCAAACGTCGCACAATGCAAAAGAAGAGGAAAACGAACAGCACTCTACACCAAGGAAGTCGGAAAAGTCGATATTCATCCCGCATCCGTGAATGCCGGTGTCCATATTTTCCCTCTTCCTTATCTGGTATACAGCGAAAAGGTGAAAACCAGCAGCGTATACATTCGGGACTCCACAAATATATCAGATTATGCTTTGCTAATGTTTGGTGGTAATCTAATTCCAAGCAAAAACGGAGATGGTATTGAGATGCTCGATGGGTATCTTCAGTTTTCTGCCTCCAAGAGTGTGTTGGGATTGATAAAGGTAAGTTTTTTCGTTAAGGTAAAATTTGTCTAGGTCAAAATGGGTGATTTTGGTATGAGTCTGCCCGGATTGGGTTGGCCTGAAACGTTTTCTGTCCTGAATTTCTGTAAATAATTCGTGTTAAATATGATTACTAAAACTTCGTTGTTATTTATTTAGAGAAAAATGCCTAGATAGTTGTTGTGGTTTGCCCAAATTTCACCTTTAGTCCCCAACTTTCTAAGATTACACTTTTGTCCCCTGTGGTTTAACTAGATGTTACTTGGATAGTCCCTGAAGTGGATGGAGGTTAGTTGTATCGGTTAAGTGGGTATGAAATGACAAAATTACCGTTACTAATAAAAAATGATAAATATAACATTAAAAGAAATAAAAAAAATTTGTGGACCCTTACTTTTTTGTTATTTTGTTATTGTTATAGTTATCGTTTTTATTAGTAAGGGCTATTTTGTCATTTAACACCCACTTAACTGATAAAACTAACCTCCATCCACTTTAGGGATCAAGGACTATCCAAGTAACAACCAGTCAATCCACACAAAGTGTAATTTTAAAAAGTTAGGGACTAAAGGTGAAATTTGGGCAAACCACATAGACTCTTGGTGCATTTTTCTCATTTGTTTATTTTTTGAGAAAGGTAGTTTTATTTCATTAGAGATTTAGAGGTGTCAAAATGAGCTGGTCAACTAACAAGTGAAAATGGTTTGGGTCGTTTTGATACGGGCCTCACCAGATTAGAATGATGCGAAACATTTTTTGTCCAAATTTTTTAATCAAACATCTTTTTTGAAAAAATGATTTATGTTTTGTGCATTAAAATACACTTTGTGGCAAAGCAATTTTTTTTTTAATTAAAGAGTAACTTTTAAGTAAATGAATTTACTAAGTTTTATACGTTTAAAATTACATTCATGACCGGTTTCTCAGAAGTTTTCTTGATTTTTGTCACATGACATGTTAAAAAAATCGAACACAAACCAAAATTGACCCGTCTAGACACAAAACACAATTCAAATCGACCCATTCTCAATTAGCGAGCCAACGTTGCCAACTTTTATTATTTATACAATCTATGGCCCTTAGGTTACATCTATAATAATGTTAATTTTGCAGAAACTAAGAGGGGAAGTAGATAGATTATTAAAAAGGAAGATTGAAGACCCTAAGCTGGATGTTAATGTTGAAGGAAAGGTAGTTGTTGCAGCTCTTGTTGAATTGCTGCACAACCAGAATGTTCGTTATTAAACATTTTTTTTTATATTTATAATCAGCATAGGATCTTCATATACAGATTAATATATCAACTATCTATGGCTCTTAATTAGCAGTCTTGTATTTTTGTTGAATAAAATTGAACAATGTTATTTGCTAGATGTTCTATTCTTATGGAGTTATGGGTTAGATGTCATTCATTTTGTGTTACAAATGGTGCTATAATTTGAGAAAATATAGAATGTCTTTGTTATGTGTATTTTATTTATATGTTAGCGAAATGCTTTTAGTTTTATTTAACCTTATCTTTTTTACATGCGGTCTTGTGTTATAGTGTTTGTTTCGCAAAAAGTGACGTGTTTGTTTTGCAAAAGTGACATGTTAAGTGATACTTGGTGTAAAAAAAGTTGTTAAAAATGTAAATTATGTTTTATTATTTTAGTTTTTTGGAAAGTATGGTATCTTAACCTATTTTTCTACTTTTACTTTTCATAGCGTTTATTCAAGTATCTAAAATATTTAAGAGTTGGAAATCTTAGGTTTAAAAATTCGAAGATAATGGAGTGTGTACGTTGTAAACAACCTTAGATTGTTTTTTTTTTGTTTTTATGTATTTTCTTTAGTAAAGTTTATTGTTACAACTGTTTTAAAAACTGGTTTTTAAGTCATACCGGATTAGGCTCTGAAATAGTTTAATTGGTTGAATAAGGTTATACCAGGCGGATGAACCGGGTTACTAATCAACCCTATAATTCTGTAAAATACATACTCATCTCAAAAAACACTTCAATCTCAATTAGAATTTATATAAACTGATCATAGTTTTATTTATTATATTGTATAATATTAAGCATTTTAAAAGTATTTTTATTACTTATAAACAATATTGCATTGTACGAAGGTATGTAGCAGTTCCAACAACAATGAAATATTGGAAAAGAAGGCACTAGATTAATTGTCAGAAATATGAAAGGTCATAATACCTTAATTTCGAAATTTTAAATAAAATAAAAGAATCAAATATTAAGATAATGCAAAAAAGTTCAACAAGTTGAACCGGTTCTACTGGATTTACCGCCGGTACATAAAACATACCGTATTCAGGTTTTACCGGCCTTTATCGTACTGGACTCGTGCCCGATATCCGGTTTAACCAGTATAACTGGCTGATTCATACGGTATATAAAATATTGATTGTTACCGATTTTTTTAAGGTTGGCTGGTATGGAATGGAGTCCTTGGGGGGCTTCATTGCGCCACATCAACAACATTTAAGCAATGGGTTTCAATGGCGCCCTCTTTTAACAACCAAGAAATGAGTTAGAGTCCTACAACAGTGCTCCCTCTGATTTTCTTTTGATTTAACCGTTTAAAGTGAAATGGGCCCACGAATAATGCGTTATCTCTTATTATTGTGATTGCAAAAAGGTCAATAAGCAATGCATGAGCCCCCTAACCAATAAAAGAAATACTAGCTATCATCATACATGTTTTATCCAAAAGCGATTATGGTGTCAGGGTGTCCTACGCAAAGTCCTCAAATGCCATATTTTCCCTTAACTCCTCAAATGTATCCAAGCAAGCAGGCAAGCACTCCCAAAACTTCCCAAGTGCGTTAATTAGTTATTATTTTTTTTATAAACCTCAGCCGACACTTAACTTTCGAGATAGAAATAGGGGGACAATGCCCATTTTAAGGGAGCATGGTATGGTCTCAGGGAAGGCTGATCCGGGAGCTAAGGGTCGTGCGGGAACATCGCCTTCCCCCATTCGGGGATGACGAAATCTGTCAAAATCAGGAACCACACCAAGAGTTGGAGAGATATGGGAAGGTTGCAAAAATAAAACCAAATGAAATGCTTCCGGATTCTTGGAGCATACTGTGCACCCTAAGTCACCAAATTATGGCCCAAGGGATCCCCAACCTCACTCCATGTTCCCTTAAGAATTAAGCTGACCCTTTTTTTAAACTTAAATCTAGATATTGTATCATTTTGGGTATAAAATAAGATTGATAGTATGTATTATTATTTTTAGCCTGACATGTCATTAATAAACCTTTGGACTTGGACCATTTCATGTTTATATCCCAAATCCAATCTGTTAGCTAACCGTGCCAGTCTTAATGAGTTAATGAAGATAGCTTGGTCTTAATCTTGGACCCACTCTCAACACCGACGTAGACCAACATGGTGAGTTTAAGATGGGCTAGCTAGGTCTAACTACTACTACCGGCATGGACTGGTTCTCAACTCTTTAAAACTATTTGTCATAATTTACTCTACACATCATATACGGGGAAAGTTGGGAAGTAGTAGCATGTTAAGGGAATAATTAATATTATTATACTATTTATTTAATATATATTTATTTCAAGAGGTTGAATCTAACATGTCAACAACCACCTGGACAAGAGCTCCTAATCATATGAAAGACTTCTACGGTTGACAATTATCAAGTTTTTTTGATTTCCAACTTGACCAACCTTCCGTTAGCTTAATCCTCACATCTAGATTACACTTTAATCCTCACATCTAGATTACACTTTAATCCGTCATCTTTAACAAAATTATAGATTATTAGTTAGTAATGACACTTTATCCCTCTATAAAAAACTAAACGGTCATCTTTAACAAGTTTGGTTTTGATTATTAACTGAAATTTAATGAATCAAACAAAAAACCGTCAATCTAACTGAATAAACCAATCTGATTAACTGAAACGGATTGGTTAATAAAATAGATTAATCGATGACCTCGATTTCGGTTTAGGATAATAATCTAAGCAACCGAAGAATGCACACTGTGGCAATGTCTGGGTTTCTCGTCGCATCGTGCGTGCACCTATCGGTTATTAACCAAAATCGGTAATCGATAAACAATAACTAAATCGTTAACCTAAACCAAACCGAAAACAGACGAAAACGATCCGAAATCAACAAAAAAACTGAATTAACCGAAAACTAAATTAACTAAAAACCGGTTATCAACTTTTTTGTACTCTCGTTTAACCAAAATTAGTTGGATCGAACTGAATCATTCATATTTTCATATATTTCTAGCTTTTATACTTCCAGTTTATATATTTATATCTCCATTTCATATATTTATACTTTCATTTCATGTATTTATACCTCAATTTCATATATTTCTACGCAAAAGTTTTAGCCTAAGTTTGGTTTTTGCTATTAACTGAAATTAAATGAACCAAACCAAAAACCATCAATCTAACCAAATAAACCGAAGTGATAAGGCAAACATCGATTGGGTTAATAAAATAGACTAATCGATGACTTTGGTTTCGCTTCGGTTGAGGATAATAACCGAACCATGTCTATCACAATGAAATGGATTACTCGATTACTTCGCTTTTAATATATATCTATCATAATTATGCTACAATAAATATTATATGAATAAGAAAACTATAAAAAACAAGTATCGCAATGCGATGTGTCACTTCCGCTACATCACGCGGGCATTCAGCTAGTCTTATTTAAACCTCAACCGAAACTGGACTTTGGGGATAGAAATAGGGGGATAGTGACCATTTTAAGGCCGACAAAGATAAAAACCAAATGAATTTGAAGTCGTGCGAGAACACCAGCCCCCGTCCAAATTAAGGCCGACAAAATGCTTTCCAATTCTGAAAGCATACCATGCACCCTAAGTCACCAAATTTCTGTCCAAAGGAGAGGGACCGGTGTTCCCGAGCTCACTCCATCTTCCCTTAAGAATTAATCTGACTTTTTTTATAAATTAAATCTAGATATCATATCATTTTGGGTATAAAATAAGATTGATAGTATGTATTATTTTTAGCCTGACATGTCATTAATAAACCTTTGGACTTGGACCATTTCATGTTTATATTAATTAGTGAGTTCCAAATCCAATCTTTTAGCTAACCGTGTCAGTCTTAATGAAGGTAGCTCGGTCTTAATCGGACCCACTCTCAACACCGGCTTAGACCAGCATGGTGAGTTTAAGATGGGCTAGCTAGGTCTAACTACTACTACCGGCATGGACCGGTTCTCAACTCTTTACAACTTGTCAAAATTCACTCCACACATTATATATGTGGACAGTTGGGAAGTAGCATGTTAAGGGAATAACTAATATTATAATTCGTATTTAATATGTATTTATTTCAAAAGGTTGAATCTAACAAGTCAACAACTCAAACCTAACTGGCTAAAATTAAACCGTTAGGCTCAACCTATCTCCATGTCTCAAGTGAACTTCTAGTTGAAAACAAATGTCAGCTGGAAAATTGTCGAAAATTAAACATATGTATTTGAATGTTTGAATATGGTCGGAAATTGGTAGGAACAAGTGGTTAGTTAATGCTATTGTATTTGTATTTTAGATTTTGTTATCATTTGTATTTTTTATTGTATTAAACACACGATCTCAAGCAAACTTTTTTCATATGGTATTAACACTTACAATTAATAACCTGTTATGACTAAAAAATAACTTTGTGTACCTGATCGAATAATACTCATCTTAAAAATAAAATAACCTACATTGACTTGTTATGAACTAAAATAACAATCATCAAAGGCAACTCATTAATTTCCAACATTAGTTTCATGTCAAAGCACAACATTCTACACATCCAAGTCCCGATATGCATCTTAGATTCTTAGGTATGATATACAAAAACTAGCATTTTAATTACTTTTAATATGATTATAATACCATTCAATTTTAAAACCATTCGAGTCTGTGAAATGGTAGTGTATCATGTTCGATTACATGTCTGATTTTCAAAACATCACTCATTACGTAACAATACTTTGTCTGGTTTAAAAAGATATATACACTTTTAGCGACGACCTCGTTGTCGCTGATGATACACACCCTTTAGCTACGAAATGCATAGTGACGACTCTTTAGTGATCGTATGTCGTCGCTAATGGTTGAAGACCTTTGCGGACAACAAAACTTTTAGCGGAGACAAACGGACCAATACCAGCCAACCTTTACCGGCGACATGTCACCGCTAGCGATGACAAAAATTGCTGCTAATGCCTCGTTTTCTTGTAGCGTACCCATGTAAGCATGGTGTTATATTCTCATCTTCTAAAATACGTTGATCATATTTGATACAACACATTCCTTAATCTCCAATATCTCTTATGGGAACAATAAAACTATACAAAATCTTGCCTACGGTGTCACATTCCAAAAAATATAATATAGTGTCATGTTTTTGCCTATTAACTAAAAATCGCTTATTATAATGAACCCTAGTTTATCATACTTAGGCAAGTTATATAAACAATAAAATATTAAAAGTTATAGGTAAATCCTTCATTCCTTCTATTCTATTATATATATAACTAAGAAAATATATACTAATACATTAAATTTCGATATATTTTTGCCAAAATCTCCTTACAATAATCCACGGCTATAATCCAAATAAATGTGAAGGGGGTTTATTCGAACTATACAAAAAATAAATCTAGCAAGAAGATTTTGGGTTTTCAACACATTATAACATTTCAAAGTGATCACTAACTAACTAAGATGGATAAGAAGAAACCAAATTATTAGGTATACATGGAGAACTCTTCCAAACCCTAGAATTCATCTTCAACATATCGGTTGACTAGTGACTTCTACAACCATTGTATTTTTATACGAGGAATTGACATGTAATAATCCCAATTAGACGTCATTAGCCATAGCCAGTCCAACCTTTGAATATTCCCCATGCTAATCCCACCTTTCACCTATTTTTCCTCTACCAGTCCTCTGTCAAAAAACTTAACGGAGTTAAGTTTTAGTCAGAATCACAAACTGACGTATTAGGGCTTGTGATCAGAATGAGGATACGAGTCTATTGATGTAAAACTTACCTCGGAATAGGGCTTCAAACGACTTGATTTTTGTTAATTGGAAGTTTAAACACCCGAATTGAAACACCGTTTTCATCGTTTAGAGCACAATTTCAAGGTAAGTTTTACATCATTCGACTCGTATCCTCGTTCTGATCAAAAGCCCTAAAATGTCAGCTTGTAATTTAGAAAAAAAATTAACTCCTTTAATTTTTTTTAACTAAGGACCGGTAGAGGAAAAATAAGTGAAAGATGGGACTGGCATGGGAAATATTCAAAGGTAGGACTGACAATGGCGAATGACGTCTAGTTGAGATTATTATAGTCAATTCCCCTTTTTATACTAAATACTATTTAAATTAAATACCATCTTATTTAAATACCTAGGTATATAGTTACTAAAAATTCACATATTAATAATATTAAAATCCAAATATAATTAGTATTTAAGGCATGTGATCGTAGATTGCACTCTCTAAAAGAGCCTCCATGACACTTGATGCATCGTGCGGCCAACTCACTAGGTTTAAGTTAAGTATGATCTTATTTAAATACATAAGTATATAATTATTAGATACTTATATTGATAATAACAAGTACCCAATTTTAATCGGTGCTTAAGGCATGTCGAGTTCTCCAAAAGAGCCTTAGTGACATTCGCGGCATCTCGTTGTATTATCATATTTAAATACTTAAGTATATAATTACTAAATATTTACATATTTATAATAATGATAATTAATAATAATAAGAATCAAATATAATCATTGTTAAAAGCATGTTGGGTTAAAATGCGCTCTCCAAAAGAGCCTTCGTTATACCCACCGATCGCGTGAGCAAACCTACTAGTACCCAAATATATACACCTTTGTTGGAAATTTTGTTGTAAAACCCTAAACGCGTTTTGACCCAAAACTACGTAGCGGAAATACCGACTAAAAATTCTTTCTTTATTGACCATATAACATACTTAAAGGTTCATTTATAAATATTTGGACACTTTCTTAAAAAGATTTACTACGTTCATTTTGCTTGACTTGCTAAACGAATACATAATGCAAGCTATGAAACCGCTCTTCCCGTACAATCCTTGCTCTTTGACTCGATCTTCGTCCGCATGTCCCATGATGATCTGACTAATCTGCGGTCATCATATAAATATAACCCACGTGTTAGTAATTGGTGACATCATATATTTTTTTTATTAAAAGCATGAACATGAATCATCTACATATCCATCAAACATTATATAGAACTCCAATAGAATGTTCCTCGAACTTATCCCTTATGCCGAGCCTCAAACCTTCGAGAACCCAACTTTTACTTACCTGCATTCCTAAATTCATCCTCAACAACAAACAGTTAGCTTCTTCATATAAGCACATAACATCAAACGACATTCATTGGGCTACATCCCGTATAAGCATTTTCATATATACACATACTTACATATAGGTTCCAAACATACATCTCACATTGACGTCGACATCTATCTCTTTCATTCTACAACTATATACATTTATATACGCGTTCGAGTCATATTCACTTACCCGCGATCAATCGTCGAACTTTAATTATGCCTAACAATTTACTTATAAACATACTTAAAACAAGCTTCATCTCCCCATTTGTGCAATGCATTCTAACACATTCATTCCCACGAAATTCAAATCTCAAACATATATATTTATATTTATCCTTTACGAGCCCGAAAGTCATTATTTGCATTCATATCATATAATTAAAACCTTTACGAACTTTTTATAGATTATACTATCCTTCGGAAGTTCACCGAAGCCTTTACGTAAGCCTTAACAGATACGAAAATCAGAGACACAATATATACATAACACTCAAATTCGACATTTAGTGTCCATTCTCGTCGTAAGCTACGGTCCACTCACCGTAGCTTACGGTGAGGTCTTTCTGCGAAAAACAGAAACTCCTTGCCGTAAGCTACGGTCGGGTACCGTAGCTTACATTCATGTCTTTCTGTTAAACAGGTACTCCTTACCGAAAGCTACGGTCGGGCACCGTAGCTTACGGTCACTTACTGTTGCTGCTACTCTGCAACTTATTTTTGACCCAGTTCGATTTTCCTGATCATTTAGGTCAACCCCGGGCCTTCCGAAAACACCATTTCCAATAACTTAACATATTTTATCTCTTTTCAAAACCTTCCGATTACTATAACAAATTCCCACTCTTTTCGTCTAATAACCCTTCTACGAAATTCACGATCCGTTTACCCCTATATGGAGGTTTTACGGTTTGACTGACATTCAACCCCTTTCAAGAGTCTTACTTTAACATTTCTTATTTATTTATATGTTCTACTTTAGTTTTGATTATTCGAATATAATAACATCTTCATATACTTAAATACGAAGTGAGTTCAAGAATTCACTTACTTTAGCGTCCGCATTTCCATCCGTTACCTTGCCTCTTTCGACCCGTTAGCCTTCCGTGCTTTCATCCACTATGACATGATTCTTACATTTTCATGTCATCGCAATCACATTCTTGTTAGCATACATGACTGTGCATATTAACGATTATACCAAATGCATATCTCGCATTTGGCTTTCATTAATCAATTCTAACAAGCATAAGACATATAATCAAAATCACATCCTTTCAAACTTATATAATTCATCATATCGTCTATATAACACATATTGATGTAACACGTACCATATAACTTTCTATAGTCTCACCATTGTAACAAGAAGTCTAACATGCATTCTTATGCGCAGTTGACTTTCAGAAGTCAACGGTTCAACATATGAACTTTCGACTTAACCTCATACATCCGTGTCATATAGTAGATTATGCAACTGACATTATATACATTTCATACCCCTGATGTAATATGCTTACAACCACATGATCACCTACTTATTTACACATACAAGGTTGGTCTATTTAACATGATAACACATCATTCAAGCATAGAGTACAAATTTCCTAATGCATAATTCTACTCAATCATACCATTGACTACACATTCTTACGAAATCCTTGTACAATATATCTTCTCATGTTTGATTATTGCCAATCATGTCTTTATCAAAATCTACACATGATCATCCATTGTTTAGCATATAATTTCACATACTAATTTATACTAGACATTTTATCAAACACTTGGTGTGCGTACACCATATAATGCACAATGTACAACTAATTCATGCAACAATATTCCAAGTTCATAAAATTTATCATCAAATTCCTCTTCTACAAGACACATCATTCTTTTCATATTATCAAACATGGCTAAACACCACATCTCTTTCAATCAATCCATATTTACTTAAAACCCCAATTTCTTGAACATGGGTTTGCAAATTCAAAACTCTACCTAAGATGTTAACATCAGTTATTTGATAGATAAGAGCATCTAAGTATAATTTCAACCATCCCATCCTTGCAATTTACCCGATTAAGGGTAATTCATCAAAACCCACATAGTACTCTAATCAAGAAGGTTTGGAGGATGAATTTGGTACTTACTTGATGTTTAGGAGGTGATGAACATTCCAAGATTCATAGATTATCCATGCAATTTCATACTTCTCCTCTCATTTTCTTCCTTTGGATCACACCAAGAACACATACACACTGTGTGTGTGTGTCGACATGTGCTCTGCCCAAAAATGGGCTTTTCCATTTTCTTCCACCTTTTATTAAATGAACTTTTCAACTTGACCTCTTTTGGCCCCTATAGTTTTGTTGGTTATTTTTATTTAGTCATAATTGTTATTCCTACTTATGAACTCTTTAAAGTTAACTAACTAATGTAACTTAGTTACCTCCAAGGATCAAATCACATTACTTTACGTTATATTGTACGTAACAGATAGCAAATATAGATATTTGAGTTTTGGGGCGTTACATTTGTGGAAATGTAACTTTCACTAATATAGGAAATGCATTTTTCCTAATTTTAGATTATATATATATATATATATATATATATATATATTTCTTTGTGGGTTTATGTTCTATGTTGTGAGAGCTTCACAATGAACCAAATTGCGTCTAAAAGAGATCTAAGATGAATAAAATATCGATGCTCAAAGTTTGGTGTTTGAAACTAACAATGCTCAAATATTAAAGTGGAACCTTTAGAGTATGAACTTTGTTTATTACGATGTCACCTTGTTCTAATATGTCTCTAATATAATGGAACCTTTAGAGTATGTGCTTCGTGCTATGGTACGACCTTAGTTCCTTCGCTTGCGCTATAGCATCATTATTGTTGCACGATATCTTTATGGGCTTTCGTACGCAAGGTTGAGATAACCAATGAACTTCTTCATCCAAGCAGCTTCCATTGCAGCATCAGATGTAACAATATACTCTGATTCATTTGTGGATTGGGTAACTACACTTTGCTTGAAACTCTTCCAAGTTATTGCTCCACCATGTAACAAACACATATCCCATTTGATGGAGAATCATCTTGATCCATGTAGAAACTAACGTAGTATAACACCTTACTGACAACTCTTTTTCTACTTCTCCATACACCAAGAACATTTCTTTGTTCCTTCTCAGATATTTGAGAATGTTTTTCACAGCAATTCGATGACTCTATCGTGGGTTTTTGTGATACATACTAGTCATGCTCAAAACTTCAAAGCAGCTAGAACTAATTTCCATTGTGTATATTAAATTTATAAACTTAATACTATCTTTTTCGCTCTAAACATATCCAAATCCGGGTACAAAAGACATATTGCCACATCAAAGGTTCTTCATGCATGCATACTGATGTTATGTTCTAAAAGTTCATGTGAACAAAACCATTACCTAACATTGATACTACCCGAATTCCATATTTTACATACTATTAGAAAGTAATGTGTGTGACTAATTACCAGATATATACTAAGATTAAATTAGAAACTTAGTTACTCACTCCTTAGCTTGTGATATTAACGCATACACGATTACTAGAAATATATGGATTAGAGAACTTACTAATTTGTTCTAATATTAAAGTATACATGTTATATAAGTCATGCCAGACCCGAACCACCATACATTAATTAGTGAGTAAATTATATGTTTTGTCCTTTATCTATATACCAAATTTTAGACTGTGTTCTTTAGCGTCAAAGTTGATAACTTTTTTACTTAATATTTCAAAATCTTTCATGTTGTGTCCTTTAGCTCTAACCAAGTTAATTTTTCTTATTAAATATGATTATCCAAAAGTATTCTAGACCTTTTACCTATTTATTTAAAAGATTAAAGAAAGTAAAACAAAATATTTTAGAAATATTTATCCCCAGCCCCTCATATCCCCCCCTCTCTCTACCACACTCTCTAACCACCACTTGCCACCACCCCTGCCTGAGCACCCCCGCAACCATTGTCCACCACCGCCTGACCGATTCCCCGTAACCAACGTCCACCAACGCCTCCCCTACAACAACTGTCCAACACCGCCTCCCCTGCAATCACCGTCCAAGATTTTGAAACATTAAGTACAAAAGTTATCAATTTTAACGCCAAAGGACACCGTCTGAAATTTGATACATCGATAAAGGTCAAAACTTGTAATTTACTCTTAATTAGAAAAAAGACATAAACATCAAGGGATGAGTAAATGGTACCAATTCGGAACCGATACCAAATTTTCCGAACCAACTCGATTTTCAGTACTGATTTGGTACCGACATTTTGCGCTTTCGGTACCAGATTTTACCTTCAAACACCGATCCGTACTAGTACGGATCCGTACTAGTACCAAGCTCATACCATATTACTATGAGTGTATCAAATTTGATATACCTGATAACCAACAGCGTTCAAAATTTTAGCACAAAATCATATTTAATATCACTTGCAACCTCTAAAAATAAAAATAATTGTTATTAATTATCATATGGTATATTTCACAAATCCCCTTCATAGATTTTGTAGGTTGCTGTGACATTCAAACAGCCACTTAACACCAAAGGGGTGTTTGAATATGTGTATATCTCTAATGGTAACCATCTAATTTTGTGATTGTGATTCTTGCATTCATATAATCGGTTTGAATCCACAAAAGCCACTTAAACCTCTTTGGCTTCCTCATCCCTGACTCTGCAGAATGGACAGAACCAATAAAAACACAAATCTAAACTAAAAAAGGCAAACAATTTCCAATTCTTATTACTCAATGTGATTAGGCATTCTTTATTTTCAAGCACATGTTTTTGTTTTGTTTCAAGATGAGTTGGGTATGTTGAAATCATAAATTTTGATAACCATATATGAACATGAATCTTGAAAAAGACCTGGGTTGATAAGCTATCGGGTTGTTCATCGAAGGCTTGGTACAATGCACGCAATGTCTTAATTAAAATAATAAAAAGGATGAATAGGAAGAACAAACTAACCAGGAATCACCGGCGCCGATTGGTGATAACTTGGAGAATGCTCCGAAGATTAAACAAAGATTGATAGGTTGAAACACTAACGTTACCACTGTTGTTCATGTTTAGGATGAGAGCGACCGAACTATTAGATGGTTCTGATTTAAGATGAGAGATCAATCTGATTTTGGATGAGAGATCGAGTGTTAGAAATTGGATGAGAGGTGGACTTGCAGAAATTTAAAGTTTGTGAAAGGAAAACTGAGAAAAAAGGCGGAACAAAGAGCGTGGTGTAACCCCGTCTAAATACAATCAAGGAGGCGTAACAATATGACGCATGGCAATAAGCGGTATAAGTGACTGCCAAGTAGGCAAAGTTTGTTTTTGTTTATTATAATGTATAGATTTAACAATAACAATTTGGTTGGAAGCTCTTTTCTTAGATTTAAGCTTCATTTCTCTTGAACATGGTACTGGTTCCAAAATAGCTACCAGGTGTTTATATTGTTTTCATATATAGCATGGGTTTAAATTGGTTTTGATTTAGGGCACTAATCCATGGGCTTTAATAAGGTGTTTGAATTGAAATTACACACATTCTGTTAAACACCTAAATTACACACATTTTGTTGCCCGTTTACCTACCATTAGTCTGTAATCGTCTCTGTTTTAATATGAAATCGAACTTAGATAAAAAAAAGTTACAGAATAACCCATCCCAAACAAGGTAAGAAAAAGAACTGTTTTTTTTTTAATTCAGAAATATAGAATTATCGAACAAGAAAGTATATCAGTATGTTATTTTAAATAAGTATTTTTTATGTATTATTATATAAAAATGTTTGAAATAAAGGGATTGAAGTTTTATTTATTGGAATTCTAATCTGGCATGTGCTGATGTGCTAGGTCAGGATTAGAAAGAACTGGAACTAGTCATTTACATAATAACTACTAGAAAATTGGGATCTTCTGACTAAGAATTCCGACAAAACAAATTTGGTCGGAAAATTTACCGACAAAAATGAAAAACAAATTTTAGCGACTATTTCCGACCAAAAAATCATGGTCGGAAATTTGAAGGAAAGTTTCGAGTATGTTCCGACAAAAAAAATTGAATAAAAGAAAAAATAAATGTGGTCGGAAAAGTTAAATAAATAGAAAAACGTTTGTTATAGTTATGTTTTCTAATTATTGTCTATAAATAACAATTTTACTAAATGACTGTAGTTATAATAATAATATATAACACTTGTATGCACTTGTATGCACTTGTATCTATGTATATGTGTGTATGTATCTCAGTGTATACAGAAGCATACGCATGTATAGTGATACAACTAAGTTTTAAGTAATCGATTATGGTGGTATATACATATACGTACGTATATGTATAATGCGTATAAGTTTGAAAATAGTAGGAAAAATAGGTCGGAAAATGGTTGAAAAAGTAGAATAGAAATAAAAAATAGTTATAAAATGTTGTTAGAAATTTCTTGGAATTTTTTCGGAACTTTTAACATTGTTTTTTGTCGGAAACATGTAGGAAATGATCATCTAGAAATTATTCGGAATTTTGTCGGAACTTTTAACATTGTTTTCTATTGGAAATATATAGGAAATGATCATTAAAATGTTGTCGGAAAACTTTACCGCTAGATTTTCCGACAAAATCCAGTTTGTCAAAAATTACTTGGTAACACCATTTTCCGACCCAAAACTTAGTCGGAAATAGGTGTGTTTTTTTAGTAGTGCCAAACCATGAAACGGGACGTTAAATGTTTGTTCAAGTGTGATAATCCTTTGGTTCATTAACTTTATATATTTGACATACAATTCCTTTACTTCGTTCAGACCGGACTGGTCAAGGATATTATAGTCATCTCAAATTAAACCATGACCAAAAATTATTAAAAAATAATGCAACTAAATAAAACATATTAGCAAAAAATGCTTGTTATAACCTAAAAGAACTTAGTTTAATTGAATAAAACATACGAGCATAAAGTAAGATAGCAATGCTTAATAATCATAACTCACTAGTACTCAACATAACTGTCATGTCAAAGCACAACACTCCGCACATCCAAGTCCCGATATGCATCTCAGGCATGATATACAATACCATCGCAACCGGTCCAGTTAGTGAACCAGCAGTGTATATTGTTCGATATAATTACATGTCCGGTTTTAAAACATTACACATTGCCCGTGTAGCTGTGGAGTTATATTCTCGTCTACAATTGATACGCCTGAAGTGCGCTACTAATTAAAATATGATGTCACATTCTTTATGGTCTCCTATGTTTTATATGGACAAATCAAAACGTTATGATATTTGCCTAACATATCACAATCCAAATACCTATCTCGGTTTATCATAATAAAACTTCATTTTATAAGACTAATGCAAGATATGTAAAACAATAAAATATAAAATATATAGGTCAATCCTTTTATAATTGGTGTGGTCTAATTTGATGTCACATTCTTTCCTGTTCTTTTTATTTACAAATATCGCCGTCGTTAAAAAAAGGTAAAATTTTATTTTATTTTATTTTATTATACAGATACATAAAGTTTTGAATAGAGAATATTTATCAAACTCTCTTCACCATCATACACGACTTTTCCTGCAAATAAAACTGAACAAGAACATTTCATGAAATCACTTAACCAGGGCGGATGTACCATGTAATTAGGGGCAGTCTCCGTACTCCTTGGCGTTTTGGCGGCAGTGTAAATTTTGGAAAAATTTGACGTTTTTTCGATTTCGTTACCCCTTTCTTTTAAAACGTTACCCCTATGAAAGTTTTCTAGATCCGCCACTGCACTTAACTGATTATGGATACGAAGAAACCAAATTATTAGGTATACAAGGAGAAGTCTTCCAAACCCTAGAATTCATCTTCAAAATCTCCCTTGCTTTCTCCTTCATCTTCTTCCCACAATCTACATTCATCACCAAACAAAGTTTTCCCACCACCCCCAACTCCAACATCTCCTGTACAACACTTCTTTCACCGCAAAACTTCACCACCGAATGCAATATCCTCACCGCACTCTCACTCACCACCGAAGACACCCGGAATATCTTCTTTGACACCACCGCTAAACCACCCCCGTGTCTTAGTAGCCCCGCCCGGCCTTCCGCACACTTACAAAGCTGGTCCAATAATATTATGATCATCTCCGAGACCCTCTTTTCTGTATTGTTTAGTAGGGTGTCGATTAATACTGCCACCGCCCCTACCTTTGCCGCTTTTATTCGGTTTCGGCAGCTTGAACAGACGTTGATGAGTAGTTTCAGTGTTGCTTTTGTGGCTTTAATGGATATTTGATCGATCAAGATGTTTATGAGCTCTGTGAAGAATTTAGGGTTTAATGAAGTTGCATGCATGGGATCCGCCACCTGGAACATTGATTTTAGTAGCATGACGGCGTAGGTTCGCGACTCGTGACTTGCGTCGCGTTGCATCATGCGTGTTAACGTTTCAACGAAATCTTCTGTCTTTTCGAATAAAGATTTGACAGCCATCGGTGAAAGTTGAAGGTGGTAAAGAATAGTTAATGCGTCTTCTGTGATACTCATTTGTTTAGCAGTGTCTTCTGTCGATGTTAACACGTTAGTTAAAGTAAATGCTAGGTGATCAACTGCTCCAACTGATTCCAACAGCCGTTTGCTCCTTTCGCTCTCGAAAACTAGCGTTTTTAACCTCTTTAAACTCGTCATTTGAAGGTGAGGAGACTTTGAATCTTTAAGGAGCTTTATGATTTCGGTTTTTGTGATCGGAGGTTGTAGGTCCAGGCACCTTTCGACACCGGACGAGGGGTTAAGGGTGCACCAAGATTGGATTAAACGGCGAAGGGTAAGGTTTGGGGTGAGCTCAATGTCAACAACCACTTGTTTGGTCATGGGACACACTTTGTTGTTTTGAGAAAACAACCATTTTTCGATGTTACCGCGATCGTATGTGATCCCTGTGGAGAGCGTGACAGGGTCTTTCATGATCTCAAGTGAAATCGGACAAATGAAAAAGCTAGGAACTTGAACATCATTTTGAAGTTCACACATTATTGAATCAAGATTCAAGAATTTGAAGAAAACCCTAAAAAATTGAAATATTATTATTATTGGAGTGGAGAATGTTGGGTATGAATAATGGCAAGAATAGAGACTAGAAAGAACTTGTTTTATATACAAATTTAGTAATATGTAAATTTAATAAAAGTCAAACACGTAAACTGTTTGACTTTTCAAAAATAATTGAATAGCACAAAGAGTGGGAAATGTGTGTTTGTTGAGTGTAGAAGAACAAGAATCAAGACCTTGATGGGGTAGTGGGGGTGGTGTTAGATAGACGCTGTCCCTGGCTATCCACTTGTCTGGCAAGTGCCAATATTCTGACCTTTTAATTTAATCTATTTAAACGTCAACTACTCTTTAAAACTTTGGTTTTGACCTTTGAGTAAATGACACTTTTGGCCCCTATGGTTAGGGTGCTTTAACCCTTTGAGTAAAAAAAAAAATAAATCTTTTGACATATCATACTCTAAGTTTGAATTTTATAACTCTTTCAGCACCTAACCCTAGCTCTGTTATTTCTGTTAAATCTAGAGGTAATTTAGTCATTATAATTGAGGTACAAATTATCAATGCATGATACATAATTCCCATGAACATATTAAAGCGTAATTTACTTTTTACGAAACTTATTTTATTGATACGCATCACTCATTTAGGACACTAAATGTACCCACCATTATATATATATATATATATATATATATATTTAAACAACGTATTTGGATCATCGGTGGAACCATCCGATCATATCCATCTCCATAAGGCATAATGCCTATACACCCAATTCAGGAGTAATCCTATTAAATATGAGAAAACCCCTTATAAAAATCAAACCTAGGACCTATTGGTCCCAAAACTTTATCTCACCACCAAGATGCCACTAGAATATAAAGCCATGAACCCTACACCATTTAGGGCACTAGAGACACTCACCATTATATCACCCCCTACACTATCACACTCAATCACCATTCGACACCTCATTACATCACATTATCACTAAAACACATGCAACATCACATTACTAAAGTTTTTTTTTTCCTTTTCATGTAAAATAAAATAAACTAAGAACCAACATTTTCTAAAACACATAAATTATTAGATAGGAAAGTGCAATTAAACAGATAAAACTAAATACGAATGTCTAATAAAAATCGAAAAAAAGTTAAATATAAAACTAAACCAATAAAATACATGTCAAACTAAACTAATTGAATACATAAAACATCATTTCTTTTGCAAATCCATCTCTTCAAAATCTATTTATTCAAATCCATTTTCCATCATTTTCACCAAAATGATTTTACCAAAAAAAAATCACATACACGTCAACTCCCAAACGTCATGCCCGTTGTATATATCATGAGCATCGCGATCACCCCATTGAAAACACGCCTTGGGATGGTGTTTCGCGGTGATCATTGCCTATTACGGAGCGCCCCGGCCCCCTTAGTTATGTCATTGAGGATTATGGTTGGTAAATCTAGTTTTATAATAATTTTACTATTGTTATTGTTGTTACTACTTTATTACAAGTATTAGTATGAATATCATTATCATTTAATATCTTGTGAAAAATAATATATTTCCTATTAAAATCCTTTGGTATTAATATCATTATCATTCAATATCTTGTGAAAAATGATATATTTCCTATTAACATTCTTTGCAAACCTTCACATAATGAGAAACTTAGGAAATGTGTCAATCATGTTAATGATAATTTTATGTAAGATGGTTAATAAGTACTGGGGTACTATGACTCGAGATTAAATTTCAATATTAAACGTCAAAGATACAAATGTTAGATACCTGATAACACGTTAAAAACATGTGAGCTTATATGACTCTTTTATCAAATTTCTAGATCCACACATAAATGTAAGGATATCATAAAACAAAATAGTAAATTACTTTATCCAGCTCATATATGGTTATAAAAAGATACTCTTTTAACAATGGTTATAAAAAGCTTTCAAGATTTTTTTTAAATCACACATGTAATATACATGTTTTTAAGGATTTTGAGCAAATAAATAAATAAATAAAATAAAAACGCCGACCAAATTTGAAAAAAAATAAATAAGTTTTTCTTTAACATATGTTACATACATCTGTAATGTATAACATATGTTACAGTCATGTGTAACATGTGTTACGGTCGCGTTGCGCAAAACTTGTTTATTTCTATTTTTTTTAAATATCCACCTGCTGCTTTTTTGTTTTGCTCAAAACTTTTAAAACACATGTAAGTTACATGTCTGATTTTTTTCAAATGCAAAAAACATTGAAAGGTTAGAGTTTTTTAGGTTTTTTCAATAATCATAGGTTTTCTCCCAATACTTTCATTATTGATGTATATATGTTAGTAAAACTTATTTATCAACTACATTTTATAGTTTGTGGTTAGAAAAACTACATTTTACGGTTGATGGTGTAATTTTAATTAATTGTATACGTAAAAAGTTGGATCTTTATACAATTTTATTTCTAATATCTTTTTTTTGATGATAAATCAACTGAATATCCATTTTACTTCAAATATCAATATATGATTTTCAAACACCTCACCTTTTCTCCACTCTATTTCCGAAATCAATGAATAAAAAAATCGATGGTTGGTTTATCTATAATGGAATTATTGTAATTGTAATTAAAGATGCATCTCCTTTGAATAAAAAAAACCTATATTTGTGTTCCGAAAGGCCAATTTGTTGGCATGCGGCGATAGTTGAGATCTAAGGTGACCTTCCTCTCATTCCTCTTTATAATTTGAATTATTGTTTTATGGTTAGATAAATATTATATAAAGAATAAATAATCTACTTTTCAATCTATAGTTGAGATCTAAGGTGACCTTCCTCTCATTCCTCTTTCACATGTATTTATAATCCAAAAGTTAGAAATCTATTTTTTTAGTGAGATGAACTTTCACCACTGTAGTCCAGATACATTATACAGAGAAGTTATATGAATCAATACAAAACATCATATATTAATAAAACATTTATATTCCTAATTCTAAAAAAGTTATAAAAAAACGAAAATGGTATAACAGTAATGTTCTCACCACATTTTTTCTGAAATTTAAAATAAAAATAATAAATATGAACAAACTACTTTGATTGTCCGTTTATGTATATGACTTATACATGTTTAAGTTATATTATCAATGTATTCTTGTAAGGATCATGTTTGGGTATATTCTTACTCTTAGATCTATTTTTAGATAACTAGGATTCAAATATAAAGAAATTTTTAATTCAGGGTGATCATTGTCAATCTTAAAATATGATTTTCAGTATTAAATTATATAGAATAAATGTCTCTACGGGCAGTGGGGGCGCAACATGGTGGCACGTTGTGGGTTGATAACCATGCGTGGAATACCGCCGCCACCCAAGGTGACCACGCGTGGTGGTGATAACGGTGAAGATGATGTTGAGAGTGGAGTGGTGAGTGATGGACACCTTCACTAAAATCCATCACTAGTAATGGAATGAAGTTCGATAACGTGCCGGAACATAATTGAGTGTTGTGAGTGATGGAAAGTGGAGCACCCCCACCCCCTAATACTATCTTTAACTAAAAAACGTATCACCAAATCTGAATATACAATTGTTACTTAACCAACCATAGAAGAAGCAAAAACATCGAGTACACTAATCAATAAGATTGAGAAGGTAACCATTAATGCAAAATAGTCATCGGGAGAGCAAGAGTCATGCTTTTTAATCATCCAAACGTAGGTACATGCTAAATATTTGGAAAACAATTGAAATAAATTAGTTTGATGATTTTTTATATAACACGTTGTGTAAACACCCATAAAATTCTAAAGATACAAACCATTAATAAAGAAAAATTTATACGATCTAGATTCGTTATCATTAACAGTTTAATGCTCTGTAATTGTACGCAACTTATTATGGAACCTGATGTTCGGACCTCATTAAAAATTGTACAAATAACTTGTAATTATATATATATATATATATATATATATATATATATAATATATTATGATAATTTAAAGCCGTAAAATAGAAGTAAAATGTCCACATGATCTTTGATTGCCAAGGCCCAATCCCAAAACCAAGGGATTACCAAAATCCTTCGATTAACATTAAAATATTAAATAGCAATAGATGTACGTGGGTGACCCATGTTGACCATCTCTATTTTTATAACCATAGACTTTGGTGAGATTATTAGCTCATGACCGACAATTGCCAAAGCATTTACATAACATGAACCAGGCCAACGGATGTTCACTTTATGACTTGGTCTATTTCATTCACATTCCAATTGAGTTCTATTTGAAGGAGATCAACGTTTTTTTTAAACATGATACTAATTGTAACAAGCTTAATTTCTCATCTACATGCCAAAATTTTGAATAGAACCAGGTTTCAGCCTAAATTAAAGTTTATTAAATAAATGAGTATGAACCCGAGCTGTATATACAGACCTTGACTAGTCTCTCGAGAGTTAGTGTGTTGCGGCGTTGCTTTGGGTTCTAGAATGAAGTGTGCGGCGTGCGCAGATAGTATGGACTCCTGGAGTAAAATCCTAAATCATGGGCCTAGAAAACGTTGTTTAAATGAGCTAAAACAACTCTAATATATGAAATAAAAGTTGGAGGCCCTTGTTTTTGGGTGACCCTAGGCTGATAAGTCTAACGGGCCAGCCCTGCTCTCTAACTATATCCTTATATACATCAAAGGAGAAACTATTTATTAGCTAATAAGGATAACATGGTCTATCAATAATTACCAATTAATATATAATAATGTATAATTTAATATTTGATTTATTTATTATATAAACGAATATCATGGCCACCTAATTTAATATAATTAATATATTTAATCTAACAGTTTTTTCTAGCAAAGGTGGGTAATTATCCAATGCAATTGTGATAGTATATGTGCTTATTTTATGCGCTAAACTTAAAATTTGAAATTCTTATGTGTGTATTGAATGTGATTATGTGAATACAAAGTTTATATTGAGCACTTGTTGAATTCGTTGTGCAAAAGATAAAGCATGTATTTGAGACTCTGGATTTACAAAGGGAATGTGATTTGAAGGAAAACCTCTGATACACAAAGGGTTGTGATCATTAGAAGAAATGTGTTACACCGCGGGAAGGTGAACACAAGAGCAAATCACAAAGGGCTATGTGGTTCATAGGTGATTAATAACCAAAGAAAAGGATTTGAATAACACTTGCTTCATTTTAAGTATGAGACCATCAATTTCGACATTGCAGCAACAGCCAACAAAGAAACTAATAGAGAATTAAATAAGGAGGCTTGGCTAGGGGATGCCGGAAAGAAATCGTAGGTACTAGTGTCGAACGAAACGCATGACTAATACTATTTTTAGTTTGTTTGATGGTGGTTTATCATTTTTATAGGAATTTAATGCTATTTATAGACGTAGGCTTTGTGGTGTGGTTATGACCCAAATGGCTAGCACCACCCTCTACGATAGTGCCATGTCACCTAATTCTCATCCACCAACCCAATCCATCACTCTATATGGTGTTAACCATGACCCCAACTATCCTCCCTCACCAATCAAATTCCCTTAATTAGTTGTAAGAGGGTTATGGTTGCCATGAATTAAACCATGCGAACCACCATAGTTTGCAAAGAGGGGGGATGTGGCAGTGGTCCCATGTTCCAACATGGCAACCCATGACCCAAACCACATCCGCATACCCCATAGCCTTATATGTCGACAGATTACAAACGTTGGTAAACTGGTGACCACAAACAAGCTTCCCGAGAAGTCATATAAAAACTTTTAGCATGTTCTTACAATGGATTAAAAGTAAATTGCAAATTTAGTCCTTTATCTTTATATTCAATTTTAAGTGATGCCCTTTATCTTCAAAATGAGTTTTGTACTTAATGTTTAAAAATCTTGCACGTTATGTGTAAGGCCCATTCATTCATAACGACTAAAATGCCGTAAATTTCAAGTATTTAAAATTATAACGTAAAAATTTCCATTATACCCTTATGTCTTACACAGTAAACGCGGCCACAAAAATGTTTCGTGACATAAAGTTTAAACTACTAACTACTAAGATTAATTCGTTTTTAACAAGGGTAATTTAAAATCCAAAATTCATCAATTTACAACCAAAAGAGACTTGACCCGTTTGACATTATCTTGACCGGAAGCGTAAGGAGGGTACAAGTGTGTTCGTTCCAAGCAAGGCGCAGCGTCAAGTAGCAGATTTACCTAAACATCGCAAGAAATCGGTTAACATTTCTTATAGCAATTTATAAGGATTTCAATAGTTAACCACATATCACATTCTTATTTGATTGATCGCTTAATAGGATGCAACCCAAATTTATTTCTTTACATTCTTGTTATTATCCGGTTAAGATTAATTCGTTTTTAACAAGGGTAATTTAAAATCCAAAATTCATCAATTTACAACAAAAAGAGACTTGACCCGTTTGACATTATCTTGACCGGAAGCGTAAGGAGGGTACAAGTGTGTTCGTTCCAAGCAAGGCGCAGCGTCAAGTAGCAGATTTACCTAAACATCGCAAGAAATCGGTTAACATTTCTTATAGCAATTTATAAGGATTTCAATAGTTAACCACATATCACATTCTTATTTGATTGATCGCTTAATAGGATGCAACCCAATTTTATTTCTTTACATTCTTGTTATTATCCGGTTGACCCAATCGACATTAGTCAACACGGAACCATACTTTTACCTTTTCATACTTTATCCGGTTGATCCGTTCATCACAAGTTAATGCGAAACCATACTTTTACTTTCTCATTCTTTGTCCGGTTGACCCGTTCATCACAAGTCAACGCGAAACCATACTTTTACTTTTTCATTGTTTGTCCGGTTGACCCGTTCATCACAAGTCAACACGAAACCATACTTTTTCCTTCTCATTCTTTGTCCGGTTGACCCGTTCATCACAAGTCAACGTGAAACCATACTTTTACTTTCTCTTGTCCAACATAATAACTATAATTTACAATTGAAAGTATAACATACAAGTAACGTACCTCGATCTTGCGAGCTTTGAGGATTCCGGTTGCTTGAACCTTCTTCTTTTACGCCTACATTTATCACATTCATTCTTTAGTTCTAACGACTCCATATCATCTCATTGAATGTTCTCACATTCAAATCCATAACGTAATCAATATTTATCATAATTCACACTTTTACCAACTAATGCATTTCAGCGATCACTTGGTGTGCATCGATCTTAAAATGTTTAAAATCTTCGTTTCGTTATGTTATTTTGTATCGTTTTTCTTTCTATACAACATCTTACTTATATTTACTATCATAAGAACCAACAATAATCATCAAATCTATAACTATGATGGTTGTTAACATGAATCTTATCTATTTCTTCATAATCTATGATTATAACCCAAAACCCATTTCATGATTCATGGTGATTTTCTATAAGTTACTTGAATCCATCAATTGCATACGAATTTTGCTTTCACAATGGATTTTAATAATCTATTCTTTATTATCTAACACTATAACACTAACATACTTAAGCAATTTGTCAATTTCATCCATACTCTTCATATCAAAATCATTCCAATCAAAAATTACAACTTACCACTTGTTAATGTATTAAGGCTCATGCAAGAGATTTACCATCAATTTCCCTTCTAATTTGCTGGATTTTGAGTTTTGTTCTTGATGTGTTCTTCCCCTTCTCTCTAGAACTCGTACAGAACTCTCACACACACATACACATCAATTTCAACTCTTATTCAGTTTAAACCTAAACTTTCCATTTTGCCACAATTTGCCCCTCATGTTTGATCCATATTTAAATTTCATTAAACATTTTTATCTTCTATATAGACTATATGTGATTATTTAGTTATGTTACTTTCTTACTAGAATATATCATAAAAGTTAAGATGGTCACGTATGCGCAACTTGGGATGTTACATTATGTCCTTTGGTCCTAACCAAGTGAGATTTTTTGTTAAATCTGGTCATGTGACTTGCATGTGAGGGCATGTTTGTCATTTCACCTCTCAAGGAACCAAATATGTTAATAAATTAAATACCTAACCATTTAAAAAAGATACTTTAAAAAACAAAAGATTTAAAGAAATAAAAAGTTCTCTCTACCACTTATCACCATCATCCACCCTACCGCCGTCACTTACCACCACCTGCTGTCACTACCTCCAACCCATCCCAACCCAACCACCCATCTCCTCCCCTCCCCCCCCCCCCCCTAATTTAAGAAACACAAATTTAAGACCCCCTTGATTCATGAAACACAACCTTCATTCTAAATCCCCCAAATTTGTTTGCTTAAAGATCTGTTTTTGAAAAAGACCAGGGGAGTTAGGATTCTGGATGTGGATGAGGGATTTGGAGTTTGGTGTGAGAATTCTTGTCTTTTTCATGGTGGTAGTAGAAGCTGGTGATGGCTGGTGGGGGCGGTGGTGGCTCATGGCTATGGAGGTTGTGGTGGGTCTGGTGGTTTAGTGTAGAGTGAGTGAGAGGGTGGTAGAGAGAGAGGGGGGATGATAGGTGAAAAGACATATATATATATATATCTATATATATATATTATAGTGAAAGAGTATTGTACAATTTTGATTAACATACGCTGATGAAATTATAACATGCGTGATTATTTTTATAACATGCGTGATTAGGTTTTTTACCTATGCGTGATTTCTGATTTTGTACATGCGTCGTGATTAGGGTTTTTGAGTTTTTAAACGTACGCAATTTCATCTCGTACACATCGTACGTTAAGGAATATTGTATGTTAACAAACCCTATACATATAAATATTATAATAAAGTTTATTTTTTTTATTAAAATAATTTTAAGTATATAGATAAAAAGAGTAAAGTATCCTTGTGTGTTTGATTTAACAGAAAAAATCTAATTGGGTTAGGGACAAAGGACATAACGTGAAGGATTTTTAAACATTAAGTATAAAACTGATTAACTTTAAAGATAAAGGACACCGCTTGAAATTAGACATAATGATAAAGGACAAAATTTGCAAATCACTCATGGATTAACGACGAATATGTCGTTCCCCTAGTGTTTGTTAGTAATCCATCGTTAAGTTTCAATTTGACCCTGATCAACTGTTCCTTCGGAAATCATCAACGGATTAGAGACCGTAACATATTAAATGCATTATCAGTTTTCTCTTTCTTTTTTTTGGAATTTGCTAGAACTTGTTGGTAGTCGATCGGATAGTACTGGCTGATTCTTCGGTCATCAGTACGTACCGTTACTTGGTTTTTTTGAAGGTCAAGGTAACCTATTCGGCTACTCCTAAATACTCATATTATCCAACTATAGATGCATCTAACATATGATTTGACTCTAACCGTGAATTTTACTACTACACCCTACATCATGTCCTTTGTTGAACCGTTCCTTCTTGATATATACATTACCTTAAGAGAGTTCAAGTTCGAAACCTTGATCTTTGTGTTTTATCCTTACTGTTTAACCGTATATTTAAAATATTAAATATATTATTAAGTGCTTCTCATTTGTAAAATGATTATTAAATATTTAATAGTAATCGAAACAATAATAATTACAACAATGCTATTATTTTATTATTATTTTGATAATTACAACAATGCTATTGTTTTATTATTATGTTGATGATGATGTTCATATAAAGCTCTTATTGACGACGATACTAACTTGTGTGGAATTCGTCTTTTCAATTTGGAGGGCTAATAATACGAGTGTGAAACTATGACATGGTCTTTGTGTTAACTCCTAAATGAGTAATTAATTTGTATTGGTCAACCATTTGGATAAGGCTTAATTTCAAAATAAAATAATATGAACAGTAAAAAATTGAATAAAGACACTAATAGGCATTTTTTTAAAGGCCACTAATACTCCAATAGGCAGTAGCCTCATCAGGGCAAGTGCATTATAAATTTAACCGTTTATCTAATACAAGTATTTAAGATTAAGGGGGAAATTGCATGGTGGCTTGGTAACTACGTGTGGAACATCGTCGCCGCCTAAGAAGACTACTTGTGATTGTGATAACGCATAGTGGTGACAACGCGTTGAAAGTTACCGTTGAGAGTGGAGCATTATTTTTATTTTATTGTAGTGTTTATGTATGCAAATTTATTTATTTTAAGGATAATTTATGGTGTATTTGTATTCATCATACTAACAGCATAAAACTTTACCATCAAAATTACGGAGTAATACCTATTCTTTTGTTATCTTAGCATAAAAAAATAACACTATAAATGTATTCATAAAATAAACCACTTGAAGCCGCAAACCTCATTTCTAAGAAAGTTGTATATTAAATTCAAAAGGGTCAAAGTCACATTTTTTAACAAATAAATTGTTTATTTTTGAATCGATGATATTTACACACTCTAACAACACCACTTGCCTACACACTTGCCGGTTGTATTATTCCACATGCATTTTGACCAAATTAAAGTTTCCTTTCTGGAGGGCCTCATAACTATTTCATAAAGTCAAACCTTTCTTTTACGTGTTTTGACTTTCTCATTTTCAAAACTAATTTCCAACTCCGGTATATATAAATATGAAGGGACCAAATCATATCATTCATAAACCAACAATCACCAATTCAAAAAACTCTCAACTTCCTTACAATTTTCATCTTGTTTTTCAACATCTTGATCAAGTATAAATGGCGGATCTTGAAACCGAAGTTGAAGTTCCTCGCTTTTTCTTGTGCCCGATTTCACTCGAGATCATGAAAGACCCCGTAACGCTCTCCACGGGAATCACCTACGACCGAGATAGCATCGAAAACTGGTTGTTTTCTCGAAAGAACAATGTCTGTCCCGTAACCAAACAAGTGGTTGATGACATCGATCTCACCCCAAACCACACCCTACGTCGGTTAATCCAATCGTGGTGCACCCTCAACGCCTCATCCGGGGTCGAAAGGTTCCCCACACCACGCCCTCCAATCTCCAAAACCGAAATCACCAAACTCCTAAAAGACTCAAACTCCCCTAACCATCGAATGGAGAGTTTAACAAGACTGAAATCTATCGTTTTAGAGAGCGAAAAGAACAAACGGTTGATGGAATCCGTTGGCGCAGCTGATTATTTATCAAATATCATAAGTAATGTAAATAGTGAAATAACATCATCTTCACGTGACGAAGCTTTGTATATCCTTTACCACATTAAACTGTCACCAACCGGTCTTAAAACATTAGGAAAGACCGGAGGTCTCTTTGACTCGCTTACGTGCGTCATGCAACGCGCCTCGAGTTACGAGGCGCGTACTTACGCGGTCATGTTACTGAAATCAATGTTTGAGGTGGCTGAGCCCATGCAAGTAACGTCCTTAAACGTCAAGTTCTTTAAACAGCTTGTTAACATATTGACGGATCAAATCTCCGAAAAAGCCACAAAAGCAACGCTGAAGTTGCTAATTAGCGTGTGTCCATGGGGACGGAACCGAATAAAAGCGGT
This sequence comes from Scalesia atractyloides, assembly GCA_947069175.1. Taxonomy (NCBI): domain Eukaryota; kingdom Viridiplantae; phylum Streptophyta; class Magnoliopsida; order Asterales; family Asteraceae; genus Scalesia; species Scalesia atractyloides. Next base: position 83,498,090 of record CAMTDV010000022.1, on the reverse strand, counting down.
GGAGGCTGGAATAGTTTCGGTGTTGATCGACGCGCTATTGGATTGTTCGGAAAAAAGGGTCACTGAGTTGATTAGCATGGTTTTGGTTCAGGCCTGTCAGGCTGCGGATGGACGGGTGGAGCTGTTGAAGCATGGTGGTGGTTTGGCGGTTGTTTCGGGGATGGTATTTGGTGTGTCGCCGGTGGCGAGTGAGAGGGCGTTGAGGATATTGTACTCCGTGGCGGTGTTTTCGGGAAGCGGGCGTGTTTTGCAAGAGATGATTGAGTTGGGGGTGGTTGAGAAGCTTGTGTTGGTGTTGCAGGTGGATTGTGGAAGGAAGATGAAGGAGAAAGCAAGGGAGATATTGAAGATTCATTCTAGGGTTTGGAAGAAATCTCATTGTGTAAACTATAATATGATTTAGAAAAAAAGGAAAAAAAAACTAAAGTTACAGTGTTGAGAAAAGAAAAACTCAATACTTGATTATAAAAATTGTGCATATGATTTTGTAAAATTGTTTAGAACAAACTCACGGGACAAAAGATAGATCCCAGTTTTAGTTTTTTTTCATTTTATTTTTAATAGGTTGTATAGGATTATAATTTAAAAAGATATGTACATATATCATTATTTGGGCTCGACATATGAGTTTGGGTCCACGCATATAACTTTGGTTTGACTATGGGGTTGTTTTCACAGAGTCAGTTGGCTTTTGTGGTTCTAGGGTCTGCATGAGGGTGGCACACAAGCATGGGGAATCTAGTTGGGTGTAGTGTTCCGAGCGGGTCACGGGTAACCCCATCGGTTTAAAAACCATAGGCATAGTGGGGGTGGGGTTGTTTGTTGATTTGCAATGAAAGTTTAGACACGTGATAACTGTTTTTGTGTATCGACAGGTTCGTGCTGGGTACGGTTGCTGGACGGTCAGCTTGTGGATCTGATGTTTCGCAACTGATGAGTTCTAATTCCCCATATCTTTACATTTTGGGGCTGACATGCATTATGGTTATTCATGAGATGAGATGGGCTGAGACGAGCCAGATGTAAGCTCAGGTTCGGCTCGATTTTAACCGAGTCGGCCAAGCTCAGATTTGAAATTCAGCTGAAAATATAAGTTTGAGTTGGTTAGGCTCAAATTTAGAAAAAGAGCATAACTTTCAAAATTCTGAGTTCTAAAAATTTCATTTAATAGCTTAACATAACATATCTGAAATAAGTTCAACAAGCCAAGATCAAGTTCAACCAAATACATAGTAAGTTTCAAATTTCAACGAAATATAATATAAGTTTATTAGCATATTAATCAACCCCCAAATATACCATATGTATCCAACTACACACCCAACTACCCACACATAATAACCAATTTTTCTATAATATTATATATATATATATATATATATATATATATATATATAATATTAAAGGTAAAATAAACCAAGCTAGCCTGAGCAAGTCCGGCTTATTATGAACTGAGTCGAGCTAGGCTCATTTTATAATTGATTCACATTGATCGAGCTTTTTTTAAGTGAAATCCGAGCGAGTTCTGGTCCACGAGTTTTTTTACAGCCTTAACATGCATGCGTAAATGGTTTTATAAATAGATGAGTTTATACAAAAGCAAATCCTGAATTACGTATATGTGTATATGTTGAGTCAATGCATTCTAAGAGTTTTATAAACTAGTGGCAATTTGAGTTAGTAACTATGATGGGTTATTAGGTCGATTGCTTGGCCGCACTTAGTAGTTGTCGTGAGGTTATCCGGTATTACATAGTCATGTGATGGATGTTGTCGGGTTATGTACTGTTGGGTTATAGGACTTTGGTTGTAGAGGGCCCTATGGTTGTAGGATGCCTAGCTGTTAGAAATTTTGAAAATCTGTGCTCGAGTTTGGCTTGGTTAGGCCTGAATTTAAGAAAAAATAAAAAGCAATGCATAGCTTTCAAAAATCAAAATTCTAAAATTTCATTCAATAGCTAAAAAGGATATATCGAAAATTTGTTCAACCATCCAAAATCAAGTTAAACAAAATACAAAATAAGTTTAAAATTCAACGAAAGACAATATAAGTTCATTAACATACTAATCAAGCCCCAGATATTCTATAGATATCCAACTGCACACCGAAATACCCGCAGATAATAACCATTTTTATAATGTATCATATGTATATACAAATATAATATATGAAAGGTAAAATAATCTAAGCCAAACTGAGTTAAGCTAACGAGCGAGCCAAACTGAGCCAGTCCAGCTTGTTACGAACTTAGTCGAGCTAGGCTCAATTCTTAACCGAGCCGAGCTTGCTTAGCTTAGTTTCAAACTAGCCACATCGAGTGAGCTTCGAGAGAGTTCTGAGTCACAAGCTCTTTGGATAACCCTAACATGCATGTGTAAATCTTTTTTATAAATAGATGAGTTTATACAAAAGTAAATCCTGAATTACGTATATCTTGAGTCAATGCTCTCAAGAGTTTTATAAAGTAATGGGGATTCGAGTTAGTAACTATGATGGGTTATTTGGTTGATTGTTTGGTCGTAGTTTGTAGTTTTCGTGAGGTTAATGGGTATTACATAGTCATGTGATGGATGTTGTCGGTTATGTACTGTGGGGTTATAGGATTTCAGTTGTAAAGGTTCTATGGTTGTAGGATGCCTTGTTTGTTAGACATAGTCTAGCATGTTCAGAGATGTGTTAGTGTGTATCATAGTATGGAGTCAGCTATATCAATGCCGGGTTATATGAGTATGTGTCTTTGAGACATGGTACGTCCTTCTCCTATAAGCGCATGGGTTAGGAGTTGATTTATGGAGTCTCGTGGTTGTTCCATGATACCTTGTTATTGATGTATCTCTAGGCTCATGTGTGTCTAGATACCTATGTGTTGTTGCTAGTCTCTGTTAGGGATGAGTCCAAGTACAAGTAATTGTTGTATTGAGGTGACATGAGCCTTAAAGCCTGTGGACAAGTAGCTATGTTGAAGTGGCAAAATGTCCAATAAGGGAAGATTGTAGCTGCGTTGAGGTGGTGATTTTCTCACTAAACAATCGTCACCTGATCTGCATGAAAGTTAAGATGCAAAACTCATCACTTCCACATTACCATATAAGGTTGCCCGACAAAGTTGTCAGGATCCTGCACCTACGTCGATTGCATTGAACAAAATCGTCGGTCACAAGGTCGTTGCACAAAGTCACCATACCATTATTTCCAACAAAGTCGCTATCTAGCTGCCTAACTTGTGCTAGGACTTATCAAGTTTTCGACAATCCTTGAGGTAGCGAATACGTTGCCAAGGACAAAGTTCCGGCATCAAAGTCGTCGACAACAAGGTTGCCAACAACAAAGTCGCCAATCATAAGTAGGCCTTGGCATCTGTGTACTTCGTCTTCAACTTTCCCGACTAAAGTGGCTCGGAAAATGATCTAGATGAACTCATACTAATTCATCTTCTGATTATGCTAAAATCATTTCAACCCAAACTCGCTACATTTTACGACCAAAACATTTGTTTTAACTCCCACGTAGCAAGATTTAAGGTGTTTAGCCACATTAACATGTAAAAATTTAATCTTTTTGTTGGAAGTGAACCCTACAAAAGAACAGATGATAGAAAGCCAAAATATACTACAAACCTCTAATACTTAATAATAATAAAACATATGCTAGAGTCAAGCTCTATTGAAGACTAAAATCTAAGGTCTGCCAAGACAAAGCTCTGTTGAAGTCCAGATTGATAGAAAGCACTGATGAGACATCCTCTGTGAAATAGTATTTCGTACGAGTGACTCACTCGTACGAAACATACACCTGTTTCGTGCGAATCACAGTGTCCAATATATAAAATTTACATTTTCTCATTTAAACATTAACGTGTAAACTTTATAAGTATTACAGATAAATCCTAGACGTAGGTAATAGACATTATGCACCAACAAACTCCCCCTTGGATGTTGCCGTAGTCTGGATAATCTTCAAAACTTCAATTTGATTTGACTTAAACACCCAAAGAATATCTAACGGCTTTAGACGTTCCTCAGAAGCAATAGGCGTTTGATCAGTCAGAGGACGTCGCTTCAAAAACTGAAAGCTCCTCAAAGATGCTATTCTTGAATGTTCAGCGATCCGAGCTTCTTTTTCTTCAGTTTTCTTCGATTCCTTCCTCTCAATCTTTCTCCAATTTGTTTTCCAATTCGATCCTGAATGAATATCATTTGTAAAGCACACTTTTACGACCTTTTGAAATTGAAGTGCTTGCTCCTGATCCTTTTCTTCAAAACTGATCTTGCTATAAAATAAACATTCTATGTCTTTCTTCAAACAATTTAATAGCCACATGGGGTCTAGTAGTCGAATGCCTCGCCACAACCCATATATTCTTTTGTGTGTTATGACGGCTTCGGTTAATTCCTCAGTTATCTTCCACGAATCTTCATCTGGGTGTACACAAATAACATCCTCACCTGTATTCGAATCGTAATGCCACCACTTGAAGATCGTATAAAAATCTTGCTCCATTTTGATCATCGGCATGTTCTTCAACACCCGTGGTTTCTTCACAATCAACGTAATATCTTTCTCCTTTTTCACTGGATCTTCTTTAACAATACGACGTGGATAATGCGGTTTCCAGTGAACAAAACCATGCTTTGCTTCAAATTTGATCAATTTCCACAGCTTTTGGTCATGGAACTTCATCTTTAGGTTTATCATCTTTGTATGCACAAGTTCCTTTATGTCCCAATAGTGTTTTGATGTCACTTAGATATCGAAAGTATTGAATCCCAAATTCCCTCTTAATAGCATAAACATTCAGCTCTTCAATCCAACCCCAGCTCAAAATATCCCCTAAAGAAATATCAGCATCTCTTGTGAAAATTGCTAAGGGTCTCTTAAACTTTCGCTCAGCTGAACTCTCTCGAAACCATTTCTTCTTTTGTTCGATAATCTCAGCTGTAGACATCTTTTCAGGAATTGTTCCTTCTTTAACGGCTTCAGATACTTTCCTTTGTAACATCTCAGAGCTTTCTGCTGTAAATTAATCGATAAACGTTGGTAAATCCTCTTTACCCTGAACGGCATCATTAGCATCTTCATCAGAGTCACTTTCAATGACAACGTTATCATATACGTTTGCGTCTTCTATTTCTTCAGAAACATAAGCATTTGGTTCGAACACCTCTATCTCATTTAGTTCGTTCTCAAAGTCAAAATCGAACTTTTCTCCGCTAATACCGAGCATTTCAGCTATCTCTTCTTTCGAATAATTATGCACAAACTCTCCCTCTTCAACATCATGCTCAAGGTATAATACAAATGGCTTTTGCACGACAGGAACAGAAGATGTAACATTCTCTGTGAAAATTCATGTCTGCTGAGCATCTACTTCATCAGATTTGTCCATCCTTTCCTCTTCAGCAGTTTGGTTTGCAGAATCATCAAAATACTCGAAAAGATCAACTAATTCATTAATATTTGAATCTATTACATGAATACCCGATCCTCCCACATTATCATCATCGTTACCATCCGAACTGCTAGAATCTTTATCATCAACATCAACATCTTCAGTATCCTCTATCTCTTCCTCCTTTTCTGTTTCTTCAATTGTTTCTTTACTGTCTTTTCCTATCTTTTTCTTCATTAACCAATCTCGATGACGTTGTGAAATATCAAGAAAGGATATATCCACATCAATAAGCTTTCCAATCAGAATAAAATACTTCGGTTCTTCATATACTACAATATCCCAACACTGTACCGGCCCAGATTCAGCTTCTGGCACAGCTTCTTCAGTCACGGAATCCTCCACAATCTTACCCTTACCTTTCCCTAATGCATCAGATTGCTGTTTAGCCAATCGTTCTCGTTCTGCAACTCTTTCCCTAGCTTCTTCACGTTCAATTTCATCCGTCGTTGCAGATATACTCAATCCAAACTTCTTTTCAAGAATCTTCTCAAACACATCCATTCTACGATTATTTCTCAACCGTTCTTCCTCGTATTCAGTCATCCGCAGACGTAATCTTTCATTTTCAGAAATAATACTCGCCATCATCGCTTCAAGTTGCTGTTTATCAACGATTAAACCTCCAATTCATTCAAGCATTTCAAACTTCTCAGCCGTTAACAAGTTTATTTGCTCTTGTAATTCAGCGATGCGCACAACGTTCATCGTCACTTGTTTCTGCAAATCATCAATTCTAGGATCATCAAACCGAAACTCATCTCCTCCCGGTAGATCGTCTAAATTAATCTCGTCAAAAAATGCTTGTGTATTAAACGACTGTGATGTAGGACGAGATTTTGAGCATGAGATGGTTGAGACTTTTGTTGAGCCGACAGTTGTGGCGCTGATTGCTGGACTGGTTCAGGATCAGGCATAGGTTGTTGAACAAGTTCTGATTTGAATGGTTGCGGTGTTGGTTGTTGTTGTTCTGGTTCTTGTTCAGGAACTGATGGTTGTTGCGAAGGTATTTCTGGTTCAACATGTTGCTGATCTGGCTCTGGATGCATATAATGTAGTGGAGATGGAATATCTTGCAATGGTTCCTCCACATTTTCTTCGGTGATAGGATCAGCTCCAGCATCTGTTAGAACAATGTTTGGAGATATGCGAGCTGCCGATCGTTGCATTCTTCTTTGTCTTTTCTTGACCGAAGTTCTAAAACCAGATTCAAGCTCAGATTCAGACGGAACGTAAGTAGTATCGTCTTCGCCTGTTGCCTTTCTTTTTCGTTCTTCGGCTTTACGTTTCAGCTCATCTTGACGTTTCTTTGCCAATTTCTCTACTCTTTTCTTCTCTCCTGCTCGTCTATCCTCTGAATCAGTACTAGAAGATAGTACTTCTTCGGCTGCTGTCTTGTCAGCTCTGAAAGCCTGACGTTCTATATCTTCTGCCATCTTTTCAACTGTTTCTTCAACCTAAGGTTCATCCCTCAACCCTGAACTTTTAGTAGTAGACGCAGCTTTTCTCTTTCTTCCTTTGTATGTAGCTTTCTCACCTTTATCTCCGTCTTTCACAAACCACGTACTTCTCTTTGCCACAAACAACGATAAAGATTTAACTTCCTCTTCATCGTCACCGCTATCGTCCTTCCGCCATTTACTAGGTACGGGTGAAATATAATTGTCACACCCCGACCCGCAGCGGAAAAATGTGATCGGGGCATGATTGGGTTTTCATCAAAGCTCATGACATTTATTATAATGTTTCATATTTATTATTACAATTTTAAAGAAGATCATACAATCAAATCATACAAGTACAACATGTTCTATACATCTTTCTAGACTTCATTATTTTTCTTCTAAGGCACTTTCCTATGTGTTCCTTGCTTCATTCTGTCCACCTGTATCATGTGTAAAAATGGTTTTTGGGTCAACAAAAAGTTGGCGTGTGAATCCTATGAAAACATTTAAACATGTTTATTGTATTGATTATAAAATAAAGTGCATAACCACATATGAGTAAATGTAGATGTAAATTTATTCACAAAACACATAATATTAAATATTGCACACACATACAACAATTGATTGTTTTGAGGCACGCGTTGTTCAACTCGTCTCCCACGAGGAACTGATGGGCCTAATGAATGAGTTTTGAGGCATGCGTTGTTCAACGAACTGATGGGCCTAATGAATGAGTTTTGAGGCACGCGTTGTTCAACTCGTCTCCCACGAAGAACTGATGGGCCTAATAAATAATTTGCATACAACTTGACAATATGTAATACATAACAACAAACAATATTTACATTCTAAGTTTAGATCATATAATGGTATAGCACGAGTTTGAATAAGCGAATTAATTTAAGCGACACATGATACACCCCAAAACATGAATAAAAAGGGGAATTTGTAAGAATTCACTCACATTGGGTGCGTTCGTTTGATGATGATGAATGCGCACGAGTTTAGGGAGTTGATCGACGAGGAATAACTAACCTAAATAATAACAAAAAGGTACGGTAAATAAGTGGATTTTATTAACAATTTTAATAGGATTCTCAGATTTATTTTTGTGAGTTTAAGGTCATTTTCTAACTTTAAAAATATTATTTTTAAGTATTTTTAATTGATTTTAAATTAAATAAATAAATAAAAATATAAAAAAAATGTTGACTTTTTGGGTTGACCGTTGACCGTTGCCTTTGATTGTTGACCGGTTCGGACTTGTGTTTGTTTGCGCTGAGTGAGGTTCGAACTCGTGACCTCCCGTACGCGTGCACGCAGCTCTACCAACTGAGCTACGTGTCTAACCCGAAATATTCTGTTTTTAATTATACTTATACTATTTAGATTTATCCAGAAATCATTTATTTTAAAAAGAATTTTAATTATATCGAACCGGTGCACATAACAGGTCTCGAACCCGGGACCTGTTGTTTAACGTTGCACACAGTCCACCGCTGGACTGTGTGTCTAACCTGGTTAAAATACTTGTTTTTATTAATCTTATATACTAACCGAAGGGTTCCGTATTTGGGTTTTATAAAAAGGTTTGAATATTGTGACGAATCGGAACAAGGACAGACTCGAACTCGGTATCTCTATGTTTCAAATGCACACAGTCCACCGCTGGACTGTGTGTCTAACCCGAGATATAACCCGATTTATATTAAATATATACACAACCTAAACTTCATCTTCTTCGTTAAAACAACCCAGAACTCCCAATCCCGACTGTTAGCCCACATCATTTCGATTCCCAGTTTTAAACAAATGCATAAAACAGTATTGAAGAAAGTTAATTGTTTGTACCGATTGGGCGAGGTGCTAGACCTTTCGGTTTAACTCCGACAGAAAATTCCGGTGAATGAAACTTTTCCGGCGACGTGTAACTTGCGATAGAGGATCTTCAGGAAGTTTGAGGTGAGTGTGGGTGACTTCTGTCGAAGCTCTAGAAGTCCTATTTATAGAGTAAGGCAAAAGAGATGAAATGGGTTCGGTTTTCCGGCGACTTGCAGAAAATTCCAGCGAGGTGTTCTTGCTGAATAGGGACTTGCAGAGAGGTTAGCGAGAGTGTTGAGAGTTGATTCGAGTAAACAAGCGAGTTAGTTTCCTGACTGAAAGTATTTATAAGTAGAGGTGAATTTCAAGTTTTCGGTTATGAAATTCACGGTTCATGAATGAAATTGATTTGAGTTTTCGGTTATAACTGATGTTTCTCATCAGTTACACTCGTTTAATCATAAGGAAAACGTCAATTTGAGTTGATTGCAAACGTTTTAGTTTTCATCAGTTACCGGTATTTTTGCGAATTTGAACTTGCAGGTTTTTATGTTTGTTTCTATATAAAACTAAATTGCTTTCTGGTTATTACCAAATGTGTGTGTAGCGCAGTGGTGTGTGTTGCGTGTGGGTTCGATGGAGACCCGGGTTCGAAACCCGGCTATCCCATCTATTTTTTTTATTCAGTATTTCTTAGAAATTTTAAATTCTAGTTTTTAAATTCTAATATATTTATTACTTATGTATCGTTTAGAATTAATTTGGGCGATAAATATACAACGAAAAATTTTAACTGGGTATTCGATTAATAACGAAGCGGGTTTGGATAACCCGGTTTTTGACGGATGTTACAATAATCTTTATTCAGAATAGCACCAAACATCGATTTAGCAACGGGAGCAGACTTCAAATGCACGTTAATCTTTTGTAGTGATTGAACATCCATATGTTCCAGTTTAAGCACATCATCTGGAGATTTCTTCAAGTCCGGATGTAGATAGTCTAACATCATCTGTATAAACCTTGGATACTGCAAGAATCTTTCCTTCTGAATGTTTTAGATCATCTGAGTAAATATAACTTTAGAAAAGTTATATGGAAGGTTCAGCACTAGCGCGGTAATCATGCACATCTGATAATCCACTAAGTCATCAAAACCACCCTTCCTGTTACCCAAACAGTGAATAATGACGTGCCAGATATCGAAACAGCGCACTTAGATTTCCCTTCTTGAAAGGAGTAGCATTCACAAAACCCATATATCCCATCCTGTAGAAACAACCTTTAACCATATATTCAGTAAAGCCTGTTGGATCATCCTTGTTATCCTTAAACTCCAACACTTTCCGAATCAACTCTTCAGTGATCTTCACTTGAATATCCACATCGTTAATCTTTACTGCTGATATAATGGCGTTGTCGTCAAGACTATACTCCGCAGCATTCCAGAAATATTCCACATGTGACAAATATGCCGTATGTCTTTCTGTAATCGCTTTCGTCACTCTAATTCTTGTAAGAAAATCCAAGATACTTCGGTACGCAGCTATCTCTGGGATTTTAGCATCTGTGATACAGCATGTGTTATGCACTGGAGAAAATCCAGATCTCTTGGCCTGTACAAGACAATAACAATCAACCGTTAGAAAATTTTCAAATATTCAAGTTTTACTTCACTGATTTGTACAGAAAAAACCTTTGTTTCGTATGAAATACATACTTCAACAAAAGTGTTAAACTTTCAAAGTTTCTATCTCTTGTTTCGTACAAAATCCTTTGTTTCGCACGAAATTTCCATTTGATCAGAGTTTTTTGAACATTTAAAACTTCTCTCTGTTTCGTACAAAAACTTTGTTTCGTACAAAATCTCCATGTGATTAAACCATTTGAAAGTTGAAGTTCATGTTATTCATACGGTTCACTTGATTCACACAAAAATTCTACACTTAATCATTTTGCTTTGAAATCTCATTTCGTGCGAAATAGTTCAGTCGTACCAAAACATCGTCGTCCTAAAATTTGTCCAAGTATAATCCAAATCTAAAACTTGTTGTTTTTAGCAAATTGATAGTTGATTTTCAGGTTATTAGAGCCGATTTTAACGATTTTCTGGTCAATTTTAAGTTTTACCGGTCCAATTTCCCTAAATCTAAGTTTTAGTCCGAATCGTACGAAATTTTGACATTATAACAGTGAGATCGTGACGAAATTACCTTGCCCATTGTAAGAGGTGTGCAAATCAACCTCAATAATGTGAATAGCAAGCACAAGAACCAAGAAATGAAGTTTTAGAGACGAATCGCACAAAATCTCTCCGAGTCGCTCAACAGTGCTCAAAGAACAGAAATCTCATTTTTGTGCGAACCAAAGGGTATTTATACTCACTCTGTTTCGTACGAAACTTTGTGAATCGCACCAAATATTTACCCTTGTTTCGTACAAAAACGACTTAATCGCATGAAATTTGATTTTGTACGAATCAAATCTAAAAACTTTAAACTTTTTCAATTCCAATTTTTATTTTTTGTATTTTTATTTTTAATAATTTATCTGTTTCAAAAATCCACTTGAATAACTAAGTCCAAGTTAATGACCCTGATTATCCAATTTGACTTCCAAGTCCAAGTTAATGACCTTGGTTGACCATGTTTGACCAAACAGATTTATTTTAACATGTAAAGATTCAATTTAATGAACTTTCTTGACATTTGAGTAAACTTTGTTGATAAAAATTAGCTCCCAACCCATGATTTCAAGCTTTCCTCAGCAAGATGTTGCTATGAATCCAACCATCAGTGTTTTTATCATTGGTAAACAAACATAAAACTCTCAAGCTAAGAAAACTGAAAATCTTTTTGAGTTTTTAAGAATTTTTTAATGAAAGATAACATTTTTGTGAATTTTGTGTTTTTCAGAGGATCATTTCAAGCATTCATATAAGTCATCAGTACCGTTAGTCTAGAAACACATTTTAAGCTTTTAAACAAATTTACCTAGATTGCCAATATATTTGTCCATTTAAACCTCTTCTCGTTTCTCAACTGTTTCAAGATATGCTAAGGTATTATTATAAACATGAAATAACTGAGTTTCCCATCTCAGAATATACTCCCGTATCGAGATTCCCAGAATATCATTTTACAGGTGAATATATCGAATTGATATCTGTATATAGGGTGAATGCGAGATCTTGAGAGCTCAGGTTAGTACTACCGTACAGACAAAGAGATGAAGGCTCGTCTGTAACATCCGTCAAAAAACGGATTTACCAAACCCGCTCCGTTTATCAACCGAACAGTCAGTCAAAAATTTCGTTGCGAATTAAATGCCCAAAATAATTTTAAACGATACATAATCAATTATTATACGGGAATATATATTTAGTTTTTGAAAAACTGTTGAAAATCGCAAAATAAAAATAAAATGTTCCAGCCGGGTTTCGAACCCGGGTCAGTCGCCGAATCGGTTCAAAGACTTATCACTTAACACACAAACCACTGCGCCACTTGTATTGTTTGATAAATATTGGAATCATCTAAATTATAAAAGGGACGTTACGAATTCAAAACCGGCGCCCAACAGTTCAGTCGTCGGAATCCCGGAAATTTCGCGAGTCTTAACGACAACTTACGTTATAACGTAAACCATTACTAAGACATCGCTTATAACCGACGTCTGAGTCCGCGACCAAAGTTATAACCGCCGGAGTCTTTATAATTTACGAATACAGTCGGAAATCAGACCAGGTTCTTCGACGATTTGCCCTATAAATTCACCCACAACCCACTGCAAACTTTTTCGCTCAAAACCACACCTTTTCTCGGCGTAATTCCACTCGCCGGAATTAATCTGTTCGTCGCCGGAAAACCGGTTTCCCCATTGCCGAGCCTTATTGAACCTCCTAAGCTTATACCGAAGTCACCCATACCTTTTCCAAGCTTTCTGGAGACTCGCTGCTGCAAGACACCTGACGCCGGAGCCTATTGCTGTCGCCGGAGTTCTTCCGGAAAACAGAGAGTCCAGTCGGTATACCTCTTCGCCTAAATTCTTTTTCTTTTCACTCATATCTCACCTTAATGAACTGAAACACACTAAAGAACATGTTTTAAACCTTCGAACCAGTCTGTTGTCGAGTCTGGTTAAATCTCAGCGAAGAAGATGAAGTTTGGTATCACATAAGTATAATTTAAATCAACTAATTAATCGGGTTAGACACACAGTCCAGCGGTGGACTGTGTGCACATTAAGCATACAAACGTCTCGAGTTCGAATCCGGTTTCACACACGTCGCCTTAATAAAAATCATTTTTTTGTTAAACTGAACCGGAGTCGCCACAGATATATGTTAAGTATATTAATAACCGGAATAATAACCAAGTTAGACACACAGTCCAGCGGTGGACTGTGTGTATGTTTATATCACAGGTCACGAGTTCGAGTCCGGTCTTCTGCACCGACTCGGACAATTATCTATTCTTTTTAAATAAGGCAGACAAGGAAATAACTAATTTGTATTTAAGTATAATAAAAATCGGATTATATAACATGTTAAACACACAGTCCAGCGGTGGACTGTGTGTTAGTTTAAGCCACAGGTCCCGGGTTCGAGACCTGTGGAGCGCACCGTCCGAATTGATTTAAACTGTTTTTAAAATAAAATGATTTTCGGTTTAAACTAATTAATATATATATATAATTAAAATCAGATATATAACGGGTTAGACACGTAGCTCAGTTGGTAGAGCTGCGTGCACGCGTACGAGAGGTCTCGGGTTCGAGCCTCACTCAGCGCACCTATATTCCGAATCGAACCGGTCAACGGTCAGGTCAACGGTCAACGGTCAGAAAAAGTCAAATTTTTTATTATTTTTATTTAATTATTTTAATTAAAAATCAATTAAAAATAGTTAAAAATAACATTTTTAAGGTTAGAAAATAGCCTCAAACTCACAAAAATACACCCAACAATCCTACTAAAATAGATTAATAAAATCCGTTTACTTACCAAACCATAATGCGATTTATCTAGGTTAATCTCACTCGTGGTTAAAATCACTTCGCGTGCATTCAACATCATCAACCGAACGCACCCACTGTGAGTGAATCTTACAACTTCCCCTTCTAAATTACACGTTTTGGGGTGTGTCATGTGTTATGAAAATAATTAATTTATTTATTTAAACTTGTGCCATACCACATCATGACCTAAACTTAGATTGTTTATATTGTTGTGTTTTACTTATTTCCTTATGCCAAATCATATGAAACTCATTCATTAAGCCCATCAGTTCCTCGTGGGAGACGAGTTGAACAACGCGTGCTTCAAATCAAATTCATTATTGTTCATGTGTGTATCATTGAGTTTATATTGGTTGTAGTTGTGTCATTCATATTATCATGTTATGCAATTCATTCATTAGGCCCCTCAGTTCCTCGTGAGAGACGAGTTGAGCATCGCGTGCCTCTAAATGTTCCATTATTGTTCATGTGTGTTTTATTTAATATCTTATGATTGTTGATTAAGTTTACATCTATTTTTACTCATGCTGGGTTGTGCACATATTTCATAATCAATTTAAATAAATTTGTTCAAATGTTTTCCATAGGATTCACTCGCCAACATTATGTTGATCCAAAAACCCTTTTACACATGATACAAGTGAACATGTTGAAGCAAGGAAAACATAGGATATGCCTTAGAAGAGAACAAAGAAGTTTAGATTGTTAGTTAGAACATGTTGTAACATTTATTGTAAATTTCCATTTAATTTGTATTAAAGAATATGAAACGCATAATAAATGTCATGAGCTTTGATGATAACCCAATCATGCCCCGATCACCTTATCCGCTGCGGGTCAGGGTGTGACATCGTCTTTAGGTGGTGTTCCATTAAGGAATCTTTTGTACTGCAAATGTCATAATTGCTTAAGACATAATCATTTTTATGCATCTTTCGGGGAACTAATACGAAAGTATTATATGAGTTCTAGGCCATTGCTTCCGCAAAATCAGAAGAACTCGAATAATACCCCAGATATCAATCAAATATAAAGACCTAGTATCGCAGAATCTGACATTCTCTCAAACGAAATTTCGGAGTACTAAGTCCATATATCTGAGAGATGTTAACCCACAAGTTAATCAGTTTTGTGTTTTAGGTTTATATCTCAAATGCAATTTACTGAACGAGTGAAGTCTATTGGCATATCCATAGTAAGACTTGCTTAATTACTTTAAAAACAATACAATTCTTTAGCATACTGTGACTATCATTTTTTATTTACTATGATCACTCTTTTTACACAAAACTCTTTTTGGTTTTTTTAAATGTTTTTGTATTTTCCTCAAATATTCTCCCCCTAAAATCAAAAACATATTTTTGGATTTTTAAGAAACAATAAGAAAGAATGTAAAGAAAACATTTAACCGATGACAAATTCACATCAAGGCATCATCATCCTCAAACTCAACCTCAAATACATCCCCTGAGATCATATTTTTTAAACCATTTAGCTTTAACAAATTTTTAAACTTTGTTTTATCAAAAGCTTTGGTATAAAAATCTGCTTTTTGGTCATCAGTGTGGATTTTCTCAATTCATACCAACTTTTTCTCGTAGCAATCACGAATAAAGTGGTGTCGAATCTTGATATGTTTAGTACGTGAGTGTTGACATGAGTTTTTGGTGATATCGATCGCGGCCTGATTATCTACATATATAGGCGTATCAAGAAATTGCAAACCGAAATCTCTCATCTGTTGTTGTATCCAGAGAATCTGAGCACAACAACTGGATACCGAAACGTATTCAGCCTCACAGGTAGAGAGAGCGACCGCGGTTTGTTTCTTGCATTGCCACGTTACCAAACGGGTTCCGAAGAACTGGCAGCCGGCCGTTGTAGACTTTGTATTCAGTTTCAGCATCCGAAATCAGAATCCGAGTAACCTGCAAGATTAAAATCATCATGTCTAGGTACCACAAGCCGGTGCTTGGAAAACCCTTCAGATATCTCATTATGCGTTTAACGATAAGGAGGTGTGACTCTCTTGGATTAGACTGATAACGGGAGCACAGGCATGTTGGATACATGATATCTGGTCGAAGAGCAGTGAGATACATCAAGGATCCGATCATGGAGCGATATAAAGTTTCATCAACTTTTCGCCGGTAAGATCTGGACAAATGCCGTGATTTGGAGCTAAGGGGGTCGATGCTGGTTTAGCTCCTGTCATCTTGAATTTCTCCAATATGTCATGAACATATTTTGTCTGATGAATGAAAATACCATCATGCAACTTGTCAACCTGAAGTCCTAGAAAGAACTTCATCTCCCCTATTGCGCTCATTTCAAATTTGCGCTTCATGACTTCTTCAAAGTCTTTACACAGCTTGTCATTTGTCAATCCAAAGATAATATCATCCACATATATCTGTACGATAATTAGATGCCCATCGACTTCCTTTGTGAAGAGGGTAGAATCTACTGTTCCTCTGATAAAGCCATTGTCCATAAGATGACTCAATAATGTTTCATACCAAGCTCTCGGGGCTTGATGAAGACCATATAACGCTTTATTCAAGAGGTAGACTTTATCTTTGTGTACTGGATCAACGAACCCCGGTGGTTGGCCGACGTACACCTCCTCTTTCACTTTTCCGTATAGGAAAGCAGATTTAACATCCAATTGGTACACCTTGAACCCTTTCCACGAGGCAAAGGCCAAGAATATGCGAATTGCTTCGAGACGTGCAACTGGGGCATAGACTTCAGTATAATCTATCCCTTCTTGCTGATGAAAACCTTGAACCACAAGTCGAGCTTTGTTACGCGCGACGACTCCTCTATCATCTCTTTTACACTTGAAGACCCATCTTGTGTTAATCTTTTTGTGATGATCTGGCAGGTCTACAAGCGTCTAGACTTCAAGTTTCTAGAATTGTAGTAACTCTTCTTGCATTGCATCCACCCAACTTTCTTCTTTTAACGCGTCTTTCTAGCTTCCCGGTTCAACCTGAGAAACAAAACAACTATGAGAAAATCGGACTCGAAGTGGAGCAATACTAGTATAGAAACAGCTTAGATCTTTATTAATCTGATTGCGAGTTTGCACTCTCGATTGTAAGCTGCCTATAATGTTCTCTGACGGATGATATGAAAGTGTCCTAGGCATCACTTCAGTTGGAACATCTACTTGTGGTTGCAAATTTGTGAGAACTTCATCGACAACCGGTACAGATGAAGAAGCTTTATTCCTAGCATTAGACTGATCAGCCTGTTGTTTTAGAAAGCCTTCAATCTGTTCAGATCCTTCATCAGAACTGGATCCTCCATCATCGAAAGTTGGTTCCTGATCAGAGTCATCATCTTCATTTGGCTGGGCAGAAGATTTAGCAGCATTGACATTTTAAGCAGGAACCGGATTTAGAACAGAAGAGCTTTGACCAACATCATACGAGTTAACTGGTAATGATGTAGAAATCACCAAAGGTCGAGGAACTTGTTCTTGATTAGATGACTGATGTTGCGAACTAACATAACAAGTTCTTCTTCAGTTGGCACATCTGGAAGATCAAACGAATCCCACAATCCATCGTAGTTAAACAGCCACGGATCCCCAGGCTTCTGCTGTCACACCCCGACCCGCAGCGGAATTAAGAGTCGGGGCATAATTGGGTTATCACCAAAGCACATGACATTTACTATTATGTTTCATAATTAATGAAGTCAAAGTTACATTTTCAAACATCCAAACATGTTCATTCAATACAAGGGAAAATAACCAAACATAACAATCCAAATACTAAATCGTTTTATTCTTCTAATCCAGGTCCTATGTGTTCCTAGCTGCTGCTGGTTCACCTGTATCATGTGTAAAATGGGAGGTTTTGGGTCAACATAAGTTGGCGAGTGAACCTTATTAGATAAACATTTGATAATGCTTTTATGGTTAGTTTATCAATAAAATATTGTGCATAATCATAAAAGAGCAAATGTAAGTAATCAAGCATTGGCAAATAGCAGTTACAATTATAACATACAATAACACTTGATAGCATACATGAATATACCAATATCATACGATAACTAACATAAATGAACTGTGCGATCAAGGCTCAATCAAACGGAGCCGATCGTATTGCATGAACTGGAAATGTAAATTGAACTGTGCGCTCAAGGCTCAATCAAACGGAGCCGAACGTATTGCATGAACTGGAAATGTAAATTGAACTGTGCGCTCAAGGCTTAATCAAACGGAGCGGAGCGTATTGCATGTATTGAAATGTAAAATGAAATGACCGATCAAAGCTCAATCAAACGGAGCCGATCGTGCGGGCACGCCACAGATCAACCGCATAATAAAATGGGGATCAAGCTCAACCTCATGGATGGGGAGCTGCGGCCTCGGCAAATGCATGTACTAAAATAATAATTTGCATCCAATAATAACTACTTAACAGCAACAAACTAATACACATGTCATGATATGATGTATGCACAATAGTTTCGTTATAATATGTAAATAAACAAAGACACATGATACACCCCAAAAACGTGATTAAAACGGGGAATTTGAAAGGTTCACTCACTTTGGGTGCGTTGAATTTGAGAAGGTGAGATGCGAACGATTTAGATGAGCGAGTCTACGAGGAATACTAACCTAAATAATAATGGAAAAATATATTAAGTGGATGGATGTTAGTAAGGATTTTAATGAAATTTTTTTTAGATATATTTTTTATGAGTTTATGGCTATTTTCTATCTTTAAAAATGTTATTTTTAAGTATTTTTAATTGATTTTTAAATTAAATTAAATAAATAAATATATAAAAAAATATTATTTTTTTCACTGTTGACCGTTGACCGGTTCGGTCAGCGGTAAATTCCTGCGCCGGGCGGGATTCGAACCGGCGACCTTCCGTTCACGTGCACGTAGCTCTACCAACTGAGCTACGTGACTAACCCGTTATAAACTCAGTTTTAATTATATTTATATGCTTATTTGAATTAACCAAAAATTCCTTTATTTACAAAAACGTTTTAATTCAACTGGACCGGTGCTCGTGGGTCATTTTGCACACAGTCCACCGCTGGACTGTGTGTCTAACCCGGTTATATTCTTGATTTATATTATACTTAACAACTACCTGTTTTAACCCGGGTTAGTTCATGATTAAAAAGGAATGTTATTACACAAAGCGTGCGCGTAGCAAGGATCGAACTCGGGACGTGTATATGAAATTTGCACACAGTCCACCGCTGGACTGTGTGTCTAACCCGTTTAAATTACCGATTTTAATTATACTTATGCTCTGATAACTTCATCTTCTTCGTCGGATTACACGGTCAGCATAATTCGACTGGTTAGGATTGATTTAATGATTTACAAAGTTCTTAGACATTAACAGTAATTCAAGGGTAAGGAATGGAGAGAGTTGAAGGAACAGAATTTACCGATTGAAGATATTCACAGAAATCCGGCGAAGGTTCGTCGGTATTGAAAATGAACTCCGACTGTTGAACCAATTAACAGCGTTGATCGATTACTCATAAAGTTGTGTCACTTAAACAAGGTTTAAAAGAAGTTTTGGATATCATACCAGTTCACAGTTGGATTCCGGCAGTCTCAGAAACTTTCCGGCGAAGATAAGATTTCCGACAAACGTTGGCTAGGATTGATTCTGATGATGGAGTTGTGTTAGAGATTGACTAATCACATGTTTTAAACAAAAAGAGTCGAAGGAATTACCGTGAGAATGTGAGTCCCGGTTTTCCAGTGATTTGCAGAAAAATTCCGGCGATCTGATTCAGAAGATATTATGGTTCAGGAATGCGACGAAAATGAAATTGAATGTTGTTGTGATAGTTTCGAATCGTGCAAATGATCGGAAACTTGAATTAAATCAGAACTTGATAAATTTTCGGTTTCAAAAGCCGAAATGATGAAGCTTTAAGTTAAATCAATTCTGACTTAATTGAAAACCGTCGCACATCGGTTATAACTGAAATTGTGAGGTAAACAATCGATTTAACGATTGGTTTGCCGATTATCGGTTTTCAGATGGCATCATCGGTTAAATCGAGTTTGTGTATAAGTTCCTTTTGCTTTCCTAGTGTTAACAGAAAATACGTTGTGACGGAGTGGTTTAGGGAATAGATGTTAAGTCGTTTAGAGACTCAGCTGACCCGAGTTCGAGTCCCGGCAGCTTCAAATATTTTTTATTTATTTTATTTTAACTTTTTATCAAATATAATTTTTATAGTTTAGTTTATTTATTAATTATGTATCGTTTTAACTCAAAATAACCATAAATAATTAATGTACTTTCATAACTTGGTACTTGATTACAAAACGGAGCGGGTTTTGGAGACCCGATTTTTACAAATGTTACAGTATCCCCTACTTTTAGGAATTTCGTCCCGAAATTTAAACAGTTGAAGTAGTAGGAAAAAGATGCGGGTATTTTTCACGCATTGAGTCTTCACGTTCCCAAGTAAACTCAGGTCCCCGTTTCGACTCCCAGCGTACCCTAACAATAGGAATGCGACTTCGTCGTAGACGCTTTTCTCCATAGTCCATAATCTCCACTGGTCTTTCAATAAAATGCATGGATTCATCAATCTGAATATCTTCCAGTGGAATATGGAGATTCTCATCAGCGAGACACTTCTTCAAGTTCGACACGTGGAATGTGGGATGAATCCTGTCGAGTTCTTCCGGTAGGTCAAGCTTGTATGCTACAGGACCTACTCTTTCGAGTATCTTGAAAGGTCCTACGTAACGTGGTGCTAGCTTTCCCTTTTGACCAAAACGAACTATTCCCTTCCACGGTGATACTTTTAAAAGCACATGATCACCAATGCTAAACTCCAAGGGCTTCCGTCGTTTATCTGCGTAACTCTTTTGACGACTTTGAGCCGCTAGAAGATTGTTTCGGATTTGATGAATCTTATCTGTGGTTTCTTGGATCAATTCTGGACCAGTAATTTGTGCTTCCCCAATTTCGTGCCAACAAACAGGAGATCGGCACTTTCGACCATATAAAGCTTCAAAAGGTGCCATGCCGATGCTAGAATGATAGCTGTTGTTGTACGAAAATTCAACTAACGGTAGGTGGGCGTCCCAATTTCCCTTGAAGTCTATGACACATGCTCTAAGCATATCCTCAAGAGTTTGAATGGTGCGCTCAGACTGTCCATCAGTTTGGGGATGATAAGCGGTACTGAGATCTAATCGAGTGCCCATAGCGGATTGTACTGCTTGCCTTGTTCGTGAGGTGAAACGACCATCACGATCAGAAATAATACTTAATGGTACCCCGTGTCGGCTTACGATTTCGTTGATATAAATACGAGCAAGCTTTTCGTTCTTGAAATCTTCTCGAATAAGGATAAAGTGAGCTGATTTTGTAAGTCGGTCTATAATCACCCATATAGTGTCATACCCACTAGAAGTGCGAGGTAACCCGGTAATGAAATCCATGGTTATATTTTCCCACTTCCATACAGGTATTTCCGGTTGGACTAGAAGTCCTGAGGGTCTTTGGTGTTCAGCCTTCACCTTAGAACATGTGAGACACTTGGAAACAAAAATGGCAATATCTTTCTTCATTTCCAGGCCACCAATAGGTGTACCGTAGGTCTTGATACATCTTATCAGCTCCTGGGTGTATAGAATATCGCGTTTTATGAGCTTCATGCATGAGTGTTTCACGAAGATTGATGTGATTAGGAATCCAGATACGATCTAGGTAATACAAAATACCATCAGATTTAGTTTCAAGTTTTAGCTCGGCTCCACAGGACATCTCTTTTCGTACATCTTCCTCTGTTATTGAAACGTGTTGGGCTTCACGAATTTGATCTTTAATATTGGTTATAATTTGCGAACATAGAAGATGAATGGAGTTCGCATAACCCTTTCGACTAAGTGCATCAGCCACCACATTTGCTTTGCCAGGGTGGTATCTAATTTCACAGTCGTAATCATTTAAGAGTTCGACCCATCTTCGTTGCCTCATATTTAACTCTTTTTGATTGAAGATATGTTGAAGTTAAATAAGTGCATCAGCCACCACATTTGCTTTGCCAGGGTGGTATCTAATTTCACAGTCGTAATCATTTAAGAGTTCGACCCATCTTCGTTGCCTCATATTTAACTCTTTTTGATTGAAGATATGTTGAAGACTCTTGTGGTCAGTGTATATTTCACACTTAGTACCATAGAGATAATGTCTCCATATCTTAAGAGCGAATACAACGGCTCCAAGTTCGAGGTCATGAGTGGTGTAGTTCTTTTCATGTGTCTTGAGTTGCCTCGAGGCATAAGCTATGACTTTTCCTCTTTGCATGAGAACGCAACCTAATCCTTGCCCTGACGCGTCGCAATAGACTACAAAATCATCACAACCTTCAGGAAGAGTGAGGATTGGTGCATCACAAAGTTTTTGTTTAAGAGTTTGAAAAGCTTCTTCTTGCTTGGGTCCCCATACGAATGGTTTTCCCTTATGGGTTAAAGCCGTGAGTGGCACCGCAATGCGAGAGAAGTTTGAAATGAACCGACGATAATAGCCAGCTAGTCCAAGAAAAGACCTTACTTCAGTTGGTGTACGTGGAGCTTGCCATTCTTGAACTGCTTTGATCTTTGATGGGTCAACATGTATTCCTTTGTCATTGACTACATGCCCGAGAAATTGCACCTCTTTTAACCAGAATTCACATTTAGAGAACTTGGCATAAAGCTTTTCCTTTTCTAGAAGTGCAAGAACAAGTCGAAGATGACGCTCATGATCAGCTTTAGATTTTGAATAGATAAGAATATCGTCGATGAAAACTATAACAAATCGATCGAGGTAAGGTTTGCAGACTCTGTTCATTAGGTCCATGAAAACAGCTGGTGCGTTGGTCAATCCAAACGGCATAACCATGAATTCATAGTGGCCATAACGAGTTCGAAAAGCAGTCTTAGGGACGTCTTCTTCATGCACTCTAAGCTGATGATAGCCAGATCGAAGATCGATTTTTAAAAAGCAACTGGCACCTTGTAGTTGGTCAAGAAGATCATCTATGCGAGGTAAAGGATATCGATTTTTGATGGTTAACTTGTTGAGCTCTCTGTAGTCGATGCACATACGAAAAGATCCATCTTTCTTCTTTACAAAAAGGACAGGTGCACCCCAAGGCGATGAGCTGGGGCGTATAAATCCCTTGTCAGTCAACTCTTGCAATTGACTGGCTAGATCTTGCATTTCAGAGGGGGCTAACCTATATGGAGATTTTGCCACTGGTGTAGCACCAGGTATAAGATCGATACGGAATTCGACATCTCTGATTGGAGGAAGTCCTGAAATGTCGTCAGGAAAAACTTGTGGAAAATCTTTTACAACAGGAATATCTTCAAGTTTCTTCTCTGTGGTCCCCTTCTTGATGATATGGGCTAAAAACGCGACATAATTCTTACGAATGTATTTTTGAGCTTGAGGACAAGACATTAAGTTGAGCCCTTTCGACGAGGTTTCTCCAATGATTCGAAGAGTCTGACCGTTTGAAAGAGGAATACGAATAAATTTTTCTCGACATACAACTTCCGCATGATGTTGACTGAGCCAATCCATACCGATTATGATGTCGAAACTTCCCAGCTTCATAGAAATAAGGTCGACTGAGAAATCGTGGTCGTTTAAGGTGAGTGTACAGTTGCGTAAAATAGAGTCTAATGAAACTGGTTTTCCGTCCGCAACTTCCACCGTTATGGATTCCGCGAGCTTATCCTGATTTTTGCTTAAGATAGGTTCAAATTCTAATGACACGAAACTTCTATCCGCACCAGTATCAAATAACATAGAGGCATATCTACCATTTATAAGAAACGTACCGTTGACCACATTGCCGTCAGCTCTGGCCTGGTTTGCGTTAATATTGAAAGCTCTTCCTCTAGCAGGTGGAGGAGCCTGGTTCGCTTGATTCACAGGGTTGTCTTGGGCCTGAGCATGAATAATATTGACCAGCCTTGGACATGTTTTTCTGAAATGACTTGGGTCGCCGCAATTGAAACAAGCCCGCATTGGTTGGCCCATAGGGTAATTGGGTTGATAGTATGTTTGGGCTAAATGTTGGGTGGGTGGAAATGGTAGTTGTTGTTGTGCGGGACCCATTAACTGTTGGTGGGTTTGGGTTATAGGTTGGTGGCGGTTTGTTCGTTGAGACGTGCGGCAGTTTTGAATAGTGTGTCCGGCGCGACCGCAGCCGGTGCAGTATTGGCAAGGATAATCAGGGGAGTGGTGATACTGACAACGGTTACATTTTGGTAATGGGCCTGTGTAGGGTCTTTTGTATGGCGCGGGTGGAGGAGTGACTTGAGTGATGGGTGCAGCAGGAATAGGGGTGTTGGTTTGGGTGACTGCAAAGTTCCTGGTGTTACGCTTCCTCTTGTTAGCAAACTTAGAGGAAGGATTGGGGTGGTTTGAGGTTTGTCCCTCAACAGGGGCTTTCTTCTTTTCTTCTTTGAACTTCCCATTGCGAATTCGGTTTTCGGTCAGTTCCGTTGCCAACTCCATGGCAGCTTCGAGTGTTACCGGTGAAACGCTGAGGACCGAATCTTGGATTTTCGAGGGAAGTCCTCGAATATAATGCTCGATCAGACGATAGGTTGGAGTGAATAAGTTTGGAACCATTTGGTTCAACTCCAAGAACCTTTTGTTGTAAGTAGAGTGATCACCCTCTTTTTGCTTCAAGGCATGAAATTCATCCTCCAATTTCTTAATTTCACTTCTAGGACAGAATCGCCTAGTCATGATTTCCCTTAACTCCTCCCAAGTTAAGGCCATCGCATCTTCAGTTCCCCTCTTTCCCTTCTCAGTATTCCACCAAGTGAGAGCTACACCAAGTAGTATCCCGGTGGCGTAACGAACTTTGCGATCCTCAGGACAATCGCAGTTTAAGAAAACGTTCTCCATCTCCTCGAACCAATGTAGGAGAGCAGTGACTCCCTCAGTCCCTTCGAATTTTGGAGAATCACAGGACTTAAATGTTTGTAAGAGCATTTGATGGTAGGAGGGTTGTTGATGTTCTGGTCCTGTTGTTGAGGAGGGTTAGCAGGATTTGCAGCAAGGGCTTGTTGTACTTGTACCACGATGTCAGGCAATATCGTGGCCATTTGATTCGTGATATGAGTGGCCAAACGTTCCCGAGACTTTTCCGATTTCTTACCCCTTCGATGCTGTCTAGACGACATCTACAGGATCATAAAATGAGAAGATTGTGAGTTTATGGTGTCTTTTTAGGTGTCATGTGTCTTTAAGAAAATGAAAATAACATAAATATCAATAATGCAACTACATCCAAAGGATGTCTTGGGTTCGCTCATGTTGGGCCTCAAATGTCCCTCATACCTTCACCTACATAGTCATGTGGGCCCCCATGGCTATTGGCTTGGTAGGATTCACATTAGTATTGGCAATTTAACACTCGCATCCCCCGAATGCAAACCACAAAATACGTTCATGAGATGTTTGGTCGGAACGTGTCCAGGTGTAGACACAACGACAACTCAAAGTGGGATTAGCTCTCACGACGTTTGGTATAGCATGCTTTGGCCTAATAGGTATTTCGTACTCTCATCGTTAGTCCCCAGGTAGGCAAACTGGTCCTTTATTTTGGATTTATACGAATGCCAGCCTAGACAGGACGTTCCGACTACCGGTACTAGTACCCTTCCAGTTACTACATGCCCGTCATGAGAACTCACTTTGATGAGATTTGAAAACACGAAATCATTGTAAAATCAATCATGATGTGGTGTGTGCTTGCATGGATGTGATATGTTATGATCATACGATTTCATGATGGACATTAATTGATAATACATACTTATGAACATGCTTGTACAATATCAAATGTAACATTTAACATAAACATATAAACATCATGAAATTTTGCATATAACACACAAAATTCTTATAAGTTTCTAATCGACTATAGTATAGGCTCTAAGGGTCTAATAACCTATCCTATATCCCTATAGTCATGGCTCTGATACCAATCTGTCACACCCCGACCCGCAGCGGAATTAAGAGTCGGGGCATAATTGGGTTATCACCAAAGCACATGATATTTACTATTATGTTTCATAATTAATGAAGTCAAAGTTACATTTTCAAACATCCAAACATGTTCATTCAATACAAGGGAAAATAACCAAACATAACAATCCAAATACTAAATCGTTTTATTCTTCTAATCCAGGTCCTATGTGTTCCTAGCTGCTGCTGGTTCACCTGTATCATGTGCAAAATGGGAGGTTTTGGGTCAACATAAGTTGGCGAGTGAACCTTATTAGATAAACATTTGATAATGCTTTTATGGTTAGTTTATCAATAAAATATTGTGCATAATCATAAAAGAGCAAATGTAAGTAATCAAGCATTGGCAAATAGCAGTTACAATTATAACATACAATAACACTTGATAGCATACATGAATATACCAATATCATACGATAACTAACATAAATGAACTGTGCGATCAAGGCTCAATCAAACGGAGCCGATCGTATTGCATGAACTGGAAATGTAAATTGAACTGTGCGCTCAAGGCTCAATCAAACGGAGCCGAACGTATTGCATGAACTGGAAATGTAAATTGAACTGTGCGCTCAAGGCTTAATCAAACGGAGCGGAGCGTATTGCATGTATTGAAATGTAAAATGAAATGACCGATCAAGGCTCAATCAAACGGAGCCGATCGTGCGGGCACGCCACAGATCAACCGCATAATAAAATGGGGATCAAGCTCAACCTCATGGATGGGGAGCTGCGGCCTCGGCAAATGCATGTACTGAAATAATAATTTGCATCCAATAATAACTACTTAACAGCAACAAACTAATACACATGTCATGATATGATGTATGTACAATAGTTTCGTTATAATATGTAAATAAACAAAGACACATGATACACCCCAAAAACGTGATTAAAACGGGGAATTTGAAAGGTTCACTCACTTTGGGTGCGTTGAATTTGAGATGGTGAGATGCGCACGATTTAGATGAGCGAGTCGACGAGGAATACTAACCTAAATAATAATGGAAAAATATATTAAGTGGATGGATGTTAGTAAGGATTTTAATGAAATTTTTTTTTAGATATATTTTTTATGAGTTTATGGCTATTTTCTATCTTTAAAAATGTTATTTTTAAGTATTTTTAATTGATTTTTAAATTAAATTAAATAAATAAATATATAAAAAAATATTATTTTTTTTCACTGTTGACCGTTGACCGGTTCGGTCAGCGGTAAATTCCTGCGCCGGGCGGGATTCGAACCGGCGACCTTCCGTTCACGTGCACGTAGCTCTACCAACTGAGCTACGTGACTAACCCGTTATAAACTCAGTTTTAATTATATTTATATGCTTATTTGAATTAACCGAAAATTCCTTTATTTACAAAAACGTTTTAATTCAACTGGACCGGTGCTCGTGACATGATTCGAACGCGCGACGTGAAGTTCATTTTGCACACAGTCCACCGCTGGACTGTGTGTCTAACCCGATTATATTCTTGATTTATATTATACTTAACAACTACCTGTTTTAACCCGGGTTAGTTCATGATTAAAAAGGAATGTTATTACACAAAGCGTGCGCGTAGCAAGGATCGAACTCGGGACGTGTATATGAAATTTGCACACAGTCCACCGCTGGACTGTGTGTCTAACCCGTTTAAATTACCGATTTTAATTATACTTATGCTCTGATAACTTCATCTTCTTCGTCGGATTACACGGTCAGCATAATTCGACTGGTTAGGATTGATTTGATGATTTACAAAGTTCTTAGACATTAACAGTAATTCAAGGGTAAGGAATGGAGAGAGTTTAAGGAACAGAATTTACCGATTGAAGATATTCACAGAAATCCGGCGAAGGTTCGTCGGTATTGAAAATGAACTCCGACTGTTGAACCAATTAACAGCGTTGATCGATTACTCATAAAGTTGTGTCACTTAAACAAGGTTTAAAAGAAGTTTTGGATATCATACCAGTTCACAGTTGGATTCCGGCAGTCTCAGAAACTTTCCGGCGAAGATAAGATTTCCGATAAACGTTGGCTAAGATTGATTCTGATGATGGAGTTGTGTTAGAGATTGACTAATCACATGTTTTAAACAAAAAGAGTCGAAGGAATTACCATGAGAATGTGAGTCCCGGTTTTTCGGTGATTTGCAGAAAAATTCCGGCGATCTGATTCAGAAGATATTATGGTCCAGGAATGCGAAGAAAATGAAATTGAATGTTGTTGTGATAGTTTCGAATCATGCAAATGATCGGAAACTTGAATTAAATCAGAACTTGATAAATTTTCGGTTTCAAAAGCCGAAATGATGAAGCTTTAAGTTAAATCAATTCTGACTTAATTGAAAACCGTCGCACATCGGTTATAACTGAAATTGTGAGGTAAACAATCGATTTAACGATTGGTTTGCCGATTATCGGTTTTCAGATGGCATCATCGGTTAAATCGAGTTTGTGTATAAGTTCCTTTTGCTTTCCTAGTGTTAACAGAAAATACGTTGTGGCGGAGTGGTTTAGGGAATAGATGTTAAGTCGTTTAGAGACTCAGCTGACCCGGGTTCGAGTCCCGGCAGCTTCAAATGTTTTTTATTTATTTTATTTTAACTTTTTATCAAATATAATTTTTATAGTTTAGTTTATTTATTAATTATGTATCGTTTTAACTCAAAATAACCATAAATAATTTATGTACTTTCATAACTTGGTACTTGATTACAAAACGGAGCGGGTTTTGGAGACCCGATTTTTACAAATGTTGCATCTGCGCAGGCATTATATATCTTTGACAATCTACGTGCTGCACTAGAACTACCTGGTTCAGGCTCGGCAAGAAAACACGTTTTTGAGGAGTAGCATAACCAAAAAAGAAACCCTCCAAATATTTGGCTCCAAATTTACCAGCCGGGTCCAAGACGGTACACGGTGATCCAAAAGGTTCCAAAAAAGCTAAGTTAGGCTTTCGTTAATTCAGTAACTCGAAACATGTCTTTTTGTGAGGCTTAACTGCCAACACACGATTTAGGGTATAGCATGCTGATGCTACTGCTTCACTCCAAAAACTGATCGGTAATTTCAAATCAGCTAACATTGTTCTAGCAGTTTCTATCAACGTGCGATTCTTTCGTTCAGCTACTCCATTTTGTTGTGGAGTATAGGGGAGCTGAATTCATGAAGAATCCCATTTTCATTACAGAACTCTTGCATCTTCTTGTTCTTAAACTCCGTTCCATTATCACTGCGAATTCTCTTAATGGGCAAATGATATAAATTCTCGAGTTTTCTGAAGAGGATCATAAGAGTTTCAAAAATTTCATCCTTACTCTCCAAAAAGAATACCCATGAAAATCGAGAATAATCATCTGTAACGACAAGACAGTATAGATCTCCAGAAATGCTTTTGACATTGACTGGTCCAAAGAGATCCATGTGTAGTCTTTCTAGTGGTAGCTTTATCGAATTCAACAGCCTTCTCGGGTGTGATTTCTTATGCTGCTTCCCCTTTTTGCAGCTAAGACAATCGTCTGATAGATGAAAACTTTTCAAATTGACACCCTCCACTAAGTCGTTATGCACAAGAAAATTCATCTTTCGAAGATGAATGTGCCCCATTTTTCTGTGCCATAAATTGATTCTTTCTCAGTAGCTTTAGAAACAAAGCATTGAACTTTCTTTGACGTGGTAGAAGTGATGCTCATGTCAAGGACATATAAATCATTTTCTCGCGGAGCTCGCATTAGAATCCATTCTTCTGGAATCTTGAAACCGGGTTTTAGAATTAGACATTCTTTATCATTGAAATGTGTCGTGAACTTCTTGTCACAAATTTGCGAGATACTAACCAGATTGTTCTCAAGTTCGGCGATATAGTTCACTTTATCAAACGATACAACTCCGTTCGAGAGAATCCCTTCTCCAATAATTCTACCTCCCTGCGTTCCAGCAAATCCTACATATCCTCCTCGAATAGCTCTAACATCATTGAGCAGCGCAAACATTTCTATCATGTGACGAGACGCTCCACTATCCATGATCCATTTTGACAATATCGAACGTTGGAGCCCCTGCACACATGATTAACAAAATTCATTTAAACAAAGAGACCCAAGCCTGTTTGGTCTTGGGTGGGTTTGGAATGTCGAACTTTGGACCCACTTTGTTCTTTTCAATCTTTTTAAGCTCAATTTTGTTTGGAACATCAGGTTTGAGTTCAACCTTAGATGATTCGGTTTTAACAATTTTAGCAACCCATTTCTGTGTTTGTGGTTTAGCCCTCTTAACATAAAATTTTGAATCTATGAACCACCAGATGACAGTATCGCTCAATCAGCTGCTTAACCGTTTCTCCTTTGATCAATGTGAATACGTCAAACTCTTTGCTTAATAATGCTCTTTTACTTTTGCGGAGTTGAGCACTGCCTTGAAATTTGAGTCGAAGAGCATTCCATAAGGATTGCGCATCATCATCATGCTGCAGTAAAGTCAAGATGTCTTCTTTGATCGATTGCTGAAGAATTTCATCATTTTCTTTTCTTTGATAAATGTTGATAAATCATTTTCTTTGTAATGTTTAGTTATAGCAGTGTTTAGCTTAGTAGATGTTGTTAATTTGTTATTATTGTTGGATGTCGCTTTCTTGCTGACATCATCATAATATGCTCAGTGGTTAGAATTGTAATATAAATAGAATAGTGCTTGTACTGTTTTATCAAATAACTTTTCATCACTTATCAATCTAACATTCTTCTTTACATTCTGTACGAACAAAATCAGTGATCTTAGGCTGAGGGGGAGATTGTGATTTACATGCAAGTGATTACAATCACAAAAGTATGATAATGAAAACAATCTCTCAATTGTTATAAATCAAAGTTCATCATTCCGCTACATTTGCATCTGATTTATTACTTCCATTCCTTCATCTTTAGAACTTTCATAACAATTTAAACTCAGATCCTAACACTTTTTGCTAAAACTCAACTTTACCCATAAATAAAAAAACTCAGATTAAGCTTTAATATTATGTCAATCTCTCAACCTTGAATTTCAAGTTTCCCCAGAATTTTATTTAATATGATAAAATTGAAGCTAGGATTTGCGTTGGAAAATTCGTAGCAATTAGAAAAATAAAACAAAAACTTTATCCGTAAACCTATAGTAAATAATTACATGGCAAAATTTGTTTCTTGAGAGTGGGATAAGACTTAGAAACCATTAAGTATTAGATTCGGTTCTCGCAAAGAGGTTTTCCCAAATTTATTAAGTTTTCTCCTGAAGTATTGTATATGCATCATTTTCTAGCGGAGATATATTTGATTAGGTGGTAACGATGGTGGCACAATTATACTCTAGTGGTCCGTCGGTTATCTAAATTTGACGTTAAAAGAATTATCCCTCAAATTGTGTTTTGTTGTTTAGATGGAAAATCTTGCCACTAAACTCGTAGCAATGGAGATTAGTGTCGAGTTTTTCCTCACGACCAATACCGTCAAAAATTTGCTGTAATGGCCTTATAACTTCGGATTGCGACATTTTTAGCTGTCGCTAAAGGCGCTTAGCATTTAACATAAAAGTTTTTTTTATCCTTACCATTTAAAAGATTATTAAGTCTTTCTTAGTCATAAAATGATTATTAAAGATATAACAATAATAAAAATAATAACGAGGACCACAACAATAATAATGTTACTATTATTTTGATTATGATGAAGTTTTATAAAGTCCTTGTTCACGACACATCATTGATGCTAACTTGTGTGGAATTCGTCTTTTTATATTATAGGGCTAATCAATATGAGTGTGACACAGTGAGTGACATGGTCTTTGTTTAAACTCCTAAATGAGTGCTAATTTGTATTGGTCGACCAAGGCTCATCTGAATGAACTGAGACACTAATAGGCAAAAGAAAAAAAATAGGATCATCATATTCACACACTCAAACCTTATTTTCACATCCTCATACAATTTGTTTTGCATATAAGTCGGGTCAACAGATAAAGACTGACATCAGTCTTTGTCTGGTTGCCTTGTACCTATATCCTGCAAAGCGCATCATTTCAGGGTGATACTCTGCGCTTAGGCCTAAGCTCAACATATAGGTCTAATTTTATTTAAATATGTTTTTAATTGAAATTAATTATCAAGACAAAGACTGACGGGTGTGAGTATGTCAACGAAGGTCCATATTATTGTACATAAATAACTAACTAGTTAACATATATCTTTTGTTGGTCGACTAAACAGAAAAATGTATAAACACATTAGTAAGAACATATCCATATATACGTATAATGCCATTTGCTTATACGATATTTGATTCATCACTGTTTTCTTCAGTTAATACAAATGTTGACAACCTAACAATAGAGTGCATGAGTTTCAAATACTTGCAACCTTACATTGAAACCTTTGAACCGTCATAAGCCAAACAAGACACTAATGGTTGTAGATAATTGAAATTGCAAAGATTTCTAGTTACTTTGAATAAAAAGAATGTTAGAAAAGCATGATAAAAGGCCACTTCTCAATCACCATCGTCACAAATTTAAACTCTACCGTATGGTCAATTAAGGCGTATATAGTCTACCATTGCCTAATGTGATCTATTAAGGCCCAATATGATCTAACAATGTCCACTATAGTCAATTAGGCCTAATATTGTCTATTTACCATTGCCCAATGTGATCCATTAAGGTCCAATATGGTCAATTAAGGTGTATATGGTCTACCATTGCCCAATGTGATCTATTAATTCCAATATGATATACCAATGTTCACTGTATTCGATTAAGGCCTAATGTGGTCAATTAAGGCCCAATATGATCTATTAAGACATATATGGTCTACCATTGCCCAACGTGATCCATTAAGGCCCAACGAGGTCCGTTAAAACGTATATGGTCTACCAATGCCCACTGTGGTAAATTAAAGCACAATATGCTCAATTAAGGCCCAATAAGGTCCATTAAGACACATATGGTCTACCATTGCCCAATGTAATCCATTAAGACATATATGATCTACCAATGCCCATTGTAGTCAATTAACGCTCAATATGGTCCATTAAGACACGTATGTTCTACCAATACCCATTATGGTCCTTTAATGACTTATATGGTCCATCAATACGTATGTGGTCTACCAATGCCCATTGTGGTCCTTTAAGAACTAATATGGTCAATTAAGTCCGAATCAATTCGATAGGTACGAGGTCAATGTAAATCCATATGTTCATTATATATATTAAAACATATATCAATCTAATATAATATGAGAATTAATTACAATTGAAAACATATTTAAAAAAATAAAAATTAAAACTATATGCTAAGCTTATGCCTAAGCGCTGAGTATTACCTTGAAAGACTGCGATTTGGCAAAAGCGCATCATATATGTATAGCCGACAGATAAAAACTGACACCGTCAGTCTCTGCTCGTTGACCACGAACCTATATATGATGCTTGGCTAAAGCGTAGCGTTTCAGATGTCAAAATAGACAAAAAAAAAGGTGTGAGAATAGACAGGGCCAAAAATAACACGTTAGGCTACCAACCTAGATGCAATACATTTTAACTGTTTATCTAATATAATTATATAATTGTTTAAGATTAATAATGTACACAAGTCACTTAATATGATGAACAATATAATTAAGTAAGATCATCTTTTCCTTAAAAGCGGTAGATTTTCCACATAATTTATTGTAATTTGTAATACAGTATCGTTTCAGGGAAAAGTGTTAGCTTGTAGTTTAGCTTCATGCTATTAATTTTGTTACGTCTATTTTAAATTAGTGTTTATGATTGTGAAATTATCTATCATGTATTTTACATTTTTACCTGTATATACACACACCTATCTACTAAAATATGATTAATAAATAGTAATTTACTAGCAATCGATCATATATGAATAATAAACAAATAAGCTATATTCTTTCTAAATATTAACTTTTAGGTACTTCCATCTTTAATATGTAACAACTAAATAAACTAATTAGTGTTTACTATTTTAGATGTTATTTTAGATGTGGAGAGTTCAGATCCTATAAAATATATGTATAAGTGATTATAATAAGAGGGGTAGATTAGGATTAAAAGGCGTTACAAAAAGTAAACTAATTAGTGGATGATAAAGATACAAAACAAAATAAATCTATAAGAGTAAGATTTTTTAGTTTAGTTATAAATATATTTAATGTATGTGAATATTTATATTCATCATATATTATATCTACTAATAACAAATAACTTTATCATCAATATTAAGGAACAAGATGTGTTCTTTTGTCCATCTTAGCATGGGCAAATAATACTATTAATGTATTCATAAACTAGCCCAGTTTGAGAAGCCTCAAACCTCATTTTTTTAGAAAGTTGGATATTAATTCACAGTGGTCAAAATCACACATTTTTTTTAACAAAGAAATCGTTAGTTCTAGATCACAAGCCTCATTTCTTTGAAAGTTGGATATTAATTCACAGGGGTCAAAATCACACATTATTATATAATACAAAAACCAACTTAAGGTATGTTTAAAGATCGCATTCCTACTTCATGATTTAGGAAAGCAACTGACACCGGTTGGCATTTTAAGGCATTTATAACCGTCCAAAATATTGGGTTGATCATCACGATCGTCAGTGTACAGATCTTTTTTTAATTTTTTTAAAGTTCCTATTAAAATGTTATGAGTAGGTTCTAAGAAATGTATTGTTGTAAATATTGTCGGTTGATGTCAGGAAGAGGATAAGATCAAGGAGGTCCAGATTGATATCAATAATGCCTTTCTTCAGGCACCAAGAGCTTGGTTTTCCAAGCTATCATCGGGTCTTGTTTCAGGTGACTTTTCTCAGAAGTGTTTTTCTGACACTTCTCTCTTTGTCTACTTTCGAGACTCAGTTGTTTGTTAAGTTTTGGTTTATGTGGATGACATTATCATTACTAGGAGTTCCTCT
Organism: Scalesia atractyloides; assembly: GCA_947069175.1. Taxonomy (NCBI): domain Eukaryota; kingdom Viridiplantae; phylum Streptophyta; class Magnoliopsida; order Asterales; family Asteraceae; genus Scalesia; species Scalesia atractyloides. Next base: position 83,463,337 of record CAMTDV010000022.1, on the reverse strand, counting down.
GAGTTTGTTACTAGATTGATTGTGCGTTTGCATTCACAATTTGTGCTCAAGGATTGAGGAGTTCAATCTTATTTCTTAGGCATTCTGGCTACTTTATTGATAATGTATTACATCTTTCTCAGCAACGCTATCTTCTTGATTTGTTACGCACACCGATTTGCTGAGTTCGACCATTATCTATTCTGGTTTCAACTGGTTGACAGCTTTCTCGACATATAGGTAGTTCATTGACTATTCCAACGTTATATCGAAGTACTGTTAGTGCTTTACAATATTTAATCTTGACTCGACCCGAGATTGCATATGAAGTTAGTAAGGTGTCACAGTTCTTACAGAAACCTACTGATCGTCACTAGGTTGCAGTCAAGCGTATTTTGAGATATCTCAGGAGGACAACTTCTCATGGTTTGAGTATTCGACGATCTGATTGTATTGATATGCATGCTTATCTGATGCAGATTGGGCCGGTTGTCCTGATGATTAACGGTCTAATACTGGTTGTTGTGTTTTTCTTGTGTCTAACCTATCAGTTGAAGTTCCAAGAAACAATGTACTGTTGCTCGGTCTAGAGTGCCTTGGCTCATACTGCTACAGAGGTTCGTTGGATTCTGTCTCTTCTACATGAGTTGCATATTTCGTTGTCTTGTCCACCAACTATTCGGTGTGACAATATTAGAGCTATGTATCTTACGGTCAATTCGGTGTTTCATCAATGCACCAAACACCTTGAGATTGACTTACATTTGATTCGTGACATGGTGTTAGCTCAAATATTGCATGTTCATTATGTGTCCACTATACTTCAGATTGCAGATTTATCGACGAAAAGCTTGTCTTCAACTCGCTTGACACTCTATGGTCCAAGCTTCACGTGGATGCACGCCATTTAGCTTGAGGGGACATATTACGTATATATTGTGAGCATGTGTATAGCTTGTGTTGTATGAGAGTTTGTTACCGATAGTCAGAGGTAGTTAAGGTTGTTACATGATTCTAGATATTTCCATGACTCTATATATAGAGGCTTTATTGTGTTGATTGATTAATGATGATATGAGATGGATCTGACCATCCTTTAGTGCTTAAAAAGTTTTACACTTTCCCTTGTTTGTTAAGACAAATTTCGAATTGACTAAAACCATCGTCACATTGTGCGTAATTCATATATTCATACCAAAACAAGAGCAAAAAGCTTTCTTATAGTCTCTACACTCATATGAACCATATCAACATTGATCAATAGGAAATTCAAACTTTAAGAAACCATGGGAACAACAATGAATCAAACCCATAAATTTAAGTAATAAAGAACAATCTTTGAATGTTAAGATGAAGCTAGAGAGATGAAGAACAAAATAAATTATTTTAGCAAATTTCGCCTTCTTGCTACCGCTCTGCAACCCTCTTGTCTTTCGTCCTTTCCAACACAGCACCCCAGCTTGTCTTCTTTCACTATTATGTCCTTAAAACATTATATACCAAAGCAAAACAACTATAACAACATATTCATGATATTGGATGTATCATTAAGGAACATAAGTATGTATACATAGGGTTATGCATCAATCCTAGTCTGATGAATTTTGTTTGTGGTTTATATCATATATGTCTCTCTTATTACCCAGGAGACTAGTCGGGGAGAGTCACCTAAGAGAGTGATCCGAAAAAAAGGGGGAAAACTTCCTAACGGGTGATTCAAAGTCGTATATAAATTACCAGTCCTAGTTCATACCCCTCAAGTTAACAAAAAAATGGATGGAGTTAATCAGTTGTATTCAAGTGGCAACAAAATGCACACTTCAATGCCTTTTTGGCAAAAAAAAAATATAGTGATTAAATTTGCTATTCTGATCAAACCACAAGGACCGAGACAACTATTTACTCTTAGTTATTTAAAAACTTTGGGCATCCGACACAAAGAAATCAATTGCCGCCGACATTTTTACTCAAATGTTATATTTTACAACCTTAATATATAAAACTTCTTTTTAATTAAATTAAATGTTGTGAATTTATAACTTCAAATATTTAAAAAAAATAGATGAAAATTATTTGGTGGCATGCTTGCGATTTTTAGTGACTAGAATTTAGGGGTTGCAAACTCTACTTTTCAATTGACGCTTGAAGATTTTGCATGTAATTGTAGGACAAAAAATTGGAACACTTGAAGATTGGACTTGATGCTATAAAGTCAGCGACCGATAATTTTTCTGAAAACTATTTCATTGGGTCAGGCGGGTATGGTTTGGTGTATAAAGCAGAACTTGAACATTTTGATTCCCGTGCAACGAAAGGCGATTGGGAATCAGAAAAGCCTAGGAGACGCAGCACAGTAGCGATAAAATATATCTTAAATAGAGAAGACACACAAGGAGAACAAGGATTCTTTAAAGAAATAGAAACACTAAGTAGTTGTTTGCTTCCTAATATCGTCTCTCTTCTTGGATTCTGTTACGAACGTCCTCATATGATCCTTGTTTATGAGCATGTTTCTAAGGGAAGCCTTGATGATTATTTGGGCAACCAAGGAAAGATGACTAATCTTACTTGGGTGCAGCGAATAAAAATGTGCATTGATATTGCATATGGATTGGATTACGTTCACACTACTACGGACAACAAACAAAAGATAATCCATCGTGACATAAAGAGTGCCAATATTCTATTGGGTGAGAACTGGGAGGCAAAGATAAAGAGTGACTTTGGACTCTCCATGTTCCACCCACTTGATCATAAGGCGAGCACTATCAGCGCAACCAAAGTTGCAGGCACACAAGTGTACTAAAGGACGCTTAAATTGAAAAAAGAATCAGATGTTCACTCTTTTGGGGTGGTATTATTTGAGATCTTTTGTCAGAGACTGGCTTATGATCCGGTATACACCAAGGAAAATGAAAAGGGCCTTGCACCCATTGTGAGAACACTTTGAGAAAGGAACAATAAAGGAAATGTTAGATCCTAATTTAAAAGAAGAAAATACTTTACACTAAGTAAAGGACCCAACCAAGATTCTTTAAATTTTTTTAACAATCGGGCATAGATGTTTGGCAGAAAAGCAAGCTGGGCGTCCAACAATGAAAGTCGTCATCGAGGAACTTTTGAAAGCATTAAACTTTCAGGTAAGTAAGTCCTAACAATGTAAACTGTTTTTGCTTTTCGTAATCTCGATCTCTTGTAATAATTAGTGTGGCTTTTCATTATTATTTTAAAAGAAATGTGGGACTTGTTACACAAAAAAAAGTATGTCTACGAACTTTTAGTTTTTTTTCCTTTTTTATGATTGTTAACAGTTAGATTGTTCGATTTACTTTAAAATTATCCTCAAGTTGATTTACATGATTCACAGGAAACTCACAAGGACAGCCTTCGATTATCACTTGAGGACATAAGATTGCCACACGAAATTTCGATGATAAAAAATTTAATTGTGCATGGAGGATTGGAGAAGGTTTATAGGGGAGAAATTTCATGTGCTAATGGGCCTACCCTGTTGGCCTTAATTGTTTGATCAAAGTTTGATTAGAAGATACGGGTCAAAAGTGTAAATAGTATAAAGTTAGTTTAGATGGCAGTTACAAAAATACAGGGACTGAAGGTGGCAAATCAGAAAATGATAACCACCACCCCAAGGGTTGCGAAACCCCTTGGGTGGTACCTGTTGGATCGTCGGCTTCAATGGAAAAAGTAAGAGACACATCGGTTTAAACTTGTGGACAAAAATCAACATACCTCTTCATATTCAATTACAACCACAAGATCCTACAGACGCGACTATTCGTGAAAGGAAACGTCTATACACTCACACCCATTGAAGTCTATAAATAGATTAGGTTTTCAGTTTGTTTTTGTATCTTGTATCAATCAGATTCAATTGTTCAATTATAATACAATTGCATATTAGGGTTAATCTCTCTCTTCTTGTTCTTTGTTCGATTGTTATTTTGTTCTTGATTGATGGGTTGAATTCGTTATCTCCTGGGATCTATATACCCCTGTAGCTGTAAAGTGACATCTCGGAGAAAGAGAATTTGTGACAGAGCTGGAAATTCTTTTTGAGTACAAGCACGAAAGTATCATTGGTCTTGTAGGCTACTGTAACGAAAACTATGAAAGAATCTCTGTTTATGAGTATGCCTCTAATGGAACTCTCGATAGGCATTTGATAAATGCCAGTCTTACGTGGACAGAACGCCTTAAGATCAGCATTGATGTTGCAATGGGGTTGGATTTCCTTCATGGAGGTGGTTCAACACAAGCTCCCGTGATACATAAGGATATAAAATCCTCCAACATTCTACTAGATGGTGATTGGAAGGTAAAAATTACAAATTTTGGGTTGTCCATGATAAGTGCAGTACATAACGAGTTTGACTATTGTGACCGTTGTACATGGAAAGGAATTTCTTAACGAGGGAATCTGATATATATTCACTTGGTGTGGTTTTATTTGAGATGATGTGTGGAAGATTGGCCATTTTAAAATACCATGAGGATGAACCTAGTACTCTTGTAAGTTTGGTTAAACAATGTTACGAAGAAGGAAAACTTGATGAGTTGGTGTTTGAGGGTATAAAGAATAAAGTGGTGCCAGAATCATCAACCACTTTCCAAAGGATTGCGTATCAGTGCTTGCATGATGAAAGAGAAGAGCGGCCGACCGCAAGGGAGGTAGCATTACAACAACTTAGGAAAGCGTTGGAATTCCAAGTAAGTAATTCCAATTTTACTATATTTTTCTAGTAACATATATAGAATATCCATTAAACATATCAAAAAAATGTTAATATGTTTATTGACTATTTCCTTAAAGCACCTTAATGTTGGATATTTTTGCCTTATTTTTTATGATAGTAAATTTCTTAACGACCTGACAAATGAAAATGAAAATGAATTTCCCATTTGTTCAAATACAATATCTAACTGTATAACTTTCTATTATAGGAGGATTATGAAATATGGGAGGCCAAACTGCAAAGTGACTACAAAGAATTAATGCAGATGTTGAAACTGACTAAAAACACAAGTAAAAAAGATCTCTGCCACATATTCTCCAAAGGAATCCTACTTCCAGAGCGAAAAGTGGTAATTACGTACATCATTCTCATGTCAGGGTCATTTTGTGTATCTTTTGTGTCGTTGGCTTACAAAATTCGTGTTATTCTCATTCTTTTCGTTTTGTGTAATAGTGCTTAGGCAGCAGTGGAGAAATAAATGAAACAATATCAGCGACAAAGTTTTCATATGGAAACCACAGTTCTCATAAGTGGAGATCTATAAAAAGATCAAGGTACTTACCTTTCCATAGTCACTATCTTATTTATCTTGCATTTAAATCATGAAGGTTAACTATATCGTCTTTCATTTCCGTTTTAGTTCGTTCATTAAGAATGTAACTATACTGTAAAATAATTACTGGATTATTCATCTGGATAAAGACAAACACAAATAAATAAAATGAATATCCAACTAATGTAACGTAACAAGATCGATCCCTTTGGCCAATATACAATGGGAATCCGTAGAAACTTAACAAATTTGAATAGTCTAAGAAAACCATGTCACTGATATAAGGGAAATTGGCTCCAATGTGATGATAGTGTCATCCTCATTGGCTCATAGCCAAGAGTATTAATAACTTGTGTTGTTACACGCACAGTATTTAATCGGTCATATAGTTCAGCTAACAAATGTGATGATTTAATTAAGTTTTTAAAATAGATATTTAACTACGTATCAGCTAAAAATATGTAATTATACATCTAAACTTCTGCCGGAAAAGGGCATGGTTTGGTTTCTTTTACTTCGGGGTAGAAAGAATATTAAACTGAAAAACGGGCGTGTTTATGTGACATGAGAATAGTTGGTGTGAAAAATTTACTCTAAAATCTTACATTTGCAGATTTCAAAGAGTGGTGAAGATGATGGATACTTCAAATTTAAAGATCCAAATCAAGATTAAAACTCAATTTTTAACTCCAAATGCGTTTTATGGGGCTCGCCTTGTCTTCAAATTTTGTGAGAAGTAAACTAATGTATGTCAACCTCAAGTACCAAATGGGAAGTGAAACTCTACATGCATATTTTGCAACATGTGGAGGTGATGAGTGGATGACGATAGAATTGTGCCGATTCATACCTCACAAGAAAGATGTTGATTTTGAGGTTCTACTTGAGAGCCTTTCATGATACTATTGTGGAAGTGGTCCAATCTATGTTGAAGGCGTCCATTTTCAAGCCATCGATCATGCAACTTTGAAGGTACTATTTCATATTATACCATTTTGAAAAAATCATTAGTAATCTCATTCACACGCATATATAATGATATACACACACAACTATCTCTATGTTCAGTTATGTGTAGGATACAAAGAATATTTTTATTAAGTATAGTGATATCTCAGTTTGGGTGGGGGGTTGGGTCCAATTGGCAAAGCCATTGGATTTAAACTGATCTCTATGTTCTAGTTCCGCCAAAGGTGGATTTGGTGTAATTGAAGCCGTTCAAAAAAAATTAACCTAAATGGGTCTAGCTTATTTCTGCTATTGGGTTTAGTTCATGTGCACTAAGTTTGGAAGTTGGAACAAATAAGGACAAACCGAGGAGCACACAATGGTTTAATGGATTTATAAGTGGAGTTTATTGTTTAGATGATCTCAGTCTTACATTTGTTTTACACAGGTGAAACCAGGAGTACAAAGAGTCTTGAAATTAAACTCGGATTCAGTGAAACAAGTGCGAGATGATTAGGACGAAATAACGCAACTAGAAGATGATGAAAAGGTTTTTTATTTTGAAAAAAATACATGTATAGAAAATTGAAATATTTCTTTTTGTCCTGTGATTTTTAAATCTTCCCATGAAGAGTTATTCTCCCTAAGCAAAGCCAACGAAAACAACGGTCACATGCTTCCAGCAAAGATGGTTTTATAGAGTCTTCTAATGTCAAGTGTTACAATTGGAAATCTCTTGCTGAGCCTGAATCCAGGTTTGAATTTTGAGCCAGATTGGTTTCAGAAACTATGCTTACTTATTTTCAAAGTTCATTTTAACATATAAATGTATATCGGATCAAATGCAAAATTGATACCCACAAGTTGTCGCCAGATACAGGTTATGCATGTTATCTCATATTCAAGCTATCAAAAAAATGTCATGGTTTGAGGTGTCCAGTGAAAGTGCGGGATGTGCTCCTTCGAAAAAACAAAGAGTATAACTCTCTCTATTTCAGATCTCCAAGAAGATCCGACAATTAGCCATGATTTTTCTTGATTTTGTTTCATTAAACAATAATTTTGACCTTTAATCATGTCAACGAACCTATAATTAGTAATATAACGACTTGTTTAAAGGTTCACTCATTCATTCAACTGAGAGCAATAATTACAAATGCGTATCGCCAAGAAAGGCATGTTGGGCATTCACCAAACGCTGAACCTAAAACTACAAACATCATTTCTACATCCAAACTATGTATTATTATGTATAAATTTTTCAAGCCTATCTTACCAGCCATAAATCGGATTTTCTACGTGTGGAGGTAACAGACGAAGATCTTTACAATGCTGTTTATTGTAATCTTGTGTCCCTGGGACTGCACCCGTGCACTGCCTCAAAAACTCATTACCCGTCAAACAATAGTGTGCAAAAGCCAACCCTGCATCAACCACTGATGTCAAATTCGGAACTGATTTTGACCTTCGAACGGTCCCGTTGACTTCATTTGATTCTGAAGTAGAGGCGGTTACTATCTTGTCAAGTTCAGAATACTGCATGAACCTTTGGGTAGCTGCTTCCCATGAAAGATTATATCTTTCTTCTGGTGTAAGAGGTTGCGGGTCACGCGACATGGCCTCGTTTATTTTGTTTACGAATTCTTCGGGCGTCTTGTAAGTCAAGCAATTGGAGTATGATCTGAAGAAATCGTTGGACGGATGGTCGGCACACACTACGAATTTCCCCATTGCTAGCGCTTCGGCTGTGGCTGTGCAGAGCACGTCACTCACACTGGGGTTTACGAACACTTTGTAACTGCAAGCAATCAACAACTATTTACCAAACGTTCTATAATGATGTTTGGTCAACTTAAATTCTTATTAAAAATATACAAAATAAACTTCAATAATTTAGTTAACAACGAAACAGGTTGTATGGATAACAATTAATAATTGCAATTTGAGCCATTCACTTAAATGGTCAACTTAAATTAAAGAGTAAAATGCCAATTTCGTCCCTGGGGTTGGTCACTTTTGCGACTTTCGTCCGTAAGTATGTTTTTTTCGCATCTGGATCTAAAAGGTTTAAAATCTTGCCATTTTCATCTGTCTCGTCAACTCCATCCATTTTTTAACAAGTCAGGTGTATTTCCGCCATTTAACCATTTTGATATAAATAAACAAAACATATAGCTAAAATGTCAAAAATGCCCTGACTTAACGTAAAAAAATGGATGGAGTTAACAAGTCGGATGAAAATGGCAAGATTTCAAACCTTTTGGATACAGATGCGAAAAAACAAACCTTTGGACAAAAGTCGCAAACTGACCAAACCTCAGGAACAAAAATGACAATTTACTCTAAATTAAATTTAAAATGTACAGAATAAACTTCAATGATTTAGTTAACAAAGAAACAGGTTGTATGGGTCAACCCAAGTGTATGTATATGCCTATAACTTCTTACATCTTTTGGTTCTTTTCATTAAAATAATTAGATATATATATCCAAATAATAAAGCTTTTTAATCACATCAATACTATTATTAACGGTTAAATTCGATAAAAACAGTACAAATTACAAAATATTGGTAAAATTCAATAAAAGCAGTACAAAATTAGCAACGGAAATCAAGATAACCCATTTGACCCTTATCATAGAATAGCTCATTTTAACCCAACCCGCCATTTTCCCATCAGCAGTCAGCACTGACACTAAAAAATAAAGTTTAGAATTCTTACCCATGAAGCGAATCATGAGCATGGTCTCTACCCTTCATAAAATTAACATTTAGATCCAAACTTTTAGCTGCAGTTTGTACTTCATGAGCATCTTCTCCATTGCCGTAAACATCAAGTTTAAATCCATTAAGATCCTGCTTTTGTTTGGCCAACAAATCAATCAGCTCCCGGTATCCCTTGGCCCAAACCATCTTACCCAAAAAATACGCTCCTTTCGAGAACTTTTGCTCCCCACCCTCCTCCTTATCTGCAGCAGCCATTCTTTCCCCGATTTCCAAAAACTTAGGGTTCACACCATGAACATTGCATATCACCGATTTCGGTAAATCTTGTGTTGCAGCAGAAAGACGAAGAACCTGAGCGGAAAACATAAAACAGTAAGTAAACTAGTGGGATTCCCCGAGCTTCGCGGCGGGATTTCGGTTAGTATCGTTTCGGTTCATTACAGTACCAGCATGATACCGACACTCGACATAGCAAACTCCAGGTGTTTTAAATCGATTAAAAACCACAAAAACATATATCTATACCGGTACCCCGTACTGGGTGTTGTTCGGTTGGTATTGGTTCGGTTTGTTACAGTACCGGTATGGTACCTTCACTCGGTATAGCTTAAGATACCAAAAAGATATCTTATTGCGATAAAACTCTGAATTCAATGAAATATATAGGCAAAGTCAAGAAAAAACATAAAAACCAAGAAAAATCGTAACACAAAAACCCGAATTTATGCCATCACGTGACGTAAAACGTAGGCAAAGGCCAACACAAACTTCTACCACAAGCTGGCGTAAAACGCAAACAAAATCACTACAAAACAAAAAGAATGAAAGATAAAAAGATCTACAAGACAATTACCATGAAAAAAAGAATAAAATAACACTATTCACAAGACCCTTCAAGATTTGTTATTTATATAAATGGCACACATAATTTCCGTTAGGCCTGTAAATGAACCGAAAGTTCATGAACTGTTCGTGAACTTGTTCGGTGGGAAGTTCATTATTTTAATAAACGAACGAACATGAACACATTTTTTTGTTCATTTAATTAAACAAACGAACATGAACATGCATTTTGTTCGATCATTAATGTTCATGAACATTCGTTTATTTACATTTGTTTATGTTCGTTTCAATTTAAATACATAATTAGTTATATTTATATAAATATTAAACATAAAAGGAACTTTCTACTACTTATATACATATAACTAATTGGGCTCTCTAGTGATAAAAATGGGTTTTCCAATGGAATTTATCGTAATTAATCACTAATTTATATTAAAAAATACTTTATGCTCGTTTATGTTTACTCAATTATGTTCATTTATGTTTGTTCAATTATGTTCATTTGTGCTATTTATTATTTGTTAAATTATGGTCGTTTAAGTTTATTTATTTATGTTTGTTTACATTCGTGAGCTGTTTGTTTACGTTCGTGAACCGTTAATTTAGGTTTTAAATGAGCGAACACAAATGAACACAAACATGACCATTTTCTTAATAAACGAACATGAGCCAAAAAAGAGTTCAATTATATCTTCGTGTTCGTTTGGTTCATTTACAGGCCTAATTTCCGTTAACCACGTTATGACCAGAAATAATTGTAAGTTGTGTACCTTGTCACAATAAGCTCGTGTGACCCAATTGTTGATGTGTTTGACAAAGAAAGCTTGCAGAGCTCCATTTTTCTCCCGCTTGATATACTCCAAGTAATTTGTGTGAACAACACCAACAACATGATTGAATTTATCAGTCCACCGCTTACCATGATGATACCAGTTTAAATGTTCTGGTTCTTCAAGGATAGCAATATCTGCATCTTTTGATGAAATAAACTGTGAAGTATCTCCAGCAGGTATTATACTACGCCTTTCCTTTTGAAACTGCACAGAAGCCATATGCATATTTTCAGTCCAAATTACATACTCAGACAAGCTTATAGGATTACCAGACGTAGGTTGGATAATACAGATCAAAGTGGGCAACTTTAAATGCAGTTTGACCCGTCAACACTTTTTGTCCATATTTTTTATTATAAGCATTTAATGTATTAAATATTACTATAAAACACCAGTATTACAAAAATATATATAATTTGTTTCAAGAGTAAATGGATTATAATTGACACCTCTAGTGATTACTGAAGAAGAAGAAGAAGGTGAAGTAGTACCTTTCCAGGATAAAATGATATTTTAAAATCAGCATTGAAACCGACTCGTTCCTTGAGCCAGTTACGTATATAATCTTCTTGTTCTTCTGGTGAGCTGAATGTAATGTTATTAGGATAAACCAATTCTTGATCTGTTCTGGTAAGCCAAGGAACCAACAATGTGACACTCTGTTTTTGAGACTTTGCCAAATACGCGGCTCGAAATAATGGATTTACAGCTGTCCCCGTCATCCAAGGAAGACTAGCGGTTGTGACAATGGCTACGTGTCTTCTTCCGTCAGAGTCTCGTTTAGTAAAATCATCCCATAATCCACCTTCGTAATGATGACCTGTACTTTGAAGCACGCTTGCTAGTCTTATATCCAGCTCATCGTTTATGTTTTCACCTTCAAGAATGGATGATTCTCCATCGGGAAAAGAGCGTAACAAAAGTTGATTTTTCTTTTTGCTGCACAAGCTTTCCACTATCTTGTCAGATAAATCTGCCACATAGATATTAACACAATATTTAGTATCATTTTGGCCTAGATTATTTATTGAAGTAAAAAAAAAAGTTGAAGATTTCTGTTACCTCTTTTGACACCAAGTTGATCTAAGAATGGCCCAGACTGCCTAACCAGACATGCCAGAAGTTCTTGAAAATCCAAAGGTGGAACTTCCTAAGAGATTTAAGCAAAATAAAGGAGAAGTTTAGTACATTGATATCTATACTACATTATTACAAATGTTGAACAAAAAATCAAGCAGGTCTATTTTGCTGGATCGAGATATATACCTTCGAGTACTCTGGTTCCTTACAAATTGCTTTCTGCAAGATGAACAAAAACATTATATAAGAAGTAAATTTGTCTGGCTACTTTCACTTAAAAAAAAAAACATTCATAAGTCATTAAATCCTGATGCGTCACAGAATTAAAGATGAATATAGTTACTGTTGTCAATTTATGAAACATGTATAATGAGTAGACAGAAAGAGTTCTCAACCATCTAATAGCATCAATAAACTAGTAATATAACTCATGTTATGCTATAAGTCTATAATTAACTATGGACAATATAGATGCTCATATTGTTTTCAAATGTCAACTAGCAATATAACTCATGTTATGCTATAAGTCTATAATTAACTATGGACAGTATAGATGCTCACATTGTTTTCGAATGAGATACAGTTAACTAGTAACATAACTCATGTTTGCTACTAAATGTTTTCATTGTTACAATAACTCAAATTCAATATATAACCCTGCAAAATCAGTTACAACACTTACCAGACTGGACTTAACTTTCTCCACCAGCACACTATTCCTAATCCCCTCAATAATCTCCGAAGACGAACTCTTCTGCTCGAGCTCTCTCAACCGCGTCTTCAACGCCCTAATCGGCTCCCAATTTCGACCAACCTGTCCTTCATCCCCTCCCCTTTCCACTCCCAACTAAAATCTCTCACGCTCATCCTCCCACTCCCATACCTCCCTCCACCATCAACCTCCTCCACCTCCGCCACAATAGCATTCTTAATCGCCGATAAATCAATCCTAATTTTCGCCCTAGGGCTCCACTTCTCCAACACTCTCTTACTAAAATTCGGCGAAGAATATGCTCGCCGGAACTCCGTCAGTTTCGGCTGCAACTTCCTCATAAAATCAATCTCCGCTGGAGTAAGCGACGACGAGTTCGTAACCGCCGTCACCGGAAAACTCGATCTGGACGCTGACGTCAGAAAATTCTCGAAATCTCGATCGAACGATGACGCTAGGTTTTTAAACGATTTCGCTCTGTCTTTCATCAATTGTAGATCTGCTTCCGTTGAATCCTTCACTTCTCTCCATCCTTTTGAGATGAACGAAAACGCCTTCTCCGCCGTCACGGCGGAGCTCGTCGCCGGTGACGTGCGAGTCTCCGCCGGCCTGAAATTGATCATCGTATTAATAATCGGTTACGATTCCGGTGACAGTTGAGATTCCGGTGAACAATTTGCCCTAATTTAGCTACTGTGTGTGTTTTTCTGTTTGAAAACGCGTGTGTGAGAAATTAACAATCGTAACAATAATCAGTTACAATTCCAGTGACAGTTGAGATTCCAGTGACGGTTTTGCCCTAATTTGGCTACTGTGTGTGTGTTTTGTAGGTGTGAAAACGCGTGTGAGAGAAATTAACGGTCGTAACAATAATCTGTTACGATTCCGATGACGGTGTTGCCCTAATTTGGCAATTGCGTGTGAGTGTGTGTTTTTAGGTGTGAAAACTGAAAACGTGTGGGTGAGAAATAAACGGCTGAAGGTTGACGATGAAGAAATGATGATGATTTGGTTGAATTCGGTATCTTATTGTTTAGATGCTCGAAACTTTGTTGCTGTGTCGGCCCGGATGGCAGCCCATGTGGGAATTGGATTTTCTGGGTGACGTGTCAGTCGGTGATAGGTGGTGTAGGGCCATTAGGATGAAGGAGATGCTGACGTGGAAATGTTGAGGGATTTCTTGATTCTGCCGGAAGATTCTAGGGCATATCCTCGAATCTCTAGTTGGACACTTGGACGATGATATGGTGTTATTTTGTTGTTCTCTTAGAATTTACACTTGTTTGATTAGGATTTTTTTTCTTTTTTGAGAAAAATATATCAATTATTGTACTTAAAAAAGTTATAAATTTATTGAAGTGTGAAAGGTTTCACCATTGAGCCAAAACGATTACAATTTGTTACACTATGTATGTTATATATTGTACTCAAATTGTTGAGTAGCTATTTATAAAGTTGTCTTTTTTATGGTTTTTTTTTTGTTGTTTTATACTTCTCTATTTAAATATATTTTCTAGGCCTGATTGTTTATAAACTGTTTATTATTGGTGTCGAAATTCTTTCTGGAAGCAGTTTTTCTATCTTAGGAATAAGATAAGATTTGTCTTTGGTTTTGTAATTTGTGGGATTTTCATAGTAAGGTTGTTGTAGAATAGAATGTTCTTAATATATGTATGTGTTTTTACTAGAGTGCAACTTAGAAGAGAAATTTTTAAATATTTGTTTAATAAGATGAATTTGCAAGGTTAAATCTTACAAATTGTACCAATTTGTTATGATGATAAATTTAAAATTTGATTGATTTTCCTAACTAGGATAAAAAAAATAACACAAGGTATTCGATAAATTACTCATACGTCATGACATGCGATTTAACAATGTGTAGAATTTATTATCACAATATTGCATTATGATCTCTCGTATTCGTCATTTTCTTTTATTGGTAAAGGTATATAGAGCTCGGATATGTTGTCTTGTTTTATGTGTTTTATTTAAGGTTGCATTATAAAACATATTATATAATATCATATATTATACTATAATCTATAATACACATAAAACTTAAAAAATAAAAAATTTGATGGTTCTCATATCACATATGTAAAGAAAATGAAAAGAAAAAGAGTAAAAGAAATGATAAGAATCATAAGATGTTAATTGATTTGAAGTCAATGACATCATATCTACCTTTGTACTTTTCTCATTGAAGTTCATGGCTACAAATATTTGACCATGTAGAAACCATACACTTCAAATGTCATCACCCCACAAATATTTGTCACTAGCAAACCTCACTTTTACGTTAAACGTTAAACTTTGCACCTCTTACATGTGTCGTCACTTTTTATTTGTGAATGTTATGTAATTATCCCAATATGTATTATGTAAACTATGCAAATTGTAAAATAAGTTGGTTATCCAAACTTATAATACTTGAATAGATGGTAAAAGTTTATAAGAAGAAGTACAAAGTTTAATATAAGGTAAAGGATTAATCCTAAATAGAGATGTAGACAAGTGAAGTTGACCGTTGGAAGTTTAAATCAAATCAATTCTATATGAGTGCTATGAAAAATATTGTAAAATATTACCTAGGCTCGTGAGTGTAAACGTATGTTTTACTTACTCAAATACAAAATATGAAACACAATGCAATAGATCATAAGTATTATCATCAATGAATACTTATCATCAATTTATTCATTGTTAAAATGGGGCACAAAGAGGGTATGTGTCACATCTAAGAACAAATAAGCCAACAATCACGCAAGGTATCATGATGGTCAACACCTCATTCACATAGGTCCAAAAGAATCGCATCTTTTCAAGTGAGAATTGATAAACAAAGGACACGCTAACTTTGGCTAACTCTAAGAACGTATACTGATATAAAAAAAAAACTTTACAAAAATATGATTACAAAATAATAACTCAACACAGTATTTATAGACTAGCCTAACACATTAAACATAAGAAAACATCAATTAAAAAGAGAATGTATTTGTTACCCCTCATAGTTGGTGGAGATACCGGTCCACAATTGTCACCATGGACTGGCTCTAATACTAAGAATACCCTGAATGATGCGTTGCTCAGGAATAGTTTCTTATTGTTTCCCCACCATGCATGATTCACACAACTTGTTATCTTGGTGAATCTTAGGTAGACCCTTATCCATCCGCCTCACTTGTTGCGTCGATTTGAAATTGATATGGCCAAGTCTTGCATGCCATGACCAATAATCTTCGTTTGTCTTTGATATTAAACAAACAAGACTCCTAGCTTTCAACTTGATCTTGTACAAATGACTTTTGTTTCTCGTGACCATCATGAGTAGTTTACCTCCTTTTTCATGCCTAGTTAAGAAAGTGTCTTTCTTTCGATAATCGCAACTAGATTTAGTTGCTTGCCCGAGACCTATCACGTTGCTTTGAAGCCTCGGTATGTAATAAATATCGATTAGCAATTTTCGTTTACCATTCTTCCCTTCAAATAATCTATACCTTTTTCCTATAATTATAGCACATAACCCATCCCCGAACTTCGCCCTGCCAATTATACGTTCATTAAGCTCAGCAAAGTAAGCTCAGTTTCCCGACATGTGATTGTTCGCATGTAACGTTTCGCGTTTTTGTACTTTTCATATTTAGAAGGTTGTATTCGTATTTCTATTTTTGCAAAATTGTATTCGTATTTCATTTCCAATTTTGTAATCAAAGACGTTGATCATAATGGAATCCATTTTTATACATATACATATTACATACTTGTGTTACACGCAATCACTAAATACGTGTTTATGCATGAAACCGAGACTCGAAATACCTGGAAATATCAATCATACATGTATCACACTCATACAATACTTTGATACACTTTGAATACCTAAAAACAGGCCAAAATACAAGAAAACGACATAAAATAACATACTTACAAAGTATAGGGGCTGAAAGTGAACAAAAACCAAAATTCAGGAAATGCTCCCGTCTCACCACACGGCGGGGAAGAATGTCTGGTCACGTGGCGCGATCAGGACGATCCGCAACATCTTGTTTCCAGCTTGCGGGTTGATAGGCTTTGCCACCTTTTTCACCCCAATCACATTTCAAGCTAGTTTTAACCCAAACCCTAATTACCCCCATTATAAATACCTCTCATTTCCACCTCTCTACACTTTTCCACCTCAAATCCACTCTCCAAACACCCAAAAACTCTCAAGAAATTCCTGTTGTGAGTAGATTATCTCTTTGTGTTCAAAGTAAAATTCAACTCACTTTTTCTACTTATTCTTCTTGTTTTCTTGTATAAAAACACTTGCATGGCGTCTAGGATTGTTACCCAATGTTCACCATGCTGTAACAAGGTGGTACAAGTCCAGAAATGGTGTCCAAAGTAGTTAGAACTTTCTGTTTTAAAAAAACTTTTCATACAAGTTCATGTTTATCTTTTTTTTGTAAGAATCTTACACCCATCTTGCTTATAACCAAACCTATGGTTATGGGGCTGGAATAGGGTTAATTCCCACAAGTTTAGAGGTCCAAGAACCTCCTAAATTTTCTATTTTACCAAGGTTCCAAGCAACCTACAAGTGTTAAAACCATCCAAGTTCATCATCTTCAATATGGTGGGACTTGTGTTTTGGTAAAAGTGAACCATAGAAGCTTTGGCTCTCCAACCTTGTTCCACTACTTCACTTGTTTGATTGTTAGTTTAGCTTCATACACTAAATCTCAAAACAATTTCCAAACAAAAGAACAAGGTTATATCACGTCCCCAAACACTCTCCATGCTTGGAATGCACGCATCTAGCTAGCTCACTTGGCTGTTTTAAGGTTTAGTAGATTATGTATTTTCATATATTCATAACCAACTAAAATCATCAACCAAGTTGATGATTTTGTGCTTTAGTGAAACATATAATGAGGTTAAATGGATGTTCATCGTCATACCTCCTTGCATGACCACTTTCGTGGCCCCTTACTTTACATTAATTTATGTTATACGTTGACGTGATGCGAGCGAGTTATAAATTTAATTATATTTTAGGTACGTTTTACTCATAGATCAAGCGTTAAATTTATAAAACACGATACAATACTGCCACTCTACACACGTTAGGGCAAGTGCACCCATGCGGACGTAGTATAGTGATGGTAAGATACCGAGGTCGTCCAAGTACACAAGAGCTTTTAATACCGGCTTATCGTTGACTTCTGATCTAACCAAAGTTTTTATAAAAGTTTTGAAAATTTAAAAGATATAAAAGTAAAAAAATGTAAATAAAAAGGAAAACAAACAGACAAGAAAGAATCACTTGATTCTGACTCCTCTTTTACATATCCTTTGATGATTTTTGCCTTTTGGGCATTTTAAGATATTATCTTAGTTATAGTAGTAGGCCCCTCTTGTGAAGGCGACGTTACCCTCAACCTATTGATATGAGTCATCAAGGATACAGTCCCGCAAGTTTGGAATATTGAAAGATAATTAAGTAAGTTATTAATGCGAAAGTGGTAGGCCTCTCTTGTGAAGGTGACGTTACCCTCGGCCATATTGGTCTGAGTCAGCAGGGATACAATCTCGCAAGGTCGGGTAAAATTTTAATAGTAGTTTATTTATAAGGGGTTTAAGCAATTCTTACTTTCCCTGATTTTATGATATCTGCCTCAAGGGAAGTCCTAATAAGATTGAACCAAGTCCTCACAGGATCTATACACTAAACGAGACAAGAACTTTACCCAAACACCCTTCTAACCCCCTTCTAGGTAGTTATCATGCTATATAGACCGTAAAGATAAAATTAGTGAATCAACTAAACATGAAGAAATGTTTAATAAGGTTCACTTTCAATATAAAAACTAGTTATTAAAGTCATTAATACATACCCAAATAAGAAGTTGCCAAAGATTGGAAATCAAAAGTAATACATAAAAGATTTGTCTTCACCAAGTGATGTAAGAGATTTAGCCAAGCATGACCTTTGTTTGACAAGAACTCTTATGATCAATCTTGGATCTCAAGACTACTATACACTCTAAAATATGAAAGGTGGGTGATAGTGGTGGGTGCTGGTGTTGTAGTGGTGGTGGACTGATAGTAATTGCGAGAGAAGTGGTTTGCCAAGGGATGCTTGTCTCATGAACCAAGCACCTCTATTTATAGCTGGAAACAGAAGGCGACCACAGCCTCGTACCCGCTTGGCACGGCCCCGTGGTGGACTTTTTCTCTCCCTTCATTAACTGTATATGTGAGGTTGTTGTATCAACATGCCCCGTGGTAGTAGGGCACGGCCCCGTGGTTAGTGTACTTGTTGTACTATCCCAAATATTTAGAATCTTAAAGTTGACCACGACCCATGTTGATTTGGCACGGCCCTGTGTTGGTTGTCTATTGTTGTTGTCTTTTTTCTTAAGAGAATATTTAACTGGGCACGGCCCCATGCCTGGTGGGCACGGCCTCGTGCCTGAGCATCTGTTTTCGTTGTTTTTGTTGTTTTGGATGTGAATGGGGGTTCAACAAGTTGTGTCAATCCTTCTTTTTGTATTTGTGTTGGTTTCTGTTGTTAATTTTTCCTTTTATTCGTTTAAGCTGTTATGATTCTGTAACTTAAAAGTAAACAAAGAAACATTTTTTTTCCAACATTAGTACCAAAAAGGGTTGATTTTATGCCTTTTTGATGTAATTTATATGTTGCATTTTGTGCACATCAGATACCCCCACATTTGAATCTTTGCTTATCCTCAAGCAAAACTTTATAATATGGCTTACACACCCAAACAAAATCGGTAGAAGAGAAGTTTTTGGCTTATCTTTAGAGTGTGGGAATACAAGTTATAAATTTATTTTATTTTTATTTTATTTACAATCTTATTTTTGATGATTATTTAGAACATATTTTAAGAAAAATTATTTGTTTTGGGCATAACATGCCTTTATAAAATTCTATTTTGTTATATACAAATTTACATACCTCACAAGTGGTCACTCAACACTCGGCCGAAGGTGTTTATGCAAAATCGCTCGGAACCGTTGTGGTGCTTACGCCTACCATAAGCTTTACAAACAATCAAACATCCTCCTTTGTGATGTTTAATATTTGTAAATATCAAGAGAGCTTTAAAGTGGTAGGTTTCTGGCTAGTGGTAGGTATTTTTGGGTAAAAATGGTGAAAAGCGTAAAAGTGTCGGTTTCTTGAACAATTTTTGTGGCTTAGAAAAAAACTTTAACTTATGTTTTTTAGCTAAAGTTGAAACTAAGCCATACTTTATTATTTATAAGCGAACTTGTTACTTAAAATAAATGGTGTAAATAAAAAGAAATTTTTGTGGATATGGGTGGTTGCTTTTGCAAAAGTTTATATTTTTGCGGGTTTAAAAACGAAAGGGGTAAGGCTTAAAGGGGTTTAACTAGGGGGATATGAAAAGGAAAATAACGGTTTAAAATGAAAAATGGGTTGTACTCCTAATGCCTCTGTCATTTACTTACTTGGATTAGTGTCGGTAAAGATTGGGAACATATTGCTTTGGCAAATTCTAGATTTGTAAAAACCAAACAAGCTATTCACACAAGAAATACGAAAAAATTGAGCAATTAGTATAGATAGTTATTTGTATGCTCAGTAAAGGCTCAAAAACTCACTTTTGTGGGAAAGGGTTATAATGTAAAAGTGTATATGTAATCAAATTTTACAAAGATTTGTTATGTCCCTTTTTATAATTTTCTTCATTAGTTCTTTTTATCATGACGCTGTCAGGTGTAAATTTGTAAAAACATAATTTTAAAAACATATTTTTCCCAAACTAAACTAAGATAAGTAAAAAAAATGAAAGATTTTAAAAAATATTTAGGGTGATTAGCGGTTTTCCGAGGCGAGTTTTGTGTAAGGCTTGATTTTAGGACAAACGATTCAAGGTTTCAACATCCCTTCCATACTTAAATTACACATTGTCCTCAATGTGTCTTAAATATGATTTTTTTATTAAATATTTAAAAGTGGGGTTAAAACAACAAATTTTTAGGTTACTGGGCACTAGGCACGAGGGCTTGCCAGATGGACACAACCCCGTGGTCAAAATGCCAGTAACATGAATTTTGAAAGGCTTACAAAAGGCTGGGCACGGGGGCGTGGGCTATGGGCACGGCCCCGTGGCAAATGTCTGTAACAGATTGGGAGCTGTGTTTCGTCGCTTGGCGTCTGATTTCTGGGCTTGGGGACCACTAGGCTTAGTGTGTCCAAGCCTCTCCAAGGCACCTGTAAGCTATAATCCTAAAACAATACAACAATCTAACACAAAATAACAAGTTCCTACATTACGATCGTTTTACTTGTCCACCATCATCACATGAAAAGAAAAAATAAAAATGCAAGAAAGTAAATTGTTTAGAGAAGCAAATTGTTCATCAGGACGCAGCCCGAAAAGTACCAAATTGTTCAAAGGTTAGAAAGGGATAACCTGAAGGATTGATCTGTCGCCCACCACCGCCATTGCCTAGTCCGAGTCCATGTCCTCGGCCTATTCCTCTTCCTCTTCCTCCTCTTCATGATACACCATGTGCTCCTGGATGTAGGTAATGTCATTTTGCATGCTAACGATATTGCATTCCATGCTTCCGATCCGGCTGTTTGAGCTTTGTCCCAAGCTATAAGCGTTCCTAGACACTTGGAGGTGTTCCTGCATGATATTTATAAATTTTGGAGGTTAGGAAAATCACCTCCTCCTTGAGAGGAGGAGCACGGGGCGTGTCCGGAGTATCGAGGACGGTTAGGGTCATCTTCGATTGCGAGGACCTCATCTGGGTCATTTGGGTTCCACACCCGGCCACGTGCATCCTTAAAGCGCATGAGACCATTGTTGCAATCGATGATAAGACCCAAGTTTCGGCATAAGGCTAGATTGGCCTTTGCCACACCCACTCCCTTGTGGAACCCACTCGGAGTGCGCCTAATGTAATTCTTGAATAGCTTGGCGATCCATCCCCCGAAGAATATGGGTGTGCAGGTGTTGGCGGTGGCATTTGGGGCCATGTTCCTCAACAATATGTGGCGGCATCGATAGGTTGGCGATTCAGGATGCAATATAGGCAAGTTAGCTCCCAAAGTCACCACCCCACCACTATCCTTCCTTTGGCACAAAGAGCCATTAAGGACCCGATTAATGTACCAGATTAGAGGGTCCCTTATATTTGTGCTCTTTATGCTGCTTGGATCATAGTGGCCATCCCCAATCTGTGCCCATGCAGCTAGTCTCAGGTTGTCTGGGAGTTCACGGACTCCATCCGAAGTCTGGTTCAGTTGTGTCTTCCTCAGTGTATAGCCCAATATTCACGCCAAACTCAGCCACAGAAATGTTATACCATTCCCCACCACACCTAAACTGAACTACATTAGACTCAACCAGATCTTGTTCATTTTTGTCGAAGATGAGCGTGCTTAAGAACTCCATGTTATATTCATGAATGGATCTGAGTCGGGTCTCTAGAAAGGTATGGTGTGCACCAATGATCAGCGAATCGTATCTCTCCTTTTGCTCTACAGTTTCAAGCGTGGTATAACACACTTGCCTTGGTGGTTCTTCATGCCTTGCTTGTAACACTTCAAAACGGTTTTTGTACTCAAGCTCAAAACTTTTGAACCTTAGGAACTTATGAGGTGCAATTCCTACAAGAAAGAACCAGTAAGACAATCTATGTGTCAAAAAAATATGCGAAAAAGGGAATCAGGGGGTCTAGACACGGCCTCGTGCCTACCAGGCACGACCCGTGTCTGCAGACTGGAGTGCCACGGCCCCGTGGTGAACCTTCTATTAACCTAATTTTAAGGTTTTCGAGCCGGCTTCAAAAAAGTCAAATTTTTGGTTCATCATGTGCGGTTTACCCTGAAAATCAAACCCCAAGTGCCAATTTCGCACAAACTACTTCTTTACCCTTTCGATTTTAACTTTCTTCGGTTATGAATGAGGGTTTGTGAAAAACTCTTTGAACAATTTGATTTTTCTGACAATGGTTGGTTATTTACTTCTCAAAACATTTCTATTTACTACTTGTAACAAGATCTAAGCAAAAATTTGGGATTGGCACGGGTCTAGTTCAAGAACCCTAGATTTTCCGCAATTTTTGATGTTAAACTACATGGAAAGTGTTAATCTCACTGATCATGATGTTAGAATCATACCTTGTTGATGGATTTTGGTAAGAAATTGTCAAAAATCTACGGAAAAGGGAGAGGAACCGGCTGCTCCAGAGAAACGGATCATGGTTTTGTGTTGAAAAAGTGAAGAAAAGGGGGTTATAAACCCGTCTGCAGATTTGCCACGGTCCCATACCTGGTGGGCATGGCCCCGTGGCCAAAAAATTTTTTTATTATTTTTTATTTAAATTGTGTATGTGTGACTGTTTCTCTGAGGGTTCCTTGTTTGGTACTTACCTGTTTTGCGTTAATTTTGCTTCTTCCAAATGTACTTACTTGTTTCGAGTGTCATTTCAACTTTCTCATCTTCAAGAAAATCTCTATAGAGCTTAAGCCTTTGCCTGTTGACTTTGAAAGATTCACCGTGTGGAGGCTTAATTTCTATAGCGCCATGTGGAAAAATTTGGGTAATGGAAAAAGGTCCCCGACCATCTAGACTTGAGCTTTCCGGGAAACAACCGAAGTCTTGAGTTAAACAAGAGTACTTGATCACCCTTCTGAAATTCTTTGGGTTTGCTTATTTTATCGTGTATGTTTTTCATGCATTCCTTATAAATTTCAGAGTTGGAATATGCTTGATTTCTCATTTCTTCAAATTCATTTAACTGATAGAATCGATTTTTACCGGAAGTTTCTTGGTCTAGGTTTACGTTTTTTAATGCCTAGTAAGCTTTGTGTGCGATTTCTACCGGGAGGTGACAATTTTTTCCATAGACGAGCTTATATGGGGTAGTGCCTATTTATAACACCCCAAAAACGGGTTTGGTAATCAAACCACGTTAATACTAAGGAGCGGGTAAAGTACCGTTAGTAGTAAAAATGAACCCGTAAACAAAGTAACTAGGAATAAATTAACCTAGTTAGTAACATGGTAATAGTAATAAAACAATGAGTTGTAGCCCTTTAAAATAAATCAAAAACTTGAAGGACCAAAAGGGGAAAACTTAAAAGTTGGGTTTAATAAAGAAAAATAAAACACAACACACACACACATTAAGTGTGTGTGTGTTGAACACAACAGGAGCAAACAAGGGCAAACCCTTGTTCATCTTAAAATCATCAAATTGAAGAAGGAATCGAGCCTCAGATTTCTGTATGAATGTAAATTATTGATCACCTAGACTAGGGGATCATAAGGTATGTCAAAAATTGAGATTTGATAATGTTATGAAAATTTACTAAATCCATGAACTTCCATTCTTGCATAAATTTTGAGAATTTATGGAAGTTATTTGATATAAATGAACTTAGGAACAAACTCTAAGTGAAAGATCAAATGCTAAATGGAAAGTGTTTGAATTAAATACAATGTATATGTAAGTGGGTTTTGTAAGTATGTAGAATACATGAATTATGAGGATCAAAATGATGTATTTGATGTTTGATACTTTGAGTTTTAGATGCTAAATGAGTATATCATCCATTTTGATGTTACGGAATATGTATACATGGCTAATTATTGATTACTAAACTTAACTAGTTAGTATGAAAATCTTGCACACAAGGTGTTTGATGTAATTTTAAGTGATCAAGGATTGTTGAAAAGTATGAAAGAATCATGTAATCGAGATTTTGACGAGTTGTGTGTCAAAATTGTACTATATTGTATGGATAAAATACTTGAATAATTGTGTGAGTTGATTAAGTGTCCATACATGCTATGAAATGGGTTTTGACATGAAATATGAACCCATGACTAATTGGTAGGAATATGAGCATGCAACACTTGTACTTTGTGCAATAATAGGCAGTTGACTTTTAGAAGTTAAATTGACCTATAATGAAATCAGATGGTAATTTTGATATAAAATACGTAAGGTGGGATAATTGTGTTAAATGATGACTAATCTAACTATCTTACGAAGGAATGGGTCAAGCGGGTCAAAGACGCGAGAAGGCATGATCGGATGCAAGGTAAGTAAAACTTACACCTCCTAGAGAACCGTTACATAAGTGGACGTTCACGGTTAAACGTCTAAAAATATCGAAATGAGACCCATGATGAAAACCATGAAGTGGGTCAAAATGGATAAGTTACGACGAACTAATGTTCGTGACAAAGGAGAAATGTTAAGATGAGACCCTATGGCGAAAGCCATGAAATGGGTCAAAATGGGTAAAATTAGTTACATTATTAAATTGATAATAAACAAATATTTATAGGAATAGGACCCCATGGTGAAAAACATAACGCGTCAAAGGAAAGAAATAACGAATAACCATATATCAGTTTTAATATAATGGATATTATAAACATAACTCTATGGTGCGGACCATAGCGGATCAGCGAAATAAATGATAAGTAATTATCCTCTTCACAATAAACAATGTTTGGTTATACCGACATATAAAGGGGGCGAGCCAAGAAACAAGTCAAATGAACAAATAGGTCAAATGGTGATGTTATCACCATTTGAAAATGATATTTAGTATTTCATTTGTTAAGTTTCATGCTTATAGGTAAGTGTGCTTTGTGGGCATGCATTGCCATGAGTTAATGTATAGAATCACAAGGTATCGTTAATGGATCAATACTTTGACTTGCGCAAGGTACGTGTAGTGCTCATGCTCTCGATGAGGGTTTGCGGTACGACTAAAGTTAGTCAAGTTAGGGGTGGACATTAGATCACCTCAAGTGAAGTATATCTAGTGTGTGGTAAAACGACCGTTAGAGTCGGAGACATGTTTATAACGAAAAGTGTATTTGAGTGAGTTTATAACACTAAACAATAGGAAACTTTTATGTTTTTAATAACATAATAAATTTTAAATGGAGTACGGGTTATAGGTGTTCGCTTGATCAAAACAGGCTTTTAAAAGTCCTTCGTCGTAAAAAGGACTAAAGTTGACCAAAACACCCTTGACTTTTCAAACCGGGCAAACGTCCGTTAAGGATAGTTTAAAAATGAGTTTGTTTATAATTAAGTAACTCCTTTCGGTAGGGTATAAGTGAAAGACATGAGCCTTTTTGGTCTAAGGGCCTCGTAGTGGATCTTTTTTCATTAATTATCAAACCGAAGGGTAGAATTCGGAAATATATGATTTATTATAACAATCCACCGCAAATAAAGTTGTGTTGGAAGATAAATAGAAGTCTTAGTGTGGAAATAGAAGGTAAGGAAAAAAGGAGCGAGATTTAAGCTTAAGTGCTTAAATCCCTTAACGGGTTAAAATAAATATGCGCATAAACCGGGTAATGGTTGCGTGATTTATAAAAATTATGAATCCGGGTCAAGGATTTTGGGTTAAATATGTAGGCAAATATTTTACTGACATTTAGAAACAATTTTCAAGTGAAACAGATGAAAATTGAACAAGTCACAGAAGTTTTCGTAACAAAAACGACAAACTTGAAAAAGGCTGCTGTAGTCTATCATAAGCTACGGTTCCTGCCGTAGCTTACGGCAGGCAGCTGCTGGGTGAAAACAGCCAGAAGCTACTGTAAGTTGTAGGTTATGGTTTAAGGCACCGGAGGGCGATCAAGCTCAACGAGAAACTGAACAAGATCAAAGCTCAAGCTTCTGCACTTTGTTTTGTAGTTATGAAACTAATCAACGATAACATGTTGAAAAGTTTTATGTTTATGAAGTTTTTTTATTTTTTTGAAATTCGAAATTTTGTACGGACATGTATTTGCATAAATGCATTTAAATGCAAGATTTTTTTATAGAATTTCAATTTATTTAGCAAGGGTCTTACAAGTTGATATCAGAGCTCAAGGTTAATGATCAAATGTGTTCGGTTAGAGACTTGATTGCATGATCCGGTAAGTTATTATAAATATTAACGGTCTAGCAGGGTTAAAAGTGTTGTAAACAACACATAGAGATATCGTGTGAACGCACGTTACCCCAAATAAATTGGTAAAAGACCGGTTTATTTAGTGAACTACTTGTGTTAACAAGTATTGTAGAAAGCCTTGTATTATAATACGGGGGCTCATAAATTTCAACATTATTAATATTTTGTGAACATTCTAATTGAAGGATGTACGCATCTGAAGATGGCGAGAGTTTAATGATTTATTGTTATGATGATTGAATGGTCCGAAGTATGACAAGTAGGGAATTCTCATCAAGGACCTAAACCAAAAGAGGATACCAAATAAAAGTCGAACGACAATGAAAAATCATCAGGTAGGTCCACACTATATATTATTATATGAACGGTGTTATGCAACATTCAAATAATGAATGACAGTTGCATATGGGAATATAAAACTTGGAAACCTGGATAGAATAGCTATCCAGGATGATGTTTAAAAGAGAAATTGCGTGGGAAATATGTGTATTCACAAATCGTGAATAACAAAACAATAAAAGATTTCAAATTTAAAAACTAGAATGGGGTGACCATCCAAGTAGGCATTCTCAATAATATCCTATTGAGGAAAAGGTACAATCACATTAACAAATGTGATTGTATAAAACTTTTATAAAATAAAACATTTCACATATTTTAAGACAAAAAGTGGTAAACCTAAAAATTGCTAAAGGACGATAAAAGGAGGTTTTACCAAAATAAAATTGGGATATGGACATGAACCGATGATTTACTTACGTGTGAAGTAATGTGATAGTCATAATAAGGTCACGCATACCATGTGTTGATAGCTTACTCTGGGCAAGTAAGTAGTAACACATGATACCATGAACTTCTTATAGTGAGCACATATACGACCGATGTAGTAAAGACAAGACTAATGGGATGAGTTAAAAAGGAGTCCTACGGGTAAAAAAAAAGGAACAAGGTTTGACTGTTCATAAGTGATAAATTTCACACGAACAAGTCAAACGGGTCAAATAAGGAACAAGGTTTGACTGTTCATAAGTGATGGGTTTCACGCGAACAAGTCAAACGGGTTAAATAAAGAATAAGGTTTGACTGTTCACAAGTGATGGATTTCACAATGTCGGGTCAAATGAGGTATAATATGGATAATAAATGAAAACGCAACTGGGTAACGGAAGTGTTAAAGCAATATAATAAAGGACTCGGGTAATGGGTTATAAAGAAATGTAAGCGCAAACTGGGTAACGGGAAGAGAAGCGTGAGACAAACTGACGTTCTTGGATGAGATATTACCTGTTCGTTGGCATGCGGCACATGTTTTTATTAATTATATGCATCCTTATGGATGGTTGGCTGATAAAATCCTGAATTGAATACCTTACATGCGGTGCTCGTTGCTCCATGATGTACTACATATGGTCCTTCGTGACAATGACGAAGAATTTTTCTTGCTTCTAGACCATGGACGCATCTTCGTATAAGTTGGTCGGCACAAATTTTAAAAAGATATGGATCTTCCTAAAAGTAGTGTTTGACATCGGCAAAGAATTTTTTTTCTTTGATGATGTGACCAACCTTTTACTAAAATGCCACTAGCGAGATAGTTAGCATAGTCGGCGTACCATGGTTGTTCTTGATAATCAACCATTTCTAAGATTCGATGGGGAATTTTTTATTGATAAGCTCTTCTCGAGTTAGCTCCAAAGCAGGATCTTCAAGCGAGATAAGTGATCAGCGGCGGTGTTTTCCGCCCCTCGTTTGTCTTTTATTTAAATGTCCAATTCTTAGAGGAGAAGAATCCACCTAATCAAATGTGGTTTGGCATCTTATTTTTTTTGAAAAGTTATCGAATAGCGGCGTGGTCCGTATAAACTATTGTTTTAGAAAGAACAAGATAAGAACGGAATTTATCAAAAGCAAATACTACGGCAAGTAATTCTTTTTCGGTAGTTGTATATTTTCTGGTGCATCGTTAAGAGCTTTACTTGCATAGTATATTGGGTGAAAATGTTTTTCTTTTCGTTGTCCTAAGACGACTCCAACTGCAAAGTCGTTTGCATCGCACAAGATTTCAAAAGGTAATTTCCAATCGGGCGCTATCATGATTGGGGCATTGACTAGCATTTCTTTTAGTGTAAGAAAAGCTATTTCGCAATCCTTGTTGAAGATGAATGTTGCATCTTTTTCAAGTAATTTTATTAAAGTTCTAGAGATTTTTGAAAAGTCTTTGATAAATCGACTATAAAATCCGACATGTCCTAAGAAGCTTCGTATGGCTCGAACGGAGATGGGGGATATTCCTTCGCTTGAGATTTTATGACCGGCTACTATTCCTTCTGTTACCATGAAATGGAATTTTTCCCAAGATGGGGGATATTCCTTCGCTTGAGATTTTATGACCGGGTACTATTCCCTCTGGTACCATGAAATGGAATTTTTCCCAATTAAGGGCGAGATTTGTTTCCTCACATCGAGATAGCATTCGTTCAAGATTATCGAGGCATTGGTCATATGTATCTCCAAAGATAGAAAAATCGTCCATGAAAACTTCCATAATCTTTTCTATCATATCGTGGAAGTGGCCACCATGAAACGTTTAAATGTTGCGGGGGCATTGCATAAACCAAAAGGCATGCGTCGATAAGCAAAAGTTCCATATGGACATGTAAAAGTTGTTTTTTCTTGGTCCTCCTGTGCGATGGGAATTTGAAAATATCTGGAGAAACCATCCAAAAAACAATAAAATTTATGACCGGATAGTCGTTCTAGCATTTGATGGATAAATGGCAAAGGAAAGTGGTCTTTCCTTGTTGACTCGTTTAATTTGCGATAGTCTATATAAACCCTCCATCCGGTGATGGCTCTTGTTGGAATAAGTTCATTTTTTCATTAGTTACAGCCGTCATGCCTCCTTTTTTGGTACTACTTGGACGAGGCTCACCCAAGGGCTATAGGAGATAGGATAGATGAATCTGGCGTCTAGTAGTTTGATGACTTCATTTTTAACCACTTCTTGTACATTTGGATTTACTCTTCTTTGTGGTTGTATGACAATTTTAAAGTCATATTCCATTAAAAATTTATGTGTGCACATGGATGGACTAATGCCTTTGATGTCCACAAGTTTCCAAGTGATGGCTTTTTTATGTTTTCTCAAAAGTTTTATCAATTTTTCTTTTTCAAAAAGTTTTAGGTTTGAAGAAATGATGACGGGGAGCTTACCATGATCGTCCAAGAATGCGTATTCTAGACCTTTTGGTAGTTCCTTGAGTTCGAACGACGATGGATCTTCAAGAGACCGCTTATTTTCTTTTTCATTAAGATCGATGGCCGAAAAGGTTTGTTCGGTGGCGTCTTCTTCTTCGGCAGGTTGTTCTTCTGTTTCTTCTGTATCGGGTGGCTCTGTTTCATCTTCAATTAGGGGTCGTCATTACCAATGGGATATTTCATTGATTGTTCAAGATTGACGTACCTTTTGTCGGTCCCTAATTTAAGTGGTAGGTTGTTTTGCTTCCGATTGACTAAGGTTTGACGAGTTTTTATGAATGGTTGTCCCAACACGAGCGGCGTCTCATCTAAGATGATAAACTCGGATGGTACTACCATTTGATTTATTTGAATTAAGACATCCTTAATCACTCCTTTTACTTTTATCAGTTTTCAATTTGAGAGAAAAATAGGAATTTTAAGTGGAGAAAAATCATTAATACCCAATTTTTTGAAAACGTAGTTTGGCATTAAGTTAACACAAAGATCTCTATCAATTAGCACGTTACTAACAAAGATGTTTTGGAAAAAAACATGGTACCGGTTTTATGTTCAATTCATGGTGTTCATCTTGTATTAGTGAATTTGATCATTTGTTAAGTTAATGCTAACCATTTCCTCGATTTTAGTGGTAGTGTTTAACTCTTTTACAAACTTGGCATGAGAAGATACCAAACAATGATTTTCAAGTTGTAAAATGTGAATTTCTTGAAAGTTTGGTTTTGTTTTGAAATCATCATTTTTGACGCACCTTCTTTATGGTTTGGTTCATGCATGAGTTTTTCGTTTTGTGGTTCTTCTGTTTTTACCTCTTCGATTGTTAACTCTTTAGTACAAATTGCCTCGTCTTTCTCGCGAGAAGTCTTAAGTAAGAGTTCTAAATTCTTGAGACATTGTATGAGGCTTTCGGCTTCGGGAACGATTGTTGGTAGAGTGTCGTTTGTTTCAAACGGATTGGTATCCCAATCAAAACTTGATTTTGGGAGCTAAAACCTTGGTTTTTCATACGTGGAGTATGAGGTTGATGGTTGAAAAGGTAACAATGTTGTACCGAGTGGGATTCATCGCAAATGGTACATTATGGTTCCTCGTAATCATCTTCAATGTAGTAGTGGGTATAATCTTCTGACTAGTAATCCATTGAAAGATACTTAGAAGATTAACGAGCATCGGGATCATAAAATAGAAAAATAAAATTTAACAGGGAGATGACCACGGCCCCGTGGGCAAACCTTTATCTGGGCGTTTGAAAAGTTTTGATTAAAAATCTGCAGCACGGGGGCGTGGCCAGCTGACACGGCCCCGTGATAAGCTACTGTAAAAGTTGAAAAGTTTTTGAAAACAGGCGCGCAGTTTTGAAAAACGTACAGAATTTGATTAGAACGCTAATTTTAAGCTTTCTTAAAACCCTTTTGTCCCCGGCCACGACGCCCGTTTAGGTACTTTTTACTCGTAAATCAAGCTTTAAATTTATAAAACACGATACAATACTGCCACTCTACACACGTTAGGGCAAGTGCACCCATCGTGGACGTAGTATAGTGATGGTATGATACTGAGTGTAACGTTCGTCGTAAAACGGGTTCCAAAAACCCGCTCCGTTTAAAATTCAAGAATCTATTAAATGTTTTGCTTCGCATTATATTGTGTTAGTTAATTTTTATGGTTGATAAATAAACTAGGTAGGTAATATATTAAAAAATAAATAAATAAATAAAACCAATAAATAAAAGTCAAAATAATAATAATAATAATAAAATAACAAAAAAATAAAGGGGGTGTGGACTACGAGTTTCGAACCCGGGTCCTTACCCACACCAAACACACTCTACACCACTACACTACACACACAACTTAATTCAAATCTAAAACAATTAAATTTTATACACAAACTAACACCGAGTTTGAAATTCAAACACAGAACCTGTAACCGCCCCTGTTTCAAAAATCTCTCATAACCGTTTATGATGTCGCGATTTAACAATCATAACCAACAATCATCATCAATAAATCAGGCCGTTTTGCATAATTTCCTTTTTCAACCGAAATCTAATCATGGATCTTAAAAGTTTGAAATTGAAACTGAAATCTTGTGTTTGACCACTTTCACTATAAATATCAGTAATCCACACCTTTATACCTCACTCATTTTCCTTTGAAATTCTACTTTTAACTCGCTGATCAAACCTCTCGCCGCCGGAATCAGCTGCAATTCGCCGGAGTTGATCACCGGAAAACCGGGGTTCTGTTTTCCAGTTGGTATGAATCCCCAAAACTCTTCTATATTTCTTGTTTAATTCGTTTAGATTACATCAGTTCAACCAGAATAGTTAAAACTTATAACAGTCGAGTTCTGGGTTGAAATTCATGAAGAAGATGAGTTTCAGCAGGTGATTAAAAGTAATAAGAATCGGGTTTTTAACCGGGTTAGACACACAGTCCAGTGGTGGACTGTGTGCAAACATAATATTCACATCCCGAGTTCGAGTCCTGGTCAGTCCGTGTTGTTGAAATAAAAACCCGTTTCTTTTTAATTCAAATGCGCTAACACTCAGATAGTTGTTAAGTATATTAAAAATTCTGTTTCAATCGGGTTAGACACCCAGCCCAGTTGGTTGGGCTGGGTGCAAAACAACATAGAGATCGCGGGTTCGAGTCAGATCCTTCACACTGGTTTGCTCATTTAAATCCTTTTTAAATTAAATAATTTCTGATATATTCTAACAAGTATATAAGAATAATTAAAAATTGATTCCTTATGGGTTAGACACGTAGCTCAGTTGGAAGAGCTGCGTGCACGTGAACGGGAGGTCACAAGTTCGAGTCTCACCACACGCGGTCAAACATTTCAACGAACCGGTCAGACCTGCTGTCAGGTCTGACAAGGTTTTTAAAATTGTTTTATTTATTTTATTTAATATTTTTGTATTTTTTTTAATTATAAATCAATTAAAAACACTTAAGAACAAGATTATTTAGGTTTAAAAATCTCAATAAATACCACAAAAATAACCTAAAATCTAACAAAAAATATTAAATCAAAATATTAATTTTTATCGAATTATTGCGTTATTATCTAGGTTAGTCTTCTTCGTCGGTTATATCCTCAATTCGTGCGCACTCTTCATCAATCAAGAAAAACGCACCCACTGTGAGTGAATTCTTACAAATTCCCCTTTTTATTCATGTTTTGGGGTGTATCATGTGTCATTCATACATTTCGTTTATTCAAACCCTTGTGCTATTACCATTATATGAATTACCGTGTGATGTAAATGTTGTTTGTTGTATTGCGAGTTTATATTGTTGTCAAGTTTCGTGCAAATCATTCATTAGGCCCATCAGTTCCTCGTTGGAGACGAGTTGAGCATCAGGTGCCTCATTAGATCGGCTCCGTTTGATTGAGCCTTGATCTCATTATTCATCATTTGGTATGTGTGTGTGTGCATTAATTGATATTATGTGTTTTGTGGTTTAATTTACATATACGTATACTCATATTTGGTTATGCACCTTTTTATTCAAATAACCAATATAACTAATTTTTTCAAATATTTAAATAAGATTCATTCGCCAACTTTTGTTGATCCAAAACCCTATTTTTACACATGATACAGGTGGATAGGTTGAAGCAAGGAACACATATGAAATTGCCTTAGAAGAAAAATAAAGAAGTCATGAAAAATGCATTTGAACATGTTGTGTTTGTATGTTTATTGTAATTTCTTTTTTAAATAGAAATAATAAATATGAAACTTTATAGTAAATGTCATGAGCTTTGATAAAAAAAACCCAATCATGCCCCGACTACCATTTCCGCTGCGGGTCAGGGTGTGACAGATTGGTATCAGAGCTTTTGATTATAGAGATATAGGATAGGTTATTAGACCCTTAGAGCCTATACTATAGTTGATTAGATTTTAATTGTTTATATGGTTACATGCAAACTCATGATGTTTATTTGTTTCGTATTTATTACACACACAAATGCATGCAAACACTTCCACTATCATTTTTGCGTGATACTTAATGAGTTATACTTGTTGTCAAACATAACGCATATTGCAATGTTCACATATACAAATCATCCTCATATTTTCTTTATTCAAGATTTTGTGGTATTTTCGTTTTTCAATCTCCTCAAAGTAAGTTCTACGGCGGGCATGTAGTAACTGGAAGGGTACGAGTACCGGTAGTCGAAACGTCCTGTCTAGGTTGGCAATCGTATAAATCCAATATAACGGACTAGTTTGCCCACCTGGGGACCAACATGAGAGTACGAAGGACCTATTAGGCCAAAGCATGCCACACCAAATGTCGCATGAACTAACCCCACTTTGAGTCGTCATTGTGTCTATACCAGGACACCCTCCGACCCTATACTTTGCAGTCATGTTTTACGATTTTCATTCGGGTGGCGCAAGTGTTAACAGGCCAACACCAATGTGAACCCTACCAGAGCCCAGTAGTCATGGGGGCCCACATGACTACCAAGGCCAAGTAAGGGGACATATGGGAGCCCAAACATGAGCAAAGCCCAAGACATCCTATGGATGTAGCAAATTTATTTTCTTCATTTGTTTTGTGAATGTTCATTTCTAAATACGACATATGACACCTAAAACGTCAAACTCATACTCTCGATACGTATTCCTTGTAGATGTCTTCTAGTTACCCTCGTAGAGGTAGGAGATCAGGAA
The DNA here is from genome assembly GCA_947069175.1 of Scalesia atractyloides. Classification (NCBI taxonomy): domain Eukaryota; kingdom Viridiplantae; phylum Streptophyta; class Magnoliopsida; order Asterales; family Asteraceae; genus Scalesia; species Scalesia atractyloides. The sequence continues at coordinate 83,428,959 of CAMTDV010000022.1, read as the reverse complement.
AATTCCACGAGCGCATGGCTGCCCAAATCGCTCAACAAATGGCCTCCGTAATACCCAACATCGTAGTTCAAGTCCAACAAGCCCTTGTCGCCAATCCTATCACCCCAACCAATCTAGAAGGACAAAATGTCGCCAACCCTCCTCTCAACACCACTAAATGCACATTCAAGCATTTCAAATCCTGCGATCCTCAAAAATATGAAGGGACTGAAGGTGTCACCGCTCTCATCCATTGGTTTGAGGAGATGGAAAACAATTTTCTCAATTGCGACTGCCCCGATGATCGCAAGGTGCGATATGCTACGGTCGTTTGTTCGGAGTAGCACTTACATGGTGGAATACAGAGAAGGCCAAGCGAGGTGCTGAGGATGCTATGACTTTGACTTGGGAAGAGTTGAGGGAGATCATAACAAGACGTTTCTGTCCAAGAAGCGAAATCAAGAAATTAGAAGATGAGTTCTACTCTTTGAAACAAAAGGAGGGCGACCACAACACATACAACAAGAGATTCCTTGAGTTGAATCAAATGGTCCCCAACTTGTTCACTCCCCTCTACCGTTTGATCGAGCACTACATTCGAGGTCTTCTTTCAAAAATTCAAGACCCTGTAATAAGTACCACACCTGCAACTTTGGAAGCGGCAATGGAGTTAGCTACAGATCTCACTGAAAACCACATACGGAATAAAGACTTCAAGGAGGAGAAGAAGAAGGATAAAGCATCAACCGAAACCTCAAACTCAACCCAGACCGAATCCTCTTCTCAACCCACTCCTAAGAGAAAACGAGATGGGCAAAATTTTGTTGTCACCCAAGGCAATCAACCAGCTCCACAAGCCGTACCCCTCCAAGCTATCCCAATCACTCAAGTAGCACCCAACACTACTTACCCAATTAAGAAACCTTACATTGGACCTCACCCTCAATGCAACACCTGTTTTTATCACCATCCATCTACCGTACCTTGTCGACTGTGTGCTAATTGTGGGCGTTATGGTCATTTGAGCAAAACTTGTCGCACCCCTCAAAACCAAGCTTCACCCCCTACCCAAAACATGATCCAATCATATCAACAACCCCAATACCCCATATTTCCACATGTTCGAGCTTGCTTTAATTGTGGGGACCTACCCATTTTAGAAACACGTGCCCTCGATTGGTTAACATCATAAACGCCAAGCTCAAGCAAACCCAGTTAACCAAGCAAATCAAGAAAACCCAGCACTACCACCAGCAAGAGGAAGAGCTTACAACATCAACGTCAAATCTGTTGAAGATAATAACGGCCCAAACGAACAACCCAACTAGCCTTCCCTCACCAAGAATCAAGACTCAACTCCAACCGTCTAGTTCTTAATGTTTTTCTCAATCTTTACGTATCCCAGTTATAAATTGGGAATTTATGTATCCAAGAATTTTAATGCGAATTGATATTACGGTTTTGTTTTATATCTTTACTCATTGATTTAACTTTCATATCATCATACACCACGACGTATCTCGATCTCATCATTTAAAGAAGTTAGGTTGTGTCTCACTTTTTCATAGACTGACCCCTTCATCATAACAAACGAGAGAGGTACTGTCGTCATTCAGTCATGTATTCTTTCAGATTTGAGACTCAAGCTTTGGCTGTTGTGTTTGTTTTGTAGATTTTAGAATCACATAGAACTAATCATAACTTACTGACAAAGCCAATGAAAATTTGACAAGAATATGGTGGATACGCCGCTGGTACTTCCTATATATAAGTATTCTTGTCAAAGGATCAAAAGCATTCTCAGGCGGTTATGAGAAGTTCCGTGTAGGATTTAATATCGTCATGGTTGAAGTTTTGTTTTATGATATAACCTTATCTTTTCAAACGTATCAATTCTCTCAAAACTCTTATGCAAGAGATCATACCTAGTCAATCAACTTTGTTTATCTATGTTCCGCATTTTTATACTTTAGGCATCAAAAAGCGATTCCTATAGCAGGGTATTCAACCCCTACTAGGAACGTTACCGCCTCATTTAGAACTCAAAATTTCACACTCCTCTGGTTATGTAATCGTCAAATCCAAGCATCACACCTCCGTTTTCTATTAATAGATATTCAAACTTTTGTCAGAATCAAAAGCGAGGACCTGAGTTTACTTGGGAACGTGAAGATTTAATGCTCGGAAAATACCTGTATCTTACCCTATTACAACTTCTACCAAAATTTCGTGACGAAATTTCTAAGAGTAGGGGATACTGTAACATTCGTCGTAAAACGGGTTCCAAAAACCCGCTCCGTTTAAAATTCAAGAATCTATTAAATGTTTTGCTTCGCATTATATTGTGTTAGTTAATTTTTATGGTTGATAAATAAACTAGGTAGGTAATATATTAAAAAATAAAATAAATAAATAAATAAAACCAATAAATAAAAGTCAAAATAATAATAATAATAATAAAATAACAAAAAAATAAAGGGGGTGTTGACTACGGGTTTCGAACCCGGGTCCTTACCCACACCAAACACACTCTACACCACTACACTACACACACAACTTAATTCAAATCTAAAACAATTAAATTTTATACACAAACTGACACCGAGTCTGAAATTCAAAACACAGAACCTGTAACCGCCCCTGTTTCAAAAATCTCTCATAACCGTTTATGATGCCGCGATTTAACAATCATAACCAACAATCATCATCAATAAATCAGGCCGTTTTGCATAATTTCCGTTTTCAACCGAAATCTAATCATGGATCTTAAAAGTTTGAAATTGAAACTGAAATCTTGTGTTTGACCACTCTCACTGTAAATATCAGTAATCCACACCTTTATACCTCGCTCATTTTCCTTTGAAATTCTACTTTTAACTCGCTGATCAAACCTCTCGCCGCCGGAATCAGCTGCAACTCGCCGGAGTTGATCACCGGAAAACCGGGGTTCTGTTTTCCAGTTGGTATGAATCCCCAAAACTCTTCTATATTTCTTGTTTAATTCGTTTAGATTACATCAGTTCAACCAGAACAGTTAAAACTTATAACAGTCGAGTTCTGGGTTGAAATTCATGAAGAAGATGAGTTTCAGCAGGTGATTAAAAGTAATAAGAATCGGTTTTTTAACCGGGTTAGACACGCAATCCAGTGGTGGACTGTGTGCAAACATAATATTCACATCCCGGGTTCGAGTCCTGGTCAGTCCGTGTTGTTGAAATAAAAACCGGTTTCTTTTTAATTCAAATGCGCTAACACTCAGATAGTTGTTAAGTATATTAAAAATTCTGTTTCACTCGGGTTAGACACCCAGCCTAGTTGGTTGGGCTGGGTGCAAAACAACATAGAGATCGCGGGTTCGAGTCAGATCCTTCACACTGGTTCGCTCATTTAAATCCTTTTTAAATTAAATAATTTCTGATATATTCTAAAAAGTATATAAGAATAATTAAAAATTGATTCCTTATGGGTTAGACATGTAGCTCAGTTGGAAGAGCTGCGTGCACGTGAACGGGAGGTCACAAGTTCGAGTCTCACCACACGCGGTCAAACATGTCAACGAACCGGTCAGACCTGTTGTCAGGTCTGACAAGGTTTTTAAAATTGTTTTATTTATTTTATTGAATATTTTTGTATTTTTTTAGTTATAAATCAATTAAAAACACTTAAGAACAAGATTATTTAGGTTTAAAAATCTCAATAAATACCACAAAAATAACCTAAAATCTAACAAAAAATATTAAATCAAAATATTAATTTTTATCATTATTGCGTTATTATCTAGGTTAGTCTTCTTCATCGGTTATATCCTCAATTCGTGCGCACTCTTCATCAATCAAGAAAAACGCACCCACTGTGAGTGAATTCTTACAAATTCCCCTTTTTATTCATGTTTTGGGGTGTATCATGTGTCATTCATACATTTCGTTTATTCAAACCCTTGTGCTATTACCATTATATGAATTACCGTGTGATGTAAATGTTGTTTGTTGTATTGCGAGTTTATATTTTTGTCAAGTTGCGTGCAAATCATTCATTAGGCCCATCAGTTCCTCGTTGGAGACGAGTTGAGCATCAGGTGCCTCATTAGATCGGCTCCGTTTGATTGAGCCTTGATCTCATTGTTCATCATTTGGTATGTGTGTGTGTGCATTAATTGATATTATGTGTTTTGTGGTTTAATTTACATATACGTATACTCATATTTGGTTATGCACTTTTTTATTCAAATAACCAATATAACTAATTTTTTCAAATATTTAAATAAGATTCACTCGCCAACTTTTGTTGAACCAAAACCCTATTTTTACACATGATACAGGTGGACAGGTTGAAGCAAGGAACACATAGGAAATTGCCTTAGAAGAAAAATAAAGAAGTCATGAAAAATGTATTTGAACATGTTGTGTTTGTATGTTTATTGTAATTTCTTCTTTAAATAGAAATAATAAATATGAAACTTTATAGTAAATGTCATGAGCTTTGATAAAAAACCCAATCATGCCCCGACTACCATTTTCGTTGCGGGTCAGGGTGTGACACTGAGGTCGTCCAAGTACACAAGAGCTTTTAATACCGAGTTATCGTTAACTTCTGAGCTAACCAAAGTTTTTATAAAAATTTTGAAAGTTTAAAAGATATAAAAGTTAAAAAATGTAAATAAAGAGGAAAACAAACAGACAAGAAAGAATCACTTGATTCTGACTCCTCTGTTACATATCCTTTGATGATTTCCGCACTTTCGGCATTTTAAGAGATTATCTTAGTATAGTAGTAGGCCCCTCTTGTGAAGGCGACGTTACCCCCAACCTATTGGTCTGAGTCAACAGGGATACAGTCCCGCAAGGTCGGAATATTGAAACATAATTATGTAAGTTATTAATGGAAAAAGTGGTAGGCCCCTCTTGTGAAGGTGACGTTACCCTCGGCCATATTATTCTGAGTCAGCAGGGATACACTCCCACAAGGCCAGGTAAAGTTTTAATAGTAGTTTATTTATAAGGGGTTCAAGTCTTTTTTACTTCCTCCAATTTGATGCTATCTGCCTCAAGGGAAGTTCTAATAAGCTTGAACCAAGTCCTCGCAGGATCTATACACTAAGCGAGACAAGAACTTTACCCAAACACCCTTCTAACCCCCTTACAGGGAGTTAACGTGCTTTATATAGACCGTAAAGACACGAATGAATGAATCAACGAAACATGAAGAAATGTTTAAATGAAGTTCATTTTCAATATAAAACACTATTTATTAAAGTCATTAATACATACCCAAATAAAAAGTCACCAAAGATTGGAAATCAAAAGTAATACATAAAAGATTTGTCTTCACCAAGTAATGTAAGAGATTCAGCCAAGCATGACCTTTGTTTGACAAGAACTCTTATGATTAATCTTGGACTCCAAGACTACTACACACTCTAAAAGATAAAAGATGGATGATAGTGGTGGGTGTTGGTGTTGGTGTTGTAGTGATGGTGGTTTGCCAAGGGGTGCCTTTCTCATGAACCAAACACCTTTATTTATAGTTGGAAACAGAAGTCGAACACGGCCCCGTGCCCGCCTAGCACGGCACAGTGGTGGACTTTTTCTCTCTCTTCATTAATTGTAGATGTCAGGTCGTTGTACCAACACACCTCGTGGTGGCAGAGCACAGCCCCGTGGTCAGTGTACTTGCTGTACTATCCTAGATTCTGCAAATCTTAAAGTTGACCATGGCCCATGTTGACTTAGCACGACTTCGTGTTGGTTGTCTGTTGCTGTTGTCATTTTCTGTAGAGAATCTTTGACTAGGTACGGCCCCATGCCTGAGCTTCTGTCTTATTTATTTTGTTGTTTTGGATGTAAATGGGGGTTTTCGGCAAGTCATGTCAATCCTTCTTCTTTGTGTTTGTGTTGGTTTCTGTTAATTTGTTCATTTTATTCGTTTAAGCTCTTCTGATCCTGTAATTTAAAAGTAAACAAAGAAACATGCTTTTGCCAACATTAGTACCAAAAATGGTTGATTTTATGCCTTTTTTGATGTAATTTATATGTTGCATTTTACGAATGTCATATGTCCTAAAATCCAAATCCAATCCATTAACCAAATTCATAACTTACCCACCTCCGTTTCCCTTTAGGGTAACTTCGGTGATCCAAACTCAAGAACTCATCCAACTCACTTTCGTGGACATACATGACCCTCTTTTTGTTTTTACACTTTTGGGTGCAATATATATTACCATATTAAAACTCACACACTCACACAAACACACATATGCAAAATACTTTATTCATACAAACGAATCCGATATACATGCTTTATATGTTTATACTCTAGGAATACATGCATGCTAGAAGCCATTCTTGCACTATAATTTGTCATTAACTTCGTACAAGCCTACCTTAACATGTATAGCGCTATAGGAGCAGTACACCGCCCGTTGATGGGTTTATGTTAAGTAAAACAATTATACAAACATTCTTGTCGTTGCGATGACAATATTATGCTAGTGGAATCTTTAGGTTGACACGTATGTGATGCATGTTAGTTCATGTTATATTTATGCTTAGTATACGTTTTTGTCATGTGGATATCGTTAAATTCTTTTATACTTATACTAGTACACCAAACTTGTATGCTCACAAGTGCATTTTTGTGTTGACATGTTACTTTAATATGTATTGCAGGAGCATGATGCTGTGTCACACCCTCAAATTCCATATGCGGGGTTTTACTGCGAGGCGTGTGATTGAATAGGATATAACCAATAATCATGTTGAACTAACCATTTAAAATAATAAAAGCATCACTATCAACATGATTAGCGATAAGGTTTTAATTTGTTTAAAAAGACAGTTTGTGTTGCAGCGGAAATAAAGTTAAAAACCAACAGGAACTTAAAACTACAAGTTAAATAAATGTTCAAAACAATATGTTTAAATGAACCACCCACTCCGGCCGATTGCAATGCCCGTCCAAAGTTGTACCTACTGACATGCAAAGCATGCAACTACGTGTCAACAATAAAGTTGGTGAATTCACAAAATTTGAGTTTAGCAAAAGTAAAGTTCACAACGTTTTGATTTAAGTATGACTCGAGTAGCTAACCCCTCATATATGACTGTGCTGACGTTTCGTTTGTGCCCTCAATAATGTCTATCAACATTAAAGCAAGAGTGAAAGTTAGAAGTTCACGCCCGACCTCCAACACGGTGTGAGGTTTGCCAAACCTAATAGCGCTATCAACTAATACCCGCGTATGCCCACCCGGCAATCTAATCGGTAAAATGTAGGGACTTTCATGATAGAGATGTCGTTTAGTCTAAGTGTACTATCCACCTCCAGTGGATAGCATGTTTCAGTGGTCCACACAAGGGAAGCGCACGTAACCCAAACCAGGATGCTGTAAAAAGTGTTGTCCCAAACCAGGGACAAATGCTTTTAAAAAATAGTTATGAACTCACATTAATTTTCTCGGTAGTAAACTTGAAAGGTAATCAAGAAAGTCAATCTCCTCCTGATATGCTTAGCGTTTCAATTAGTTTAATTTATGAATCCTATACGTAGTCTAACACATAGTCACAGAATCATGTTGTCATACAATTACTCATTTAGATAAGTTTGGGCATATGATCGTCTAATTACATATAGTGCATTCATAGACACCCGTTAACATTTCTAATAACATACAACACTTTGTTGCAACATATAATCATATTTAACACATTCACAAATACTTTCAGCTTAATGCAGTTTCATGTCAGTTTTAAGGCAGTTTTTCAGAATTTATTTAAAATACTAAATGAACTCATAAAATTATTATGATATTTTAAAAAAACGTGCCATTTAGTTCCCGAATACTTTTATATTTTTTCATAACCTGAATCTTTACACAAAAATCAATAAAGATCATTATCTACACCTAGGTCTGATCTACAACTTTCTGATGACAGTTTACGCCAAAAATCATTTAAAAATCCTCGTTTATTCTTTTTTTATGAAATTCTAGTTGGAGATTTTCAGACCTCCCGGAACTTCTTACAGTAAAAATTTGAGATCATAAATTAATTCCTACATTGATTTATGACACTCGTAATGGGCTACAAATTTTGATGAAAAACGCTGCCTGAACCTTTGAAACGAAATAAATCATTTAAAATACTAAACGACATCGAAAAAATGCGATTCCAGTTGGGTTTGAAAGGTATTTCCTGAAAGTTCATCATGGACTCAAGAAACAATGTATTTCTTTAAGTTTTGACCTTGTTACAGCCAACAAAAGTCGGCTATAAAGATTTGGATAGAATCTGTTTACTTTCAGCTCTTCCCAAAAACGTGTTTATGATCTTGTTTACCCCAAATCCGACCCGTACATCATGCATAACCCCAAATACATCAGATTAAACAACCAAGTATCATCAATATCAATTTATAATCAAAACCCTAATGTTTAACTCATGAGAAACATCAAAATTGATCAAGAAAACTTACTTGTAAGTGTTAAAGGGTATTGAAATCGATCAAGCAAGCCACCTCTTGAAAGATCCAAGCAACAAATCAAAGTGGAATGGTGTTTTAAAGGCAAATTTTCGAAATTATGATGGAGGTGGGGTTGGCATATGTATTTTGGGGATTTAGGGTTAGGTTATGTATTTTTATTTAACTAATTAAAACCCATTCGTGGGCCTTTTGGTGGGCTTTTGTAACTTTTGGTTGCCCTTTCTAGCTAACACAAGTCCACTAAACCATTTTTACTAATTTTTAATAGCTCAAATCTATAAAAATAAAACCCACTAGTTTGTTTATACAAATAAATATTTTTATAACGCTAGATCACATAAAAACGCATATTGTTCACAATTACGCGAAACAACTAACAAGTAGTCCATGTAATCAAATAACATATAATCCCACTGAATTATATTATTATTTCTATGTTTGCAATACCATATCCTTGTTTCACCAACGTTCGGGGTCAGACTTATGTGCAGTTTATTAATTCGGTTGATTCACCGAATTATTGTTACGTGAGCGTTCGTGTACTAACTGACACACTTAACCAACCAATATGAAGTGAAATGATATAATGAATGTTTTAAGTCATGTTAAAGATAAAGGAGTTGTGCTAACGGAGTTAACCTGAAAAATCTAAGTTGTCACATGCTGATGCATCGAAAAGAAATCTAGTAGGAAGGACTAAAAACGCATTTCAGTTTAAACTATGTTTTGTTGTTTTAATTGTTATGTTGCTGTTATTCGCTTCCAAGCAATGTAATCGAAATTGTTGAAATGAAAATCGTTATTTAAATTATTGTCACAAACTAGTGGTTATGAAGTCTCGAGCATTCTCGTTTTCGTCTCATTCTGATGTTTCCGCCATCAGTTGGGGTGTGACACCGCGCCATTATCAAGGTACCAAACATCTTTCTTATTCAAATCAACTTCAATATTTTTTGGTAAGAACTTTTCTTCGTTGAGTGTAGATTGTTTCTTGGATGCAGTTCATCACGAAGAACGATGCGTCAACACCATTGGTTTCTTCATCATATACTTCAGCCATGTTTAATTCTTGCTTCCGAAATCTCTCAAGGCATCTTAAAACAAAATGGTCCAACCTATCAAATTTGTAGCATTGAATCTTTGAATAAACTTGTTTTGTACCCTATTTTTTGTCTTCGCTCGCGTTTCGTCTGTTCTTAATGGCCGTAATTTTGACTATTATCTTAGCCATGACAACGACCTTATCATGCATTGGGTCCTCATCTTCGACCCCATGATAAAATCACAATTTTGGTTATAGGAGGATTCATATTTCATGAATAGTAATTTACCTTGATTATGGTTCAGATGGTCTTTGTCTTTGGTTCTTTCCTCATTGGATTTCAGTCACTTGACAACATCTTTGAATCCATCTTGATGTCTAAGATTCGTTCCTAACTCATTCATCTTTAAACCTCAAATTAGGCCATTAAGATTTGAAGCCTTACTTCATTGACACGTTCATCCCCCAGATGTCGAATCTTTAGCGTTTCCCACATCTCATTGGCTATACTCATATTGCCTACTTATAGTATCTAATCATCGGGAATGGATTAAAATAACAAGGCAGTTGCTATGTTGTGTTTCTTGAAATCGTTACAACCCAGTTTTGATAACATCTCAGACTCCGTGAATGTTTAGAATGACTTTCACTCAAATAGACTAGATTGTGTAGTTCATGGATTCAACATTGGATAACGAAGTTGGGTTCGTTTCGTTTACTCTAATCATGGGCGGCATTGTTTTGGCCTTTGTTGTTCCTCAAATTCTTCAGCTATATGTGACCAGTGATTTGCCTTCTTGACCCAACCCTTGTTCTCACGCCTAGAACCCTTTTGCGGCTTCTTGGTTATCGTCAATTTGCTCTTTGATCGACAATCTTCTTTATCGCCAGGCTTCTTGATCAATGAAATAAACTGGTCTGTGATCTGCAACCAGATCACATGTTTCCTTGAATGCATCACATGTTTTCTTGAATGCAAGGCCACGATACCGGCCAATTCAAGTGAGAATTGATAAACGGAGAACACGTTAACTACGACTAACTACCATAACATATATTAATATTAAGAAAACTCTAGAAAAACTTGTTACAAAATAATGACCTTACAAACCATTTATAGACTAACCTAACACAATGGACTACAAGAAGGATTGCTATACACAATAGGATAATTCTAAAATTTAAAGCCTAACAACCTAGCCAACTTGTATAGAAAGTAATAGCCATCCTAGCCTTGCACGCCAAGCCTTCTCCGTATCGACTTGTGCCTTACATGCCAAACTGACTAGAAATTCGCCAATATATAGTAATCAACAACGTTAACAAGCGTAGAAGTTTATTCATCACCGATCCACCCTTATATAAACCTGACAGAACGGGCAGGTTGTGTTGCGTCGAGTAACAGTAAAAAAGGATACGTATGAACGAGTTCTAAGCAAAATGAGTTCGAGTTAAAAAGAAGTTTCAAACCCATAATTTTTTTTGTATTATCTAATTTTACATCCATTGAATTGTATATATTACAATTGATTCAACATTTAATAGAGTTGGGATGTGCTTTCTTTATTTGATCTTTATTTAAGGTTTTATTGTACGTTACAATGTATCCTATGATAAAAATTAACAAACACAAAGCCAATCTAATAGTAATAAAGGATTGTAAATAATGGCACTTGGCATTGGTCATTTAATCTCACAATTTTTATTTTTTAAATTAGTTTATGAATATCACTTAAACTTATCTTAATCCCTGTTATACTAATAATTATTTTAAAAAAAATATCATCAAATCTTTTCTCCTAATATTAATATTATATATATGTCTTCATTATAATATATACAATATTATAAACATATATATTTTTGATTTGTTTAATTCACATATCCAAAATAGTTTAGATTTTCGCAATGAATAAATAAATTATAAAATATTATGAATTAGTATTGGGATTAAAACAGTTAATATAAATTTATATTATTGCAATTTTTTTCGATAATTCCTATGTTACTTTTATTTTAATATACCAATGTTATTTTAGTTACGTAAATATTGGTATTACATATTTACAATAATTTTCATAAATAAGCTTCACATAATCTCATGGATAAGTGTAGCATAATTTTTTTATTTAGAATTCTGAAACTAAAAGCTTTTTTATCTACATAACAACTTTCAATTTCAGTAATATTATATATTTATGAACTTCTCATGGATCAATCTCAATCTCAATTCACTTTTTTCTTAATTCATAATCTTAAGATTTTTAATTTATTTATCTATATAAATATATAATCTTATTTATCATGATACCTTATATATATATATATATATAACAATTATGTCTCAAAACCATTAATAATCTTTCAAAACTTAAGATATAAAAAAAATTCACCTAAATAAATATATAATCTTATTTATCATCATAATTAAATGTATATCTAATGAATTCGGATTCTAGTAAGATTATACACTCATGTAACAATATTAATCAAAAGTAATATTTATTTAGAGGTCTAAATCACTTAGATAAGAATTTTATTTTAGTTATTATGTTTATGATTAATCGTTTTGAAATTATTAACGGTCTAGCATTTCATAGAATAAGCATGGGAATAAATTTATAGATTTAAATATGTAATTTAAATCACTATAGTTTTGAGTATAACATAAAAATAATTTAGTTATGTACATTTATGTATATCTTATAATAAAATTACATAATTGTATTTTTAAATCTGTATATTACACAAGATCTCTAATCTATTATGTATAATAAGATTTCATTAGCATCATGTCAATCTATCAACACAATCTTTGTTCATTTCTCGTTGAAGTTTAGTGGCTACAAACTTTTGACCATGTTGAAACCATACGCTTCAATGTCATCACCACATACTTATTCGTCACTAGCAAACCTCACTTTCATATTTTACTAAGTGTTGTCACTTTCTAACTAAGGGTGTGCTTTAATTATCATAGTATGCATTCAATATATGGATAAACAAGTAAATTGAAATTAATTTTGTTGTCAGACATATATATATATATATAGGGTGACGTTATTGTGAGAAAATTTAAAAGTGTGAGAAGGATAAAAAAGAATCTAAACTATTAGATATTTAATCTAATGGTTGAGATCATAGTGGCAATTCTGTAAATAATGTTGACTTTTAAAATAATTAATTTTCAAGACTAAGGGTATCAAGGTAAATTTAATATTTTTAGATTAAGAAATTAATATTAATACACATTCAAAGTTCCCCCCTTCTTTTTTAAACATCAATAACTTTTTATACGTAACTCTTTTTAAAAAAAAATTACACCATAATAACGGGTGTTTTTTTATCTTTAATATGAGTACCATATTGATATACTTATGTAGAGTTATTTATGTTTTTATATATTTAGGGTGTTATTTCTGTTTTGATTCTGATTAAAGTGTTGACTGGTGTTATATTATGGTGTTATTTCTGTTATATTTAATGTTAGAGTGTTCTTTATAAGATGCGTGCCTTCAATATAACTGCTGTGGTGTTTTTATGAGTTATGGTGTTATTATTGTTATATTTCTGTTCTTTATAAGATTTATGCATTCAATATACATGTTGTAGTGTTTTTATGAGTTAGGATGTTTTTATTAGTTAGGGTGTTTTTATGAGTTATATTTCTGTTCTTTATAAGATGTATGCCTTTAATATACATGTTGTGGTGTTTTTATGAGTTAGGGTGTTATTTCAAATTCGAAAATCCCTACAATAAATGCCAAAAATCGATTACATATATTCATTTCATAATTAGATTTTATTAGTTAAATTACACTTATACCCTTAAACTACTAAAATAAAAAGAGACCATGTCACCTCCATAATTTTTCTTATCATTCTCACACTTTTAAATTTTTTCAAATTAACCTCTACCTATATATATATATATATATATATGTGTGTGTGTGTGTATGTGGGAAAGTTCATTTAAGAAGAAATTTTATGTGAGAAGAAAAAAAAGAAATGACATAATGGTAAAACATTAAATTGTTTATAACTCCTCTCATTAATTATGTTATCTATCATTAATAAAACAAAAACATTATATCCTACACATTTCAAAATTTATCCTACATATATCTTATATTTATCGGAATTTACCCTACACACATGTAAATTTACACAACACATTTCAAAATTTATCCTACATATACTAAAATTTATCCTACATATATCGAAAATTGTCCTTTACCATAAATTATTTTATCTTGAAAAAGTATATTAAAAAATTGAGTTATAAGTTTAATTAATTAGCTAATTAATGACAATTATAGATTTTCATAATATTAAATACATACATTAAATGAAGTAAATGAAGAATTTCTATTGGTTTAAAAGTTATTTTTTTATTTTTACAAAAATTTACTTCTCACGTTACATTTCTTCTCAAATCAACCTTCACACACACACATATATATATATATATATATTGTTATATATATATATATATATGTATAAATAAATACTTGAATAGATGGTAATTTTGGGTTTATTATTGTTTTTTTTAATTGTAAACGAGGCTCCATCGAAAACAGTTATAATCCCCTTTTTAGCCCAGCTTGATAACCCATCCTATCTAAAGGTTGCTCACAATAATACAATATCACCAACTAGAGATGGGCATAAAAACCGGTTCCGAACCTGAACCGGTAGAACCGAACTGGAACCGGTTCCAGTTCCTACCCGACATTAAGTAGAACCGGTTCCGGGTTCAAAATACCCGTTGGTTCCAACCCGGTTCCACAATTTTACCATTTGAATCGGGTAGTAATCGGTTCCTAACCGTACCCGGTTCCTAACCGTACCCGGTTTTACTAGTACCCGGTTCCATCAGTACCCAGAAATGCAGTTCTAGAAGGAACCGGTTATACCGTTAAAATGTTACCGTTGGAACCGGTTATAGCCGAAAAAGTGGAGACTAACGATAGAAAGAAACACAAAAATAACAAACACAATAGAAAGAAACATTACACAAACTTTATTAAAACACCAAACCAAACGGGTTACATCAAACATTTGAAGAACCGGTGCCGGAACCTTCTCCCGTCTCATTTTTCTTTGCCTTCGTCACTGGGCAATGCCGCTCAGTGTGTTTCTTAAGGGTTGAGTTGGCTGCGGCCTTCAAAAATTTTCCGCAAGCTTTGCATCTAGCCATCTCGTGGCTGTCGGACATTAAACAGAGATCAAAATTCTTCCATATAGCTGGGTTTCTTTTCGTCTCTAAGACCGTAACAACTTCTTCGTTGCATGCCATAGGTATTTTGCAAGATTTTAGAAGATGATTGAGTTTGTAAGTTGATGATGGTGAGTGTTAAGTTTTGAAATGGTAAGTAGGGAGGGGTTTGTATAAAAAAAAACCGATTTCGACTGCCAGGAACCGGTTCCCAACGGTAACATTTATCAGGAACCGGTTCTGAACAGTAAAAAAGTCAGGTTTACTGTCAGGAACCGGTTCTGAATAGTAAAAGTCAGGTTTTCGACTGTCAGGAACCGGTTCTGAACAGTAAAAAGTCGGGTTTTACTGTCAGGAACCGGTTCCACACCATACCCGGTTCCACACCATACCCGGTTCCATAATACCCGTACCCGGTTCTACACGGTTCCATATTCTTGGGTGTGAACCCGAGTAGGAACTGGACCCGGTTCCACACCATACCCGGTTCTAATGACATCCAAGCAGAACCGGGTCCGGGTTGGAAGCGGTTCCGGATAATAATAAAACCCGATTATGCCCATCTCTATCACCAACAACAAGAAATTCACTGCACCAGACACGATTCAGAACATATGTGAAGCCTTCAACCACCAGTCCACCGGTATTTATCACATTTGTTCTATTACATAACAAATATTATTAATTAATACAAAGTGTATCATGTTATATCTATGTAAACAAAATGATATTTCTCATGGTGTTCTTGTCACATTGATTTTGATTGTTATATAAAATAGTAGATCAATTTGGATGTTGGCTGTTGAAACTGATTCAGTGTCCTCTCTCGGTTTTCTTCGATATTGTTCATCGGCAACTTGCTCTTACGTTCATCAAATTTACTTATCTTTTACTTAATAATTGTTTTAGACTAAATATTGATTATAGAGTTAAATGTCATTTTACTTTATGTGGTTTGGGTCATTTTGACAGTTTAGTACAAATGTTTCTTTTTTAGCCTGTGGGTCCAAAAAGGTTTCACCATTGACATTTTAGTCTACTGGGTTAACTTTATCCATTATTTTTGTTGACGAGAATGATAATTCGGTCATTTTATATGCAATTCTGTTAACTAGAAGGGCAATTCGGCCATATAAAATGACCGAATTCTCTTTCTCGCTAACAAAAATAATGGATGAATTTAACCCGGTGGACTAAAATAGCAACGGTGAAATCTTTTTGGACCCATGAGCGAAAAATGAAACCTTTGAACTAAACTGACAAAATGGTTTAAACCACTAGACTAAAATTACATTTAACTCCAATACAATTCGGGTTATGAAAAAATGAACTGATAGACAAGATGATGTATTGAAATGTAGGAGTTTTAATCTTCCACGCATAATTCTTGACTAGCCATTTCATTTTTGTCAACAACAAAACTACAAAAGCAAGATGTACCTCCTTGACAATAAAGGTAAACAACTTTGTGCTAATATTGGAAAATATATATGCTCTACTCCTTGACAATAAAGGTAAACAACTTTGTGCTAATATTGGAAAATATGTTCATCACAATTTGCTATCTTATGTATTTAAGTCCACCGATAAAATAATTTTTTAGTTTATTATTTCTGGTCCCAAACATGGATAATAACCATGCGATTTAGAAAAGGGCCCCTAAAAAGAATGACCCGACCATGGTAACATGTTATTCATTTTAGTTCAACACTTGTACTAACAAGCATTTTCAAGAATAAATAACAAAATAAAGGCATATGCAGTTATGGCATATGCAGTTATGCACATCGGGTAAGAAGCATTAAAGCAAAGAGTTAATTACACTGATAGAATCTATGGTTTATAGCTAGTTTCCTCTTTAATTACTAACTTTTTTTAACAGGTTCAGGTTTCATGGTTTCAATTTTGTAACACCTTTGGGTACTAACACCAAACTTAGTTAATTTTTCTGTTAATTCTCAATATAATGACTAAAATACCCTTTCCTTTTCAAATGATCATTTACGTCATTATTCTATTTTAATTCCAAGGACCATTTATGTCATTAATCTATTTAAAAGAAGCTAGATCATTATTTGCATCCAAACAACTGAACAACATCGCATCTGCGATATATATATTTGATGCTGCCCTAGCTTCATCACCGAGGTATGAACCGGCTTTAAAACTGAAAGCTACGACTCTTCCGTATCCGATTTGAAGAAGAAAGTTGTTGAAGGCTTTGTTAGAAATCATAACAGAGAACATCAATGGAGGTATGTGTTTGTGTTTATTCTTTTTAAATTATTTATTATCACAAGTATCAAAGTTATAATCTCTTCATGTGCACATTAGAATAGGTCTAAGATAATCTCTTCATGTGCACAATAATCAGCAATGTTAAAAAGCCCAAAAGATTATTCATCACCAACCCACTATAAATATGCCAATAATAAACAAATAGTTTAAGACTTTATTGGTCGTGTATGGGGTTTAGGATTTTGAAGAGTGTATGTGGGTGGTTTATTAAAGTATAAGTGTTTTTAAGTAATAAAATTTGGTGGTACAAGTACACCTTTAACCAAATCTTTGCCTATGGTACAAACAAGAGTTAAATTTCATTTTAATCCTTGTGATTTAGGCCATTTTGCTATCTTAGTTCAAAAATTTCATTGTTTATCTGTGGATCCAAAAGGGTTTCACTGTTGCCATTTTAATCCAACGGGTTAACTTCATCCATTTTTTCTATTAACGAGAATGACAATTCGGTCATTTTATATGTAATTATGTTAACTAGAAGGGTAATTTAGCCATATAAAATGACCGAATTGCCATTATTGTTAACAGAAATAATGGATAAAATTAACCAAGTGGACTAAAATGGCAACGGTAAAACGTTTTTGGACCCTTAGACTAAAAATGAAACATTTATACTAAACTGAAAAAATGACCCAAACCACAAAGACTAAAATGACATTTAACTCGTACAAACAAACTTAAGCCCTTTATTTTTTTTAGAGATTCTCACGCTAACTTATGTCCAAACAAGCTTAACAATGTGTGCTGGTACCAAAAGTAGACTTTACAAGTCCACTTGTACCATAAGTAGACTTTGTGAGATTTGATTAAAGTCTGCTTGTACTACTAGCAAACTATAACTCGACGCGGTTTGTGTGGCCTTACGACGAAAGAAATGTATTTTTGTGGTTCTTTTACATGGTATCTAATTTAATTATATAAATAAAAAAGTACCTAAATATAAATAACTAATAACCTACTCAGATTTATAAAATCACTCAAATTCAAGAATTGAGCCCAAACTCATAAATCTATTAAGTTAAACTGAGTTATGTCAAACTGAGTTATGTCAAACTGTGCAAGCTCGATATCACTTTTACTCTTTTCACATTGTTTTAAAACCACAACACAACCATGTAATAATCGAGCCGCGCTAGGTTGGTCTCGAGCTCGAACTTAAATGAGCTGAGCTTGGCTCGTTTATTTTATCGAGTTGATAACACATGCATGTATTATTTTTGTATTTTTCTAATATTTTAAAGATGGAAAACATATTAAAAATATGATTTTTATTATTTTTGGTTGTTTTCAATACTTTTATATGTTACTGATTAAATAAACTAAAACAATTAACATTTCAACCCTCTCCTACATTTTTTTTTATTTTAACACATTTAACATTAAAAGTGAATATATATAAAATAAAATAATTCGAATACACTTGTGATTGTTTTAGAGGGGTTTTTGATTTATACTAAAAGCTAACAAAAACAAAATTAACAACGAAAACAATTAAATAGTTGAAAAATTTAGATGTTAAAAACTAAATACAACAGTAAAGCACTTTTTTTTTATTTGATTCGCCTTACAATCATCAACAATTATGGTACAACGATCCTTCGTTCATATAGTTTGCATCAACACTAGATGTCACGCCATTTGGACATCCATTACATATGAAGTCTAACCAAGCGCAATTATTTGATTAGAGCCAACATGCTACTCTAAGTTCATGTCGTTCGGATCGTAGCATGCGGGTTGCGTGATAGAAGTATCGATTATAATTAAACACCCATGCCCTTCGAAATGTTTAACTAATTATTGTGTAATTTTATAGTGAAACCGAATTCATAAACAAACACACCCGTTATTTGTTCCTTATATCAAAAATATAAACTAATTGGAGTTTGAAAACTTGAAGAGTTTTATTAGAATTTTTTTTTTACAAAGTGGCCAATTTTATTAACAATCTAGCGTATAACCAGAAGAAAAATTCGAATATAAGATCAAGAAACACACAAACAATCCATTTAATATTCCGGATCTCATAAAAGTTTCATATACATTACGAATATAAGAATGTCATAGACGCGTTTTTTGAAACGCATGGACCCGTGTTAAGGAGAGTTTTGTCCGTCATTCTAGCGTTCATGGCGATAGGGAACACAAGAAATGAAGTTAAATGAAAAGGTATGTGAGCATCATTTAAGAATTGTAAGACACTTTGCATGAATACCCCAGAAATTAAGTACACAACAGTGATACCAGATATAACATACACGATATCGACTTTAGGTTTCACTGGATTCGGCAATTCGTCGATTTCTCCCCAACTATCGTGTCGGTTAAGCTGTAGAAAGATAATTCAACGTGCAATACAAGAAGATAAAAGAAAGGGAAATAATGAAAAACACCATTTTGACTAAAAAATCTACTACCTAATAAATGAATACAAATTTTCACTATATAACCAATATATTGTATGGTCTTAATATATCGCATCTTAGCATCTCGCATATTAAATTTCCAATTTTCACTTTATAATCCAATATATGGTATCGTCTTAATATTGTCTTCACATTGAGTTTAATATCGCGTAAAAATTACATTTTTATCCTAAAGAGTTGTATTTTATTATTATTATTAATAATAATTATTATTATTATAAAAATAGATCATTAATTAATAACCCACTTCATTAAATTTCACCCCATTAAATTTGTAATTGAATTAATGACATGTGATAAATTTGTCTTTAATATGGCTTTGAATTTACAATTTTAATAATAATAATAATAGTAATAGTAATAATAATAATAATAATAATAATAATAATAATAATAATAATAATAATAATAATAATAATAATAATAATAATAATAATAATAATAATAATAATAAACTCAATTCTCATTTAGGCCTTATACAAATTTTGCTATTTAGATTATGGAGTGACTTACCTTCTCAGTCTTTAATGTATGCAATGCATCCTTGATGCTAGAATCATGATCAATGAATTTCCCGGTCTATCCAGCAAAACCCTCTACAAATTCATGCATGTAGATGGTACCATCGGTCCGTTATTGCTGAAGTCTGCGATTAGCTTATCCATGATTGTATTTCGATCCAATGATATTTCAAAACGAAATCCCTTAATGAACTTTATTAACTCATCTCGTTGTAATTTAGTGTCCTGATCCATATCGTACTTAGAAAATAGCCTATATATATATATACATACACACAATCATCACATCAAAAATTTTAGCAAAAGTGAATGAAGAATAAAAAAGAATTTCTATCTTTTGTTTGTTGGCTTTTATGTCCGGTGTCCACTAGTCCATGTTCTTCATGGTCTCGTTGTTTCAAAATTTTTGGTATGAGTTTGTCTATTTGTGCTAATTTAGCTTGCTTGTTTTTTTTATCACCCGTGTCCTGGGGTTAATTTGGATGGAGTTGAAGATGACAAAGCTGTTATCATTGATTTAGCTTTACTATTTGTGTAATTGTGTTAGCTGAGTTTATTATCTTTTATAGTTATTATTATTATTTAACTTATTAACTTTTCCACCTCCTTATTATTATTTTTTTCAAAACTCACTCCTTCCAAACTTTTTCATTTCTTCTTTTCAATGCGTTAAAACATACTTTTTAACCCATTACCCAAACATCATTTTCTAAAAACCTCATTTTTTTTTCAAAAAGTAATAAGTTAATAAGTTGTTGTATACGCAATCCTAAACACCCCCTTAGGGTCCTACTCATCCTACACCGCCCCAAACTCAAATAACTATTTAAAGGTAGCGCCTATATATCACGCAAGCCCTTACCTTCAAACGACCATGTAAAAGTAGAGGGCTATGACGAAAGCCCTAACCTTCAAATGATTGTTCGTGTAATCTCAAACAATTGGTGTTGGATTAGACTGCCAGTGTCTATACAGGCTCCTTTTAGTATATCATATTAATATATGAATACTAGGATAGTTATTGACATTTTATCACTGTCTTGCAAAAAATTCCAACTCACCTTTTTCTAGAGATTTCAGAATCCGAATTCGAACTATTTGGGACTTTCTCCCATTTTCCATCCACTTTTTACATCCCTTTTCGAACTCTGTCTTGCTGATCTTCCCACTATTATCATTATCAAAGTGGCACAAAATCGTTGCTTTGGCATACTCCATGGGTATGTAATCTTTTTGTGGTTTGAACACATTTCTAATCAAATCTTTAAGTTCTGTATGTGATATGAGATTATATTATCATCATCAACGCGGCTTTAAAAAATTACGTACAAGTATATATATCAAGTTGATCAATATTGTTTGCTGGTCATTTAACTGTAGGATAAATACATAAATATAACGTAACACCTTTTAAGTTCTTTGAAGTTGAAGTTTCCATCCACCTTTATTATATCTTCTTTTACAAGCAAATATGTATCATGTTTTAAAACAAATAAGCCAACAATTGTGCAAGGTATCATGATAATCTCTTCATGTGCAGTATGACAAGTATGACAGTAAATAACAATGTTAACAAGCCCAAAAGATTATTCATCACCAGTCCACTGTAAATCTGTCGATAATAATCAAATAGTCTTAAGACTTTTTTTTGGTTATGTATGGGGTTTAGGATTTAAGGATGTATGTGGGTTGTTTATTAAAAAATTAAGTGTTTCTAAGTCGCCAATTATTGGTACAAGCGAGCGTTTAACCACATCTGATAAAGTCTGCTCATGGTACAAACTTACTTTGTTTTTCAGAGATTCCCATGCTAGCATAAGTCCAAACAAGCTTTAATAATGTCCGTTGGCACGAAAAGTAGACTTTAGAAGTGTAGGATGTTTAAGTTTAAACAAGCTTAACAAATGGCATCTCTTTTATTTTAAAGTCAAGCTTGAGCTCGGCTCGTAAAAATGGTCGAGCATGCTCGACCCAATCAAGTCGGCTTGTAATATATATTTGTTTATTTTTTTTACAAATTTGTTAATATTAAAAAAAAAAGCATACACATGTATTATTCCTGTTTTTTTCTCTAATATTTTAAAGATCCAAAGGCACATTAAATATATTATATGTATTATTTTTGTTTTTTTAATATGTGTATATGCTATTGATTGATTAAACTTAAATTACACTTTAACCCCTTCCCACATATTTTCAGTTTTAATACATTTTAATGAAAATTAGTACACATATATAATAATTAGAGTTGGCTCATGAGCTTACGAGCCGATCTACGCCTAGCTCGGGTCCACTCGCTTACAAATTAAGCCGATTTTGAGCGGAGTTTTTTTAGGAGCGAGCCATGAGCTTGTTTGAACACCCTTACATTTGATTAGTTTATGATGATATAAGTTTTGTGCAAATTTATTGAAAACAATACAGCATTTTATCCAATTTAGTTCAAATGGGCATGCATGCATGCATTAACTTTTACAAACAAGCATTTTCAAGAATACTTAATACAGACATATGGAGATCGGGTATAGAAGCATTGCTAAGATGGAGGCCCAAAGAGGGTTAGTGTCACGCTTTAGAGCAAATAAGCCAACAATGGTGCAAGGTATCATGATGATTAACACCTCATTTGAATCGGTCCAAGATAATCTCTTCATACACACAGTAATCAACAATGTTAACAAGCCTAAAAGGTTATTTATCACCAATCCACCATAAATCTCCACATAATAAACAAATTTATAATCTCAGTTTAATCCATATATATATATATATATATATATATATATATATATATATATATATATATATCTTATGATCGATCTGATGAGCGGAAAAATGAGGTAGATCATTATGTGAAAGTGGAGAAACCTCAAAGAACTTCAAGGACGCGTTCTTTCCAACGCGTGGACCGGTGTTGAGAAATATTGTTCTGTGATTATTTTTGGTTTAAATAAATTGATTTAAGAGGTTTTAAGCAATTTTTTTCATTCTGTCTGACCCGTTTAACCTGTATGTTCTATAAAATGATTTTAAGAGGTTTTGTGCATGCAATAATGCTTGGTATCTTGCAACTCGGGTATGCTTAAAGTTCGAATCTTTTCAACAAGAATGTTGGAAAAGTTTCTGCTCAGATTTGATCCTTGAACAAAGTCAGTTAGCGTTCTCTCAGCCAACTAACGCAGGGAAGTTATTGGCAACCAGTTACACCAACACAAGATCTTTCTTGGTCTACTACACAACGAGTTTACTGTAAGCCATTTACATACCAAATCTCGAATTCATTACTCGCAAGTTATATCAAGAAACAGTCTTTTCTTAAGGAGGTATGTTTACAACCTTGTAAAGCTCTAACACCTTTCTTCGCCTGATCAAATTACATGAAATGAACGATGTTGGATATACGTATATAAACTTTTTCTCGTGCTTAATACTTTTTGCCCTACCATCACCTTTGATAAATTCGATAAAGCATCTCGCAAGAGTTTTGGCATCAGATTGTGTGAGTGAGCCGTTAAAGATTTTTTGACTGAAGACGTCGGAAGTATGCTAATCGTTATATGTCAAGACACCCATGATTTTCCAAAGCCAACAATTGTTTAATTGGTTACTTAGAGTTGTTTTTTTTACCATTGTGATAAACAGATTTGAGATATTTTTATGTCATGGAAATTAGTATTTTTACAAAATTAGAGGTGATCAAGTAAGTTGCAACCTACTTATATTATTTTAACAACCTATTTGATAAAAACTTATCACTCATATCAGCATATTAGTTTTGTGTACCAATCAAGATGTTTAAATTGTTGTAACATTGATTTATATAATCTGTTTGTGTTTTCTATTAGAAATATGAAGCATTTCTTAATAAAAGTTTTTAATATAAGTTGAACATATTGTCTAGTTATCATTATAAAAGCTCAATTATTTATTATTTAAGTTTCAAATGATGTCTAAGGCTGTGCATCCGTTCATCTAAGGGACCAAAGATATCTCTTTCATCATAAAAGGAACAATATTTTGTCTTAGACTACATATAACTTGCTGGATTGCACACAACGATCCCTATGTTGAGACGTACAAGCATCGCATTGCTGTCTTCCGAGGATACAACAATACACTGGTATTCCGCTTGCTTAAGTCTCTACGTGGTTATATCAGACGTCACAAACAGTGGCACTAAGGCTCGAGATGAACCCTTTCATCTACAACTCTTCATATATACTTACCTACACATTATATACTTACTGAAAGACAATTTATTGCATTTTGATGTGATGTTTATAAAAAGAGAAACAATGCGAATTTTGAAAAGGCCAAATACGGGCACAACACAACGTTAAAATGAAGATCTTTAAACATATGCATCCGGGTTTTTAACAAGGTAGGCCTCCACAACCTTGTAGAGTCCTAAAACCTTGTCTTTGCCGGCCTTTAGTTCGTCTTCCTTGATTTCAAAATCACCACGTGTGTAAATAGTTGTGGTCATCTTGGCGACGGTCCCACCATTAGATGAACCCTCAAACTTGATATCATAAGATACCTTTTCGATCTTGTCTGATATGCCGTTTCCTTCGATCAGTGTGTACTTGTAAGTTGATGTCTTCTCATCGATTTCATCTATTTGGTGCTTCGCAAAACCTGCATACAAGAATTCAGTTAAACTAGAAAACACACATAGGAAATTACTATTTGAAGCTGAAGTATCCTTATAAATGTGCCTATTTGGGTTGTGCATCTTAAACTGGTCAAATTAACAAAGTTAGTTAAAAAGGGCACGTGTTGATCAAACTAATCCATATAAATAACATAATAATAGGTAAAAAGTGCTTGTGGGTCAACCAAATTCGACCCACACTATAAAATATGAATTATTACAACCTAAACTTATTTAGACACGTTTCACGTGTCAACCAGAATTCATATTTGGAAAAATGTTATTTTACCTCCAACATAGTTAATCTGCTTAATGCTTCCGGCCCCACCATCACCTTTGATAAGTTCAATACTTTTAATAGCATCCGGCAATAGTTTTGGCATTAAGTTGTGTGAGTCGACAATAGAGGCCTTGAAAATTCTAGCAGGAACGATGGGTGAAGTGTACTCATCGGTATATGTCAAGACACCCATGATTTTGAATTTTGAAGGTGAGAAGATGTTAATTTTAGAGTGTTTCAGGCGATGGAGATGGATGATTCATGATGGTTGTATATATAGGCTCAAAATGGAGCTAATGTTTTGTTGGATTTTGTACTAGGGGCAATTGTAATTGTACCCCAGGTGAGAATAAACAT
Organism: Scalesia atractyloides; assembly: GCA_947069175.1. Classification (NCBI taxonomy): domain Eukaryota; kingdom Viridiplantae; phylum Streptophyta; class Magnoliopsida; order Asterales; family Asteraceae; genus Scalesia; species Scalesia atractyloides. The sequence goes on along the minus strand of CAMTDV010000022.1, from coordinate 83,403,703 downwards.
TCTGTTTTTTGTCCACATTTGAAATTGAAATGGCTTAGCCACAATAAACCATTTAAATCAAACAAATATAAGCACAATTAATTAGTCTCACCAGTTTTGGTTTAATATTTAATAATGTTTATTGTGACACATCCATTTTATTGGCTTTTACTTCGTCTGTTCTTTTTTGGATTATGTTAACTTTTAAGACAATTTTAGTTATGTATTATAAGAATATGAGACACTTTCTTTCAATGTTTATCAGTGGACAATCTACTAATGTAAGAGTAAACTTTTGATGATGTAAACCTACATCAGGGTAAATAGTTTATTCTTTTACTTTTACAGTTATACCTAAACTCCCATGTCTAATAGTTACCATAAGTATGATGTTTATGTAACTGAGTATAAAAATTGTTTCATTTCATGGTTATATTTAAATGTGAATGAGTGAGGAATTTAATTGTTACGAGGGTCAAACTCATAATAAGTGAGAGATAAGAGGTAAAGTCTTAAGTGGTTTTTAATACCCATTAAATAGGATGGTAAAAGAGTAAATTAAACCATTGAATAATGAATGGGTAGAGACTAGGGTGCAAACCATCCGAGTTACTTGAGCTCGGCTTGGAAAAAGTTCGAATGATTCAAGCTTAAACGAGCTTGAGTCCAAGCCTAGAAACAAACTTGTTTGGTAAATGAGTCCAAGTCCGAGCTTTGCTTATCAAGCTCGAGCCAGATCGCAAGCCAACTTTTTGTACATTTTTTAATTATATATATATATATATATATATATATATATATATATATATATATATATATATATATATATATATATATGTATATATTTAAATAATAATAACTATTTATAAAATTATAAAAAAATAACTAAATTACTTTTTTTAATATATTAGATATATTTTTAAATAATTATAATATACTTAGTAGGATCAGGTTTTGCAATTTAAAATGGAGTTCCGTTTAGCTGTCATTTGTTTGTAATTTGTTATTTTGCCATTTTACTAGTTTATAGATGTTAGTATGTTACGCAAGAAGTGGGTCGCACATCAATGTTACAAGAAATAATAATTATAGTTGATAAATAATAAACAAGCCAAACCCGAGCCAAGCTCAAGCTTAAAGAACTACCTATGAGCTAAGCTCGAGCTCAAGCTAATATTGACATGTGTGACCCTGTAGGTTCTTATGACGTGCGCAACATAATTCAACAATCACACAATTTTGAATGATGACACATCCAAGCAATGTGAGAAATGATGAGGGGTATGTAGCAATACTTCACTACCATGCAAGTCATTTGAAGTTACTCATCCATGAAAATAATGAATTATACTTATCAATATTAAGACATTTATGTTCCACAATATTCGTATCGAGTACAAGACATTGATCAAATTAAGCTTCTAGCGCTAAATGATTTCACTCTTGATATCAAATTAAATGCTCAAAACGAATAATATTGATCTAACCAATTTCATTCAAGCTTGGTCATGCATTTCTTCGGTTTAAACTAAGGGACAAAAGCAATCTCTTTCATACTTATATCTCACTTTATATGCCTTGTGGTAACATTAACAATCACCTTGTTAAGGACATAACACTTATTATGCGAAAACAATAATGATCCGACTTATAACTTATAAGCAACTCATATCTAAGGATACAACAATGTACCTAGACTAACTTATGATATCTTTCGAAACAAATACATATGAATTTGATCACACTTGTATTCATCTCTATAAATAATAATCAAATCTTTCACTATAACTAAATTTCGCCGTAACTCTTGTAAAAAGGATCATGTGCTACTTAACTTAAACTTGCAAAGAAGAACAATAATTAATACAACTTTTTTTGCTACTGTTATGCATGAATCAAGGTATACCTCATCTTAAGCCAATAAGCATCCAAATTTTGACAAAATAATTTCACATTACACAAAGGAGGATTTATCATGTCAATCTTTATTAATGATGTGATGATTGTATAGAGAGAAACACTGGAAATGATTAAGAATGCCAAATATGACCACAACACAATCTTAAAATGAAAATCTTTAAACATATGCATCCGGGTTGTTGATAAGGTAGGCTTCAACAACCTTGTAAAGCCCAAAAACCTTTTCTTTGCCGACCTTAAGTTCTTCTTCCTTGATCTCAAAATCGCCATGAGTGTAAATAGTTGTGGTCATCTTGGAGATGCTTCCACCATCAGGTGAACTCTCAAACTTAATATCATAAGATACCTTTGCGATCTTGTCCGAGATGCCATGTCCTTCGATCAAAGTGTACTTATATGTAAGTGTTTTCTCATCAATTTCATCTATGTGGTGCTTTGCGAAACCTGCATATAAGAATTGAACCAAACAAGAAAACAAATATATTGAATTAGTATTTGTGTCACATGTGAAGTTTCGACCATTTACTTATGAACGAAGAGTTAATCCTAATAGTTCGAGTAATAGTTCAGATAAAGTTGTGGGATGAGATAAACTGAAAGAAAAGATAAAGATGTGTGAGCCGATAAAGAGAAGAAAATAATTAATATTAGTTAGTTGTTTAGAGATAATTATTAGTTTGAATTAATAGATTTATCTTGTTATTATATTTATTGGGTAATTAAGTATTAGACTTGGTATTGGTTAATGATAGCTTGTTTAGCAAGTAATTTGTTTAGTATAAATAGATGGGTTAGGTTATGTAATTATGTTGTTGTTTTGTTTTGGTTCGATAGTAATAAAGAAGAAGATTCGTGATCGAGTTGATAACAAAATCCTTGTGTGTTCTACGGTTTTGATCCAGTAATTTCCAACATGTGCTAATACAAATCATGTTTATCTCAAATATATCAAATCAACTAAGATTGTTTAAATATCTCATCCTAAGTTGTTTTGACTTATGACATTGTTTAGATTATAGTGTAACAATATTGTTTCTGTATACCTAATCAACGCTATATAATACAAAAAGCTCTTGTGGGTCAACTTAACCTAACACATTATGACACATACTTAAAAGTGAACTTTTAGCAACCTAAAGTCAATTTCATTTGTTTCACTTTTCAATCCGAATTTAAATGAACATGTTACCTCGTCGTACAACAACTAACCACCTATATCGGGATAAAACATTACTTACCTCCAGCGTAGTTAATTTGCTTAATGCTTCCAGCCCTACCGTCACCTTTGATAAGTTCAATGCTTTTAATAGCTTCCGGCAAAAGTTTTGGCATTAAATTGTGCGAGTCGACAATAAGGCCTTGAAAATTCTAGCCGGAAGGACCGGTGAAGTGTGTTCATCGGTATAAGTCAAGACACCCATGATTTTGAATTTTCAAGACTAAAATATGTTTAATTTGTTAATTTAAGAGTGTTTTAGAAGTTGTAGATGGATGGTTAATGATGGTTGTATTTATAGGCACAAAATGGAGCAAATGTATGGTTAGATTTTGAATGGGTAGAGCTTTGTAATATTGTACTTGGTGCAATTGTAATTGTACCTTGTAGTGGCAACTTCATGTTGGGCCCAGGTGGGTGTGGGTATACACATTCTAATATTCTATTTCTTGTCCACTTTCACAATGGGCTTAGGCACAATGAGAAAGAACCATTAAAATCAGACAAAACTAAGAATATGTCTAAGAATATGTCTCACCAATTTTGGTTTCACTTTATAATGTTTATTGTCACACATCCATTTTATTGGCTTTCACCTCATTTATTCTTTCTTTTAAAATAATTTAAGAGACTTTATGTATAACACTAGTTACAAGTTCTTTGTATACATAATATTATTGATTTTAACAAAAAGACATACACATAAGTGACTTTTATTGAATGTATTGCAACTTTTTGTATCTACGGACCTAAATTACTCAACTCTGACGTGCATTTTAATTATTAGTACACCCTTAAAAATTCTGGCTTTGGTCAGGGGTGTAAACAAGTCGAGTTTGAGCTCGTCTAGTTCAAGCCCGACCCATTAACTTACGACTTACGAGAGCCTGTGTTCGAGCTCGGTTCGTTTCGAGCTCTATTTCTAAAGTTTGAACTCGACTCATTCATAGTTTTTCAAGTTTGGAACCGACTCGTTTAGCACTAATTTTAATTAGTTTATGAACATCTATAACTATTATTTTTCTCACATCTAATTATAATGCTTATATATAACATAAATTATGTTATTTATAATAAATTATACATGATAATTTCAAGCATGAACCCGACTCGTTTATGCTCGACCTGATTCGTGTTTTTAATGAGCTGATCTCAAACAACTTACGACCGGCTTGACTCGCTTACACCCACTACTTGTGTAAGTTTTTAGTAGCCAAAAAGATCAATTTCAAACCAACCTTTTTTTCTAAAAGGGTAAAATAATTGTTTATTACAAAAGTATAAGTGTACCATATTGTTCATATTATGTATATGTGTATGTGTATGAGTCTGATCATTCAATTTGGTATTTCCCACCAAACTATATAATTTTAAAGCTTTGTACTTTATGTATTTAAAACTAAGTAATTTACCACCAAACTCCATAATTTTAAAGCTTTGTACTTTATGTATTTAAAACTAAGTAGAGATGAGATGAGTATTGTGTGGCTCTGTATTAAATTAAACTCAAAATCCAAAACAAAAAGGTTTGGTTTTTTAAAATTGCAACTGTTCGATTGCGGTTTTAGACAGCTTCGTTTTTTTTGGGCTAAACTCGTCTAGGTTCAATTTTTTAGGTTTTTTACCTCCTTTGAGATAACATAGCATTTGAATTTCTTTTTTCTCTGATTCGCAATCAATGGAGTTAGTGACTCATTGACAAAGTTAAAATCTTAAGGAACACTTAGGTTTGAATATTTTGGGTGCAAACCATACAGATTGACATGTTAAAGAAATTCGTCGTTGTATTATGTGTTTAGTTAAATAAATCGCTTTAAATGGAATATTAAATTTTTTAATGAAGATCTTGACTTCACTTCACCTACCCATAAGGAAACCTTTTATGCATTTCTTACACCAATAATCCATTATAGTGCAACTTCTACATAATTTCTCATTCACAACTTTAATAATAAACATCACATTTACTGATCTAATTTTGTTACAAATTGAAACTCATTAAGAAGAACGCCAACTTCTAAATTGTTAATAATATACATCAAACCATGTTCAAATCTTTGAATGTTATGTGTCAACAAGCATGTGCATCGGCATGGGATCAAATCTTCATCTATAATTAATTTGCATCATATCATTCATATTGATTAAGTTATATCAAATAGTTAACCTTTTGATTAATGTACATCAAACCTTAATCTTTTTCTTTGCAATGTAAAAAGACCTAATATATGTGTACCCTGGTGTATTTGTGTACTAGACCCCATTAACATGTTACAAGATGGTATCAAATGTAAGCAATAAAACATTGATTCTTATGCAATACATTTAATTAAAAAAAATGAAGTGTATTATAAAACAAAAAATAAAAAAGATTGTAATATTATTCTACATTTTAAAATTAAATAATTAATAAAGCAATTGGAGGTAAAAGATGCATGAAAGAGCATCCCTTGGCTATTTTGACTCGTCATCTTTTAAAAGGCATCTTAGTTGCAATTTGACATCAAATCAATATTGCCAATCGAGATGAAAATCTAATGATTTAAATGGCATCTTAGTTTGCAAATTTGACATCAAATCAATATTGCCAATCCTGGTTGTAGCTACCTTTCGGATAACAGAAAGAAAAAGCTAGTTTATCATTAAAACCATCAATTACCTTAACTAATCTTAATGAGATATTAATGAAATTAGATAACTTTTTATAGCAAATAATAGTTATTAAACTGTTTATGACGTTAAATAATAATTAAGAATTAATAATTAATTAATTAATTTAATTTAATTTAATCTGTAACATCCCGCTTTCACCGAGGGGGTAAAAAACAAAAAAGTACGATTAGGAGGAAATTACACATTTGGACTAATTTCTACGAGTTTCTCGCACAGCTCTAGGGTAATATCGTCTTTTCACATTCCCCCATAAACCCACTAAAAGAAAATACCAAGTACACACACTTAAGCCCCAAGCAACTTAATTTCAACATTTACACAACCAACCCCATACTTTTATTTATTTAGAAATCCACCCCCTAAACCCACCGCCTATATAAATACCAATCCCATTCATTTCCACGCATTCTCTAGAACATTTCATCACTCAACCTCACCGGTAAACATGGTGGAAGCACTGGCAACAACGTCATCAACGACGTCGTTACCAGTGGTTCTCTACGACGGCGAACGAGAAACTCTCGTCGGCAACATTCAGATTCATCCAGATCTTGTCTTCAAATCGTTTCAAACGAAATTAACCGAAATTACAGGCATATCGTACAACAATCTCACTACTTACTTATTAGATAGCTCGAAATCGAAAACCTCACCGGACCGCCGGAAGATTCTCATCACCAGTAAGGTTAATTTCGCCGTTGTAGTTAGAGAAACAAACTGTTACTTCTTCGTTGTGTTGAAACGTTCAAGAAGAGATCGCCGGAGAAAAGTTGTTAAACCTAGCGATTTACATGTATCTACTGTTTCGCCTGATGATTTGTCACGAATTAGTTTGAATCGTAACAACTTGAACGTTAAACCTAGCGATTTAGATGTTTCTTCGGATGATTTATCACGAATTAGCTTGAATCGTAACGGTTTGAATGTTAAACCTAGCGATTTAGATGTTTCTCCGGTTGATTTATCACGATTTAGTTTGAATCATAACGTCTTTAACCGTTCGTATTGTTACGACGATCGGTTTCACGAATTGTTGATGAACAGAGTAAACAGAGTGAACAGTGGAAAGTATATGAATGTGACATTGAATTCTGGATATGAATTCAATTCGGATTCGCGTTTGGATACGAATTTTCCGACGATCGAAGATGCGTACCCTAGGGTTTACGATGAACAGAGCAAGTTAAATCGGTCGTTGTGTGAGGATTGCACAGTAGCGCAGAAGCAGAGAAAGTCGCCGGAGTTTCATCATTGTGTTTATGATGAGGTGGTTGTAGGTGTTTTCCGGTCACCGGTTGGACCGGTTTGTCGTCCTCTTGACCGGTCCGTACTGTGAATCACTAACGCATCCGGTTACGAGAAAATTACTTTTGTTATATGCTACATTTTTTGATCTGGAAAGTAGAGCCAGAGGGAGTGCTCCGGTGTGGAGCGGTCTACAGTAAATCGGTAAGGATGCATTACAATTGTTTAATTCTGTTGTGTTGATATGTTGGTTACTGGTTAGTTGATTATGACGTGGAATGAGAATTACAGAATTATAGTTTTATCCCGAGGTTAGTGTTGATAGTTATAGAGTTGCATGTTTTTCTTTTATGAAAATGTAGCATATAACATACTCTTGGTGGTTATTTAAATGTGACATATGACATGAAGCAAACTTTTAACATGTGTTGTTAACGTGTGGGTTTACTGGAGGTAGCATGTGATACAAAGGTTCACACGTTATGCCATGTTATGTCGTCTTTCTTCCTTTTTAGCGGCATCGTGTGGCACAAAGTATGGACATGTTACGGGGGAATGCATACGCGTGCTTGAGAAATGTTTTTTTGTCGTTAAACTGTTTTCTTGAAATGATTTTAACTAAAGCCAAAACATGTGAACCCTAACTAGTGGTTTTCGCTCATTATCGAGGCGCAAATTATATACAATTATGCGCCTTTATGCTTTTAATTCACGATAGGGTATTTTGAAGGTGAAGGGTGAAAAATATGTAAAAAAGAGGTAAAATGTTTAAAGAAAAAGACAAAGATACAATGAACGAAGAATGAAAAGTTTATTTGGCGTAACATGTGTTGTAGTGTAATCATAATCGTTACGTCATGGCATAAAACGTGCAGTGGGCATATCCACATGTCATGTTGGGTTGGCCAGGAGAATAATGTTTTCAAAATTTTTAAATGGTCTCCTCACCATAATCTTATCCTTACATGTATAACCATAATATTTGTCACTATCTTTCAATCCACCAAACAGTTCATATTGGCATGATTCTACCTCTAGCAGTGACGGTACTGCAATCGTTATCTGATAATGACAACTTCATTTACACCATCCTCAACTACTTGTGATCGATATCCGATTATATTTTTGATGATGTAGATTTGTAGACATTTTGGGATTTGGACTGAACAATATATATGTTCTATCTTGTTTTATCTAGAAAATGTTCTATTTGAGGTAATCGTAACACAACATATAACTGCGAGATCAACCTACAATGAATCAAACATAGCCTCGGGGTAAAACTTATATAATGATAGACCGTACCAAAATTAAGTGGTTAACAATACTAATCATGTCTATGCTACTATTGGTACAACTACAAGTGTTTGTTATGTGATTATATTTAAGGGGTAAATATACTTAAGAAACAAGAATCGAAGCTACAACATAATACTTTAATTGAATCCACTTTATTTTCATAAAACAATTTCGTCTATAATCTTCACAGAATAATGTTTTTTGGTAAATCCCTGCTTCCGGCTGGCGCACATAATGCCGCCACATAATGCATATATGTGCGGGGTCTCGGGGCAAAGTGAAATTACACTAATTTTAACGTTTTTTTACTAATTTCGTGAAATTAACATTAAAAGCGACGATGGTTAATCATGCATCATGTGGTGGCGTTGATAGCCGAAAGACAAAGGGACGCATGTACTAATCAGCATTTGATCCGATTGCTAAGTGTTAGGTGCTTTATGTCTAAGGCTTGATGTGAAACCACTATCGAGCTGGGGGTCTCACTGGAAGCAGTCTGTCTATTTCTACGGGGTAGAGGTAAGGTTGTCTACATCTTGCCCTCTTCAAATCCTACTTTAACTTTGCTATTAATAGGATTTACTGAGTATGATAATGATGACTTAGAGTGGTAATAAGCATATTGAAGTTACTGATATGTAGTTAATCATGCTCAATACCAAACATAGTTATCTAGTAATATCGTATAGAAGGGAGTGTTAATTGTTTTATTGTTTTGAGTTTTACTTTTATCAAAGTTGTATATAAGGGCTAAAAGGTTATGATTCAGAATTGTAATATTGCACCTATTATATTAACTTTTATCAAAGATATACCATGTTTTGTTGCTCCTTTTTCCATGTCAACCTTCTGATTAAAATCATTAAGTATTTTTGGGCTAAAATAAAATGTCAAAATAACATAACTCCTAAAGGTTCCCACAGATGTCCGATGGAAATATGAAAAATTATACATACATTAGGCTTTATTAAAAGAAAAAAGGGGGAATAAAAATATAGGATTATACTTTTTTATTAGTGGAAAACAGTTTTGAGATATATGTGAGGTTATACGTAGCTTTGAAGATAATATATGTTTATGCTTTTAGTTTCTTTACGAAATCTGTTTATATAGAAATATGCTGCTCTTCTGAAATTAGAAGTTGTCGCGCATAAATTTCATGATTTCTCCAAAAGTTTATTCTTCCATTGTTTTTCCAATACATTGAACTGCTTTTGTTCATTTTTTTAAAATATAAAAATAATAACAGTAGTAAAATTTTATTTTGAAAAAAAATGTATTGTCATGTCAATATGTCATATACGGTCTATGGAGATGTTTTTCATTTGTATCGTAACAATTTAAGAGGAAAACTTTCTTCGGTATATGTAAGGATGCAGGTTGCTTATGTTACGACCTAATAATATGACATCACTCAATAAGAAGTTGTGGGTTTGAGCCTTTGAGGTATATGGGTTCAGTTGATTAACATGACCCTAGTACTGTCATAACAGGTTAGACACGACATGATAACCTGAGGTGTTGGACACGAACTGTTTATAAACAGGTTACTTGATACGACCTGTTTAGGGACACAATAAATATCACACCTAGGGTTAAGGTTTGTGGTCTTCTTCTTGCGAGTCTTTGCCTCACCGTGGAGGGTTGGAGCCGTAGGCCGATGTTGTCCGCCGAAGATTCAATCGGAGAACCAGAGGACGAAAATTGAAAGGTTACAGGTGGCCTTAATCTTCAACAAAATCAATTCCTCACACCTTTACAGTGTTTAACGATACAGGTGATACGACTTATTGTTATATTAATTTCAGTCGAAACTAAATCGTCGAAATCAGGATCCGATCTAAAGAACTCCTTACAATTTTCCACCTGTTAAGAATAGTTAATGGTGGTTGCGACGAGCGGATGGGAGACGTGCGACTGTGGATGGCGGTTCCGAGGAGACGAGTCATCTGCCAAAGAGTCAATAGGCTAGGGTTTAGAACTTTAGGTTTACTAAGTTAACAAGTATATACATGTTCAAACAGGTTAGTAACAAGTTAGCAAGTGTTTAACCTGTTTACACACTAGTTTAGCCGTATTGACTATTTAACCCATTAACATGATATCTAAATGGATTATGTGTTTAAACATGTTCAGCCCACATAATCCTTTTAGATATTGTGTTAATGGTTAAAAGGTTGATACAACACAATTATACCGGTGTATGTAAAATTGAAAATACCCACGCATTGCAGCGTGTTAAGTCGAATATTTTCCAGTTTAATAGTATGTACACTTGTGTTTCGGCTACTTGTACACACTACTCATAACATGATCTTAATAAAATGACATCAAGACGTAGATAAAATTACGCTCGCCAAAATTTTTTTTTTATAAAATTTAGGAACTATAGAGTAACATTGTTAAAGTTAAAGAGTAGCAGCGTAAACTAACCTAAGAAAAAGATAAGAAAAAACTGGGTAAATTTTAGGAATTTTTATTTTATAATCTTAAAAAAAGGTTATAGATCTTCAATAAAAATCAGGGATTTTTATTGTATAATCTTAAAAAAAAGAGTTATGGATTTTAATTGTATAATCTTCCATAAACTAACCTAAGAAAAAGATAGAAAAAAATTGGTTAAATTTCAGAGATTTTTATTGTATAATCTTAAAAAAAAGGTTATGGATTTTAATTGTATAATCTTCGATAAAGATCAGGGATTTTTATTGTATAATCTTAAAAAAAACGAGTTATGGATTTTAATTGTATAATCTTCAATAAAATGGGAAAAACTGACACTGGCCGGGTTTTGAATCCGAGTGCTTTCATTTTGATTGATCAAAGCTGCCAACATTGAAATCACTCTTTATCAGATTTCAGTTTGATGAAGAAACATGCTTTTGGTCATATATATCAACTGTGTTTGAAGAATGAAAAAACAAAAAAAAAAGCCTAATCATGCACGCATATGTCAACCAATAAAGAAACATCAACCTTCATGAATAACGTAGATATTGGAAATGAAAATGCAACTGGGAAATGCATTTTAAAATTTAATGCATAAGTTACAACTCTAAAATTAGAGTAAATTAGTTTTTAAAAAATAATTACAGATTAATCTTATCATATTATTTATGTTTTAATTCTCTAATTTTTAACCAATGACACTTTATTTAAACAATAATTATACTTTCCCTTTCTTTTTAACCAGCTACCCCATAATTTATAAACAAGCATAACTTTTTCATTACGTTAATACTTTTTGAAAAGAAAAAAACACAATAAAAAGAGCATTTTATTTTCTTTAATTTAAGTATAGTGTTGCTATAGTTTTTATAATAAAAAAATAATATGTTATATGATTAATAATATTTATAAATGGACAACAACCTAATCATTAATCAAAAGCGGAAAAAACCAACATCGTGGCTTTTTATCATTGGATGGATCAATGAACCCAACACCGTATTCCGCACGTCCCCACCCCACCAAGCAATTTATGTATATTGATGTGTGAATTGTTGTGACAATATTGAGGGTGGTTCTTATTTTCTCATATGTAAATATAGTTTTAGAATTATGTAAAAGTGACATTTTTCATAAGAAGTGTGAGAAGGCATAAAAATTGATATGTAGGCATCATGTTTTGGACTTCGGCATAATGTTTTGGTAAGAAAAAACATTAAACACAACAATTTAAGACACAATGTAATGAATTCTAGGCTTAAAACTTAAAACACTATGCCAAGAACGTTAAGTAATGTATTTTAAGTGTTAAGCAGTGTCTTTTAGTTGTGTTTTAAATTTTATACCCATAATTCATTGCATTGTGTTTTAAATTGTAATGTTTAGTGTTTTTCTTGTCAAAACAACACAAAACATCATGCTTAAGTCCAAAACATGATGCATACATGTTAATTTCTATGTCTTTTCACACTTCTCACGACAAAGGTCATTTTTACAGGAATGTCACCATGTATATATATATATATATATATAAATATATATATAGATGAGTGAAGTTTCTCTATAAAGTGTGTTTTTTTTTTCTAAAAAGTGTAAGAAGTGATCATGACCATTAAATTAGATAACTGATATATATATATATATATATATATATATATATATAAATGAGTGAAGTTTCTCTATAAAGTGTGTTTTTTTTTCTAAAAAATGTAAGAAGTGATCATGACCATTAGATTAGATAATTGATGTATGAGATTAAATAAGTGGTAAAATTGTAATATTTGCTTTAATTAAATTGATTGATTTATTGGATTAAGGGTATAATAGTAAATTTAGTGTGTCTTAAATTTAGGAATCACATGCAACTTCCCACCGTATTTTTAAAACGTCAATTACATTTTTATACATAATTTGTTTTAAAAAAAGTTATACCATAATAACGAGCGTTTTATTATCTTTAATATGAGTATCATATTGTTATATATCTAAAAAATTACGATTCAAGTAATTCAGACACTAGTGTGTTTTACATAGTGTCTACATGTTTTATATTGTGCATTTTAGACACTATTGTGTTTTATGTGTGAGGGTGTGTTTAATTGTTAAAACCGATATAACATAATATGAATAAATCAGAAACTCATAAAACACAACATTAAGAAATAATGAATGTGTTTTATGTTTTGAAATATGTGAGGGTGTGTTTAATTATGAAAATTGATATAACACGGCGTGAAGAAAACGTAAACTGATAAAACAAAATGTCATGAAATGATGAATTTTTGTTATGTTTTCGAACTTCGGATGAATTAATCGTGGATACGGAGGATGTAATTGTCGATTTTGAATAGTTAATAGACATATAGTTTCTATAAAATAGCATTTTATTGTTATGATACAAAATCTTTAATAAATAATATAATTACTCAATTACCTTAATGCCCTTTAGTAAAAAAGACACTAGATGCCACATGTCACAAGAAGATTGCTTCCTACACTTTGTAGGAACATTAGGCTTTGTAGGCTCGGTTCAAATGAGAACCACCACGAATTATGAGAACCACGAGAACTCCTACTTCACGCGCGAATTTGGCCAAAATCTTTTTGCACAAAAGTAGATGAAAACATTATAAACACACATGTAAAAAAACAAAAAAAAAAAATTGTCGAGTCGGTAGGTTTGCTTGATTTATGTTTTTTTACGCGCCGGTGTAAAAATTGTTACAAAGAAAAATATTTTTTTACACCTCATGTAAATGTGTCTATACGGCATTTTAAAAAAAAAAATTGGCTGAAACAAATGATTTTTTTAAGATTTTTGAGATTTTTTTTGGAAAAACCTTTTGAATGGCCTAGTTCTCACAACTCGAGCTAATTCTCATTTTAACCCATCCCTATATATAGGGTGGGGTTTGGCTAGAAAGTACATTTTTCCTACAAAGTGTACAAAGTCATAAAACACCATAATTTCAGTCATAAAACACATTCAAAAGCCATAAATAACAGAATGAAGATCACTAAAACACAATATCCAAACCTTAACAGTCCATAAAAGTTTCAAGCACACCATCGTAGAACTATGAATATAAAACACAACATGATAATCAACATAAAACGCACTAATGTTAGTCATTCGATAATCAAAGCCTTATCATCCAAAACACAACACAAAAACCCACAAATATGGCGTTTTGGTAATCTTCACTTTGTTATTTGAAGGTTTTGAGTGTGTTTTATAATTAATATTATGGTATTTTATGACTTTTTACAATTTGTAGAAAAAAATGGACTTTGTAGCCAACTCCCACCATATATATATATAGACACGAACCATACGGGTATTCAATAATTTCAAACAAATAAGATTTCCATATATATATTTAGGTCATTGATAGGGGCGGAGCCATAAAGGGTTATGAGGGTCCGTTGACCTCCCGGACACAAGACTTTGATAGATTTTGATATTAAAAATCTTATATTTTTTTTTGAAGGGAAACAAGGTTTGGGCCTCTAGTTGTATCCAATGAGAGAAAAGAGTCTTATGATGACCCTACAAAAAAGAACCTGGTTATAAAAAAGTAACCATCCCTCCTTCTAAAAGAATGTGTTTCATTTGATTCTCATCAAACATGTCAAAGTAAAAGTCTTGTCGTACGCAAAATACTACCCGCGTATCAACCTCTAAATCAAGCGTTATTCATAAACGTAGTTTTAGCCGACAATATTCAATACATGCGAGACAAGGATTCAAAAAATATATGTTTTTTTCGTGTAACTTAGGTGAGAAAGAGAACACAATGCTTGAGTTTTCTATTAAATATATAAAGTTTAGAAAACGGGCAACATTAACTAATAACTAATTTAAACATATACAAGTATAGATCGTTATGCATAAGTGGTTTTTATGCACATAGTGGTAATGATACCCTATAAGAAATTTGGGTCGTCGTATATATCTACACATAAATTAAGTGTTATGGTGTGTAGACTCGCCTATGTGAATATAGATCATTGCCTACACATATATCTGTGGCTAAAACTATTTAATATGTGTAGTTTGAAGTATAACACATTGTTTGGGTTGCGGTTGATGTGATAGATGACGTAGTTGATAAGGTGGTAACTGACTTGGATTATATTTTGATGACATGGAATGCCCCTACAAAGTGTTATTAACACGTGTCATAAACAACTGTGCAGGTAAAAGTAATATTATATGTAGGTAAAAATGGTAGATATATGTATATACATTGATTTCTATATATATAAAGAAAGAAATACAACTATGTGGTAAACATATATCTATGTGACACTAACCATGATATATGTAGATAAGAATCTTCAAATATATATTAACGACACAAATATTGAAATTGAAAATACAAACATATATGACCAAAAGTAATATTCTTAATTAAAATTGCTAATTGACAAGGAAACATGATATCATTACTTTCATGGCAATTAACACTGTTCTAAGGGATTACTAAACAAGCTAGAGGCATTTGTATTCGATATGGTTTTGGGATTCCCTACTTTGATAACAGAGAATGGTGAGGGCTTGGTTATTTTTCCTATGCCTTCCGGCAACGCCTACATGTCTAGCTATAGCTTCCATCTCCAACTCATAAGCACTATAGTTAAGATTAAACATGCTTTGGTTAAATAACAATATAAGCATATTTATATGTCACATTTGGATACCAATAGTATTAAAGGTGTTACATGTCATTAATAGGAGAAAGTCGGAGTCTTAGATAACATCCAGTGTCAGCTATGTTCTGTCTTCCAATTGATTTCCATTGAACTTGTACAGCTATCTCGATCAATAAATCACTTTGGGATTTTTTTTATTATTTATTTAAGCTTGTTATCACATTAGAAATCCATTTAACAATATATATCTATTTAACCATTTATTTTTAATTATATATGTGTATATATGTACATATGTAATTTTGTATCAAACTCTAAAATTCTCAAACTATCATACAAATATATTATATTTAGATCTTTTGTAAATAAATGGAATATTATAATCAAGGAAATATAAATTAAATAAGGAACTATTTAATTGATTTATATATTCTTCTAGATTGTATAAAAATACTTTAATTATTAATTAAATTAAATCATTAATTAAGTTATTATTTTGAAACTTTTGTTATTAAAACTTATAAAAGATTGAAGTTTTAAAAATTTATCTAAAAGTTTAAGTTTAAAACTTGTTAAAGTTTTTATAAAATATAAATAAAGAAAACAAAATTTGATGTTTTATAAAGTTTTAATACATTTTGAAACATTATAAAACTCAAACTTACAATAACCCTCGTCAAACTTTCCTAATCAAATCCACGCATTTACTTCGTTTTGTAATTGTTTTTGTTTTTTTTTTTTTTGACTCAAATTAAATAAATCAAAAATTCTTGTAACTCTTCAATCGTGTCTAGAACTGTTGATAATGAAATTCAATATAAAATCAGATCCATAACACTCATTTGTACCTCTTTCGGACAACTGCTTAACCAGGTAAATTGATTTGTGCTTTTTGATTGTTGAAACATTTCGAGCAAAAGCCCCTAGTTAATTTACAATGAGAGAGTCACATCAGTTTCAATTTTAAGGAATAGGAATTAGGGTTCTTGGATTATTTTAGGAATTAGGATTATTTTTAACTTGTATATAATATAACCCACTTGGGCCCCGGTAACTCATGTGGTCGTGATGTTGGCTATTGTGTTGTTGACTCGACATGGACTGCGGTTCGAGTCCATGCCACCCATGTCACACCCTGACCCGCAGCGGAAATGGTAGTCTGACATGATTGAGCTTTTATCAAATCTCATGACATTTACTATTATAGAATTTCAAATTAAAAGAAAATTTTCAATAAACACATAAACCATACAAGCACTTATCAATGTACACATGAGCATGATAAATAAAGAACTGTGAGATCAAGGCTCAATTAAACGGAGCCGATCTAATGAAGCACGCGATGCTCTACTCGTATCCAACGAATAAGTGATGGGCCTAATGTGAATGATGCGCTGAAATGAGAAAATCAAATGATGAGCTGTGAGATCAAGGCTCAATCAAACGGAGCCGATCTGATGAGGCACGCGATGCTCTACCCGTCTATACAGGGAGCTGATGGGACTAATGTGACAGCTTGACTGAAATGAGAAAGTATAACCACAAATAACAATAACAAAATATCACATAGCACGTTAGTTCATATAATGGTAATTGCACAAGTATTTGAATAAAAGATATAAATAAAACGACACATGATACATCCCAAAACAGGAATAAAAGGGGGAAATTTGTAAGAATTCACTCACAGTGGATGCGTTTTTTGGATTGACGACGAATGCGCATGATTTAAGATTTCAACCGACGAGAGAAACTAGCCTAAATAATCACGTAATAATTTGGTAAATATATAACTCTTATTTGAATTTAATATTTCTAATTAATTCATTGTATTAGATTTTTAAGTTTATTTTTATTGTATTTATTTCAATTTAAAACTTGAAAAGTCTTATTTTTAGGTATTTTAAATAAAAAAATTAATAAAGGAAAAAATAATAAAAAAAATGTTTACCCTTGTCAGGGTCTGAGCGATCAGACCGGTTTGATTTTGGAATTATTGGCATCGTGTGAGGATCGAACTCGTGACCTCCCGTATACGTGCACGCAGCTCTACCAACTGAGCTACGTGTCTAACCCGAAATAAACTTGATTTTAGTTATATATATACTAATTAAGTTATTCATAAATTCATATAATTAAAAATGATTTTATTATCATCGAACCGTTGCATCATGTCGGGATCGAACTCGTGTCCTGCGGTTCCGTGTGCACGCAGCCCAACCAGTTGGGCTGTGTGTCTAACCCGTAATAACTCCGAATTATATTAGTTATATATACTTACTCAGAGGTGATTTGTATAGGTTGTTTTAAAAAAAATTGGTTTTATTTTCGGAAATCGGCTACGTGTGTGATTCGAACCCGGAACGTGTGCTTTGTATTTGCACATAGTCCACCGCTGGACAGTGTGTCTAACCCGATAAAAACACTAAATTTAATTATATTTATACACTCTCAGAACCTTTTGTCACACCCCGACCGGCAGCGGAATAAGAGTCGGGGCATAATTGGGTTATCACCAAAGCTCATGATGTTTACTAAAATGTTTCATATTTATTAAATTCAAATTACAACTTAAATGTTCAAATCAAATCCATACAATTACAAAGAAAATGAAACTAAGTAAAACAATCGAAAGCTTAAGCTGATTTATTCTTCTAAGTCTTCCTATGTGTCTCTGCCTCAACTGGATCACCTGTATCATGTGTAAAACGGGGATATTTTGGGTCAACAAAAGTTGGCGAGTGAACCTTGATAAAACATTGTTATTAATTGCTTGTTGTATTTAATATTGAAAATTTGTGCAATAATCACATGTGAGCAAACATATATAAATAAACAATACACAAACCACATTGGATGAGTAAATGACATAAATGATAATGTATTTGAGATCAAGGCTCAATCAAACGGAGCCGATCGAATGACATGAATGATGATGATGTATGTGAGATCAAGGCTGAGGCACCTGATACTCAACCCGTATCCCACGGGAGCTGATGGGCCTAATGAAATACATGTATTGAAAATGATAACTTCAATCTAGCATAATTCACACAACAATTGATACATACACATTTGATCACGGATATGATAGATGCACAAGTGTTTAAATATAATAAGGAATTAAACGACACATGATACACCCCAAAATGTGATTAAAACGGGGAATTGGTAGAGATTCACTCACATTGGGTGCGTTCTTTTGATGACGTTGGATGCGCACGAGTTTTAGGATTTGATGGACGAGGAAAACTAACCTAAATAATAACGAAGTGGTTCGGTAAATAAATAGATTTTAATTCATAATCTTAATAGGGTTTTTAGATTCATTTTTGTGAGTTTAAGGACGTTTTCTAACTTTAAACATATTATTTTTAAGTATTTTTAAATTAAATAAATAATAAAAAGAAATAAAAATTTTGACTTTTTTTGACCGTTGACGGGACCGTTGACCGTTGACCGGACCGTTGACCGGTCGGACTGTGGTTAAGTGTGCGCTGAGTTAGGTTCGAACCCGAGACCTCTCGTACGCGTGCACGCAGCTCTACCAACTGAGCTACGTGTCTAACCCGAAATATTCTCTGTTTTAATTATATATATATATATATACTAATTAATTGTTATTTTTATTGGGTTAATATTTAAAATGATTTAAAATGGCCGAACCGCTTGCAGGGACCCGGAGTCGAACTCGGGTCCTTCGGTTCGTATGCGCACAGCCCAACCAGTTGGGCAGTGTGTCTAATCTGTTTATCTTACGGATTATATTCCTCTTATAAATGTAACATCCGTCAAAAAACGGATTTTACCAAACCCGCTCCGTTTATTAACCGAACAATCAGTTAAAAATTTCGTTGCATATTTAATGCCCAAATTAATTTTAAACGATACATAATTAATAATTATATTGGAATATATAATTTATTTTTGGAAAAACTGTTAAAAATAATGAAATAAAAATGAAAGGTTGTAGCCGGGTTTTGAACCCGGGTCAGTCAGCCAGACTTTCAACAAACGACTTAACACTTAACCATCCAACCACTGCGCCACTTGTATTTCTTGTTAATTATTGGAGACAATTAATTCATATCATGAATCCCAAATTCAAAAACCGGCGCGCCTAATTGCAGTCGTCGGAAATCCCGACTATCTCGCCAAGTTTGGACGGTTACTTCCGTTTTAACGTAAACTTTAATCTCATCATCAGTTATAACCGACGCATTAGTCCGCGACACAAGTTATAACCGCCGGAAAACGTAATGACCGACGAATCAAGACGGAAATCGGACCAAATTCATCGATGTCCTGCCTTATAAATGTAACATCCGTCAAAAATGGATTTTACCAAACCCGCTCCGTTTATTAACCGAACAATCAGTTAAAAATTTCGTTGCAAATTTAATGCCCAAAATAATTTTAAACGATACATAATTAATTCTTATATGGGAATATATAATTAGTTTTTGAAAATCTGTTAAAAATAACAAAATAAAAATGTTTTACTCATGTCGGGTTTCGAACTCGGGTCTGTACCGGTTCAAACCAAACAACTATCACTCAACCGAACAACCGCTCCGCCGCTTTGATTTTATGTTAATAACAAGAAACAATTAATTCAAGTATTAATGTTCGGAAGTCAAATTCGTCAATTTTCCGCCCAATTAGCAGTCGTCGGAAATCCCGACGACTTCGCCGTTTATTTACGTTTCCGCTCAAAATAACCGAAGTCTTAACTCTCACAACGGTTATAACCGACGTCTGAACCCGCGACATCAGCCATAACCGCCGGAGAACGGCTGACTTCGATTTTAGACCGAATTCAGACCCCATTCATCTCAATACTACCCTATAAATTCAACCACTACTCACCAGAAACCTTTCACACTCAAATCGCACCCTTTCTCGGCGAAAAATCACTCGCCGGAAATATTTGATACATCGCCGGAAAACCGTATCATTAACCTCTGAGCTTTACTGAACCCCCTAAACTCTTACCGAAATCACCCACACCCTTTGCAAGCCTTCGGAAGACTCTCTGCTGCAAGAGACTCGTCGCCGGAAGAACTTGCTGCCACCGGAGTTCTGCCGGAAAACAGAGGAGAAACAGCCGGTACTTTTCACGCCTAAATTCCTTTCTTTTTACTTTTATCTCGTCTGTAATTGATCTTACAACGCTAAAGAAACTTGAATCAACATTCGAACCAGTCAGTCGCCACTTCCGGTTAAAACCAGTGAAGAAGACGACGTTTCAGTAATGGTTAAGTATAATTAAAATCAAGTTAATTACCGGGTTAGACACACAGTCCAGCGGTGGACTGTGTGCACTTTTAACGCTATGGTCACGAGTTCGAGTATTGTCCCTCACACGCTGCCTTGATAAAAATTCCTTTTTCAGCAAACTGAACCGGGTTGATTTAAGTATATGTTAAGTATATTGATAACTGAGTTTATAACCAAGTGAGACACACAGTCCAGCGGTGGATTGTGTGTCCGCTAACCCACAGGTCCTGGGTTCGAGACCTGTGGAGCGCACCGGTTCGCTAGATTTAATTCATTTTTAAAATAAAGGGATTTCTGTTTAATTCTAATTAATGTATATATGTAATTAAAATCGGATATATGACGGGTTAGACACGTAGCTCAGTTGGTAGAGCTGCGTGCACGCGTACGGGAGGTCTCGGGTTCGAGCCTCACCCAGCGCACAATAATATGCCTTCCGAACCGGTCAACGTCAGTCAAAGTCAAACGGTCAAAGTCAACTGTAGCAAAAATAAAATATTTTTTTTATTATTTTTATTTAATTATTTTAATTAAAAATCAATTATAAATACTTAAAAATAACATTTTTAAGGTTAGAAAATAGCCTCAAACTCACAAAAATACGCCCAACAATCCTACTAAAATAGATTAATAAAATCCGTTTACTTACCAAACCAAAATGCTATTTATCTAGGTTATTTTCACTCGTGGTTAAAACCACTTCGCGTGCATTCAACCTCATCAACCGAACGCACCCAATGTGAGTGAATTCTTACAAACTCCCCTTTTTATTCATGTTTTGGGGTGTATCATGTGTCGCTTAAACTAATTCTCTTATGCAAATTCGTGCTATACCATTTTATGAACTAAACTAGAATGTAACTATTATTGGTTGTGATGTATTACATATTGTCAAAGTTGTATGCAAATTATTTAGGCCCATCAGTTCCTCGTGGGAGACGAGAACAACGCGTGCCTTAAAACTCATTCATTAGGCCCATCAGTTCCTCGTGGGAGACGAGAACA
The DNA here is from genome assembly GCA_947069175.1 of Scalesia atractyloides. NCBI lineage: Eukaryota > Viridiplantae > Streptophyta > Magnoliopsida > Asterales > Asteraceae > Scalesia > Scalesia atractyloides. Next base: position 83,381,982 of record CAMTDV010000022.1, on the reverse strand, counting down.
ACGCGTGCCTTAAAACTCATTCATTAGGCCCATCAGTTCCTCGTGGGAGACGAGAACAACGCGTGCCTTAAAACTCATTCATTAGGCCCATCAGTTCGTAAGAACAACGCGCGCCTCAAAACTCATACATTAGGCCCATCAGTTCGTAAGAACAACGCGCGCCTCAAAACTCATACATTAGGCCCATCAGTTCGTAAGAACAACGCGCGCCTCAAAACTCATACATTAGGCCCATCAGTTCGTAAGAACAACGCGTGCCTCAAAACTCATTCATTAGGCCCATCAGTTCCTCGTGGGAGACGAGTCGAACAACGCGTGCCTCAAAACAATCATTTGGTGTTTGTGTGTTCAATATTCAATATTATGTGTTGTGTGAATAAATTTACATCTACATTTACTCATATGTGGTATGCACATTATTTATAATCAATTGGATAAACTTGTTCAAATGTTTTTCCATAGGATTCACTCGCCAACATTATGTTGATCCAAAAACTTTTTTACACATGATACAGGTGGACAGGTTGAAGCAAGGAAAACATAGGATATGCCTTAGAAGAGAACCAAGAAGCTTAGACTGATAGTTAGAACATGTTGTATCATTTATTGTAAATTTCCATTAAATTGTATTAATGAATATGAAACATATAATAAATGTCATGAGCTTTGATGATAACCCAATTATGCCCCGATCACCTTTTCCGCTGCGGGTCGGGGTGTGACAAATCTCACCTGTAATTAACTAAAGAACGCTAAAGAAACCGATTAAAACATTGAACCAGTCGGATTTTCGATTCTGGTTAAAAACGGACGAAGAAGACGAAGTCCTGTAATGTTTAAGTTTATTATAAATCAAGTTATAACTCGGGTTAGACACACAGTCCAGCGGTGGACTGTGTGCACAATAAACACTAACGTCTCGAGTTCGAATCTTGTCCCACACACGCTGCCTTAATAAAAATGTCATTTTTTGTTAACTGAACCGGATTCATTTCATATATATGTTAAGTATAATAATAATCGGAATAATAACCAAGTTAGACACACAGTCCAGTGGTGGACTGTGTGTATGTTTAAATCACAGGTCACGAGTTCGAGTCCGGTCTCCTGCACCGACTCGGACAATTATCTACCTTTTTAAATAAGTCAGAAATGAAAATACTTAGTTTGTATTTAAGTATAATAAAAATCGGTTTATATAACATGTTAAACACACAGTCCAGCGGTGGACTGTGTGTTAACGCAACCCACAGGTCCCGGGTTCGAGACTTGTGGAGCGCACCGGTCCGATTCAATTAAATCGTTTTTAAAAATAAATGATTTTCGGTTTAATCTAATTAATATATAAATATAATTAAAAACAGAAATATTTCGGGTTAGACACGTAGCTCAGTTGGTAGAGCTGCGTGCACGCGTACGGGAGGTCTCGGGTTCGAGCCTCACTCAGCGCACATATACTCGCATACGAATCGGTCAAAGTCAACGGTCAACGGTCAACGGTCAACGGTCAATGGTCAAAAAAGTCAATTTTTTTATTATTTTTATTTATTTATTTTAATTAAAAATCAATTAAAAAATACTTAAAAATAACATTTTTAAGGTTAGAAAATAGCCTTAAACTCACAAAAATACACCCAACAATCCTACTAAAATGGATTAATAAAATCCGATTACTTACCGAACCATAATGCTATTTATCTAGGTTAATTTCACTCGTGGTTAAAACCACTTCGCGTGCATTCAACATCATCAACCGAAGGCACCCACTGTGAGTGAATCTTACAACTCCCCTTTTTAATTACACGTTTTGGGGTGTGTCATGTGTCACCAAATAATTAACTCGTTTATTTAAACTTGTGCCATACCATATCGTGATCTAAACTTAGATTGTTTATATTGTTGTGATTACGTATTTCATTTTGTCAAATTATATGAAATTCATTCATTAAGCCCATCAATTCCTCGTGGGAGCCGAGTTGAACAACGCGTGCCTCAAAACCAATCCATTATTGTGCATGTGTGTATCATTGAATTTATATTGTTTGTAGTTGTGTCTTTCATATTATCATGTTTATGCAATTCATTCATTAGGCCCATCAGTTCCTCGTGAGAGACGAGTAGAGCAACGCGTGCCTCTAAACGTTCCATTATTGTTCATGTGTGTTTTATTTAATATCTAATGATTGTTGAATAAGTTTACATCTATTTTTACTCATGTGTGGTTGTGCACTCATTTCATAATCAATTAAATAAACTTGTTCAAATGTTTTCCATAGGATTCACTCGCCAACTTTTTGTTGATCCAAAAACCTTTCTACACATGATACAGGTGAACAGGTTGAAGCAAGGAAAACATAGGAAATGCCTTAGAAGAAAACAAAGAAGCTTAGATTGATGTTAGGTCATGATGTAATTATAGTTGTAAATTTCCATTAAATTGTATTAATGAATATGAAACGTATAATAAATGTCATGAGCTTTGATGATAACCCAATCATGCCCCGATCACCTTTTCCGCTGCGGGTCGGGGTGTGACAGATTGGTATCAGAGCCATGACTATAGGGATGTAGGATAGGTTATTAGACCCTTAGAGCCTATACTATAGTCTGCCTAAATTTTAATTGATTAGGTGGTTACATACAAACTTGTGATATTTATTTGTTTCATATTTGTTTATATTTACAGTCAAACATACATGCTTATATACATATTCATTATACATATATCAATGTTCATATATTCAATTCGTTTTCATACTCTCATTATTCAAAGATTTTGTTGCAATTTTCAAATCTCATCAAAGTAAGTTCTGCGACGGGCATGTAGTAACTGGAAGGGTACAAGTACCGGTAGTCGGAACGTCCTGTCTAGGTTGGCATTCGTATAAATCCAATATAACGGACCATTTTGCCTACCTGGGGACTAACGATGAGAGTACGAAGGACCTATTAGGCCAAAGCATGCCACACCAAACGTCGTTCGAACTAACCCACTTTGAGGTGTCACCGTGTCTACACCTGGACACATTCCGAATATCACATGTTGTATACATATTTCTCGATTTTCTCCGGGTTTTAGTGTACGCAACCAGGCAAACCCGTGCGAACCATATGAAAAACCGGTATTCATGGGGGCCCACATGATTACAAAGGTAAAGTATGGCGGCATGTAGGGCCTAACGGCGAGCAAAGCCCAAGACATCCTATGGATGTAGTAGATTTATTTTTCTATAATTATTTTATGAATGTTCATTCCTGAGTGCGACCCATGAACCAAAAACATCCAACTCATACTCTTGACATGTATTCCTTGAAGATGTCTTCTAACCTCACCCGTAGGAAGATGAGAGCAGGAAAAGCCTGCGAACGCATGGCTGCCCTAATCGCTCAACAAATGGCTGTCGTAATACCCAATATTGTAATCCAAGTACAACAAGCACTTACCGCTAATCCTGTCAATCAAGAAAACCAAAACATTATCAACTCTCCCCCAAATACCACTAAATGCACCTACAAGCATTTCAAATCATGCGACCCTCCGAAATACAAAGGGACTGAAGGAGTCACCGCTCTCCTCCATTGGTTTGAAGAAATGGAGAACACCTTTCTAAATTGCGATTGTCCTGATGATCGAAAAGTGCGTTATGCTACTGGTCGTTTATATGGAATAGCACTTACTTGGTGGAATACAGAGAAGGCCAAACGAGGTGTTGAAGATGCTATGACTTTAACTTGGAATGAATTGAAGGAAATCATGACCAGACGATTTTGCCCAAGGAGCGAAATCAAGAAATTAGAAGATGAATTCTATTCGTTGAAGCAAAAGGAAGGCGACCACATCACGTACAACAAAAGATTCCTCGAATTACATCAAATGGTTCCCAACATGTTCACTCCCCTCTACCGTTTGATCGAGCATTACATTCGTGGTCTTCCGTCAAAGATTCAAGACTCGGTAATAAGTACCTCGCCTGCAACTTTGGAAGCAGCAATGGAGCTAGCAACAGCACTCACCGAGAACCGAATTCGGAACAAAGACTTCAAGGAGGAGAAGAAGAAGGATAAAGAATCGACTGAAACCTCCGACTACACCCAAACCGAATCCCCTTCTCAACCCAATTCTAAGAGAAGAAGAGACGGGCAACTTTTCGCTACTATCCAACGAAACCAACCAATTTCACACGCCATACCCATCCAAGCTATCCCAATCACCCAAGTGGCACCCAACTCAACCTACCCAAATAAGAAACCATATCTTGGACCTCACCCTCAATGCAACAACTATTTTTTTATCACCATCCCCTTACCTTACCTTGTCGACTATGTGCAACTTGTGGACGCTATGGTCATTTGAGCAAGGTTTGTCGCACCTTTCAAAACAAAACCTTTTCCCCTACTCAAAACATGAACCAAACCTATCAACAACCCCAATACCCCATGTTTCCATATGTTCGAGCTTGTTTCAATTGTGGCGACCCTACCCACTTTAGAAACACATGCCCTCAATTGGTTAACGTCATCAACACTCAAGCCCAATCAAACCCAGTTAACCAAATAAACCAAGAAAACCCAACCGCGAGGCCACCAGCAAGAGAAAGAGTCTTCAACATCAACGCCAATCCTGTCGAAGATAATGACGGCTCAAACGAAGATACCCAACTAGTCCTCTTCACCGAAAATCCAGATTCAACTTCTATCGTTTAGTTTTATGTTTTTCTTTATCACATCGAACCAAACATAACTTAAGGATAAAGCCAATGAAACTTTGACGAGAATACGGTGGATACGCCGCTGGTACTTCCTATATATAAGTATTCTTGTCAAAGGATCAGAAGCATTATCTGGTGGTTATGAGAGGTTCCATGTGTAGACTGTATGAGTAATTATTGTTTATTATTTTCAGTACATGTAATTTCATAGGCCGCCGCTCCCCATTTATGAGCGTTGAGCATGTTCCCCATTTCATTATGAGGTTGAACCTGGCGTGCCCACATTTTCATTTTCAGTACATGCAATTTCATAGGCCGCCGCTCCCCATTACATTATGAGCGTTGAGCATGTTCCCCATTTCATTATGAGGTTGAACCTGGCGTGCCCACATTTTCATTTCCAGTACATGCAATACGATCGGCTCCGTTTGATTGAGCCTTGATCGCACAGACATTTTCATTATCAGTATCTTGTGGTTGTTGTGTTTGTTGTAGAGTCGCATAGAACTAATCATAACTTGCGGATAAATTCAATGAGAATTTGACGAGAATACGGTGGATACGCCGCTGGTACTTCCTATATATAAGTATTCTTGTCAAATGATCGGAGGCATTATCAGGCGGTTATGAGAGGTTCCATGTATAGGCTGTTTGTGTGATTGTTGTTTAGATTAAGTTTATCATTTTCAGTACATGCAATACGATCGGCTCCGTTTGATTGAGCCTTGATCGCACAGACATTTTCATTTTCAGTACATGCAATACGATCGGCTCCGTTTGATTGAGCCTTGATCGCACAGACATTTTAATTATCAGTATTTTGTGGTTGTTGTGTTTGTAGTAGAGTCACATAGAACTAATCATAACTTGTGGATAAAGTCAATGAAATTTGACAAGAATATGGTGGATACGCCGCTGGTACTTCCTATAAATAAGTATTCTTGTCAAATGATCGGAGGCATTATCAGGCGGTTATGAGAGGTTCCATGTATAGGCTGTTTGTAGATTAAGTTTATTATTTTCAGTACATGCAATACGATCGGCTCCGTTTGATTGAGCCTTGATCGCACAGACAATTTCATTTTCAGTACATGCAATACGATCGGCTCCGTTTGATTGAGCCTTGATCGCACAGACATTTTTCGTTTTCAGTATTTGTGAGTTTGTTGTATTGGTTGTAGAGTCACATAGGACTAATCATAATTCACTGATAAAACCAATGAAAATTTGACAAGAATATGGTGGATACGCCGCTGGTACTTCCTATATATAAGTATTCTTGTCAAAGGATCAGAGGCATTGTCAGACGGTTATGAGAAGTTCTATGTAGGATTTAGTAGTTTCTTGGTAACTAATCATAACTTGTGGATAAAACCAATGAAAATTTGGCAAGAATATGGTGGATACGCCGCTGGTACTTCCTATATATAAGTATTCTTGCCAAAGGATCAGAGGCATTATCAGGCGGTTATGAGAAGTTCCATGTAGGATTTAGTATTGCCTTGGTTGAAATTTGTGTTACATTTATATCGTCTTGCTATTTAAAGAGATTGGATTGTGTTCCATTTCTACATAAACTAACCTCTCCATCATAACAAACGAGAGAGGAACTGCCACCATTCAAACATATATGCTATCAGAATGTGGATTCAAATGTTAGCTGTTGTGTTTATTTATGTTCTATAGTCATAGAACCAATCATAACTTACTGATATTAGCTGTTGTGTTTATTTATGTTCAAATATTAGCTGTTATGTTTATATTCCATGTAGGTTGTAGTATTAGAAGTTTTGCCTTAGGATATAACCATACCCTTCCAAACATATCCAAACTCTTATGCATGATATCATAGTTAGCGAATCAATTCTGCTTATCAATACTTTTACAGTAGGCAACAAAAAGCGATTTCCTGTAATAGGGTACTTGACCCTTACAAGGAACGTTACCGCCTAAAACAAAAACTTAAAACCTTACTTCTCCTAAGCATGTAACTGTCAAACTAAACACCATCATTCTTTTAGTCGAATATATCACTATTTAAATTTCGGGACGAAATTTCTAAAAAGCAGGGGATACTGTAACATCCGTCAAAAACGGATTTTACCAAACCCGCTCCGTTTATTAACCGAACAACCAGTTAAAAATTTCGTTGCAAATTTAATGCCCAAAATAATTTTAAACGATACATAAATAATTATTATATGGGAATATATAATTAGTTTTTGAAAAACTGTCAAAAATAAGAAAATAAAAATAATTTGGCTCTGCCGGGTTTCGAACCCGGGTCAGTCGCCGGGTCAACACAGACTTAACATTCAACACTTAAACCACTGCGCCACTGATGTTTCTTGTTAAATGTTAGGATCATTTAATTCATAACATGACTTTCCGAATTCAAAACCGGCGCCCAAATTTTCAGTCGTCGGAAATCCCGACTAACTCGCCAAGAATCGACGGTTACTTCAGTTATAACGTAAATATTAAACACTACATCGGTTATAACCAATGTCTGACTTCGCGACACAAGTTATAACCGACGGAGAAATTATAACCGACAAATCAAGTCGGAAATCGGACCAAGTTCATCGATAACCTGCCTTATAAATACCCCCTCGAACCTCTGCAAGCTTTTTCGCTCAAAACCCCACCTTTACCCGACGTAAATCCATTCGCCAGAAAACTTCTGTATCTCGCCGGAAAACCGAGTCCTCCACTTTTAAGCCTTACTAAACCCCCTGAACTTATACCGAAGTCACCCACATCCTTTTCAAGCTTTCTGAAGACTCGCTGCTGCAAGACACGCGACGCCGGAACCTGTTACTGTCGCCGGAGTTCTGCCGGAAAAACAGAGGAATCCAGTCGGTATACCTCACGCTTAAATCGTTCATTCTTTTTCTTTAATCTCACCTGTAATTAACTAAAGAACGCTAAAGAAACCGATTAAAACATTGAACCAGTCGGATTTTCGATTCTGGTTAAAAACGGACGAAGAAGACGAAGTCCTGTAATGTTTAAGTTTATTATAAATCAAGTTATAACTCGGGTTAGACACACAGTCCAGCGGTGGACTGTGTGCACAATAAACACTAACGTCTCGAGTTCGAATCTTGTCCCACACACGCTGCCTTAATAAAAATGTCATTTTTTGTTAACTGAACCGGATTCATTTCATATATATGTTAAGTATAATAATAATCGGAATAATAACCAAGTTAGACACACAGTCCAGTGGTGGACTGTGTGTATGTTTAAATCACAGGTCACGAGTTCGAGTCCGGTCTACTGCACCGACTCGCACAATTATCTACCTTTTTAAATAAGTCAGAAATGAAAATACTTAGTTCGTATTTAAGTATAATAAAAATCGGTTTATATAACATGTTAAACACACAGTCCAGCGGTGGACTGTGTGTTAACGCAACCCACAGGTCCCGGGTTCGAGACCTGTGGAGCGCACCGGTCCGATTCAATTAAATCGTTTTTAAAAATAAATGATTTTCGGTTTAATCTAATTAATATATAAATATAATTAAAAACAGAAATATTTCGGGTTAGACACGTAGCTCAGTTGGTAGAGCTGCGTGCACGCGTACGGGAGGTCTCGGGTTCGAGCCTCACTCAGCGCACATATACTCGCATACGAACCGGTCAAAGTCAACGGTCAACGGTCAAAAAAGTCAAATTTTTTTATTATTTTTATTTATTTATTTTAATTAAAAATCAATTAAAAATACTTAAAAATAACATTTTTTAAGGTTAGAAAATAGCCTTAAACTCACAAAAATACACCCAACAATCCTACTAAAATGGATTAATAAAATCCGATTACTTACCGAACCATAATGCTATTTATCTAGGTTAATTTCACTCGTGATTAAAACCACTTCGCGTGCATTCAACATCATCAACCGAACGCGCCCACTGTGAGTGAATCTTACAACTCCCCTTTTTAATTACACGTTTTGGGGTGTGTCATGTGTCACCAAATAATTAACTCGTTTATTTAAACTTGTGCCATACCATATCGTGATCTAAACTTAGATTGTTTATATTGTTGTGATTACGTATTTCATTTTGTCAAATTATATGAAATTCATTCATTAAGCCCATCAGTTCCTCGTGGGAGCCGAGTTGAACAACGCGTGCCTCAAAACCAATCCATTATTGTGCATGTGTGTATCATTGAATTTATATTGTTTGTAGTTGTGTCTTTCATATTATCATGTTTATGCAATTCATTCATTAGGCCCATCAGTTCCTCGTGAGAGACGAGTATAGCAACGCGTGCCTCTAAGCGTTCCATTATTGTTCATGTGTGTTTTATTTAATATCTAATGATTGTTGAATAAGTTTACATCTATTTTTACTCATGTGTGGTTGTGCACTCATTTCATAATCAATTAAATAAACTTGTTCAAATGTTTCCATAGGATTCACTCGCCAACTTTTTGTTGATCCAAAAACCTTTCTACACATGATACAGGTGAACAGGTTGAAGCAAGGAAAACATAGGAAATGCCTTAGAAGAAAACAAAGAAGCTTAGATTGATGTTAGGTCATGATGTAATTATAGTTGTAAATTTCCATTAAATTGTATTAATGAATATGAAACGTATAATAAATGTCATGAGCTTTGATGATAACCCAATCATGCCCCGATCACCTTTTCCGCTGCGGGTCGGGGTGTGACAATAAATACCCCCTCTAACCTCTGTTAGATTTTTCGCTCACAATCACACATTTTTCCGACGTAATTTCACTCGCCGGAAATTTCTATAACTCGTCGGAAAACCGACCCTTTCACCTCTGAGCCTTACTGAACACCCAGAACTCGTACCGAAGCCACTCACATCCATCTCAAGCTTGCTGAAGACTCTCTGCCGCAAGACACCCGTCGCCGGAATAGTCTGCTGACATCGGAGTTCCGCCGGAGAAACAGAGGAGTCCAGTTTCGGTATATCTAACACTTAATCTTTCATTCTTTTTATTTATCTCACCTGTAATTAACTGAAACACACTAAAGAACATGATTAAAATCGTTGAACCAGTCAGTCACCTTTTCTGGTTAAGATTAACGAAGAAGACGAAGTTTCGGTAGTATATAAGTTTAATTTAAATCAAGATATAACTCGGGTTAGACACACAGTCCAGCGGTGGACTGTGTGCACATTAAACACGCTTACGTCTCGAGTTCGATTCTTGTCCCGCGCATGCTTACCTTGATAAAAATGTTCTTTTTTTTACTAAACCGGATTCATTTCACATAGATGTTAAATTTAATAAAAACCGGAATAATAACCAAGATAGACACACAGTCCAGTGGTGGACTGTGTGCGCATTTAAAACACAGGTCACGAGTTCGAGTGGACTACCGCACCGATCCGGACAATTATCAAACTTTTTAAATAAGGCAGAAATGAAATTATTTAGTTTGTATATAAGTATAATAAAAATCAGATTATATATAAAAAGTTAAACACACAGTCCAGCGGTGGACTGTGTGTTAACCTAAACCATAGGTCCCGGGTTCGAGACCTGTGGAGGACGCCGGTTCGATACATTAAAATCGTTTTTAAAAATAAATGATTTTCAGTTTAATTCAATTAGTATATAAATATAATTAAAAACATAAATATTTCGGGTTAGACACATAGCTCAGTTGGTAGAGCTGCGTGCACGCGAACGGGAGGTCTCGGGTTCGAGCCTCACCCGGCGCAAACAATTTCATAGCCTGACCGGTCAACAGGTCAACAAGTCAACGGTCAACTGTCGCAAAAAGTCAACTTTTTTTTTATTATTTTCATTTATTTATTTTATTTAAAAATCAATTAAAAATACTTAAAAATAACATTTTTAAGGTTAGAAAATAGCCTTAAACTCACAAAAATATATCCAATCATCCTACTAAAATTGATTAATAAAATCCCATTATTTACCAAACCATTATGTTATTATCTAGGTTAGTTTCACTCGTGGTTAAATCCAACTTCGTGCGTATTCATCATCATCAACCGAACGCACCCAATGTTAGTGAATCTTACAACTCCCCTTTTTAATTACACGTTTTGGGGTGTGTCATGTGTCACAAAATTAACTCGTTTATTTAAACTTGTGCCATACCATATTGTGATCTAAACTTAGATTGTATATAAATTGCTTGTAGTTATGTATTTCATTTTGTCAATTTATATGCAATTCATTCATTAGGCCCATCAGTTCCTCGTGAGAAACGAGTTGAGCAACGCGTGCCTCAAAACAAATCCATTGTTGTTCGTGTGTGTATTATTTAGTTTATATTGTTTGTAGTTATGTATTTCATATTGTCAAGTTTATGCAAATCATTCATTAGGCCCATCAGTTCCTCGTGGGAGACGAGTTGAGCAACGCGTGCCTCAAAACGATTCATTATTGTTCATGTGTGCATTATTTAATATTAATTGATTGGTGATTATGTTTACATCTATTTTTACTCATGTGTGGTTGTGCACTTTATTTTATAATCAATTAAATAAACTTGTTCAAATGTTTTCCATAGGATTCACTCGCCAACATTTTGTTGATCCAAAAACCCTTTTTACACATGATACAGGTGAACAGGATGAAGCAAGGAAAACATAGGAAATGCCTTAGAAGCAAACAAAGAAGCTTAGATTGATGTTTAGGTCATGATGTAATTATGATTGTAAATTTCCCATTAAATTGTATTAATGAATATGAAACGTTATAATAAATGTCATGAGCTTTGATGATAACCCAATCATGCCCCGATCACCTTTTCCGCTGCGGGTCGGGGTGTGACAGATTGGTATCAGAGCCATGACTATAGGGATATAGGATAGGTTATTAGACCCTTAGAGCCTATACTATAGTTTGCCTAAATTTTAATTGTTTAGATGGTTACATACAAACTTGTGATGTTTATTTGTTTCATATTTGTTTATACTTACAGTCAAACATACATACTTATATACACATTCATCATACATATTTCAATGTTCATATATTCAAATCATTTTCATACTCTCGTTATTCAAAGATTTTGTTGCAATTTTCAAATCTCATCAAAGTAAGTTCTGCGACGGGCATGTAGTAACTGGAATGGTACAAGTACCGGTAGTTGGAACGTCCTGTCTAGGTTGGCATTCGTATAAATCCAAAATAACGGACCAGTTTGCCTACCTGGGGACTAACGATGAGAGTACAAAGGACCTATTAGGCCAAAGCATGCCACATCAAACGTCGTTCGAACTAACCCCACTTTGAGGTGTCACCGTGTCTACACCTGGACACATTCCGAATATCATACGTTATATACATATTTCTCGATTTTCTCCGGGTTTTAGTGTACGTGACCAGGCTAACACATGCGAACCATATGAAAAACCCGGTATTCATGGGGGCCCACATGATTACGAAGGTGAAGTATGGCGGCATGTAGGGCCTAAATGACGAGCAAAGCCCAAGACATCCTATGGATGTAGTAGATTTATTTTTCTATAATTATTTTATGATGTTCATTCCTAGTGCGACCCATGATCCCAAAAACATCCAACTCATACTCGTGATGCGTATTCCTTGTAGATGTCTTCTAACCTCGCCCGTAGGAAGATGAGAGCAGGAAAAGCCCGCGAGCGCATGGCTGCCCTAATCGCTCAACAAATGGCTGCCGTAATACCCAACATTGTAATCCAAGTCCAACAAGCACTTACCGCTAATCCTGTCAACCAAGAAGTTCAAAATGTTGTCAATCCTCCCCCAAATACCACTAAATGCACCTACAAGCATTTCAAATCATGCGACCCTCCAAAATACGAAGGGACTGAAGTTGTCACCGCTCTCCTCCATTAACACTTTTCTAAATTGCGATTGCCCCGATGATCGCAAAGTGCGATACGCTACCGGTCGATTATATGGAATAGCACTTACTTGGTGGAATACAGAGAAAGCCAAACGAGGCGTTGACGATGCTATGACTTTAACTTGGGATGAATTGAAGGAAATCATGACCAGACGATTTTGTCCAAGGAGCGAAATCAAGAAATTAGAAGATGAGTTTTATTCATTGAAGCAAAAGGAAGGAGACCACACCGCATACAACAAAAGATTCCTCGAGTTACATCAAATGGTTCCCAATTTGTTCACTCCCCTCTACCGTTTGATCGAGCACTACATTCGAGGTCTTCCGTCAAAGATTCAAGACTCTGTAATAAGTACCACACCTGCAACTTTGGAAGCAGCAATGGAGCTAGCAACAGAGCTCACCGAGAACCGAATCCAGAACAAAGACTTCAAGGAGGAGAAGAAGAAGGATAAAGCATCGACTGAAACTTCAAACTCCACCCAAACCGAATCCCCTTCTCAACCCATTTTTAAGAGAAAAAGAGACGGGCAACTTTTCGCTACTATCCAACGTAATCAACCAATTTCACACGCCATACCCATCCAAGCTATCCTAATCACTCAAGTGGCACCCAACTCAACTTACCCAAATAAGAAACCATATCTTGGACCTCACCCTCGATGTAACACCTGTTTTTATCACCATCCCCTTACCTTACCTTGTCGTCTATGTGCAACTTATGGACGCTATGGTCATTTGAGCAAGGTTTGCCGCACCCCTCAAAACCAAATCTCTCCCCCTACTCAAAACATGATCCAAACCTATCATCAACCTCAACACCCCATGTTCCCATATGTTCGAGCTCGTTTCAATTGTGGCGACTCTACCCACTTTAGAAACACGTGCCCTCGATTGGTTAACATCATAAACGCTCAAGCTCAATCAAATCTAGTTAACCAAGTAAATCAAGAAAACCAAATCACTAGGCCACCAGCAAGAGGAAGAGTTTTCAACATCAACGCCAATCCTGACGAAGATAATGACGGCCCAAACGAAACCACCCAACTAGTCCTCTTCACCGGAAATCAAGATTCAACTCCAATCGTTTAGTTTTATGTTTTTTCTTTATCACATAGAACCAATCATAACTTAAGGATAAAGCCAATGGGAATTTGACAAGAATATGGTGGATACGCCGCTGGTACTTCCTATATATAAGTATTCTTGTCAAAGGATCGGAGGCATTATCAGGCGGTTATGAGATGTTACATGTATAAACTGGTTGTGTGGTAAGTGTTTAGATTAAATTTATTATTTTCAGTACATGCAATACGATCGGCTCCGTTTGATTGAGCCTTGATCGCACAGACATTTTTCATTTTCAGTACATGCAATACGATCTTTTGGTTGTTGTGTTTGTTGTAGAGTCACATAGAACTAATCATAACTTGCGGGTAAAGTCAATGAAAATTTGACAAGGATATGGTGGATACGCTGCTGGTACTTCCTATATATAAGTATTCTTGTCAAAGGATCGGAGGCATTATCAGGCGGTTATGAGAGGTTCCATTTAGGATTAGTATGTTTTGGTTGAAGTTTGTTCATCATACATTTCAGTGTAATCAATTTCATCATTTATAGAAGTTGAGCTATGTCTCACTTCCACAATGACTAACCTCTCCAACATAACCAACGAGAGAGGTACTATCATCATTCAAACATGTATACTTTCAGAATTTAGACTCAAGCTGTGGTTGTTGTGTTGTTTATGTTTTATAGTCACATAGGACTAATCATAATTCACTGATAAAACCAATGAAAATTTGACGAGAATATGGTGGATACGCCGCTGGTACTTCCTATATATAAGTATTCTTGTCAAAGGATCAGAGGCATTGTCAGGCGGTTATGAGAAGTTCTATGTAGGATTTAGTAATTTCTTGGTAACTAATCATAACTTGCGGATGAAACCAACGAAAATTTGACAAGAATATGGTGGATATGCCGCTGGTACTTCCTATATATAAGTATTCTTGCCAAAGGATCAGAGGCATTATCAGGCGGTTATGAGAAGTTCCATGTAGGATTTAGTATTGTCTTGGTTGAAATTTGTGTTACATTTATCTCATCTCGCCATTTAAAGAAATTGGATTGTGTTCCATTTCTACATAAACTAACCTCTCCATCATAACAAACGAGAGAGGAACTGTCACCATTCAAACATATATGCTATCAGAATGTGGATTCAAATATTGGTTGTTGTGTTATTTATGTTCTAGAGTTACATCATAGGACCAATCATAACTTACTGATAAAACCAATGAAAATTTGACAAGAATATGGTGGATACGCCGCTGGTACTTCCTATATATAAGTATTTTTGTCAAAGGATCAGAGGCATTGTCAGACGGTTATGAGAAAGTTCTATGTAGGATTTAGTAATTTCTTGGTACAATAGTTGTTGTGTTTATTTATGTTCTAGAGTCATATCATAGAACCAATCATAACTTACTGATAAAACCAATGAAAATTTGACAAAAATATGGTGGATACGCCGCTGGTACTTCCTATATATAAGTATTCTTGTCAAAGGATCAGAGGTATTGTTAGACGTTATGAGAAGTTACATGTAGGTTGTAGTATTAGAAGTTTTGTTTTAGGATATAACCATATCCTTCCAAACATATCAAAACTCTTACGCATGATATCATATTTAGCGAATCAACTCTGCTTATCAATATTTTTACCGTAGGCAACAAAAAGCAATTCCTGTAACAGGGTACTTAACCCTTACAAGGAACGTTACCTTCTCAAACAAAAAAACTTAAACTCTTACTCTTTTTCTAAGCATGTAACTGTCAAACTAAACACCATCATTTTTAGTCAAATATATCACTACTTAAATTTCGGGACGAAATTTCTAAAAAGCAGGGGATACTGTAATATCCGTCAAAAAACAGATTTTACCAAACCCGCTCCGTTTATTAACCGAACAATCAGTTAAAAATTTCGTTGCATATTTAATGCCCAAATTAATTTTAAACGATACATAATTAATAATTATATTGGAATATATAATTTATTTTTGGAAAAACTGTTAAAAATAATGAAATAAAAATGAAAGGTTGTAGCCGGGTTTCGAACCCGGGTCTGTCAGCCAGACTTTCAACAAACGACTTAACACTTAACCATCCAACCACTGCGCCACTTGTATTTCTTGTTAATTATTGGAGACAATTAATTCATATCATGAATCCCAAATTCAAAAACCGGCGCGCTTATTGCAGTCGTCGGAAATCCCGACTATCTCGCCAAGTTTGGACGGTTACTTCCTTTTAACGTAAACTTTAATCTCATCATCAGTTATAACCGACGCCTGAGTCCGCGACACAAGTTATAACCGCCGGAAAACATAATGACCGACGAATCAAGACGGAAATCGGACCAAATTCATCGATGTCCTGCCTTATAAATACCCCCTCTATCCTCTGTTAGCTTTTTCGCTCACAATCACACATTTTCCCGACGTAATTCCACTCGCTGGAAATTTCTATAACTCGCCGGAAAACCGACCCTTTCACTTCTGAGCCTTACTGAACACCCAGAACTCGTACCGAAGCCACTCACATCCATCTCAAGCTTGCTGAAGACTCTCTGCCGCAAGACACCCGTCGCCGGAATAGTCTGCTGACATCGGAGTTCCGCCGGAGAAAGAGAGGAGTCCAGTTTCGGTATATCTAACACTTAATCTTTCATTCTTTTTATTTATCTCACCTGTAATTAACTGAAACACACTAAAGAACATGAATAAAATCGTTGAACCAGTCAGTCACCGTTTCTGGTTAAGATTAACGAAGAAGACGAAGTTTCGGTAGTATATAAGTTTAATTTAAATCAAGATATAACTCGGGTTAGACACACAGTCCAGCGGTGGACTGTGTGCACATTAAACACGCTTACTTCTCGAGTTCGATTCTTGTCCCGCGCATGCTTACCTTGATAAAAATGTTCTTTTTTTACTAAACCGGATTCATTTCACATAGATGTTAAATTTAATAAAAACCGGAATAATAACCAAGATAGACACACAGTCCAGTGGTGGACTGTGTGCGCATTTAAAACACAGGTCACGAGTTCGAGTTCGGACTACCGCACCGATCCGGACAATTATCAAACTTTTTAAATAAGGCAGAAATGAAATTATTTAGTTTGTATATAAGTATAATAAAAATCAGATTATATAACAAGTTAAACACACAGTCCAGCGGTGGACTGTGTGTTAACCTAAACCACAGGTCCCGGGTTCGAGACCTGTGGAGGACGCCGGTTCGATACATTAAAATCGTTTTTAAAAATAAATGATTTTCAGTTTAATTCTATTAGTATATAAATATAATTAAAAACAGAAATATTTCGGGTTAGACACGTAGCTCAGTTGGTAGAGCTGCGTGCACGCGAACGGGAGGTCTCGGGTTTGAGCCTCACCCGGCGCAAACAATTTCACAGCCTGACCGGTCAACAAGTCAACGGTCAACTGTCGCAAAAAGTCAACTTTTTTTTATTATTTTCATTTATTTATTTTATTTAAAAATCAATTAAAAATACTTAAAAATAACATTTTTAAGGTTAGAAAATAGCCTTAAACTCACAAAAATATATCCAATCATCCTACTAAAATTGATTAATAAAATCCCATTATTTACCAAACCATTATGTTATTATCTAGGTTAGTTTCACTCGTGGTTAAATCCAGCTTCGTGCGTATTCATCATCATCAACCGAATGCACCCAATGTGAGTGAATCTTACAACTCCCCTTTTTAATTAGACGTTTTGGGGTGTGTCATGTGTCACAAAATTAACTCGTTTATTTAAACTTGTGCCATACCATATTGTGATCCAAACTTAGATTGTATATAAATTGCTTGTAGTTATGTATTTCATTTTGTCAATTTATATGCAATTCATTCATTAGGCCCATCAGTTCCTCGTGAGAAAAGAGTTGAGCAACGCGTGCCTCAAAACAAATCCATTGTTGTTCGTGTGTGTATTATTTAGTTTATATTGTTTGTAGTTATGTATTTCATATTGTCAAGTTTATGCAAATCATTCATTAGGCCCATCAGTTCCTCGTGGGAGACGAGTTGAGCAACGCGTGCCTCAAAACGATTCATTATTGTTCATGTGTGCATTATTTAATATTAATTGATTGGTGATTATGTTTACATCTATTTTTACTCATGTGTGGTTGTGCACTTTATTTTATAATCAATTAAATAAACTTGTTCAAATGTTTTCCATTGGATTCACTCGCCAACATTTTGTTGATCCAAAAACCCTTTTTACACATGATACAGGTGAACAGGATGAAGCAAGGAAAACATAGGAAATGCCTTAGAAGCAAACAAAGAAGCTTAGATTGATGTTTAGGTCATGATGTAATTATGATTGTAAATTTCCCATTAAATTGTATTAATGAATATGAAACGTTATAATAAATGTAATGAGCTTTGATGATAACCCAATCATGCCCCGATCACCTTTTCCGCTGCGGGTCGGGGTGTGACAATAAACATACTATGACTTGTTCTGATTCAGTTCTAAAAATATTGATTTTATTTCTGAAAGTCGGTACGTTGTATGATTCGAACTCGTGACGTGCGTTTATGTTTGCACACAGTCCACCGCTGGACTGTGTGTCTAACCCGGTTAATCATTCAGTTTTAATTATACTTATACACATTTCGACTTCGTCTTCTTCATTTATAAAGACACAGAACGAAGGTGACCGACTGTTCTTGTTTAAATCGGTTATCTATCATATAATTGATTGAATTAAAATGGATAGAGAGGGTAACGGAATCGAATGTACCGATAAGAATGTTTTCTTCAGAATTCCGGCAAGAGTCGTCGGCTCTGATTTGTGACTTCCGTCTGAGTGAATCAATTAACAGTTTTGATCAACGAGTTGTGAAATTAGGTTACTAAACAAGGGATATCAGGGGGTTTAGATGACTGTACCCATTCACAGCGAGACTTCGGAATTTCCAGTGATTTTCCGGCGAGTGCAGAAATTCCCGGCAACGTTGTATGAGTCGGATTCTGGTTGAACGATTTATGTTATTACTTGTCTAATAATGGATTGAAAACGAAAGAGTCGAGAAATTTATCGATTTGGTGTAAGTCTCGGTTTTCCGGCGAAAGTCCGGCGAAAGCAGAATATCTCCGGCGAGTGCTAAAGCTCGAGAAATTGTGCGATTTTGAGCGAAAAGGTTACCAGAGGTTTGGGTGAGTATTTATAGAGAAGAAACAGAATGTATTGAGTCCGAATTTGGTCTTGATTCGTGGTCAATGTTTCTCCGGCGGTTACGACTGGTATTGGGGGATTAGACATCGGTTATAACCGATGTCGAAGTTATTTCACGCGTTCAGTCAAAGAAAAACGGTCGTGATTTGCGAAATCGTCGGTATTTCCGGCGACTGCGGATTGGGCGCGCTGATCTCAGGATTTGATTTCGAGTTTTATTTTAAGTATTAATTGTTTCAGTATATACACAAAAGATCCATGTGGTGGAGTGGTGTAGTGTTTGTTTGTTGGACTTGCTGACCCGGGTTCGAAACCCGGCAGCTTCCTTTAATTTATTTCTTCACTTGTTTTTACTATTTATTAATTATAGTTTTTAAATTCTAAAATGTTTATTAATTATGTATTGTTTAAAAAAATGGAGAATATATACGCAACGAAAATTATAACTGACTATTCGATTAATAAACGAAGCGGGTTTTGGAAACCCGTTTTTCGACAGATGTTACAATTTTCTTCATGTTTGAAAACTCAAAAACATAACCCGACTGATCAAATAGAACATTATTATGATTCAACATTGCAAAGGAATCAAATGATATTGGAAGAAAGTTTATGAGAATTATACCAAGTGAACTAAGGTCCTCGTTTTGACTCCCAACGCCCCCTGACTATCGGAATTTGGACTTCGTCTTAAACGTTTCTCACCGGAATGCATTGATTCAAAAATCTGAATATCTTTTAACAGAAAAGAGAGGTGTGATGTTTGGATTTGACGTTAAGGGTTTACATAACCCGGTGTGTGTGAAGTTTTGGATTTCGATTGAGGCGGTAATGTTCCTAGTAAGGGTTGATACCCTACTACAGGAATCGCTTTTTGATGCCTGAGGTGTAGAAAAGAGTTATATCTTAGAGGTGACTGACTAGATATGGTCTCATGATAAAGGGTTTTGAGGAAATTGAAGCGTCAAAAAGATAAAGTTATATCACAAAACGAAGTCTTCAACCACAACGTTATCCAAATTAAGATTTACACTACCTACACGGAACTTCTCATAACTGTCTAACAATGCTTTTGATCATTTGACAAGAATACTTATATATAGGAAGTACCAGCGGCGTATCCACCACATCCTTGTCAAATTTTCATTGGCTTTGTCAGCAAGTCACGATTAGTTCTATGTGACTCGTCCTAAAATCTACAAAACATAAACAAACACAACAACCAATGCGTGAGTCTCGAATCTGAGGCATATAAGAATGACGACGGTACCTATTTCGTGTGTTATGATGAAGTGGTTAGTCTATGAAAAAGTGAGACACGACCGAACTTCTTTAAGTGGTGAGACGAGGTGCGTCGTGATGTACGATGACATGAATTTTAAATTGATAAATAGAGACATGAAATGAAACAATGTGATATAAATTACGTTATTGGCATTAAACTTTTGATACATCAATTTCCAAATGGAAACAAAGATAACTTGAATAATTTAAACAAGGAATGAAATTGATAGAAAACATTAGGAATAAACGGTTGGAACGGAGCCTTGTTTCTTTGTGATGGAAGGCTAGTTGGGTTGCTCGTTTGCACCGTTGTTGACCTCAACCGGGTTCGCGTTGATGTTGTAGGCTCTTCATCTTGCTGGTGGAGGTGCTGGGTTCGCCTGGTTCGCTTGGTTAACTGGATTTGCTTGGGCTTGAGCGTTAATGATATTAACCAACCTAGGGCACGTGTTTCTAAAGTTGGTAGTTTCACCACAATTAAAGCAAGCTCGAACATATGGAACCTTGGGATATTGAGGTTGTTGATAGGGTTGAATCATATTTTGAGCAGAGAGTGGAGCTTGGTTTTGAGGAGTACGACAAGTTTTACTCAAATGACCATAACGCCCATAATTAGCACACAGTCGGCAGGGTACGGTGGGTTGATGGTGATAATAGCGGGTGTTGCATTGAGGGTGAGGACCAGTGTAAGGTTTCTTGTTTGGGTATGCTGGTTGGATACCATTTGGGTGATTGGGATAGCTTGGAGAGGTATGGCTTGTGAAGTTGGTTGACTGGTTTGAGTGACAACAAAATTTTTCTCGTTTCGCTTTCTCTTGGTAGTTATTTGGGGAGAGGATTCGGATTGAGTTGAGTTGGGTGTTTCGGTTGATGTTTTGCTACTTGCACCCTTCTTCGTCTCGTCCTTGAAATCCGCATTCTTGATATGATTTTTGGTGAGTTCAGTAGCTAGCTCCATTGCTGCTTCCAAGGCTGCAGGCACGATACTCATCACAGAATCCTGAATCTTCGGAGGAAGACCCCGAATATAATGCTCGATCAGACGGTAGAGAGGAGTGAACAAATTTGGAACCATTTGGCTCAACTCGAGAAACCTCTTGTTGTAGGTTATATGATCTCCCTCTTTTTGTTTCAAGAAGTAGAACTCATCTTCCAGCTTCTTAATTTCGCTTCTTGGGCAGAAGCGTCTTGTCATGAGTTCTCGAAGTTCTTCCCAAGTTAGGGTTACTGTGGCTTCGGCGCCTCTTCTGCCCTTTTCGGCATTCCACCAGGTTAATGCTACCCCAAATAGATGGCCAGTAGCATAATGAACTTTACGATCGTTGGGGCAGTCGCAATTGAGAAAGGTACTCTCTATTCTTCAAACCATCAAAGGAGAGCAGTGACTCCTTCAGTTCCTTCGTACTTTGGAGGGTCACATAAGTTGAAGTGCTTGTAGGTGCACTTGGTGGTGTTTGTGGGAGGGTTGGCAACATTTTGTCCCTCTTGGTTATTTAGGTCGATAGGGTTTGCGGCAAGAGCTTGCTGAACTTGAATTACGATGTCGGGAATCACGACGGCCATTTGTTGGGCTATTTGAGCAGCCATGCGCTCACCGGATTTTCCTGATCTCCTACCTCTACGAGAGTGCCTAGAAGACATCTACATGATATACGCAACGAGATGATGAGTTTGGTGTATAGGTGTCATGTGTCGTATTTAGATATTAACATCCAGAAAACAAATGAAGAAAATAAATTTGCTACATCCATAGGATGTCTTTGGCTTTGCTCATGTTTGGGCCCCCATATGTCCCCCATACTTGACCGAGGTAGTCATGTGGGCCCCCATGACTAACGGGCTTTGTAGGGTTCACATTGGTGTTGGCCTGTTAACACTTGCACCACCCGAATGAAAATCGTAAAACATGATTGCGGGGTATAAAGTCGGAGGGTGTCCAGGTGTAAACATAGTGACAACTCAAAGTGGGGTTAGTTCACACGACGTTTGGTGTGGCATGCTTTGGCCTAATAGGTCCTTCGTACTCTCATCGTTAGTCCCCAGGTAGGCAAACTAATCCGTTATATTGGATTTATACGAATACCAAACCTAGACAGGACGTTCCGACTACCGGTACTTGTACCCTTCCAGTTACTACATGCCCGTCATAGAACTCACTTTGATGAGATTGAAAAATGAAAAACATCACAAAACTTTGAGAAAGGAAGCATGAAAATGTTTAAATATATATGTAATTTGAGACGTGAGTGTTGCGTATATATGTAAGCATGTTATGTTTGACAATATGTATAACACATTGGATATCACACAAAATCATATGATAGTGGGAGTGCTTGCATGCATTTGTGTTTGAAATAAATGTAAAACAAGTAAATATCATGAGTTTGCATGTAACCAAATAACACGTAAGCAATTAAAATCTAATCGACTATAGTATAGGCTCTAAGGGTCTAATAACCTATCCTATATCCCTATAGTCAAAAGATCTGATACCAATCTGCCATACCCTGACCCGTAGCGGAAATGGTAGTCGGGGCATGATTGGGTTTTCATCAAAGCTCATGACATTTACTATTATAGAATTTCATATTTATTATTTCAAATTAAAAGGAAAATTCCAACAAACACATAAACCATACAAGCACTTATCAATGTACACATGAGCATGATAAATAAAGAACTGTGAAATCAAGGCTCAATAAAACGGAGCCGATCTAATGAGGCACGCGATGCTCTACTCGTATCCAACGAGGAACTGATGGGCCTAATGTGAATGATGCACTGAAATGAGAAAATCAAATGATGAGCTGTGAGATCAAGGCTCAATCAAACGGAGCCGATCTGATGAGCCATGCGATGCTCTACCTGTCTATACAGGGAGCTGATGGGCCTAATGTGACAGCTTAACTGAAATGAGAAAGTATAACCACAAATAACAATAACAAAATATCACATAGCACGTTAGTTCATATAATGGTAGTTGCACAAGTATTTGAATAAGAGATATAAATAAAACGACACATGATACACCCCAAAACAGGAATAAAAAGGGGAAGTTTGTAAGAATTCACTCATAGTGGGTGCGTTTTTTGGATTGACGAATGCGCATGATTTAAGATTTCAACCGACGAGAGAAACTAGCCTAAATAATCACGTAATAATTTGGTAAATATATAACTCTTATTTGAATTTAATATTTCTAATTAATTCCTTTTATTAGATTTTTAAGTTTATTTTTATTGCATTTATTGCAATTTAAAACTTGAAAAGTCTTATTTTTAGGTATTTTAAATAAAAAAATTAACATAGGAAAAAAAATATTAATAAAAAAATGTTTACCCTTGTCAGGGTCTGACGGGTTTGATTTTGGAATTATTGGCATCGTGTGAGGATCGAACTCGTGACCTCCTGTATACGTGCACGCAGCTCTACCAACTGAGCTACGTGTCTAACCCGAAATAAACTTTATTTTAATTATATATATACTAATTAAGTTATTTCATAAATTCATATAATTAAAAAGGATTTTATTATCATCGAACCGTTGCATCATGTCGGGATCAAACTCGTGTACTGCGGTTCCGTGTGCACGCAGCCCAACCAGTTGGGCTGTGTGTCTAACCCGTAATAACTCCGAATTATATTAGTTATATATATTTACTCAGAGGTGATTTGTATAGGTTGTTTTAAAAAAATGGTTTTATTTTCGGAAATCGGCTGCGTGTGTGATTCGAACCCGGAACGTGTGCTTTGTATTTGCACATAGTCCACCGCTGGACAGTGTGTCTAACCCGATAAAAACACTAAATTTAATTATATTTATACACTCTCAGAACCTTATCTTTGTAACATCCGTCAAAAACCGGATTTACCGAACCCGCTTCGTTTATTAACCGAACAACCAGTTAAAAATTTCGTTACATATTTAATGCTCAAATTAATTTTAAACGATACATAATTAATAAGTATATTAGAATATAAATTTATATTTGAAAATGTATTAAAAATAGTGATTAAAAATGAAATGCTGAAGCCGGGTATCGAACCCGGGTCAGCCGAGCATCATTCAAAGTCTTAACTCACATCCCTCCAACCGCTCCGCCACTTGTGATTTTTTTTACATATTGATTCAATTAATACATATAATAAAAACTGAAGTCGAATTCGGTCACTCAAGTCACTGATGCCGGAAATCCCGACGAAATCGTCAATCTGTAACGTTTTCTTTTGTCATAACGGATACGTTTACACCCACGTCGGTTATAACTGAAAGACCTTAATGGCACTCATTCAAATCATCGGACCGTAACCGAAAAGTGTTGAATTCGAAACCGGAAATACACTTAAACCTGAGTTATACTTTATTCATCAGTGAGCTTGCGAGTTTATCAAGATTACACTCTTCTTTTCGCTCAGAAAACCTCGCCGCAGTCGCCGGAATTCTCTGTAAATTAACCGGAAATCATCGTCGGAAAACCGAGTTCATTCCATTCCGTCTGTTTACCTAAACATAAGATCTTGGAGCTCATACTGACATCACCCCCACTCACCTTAAACCTCTGAAGAATCTTTGTCGCAAGAAATTTCACTCGCCGGAAATCTCTGCAAGTCGCCGGAAAACCGAGACTCTTATCTACATGGTAAATACCTCGATTTTTCTGTTTCATTCCATTATTAGAAAAATTCTAACATCACTCCATCACCCATAATCAACCCCAGACGACATTGCCGGATTTTCTGTTTTCGCCGGAAAACTTCTGAAAGTTTCAGAATCTCGCTGTTAACCGGTATGATCATGTAACCTACTGATAATCGTTACTTAGTAGTTCAATTTCACATCTAATTCATCCAAACTGATTATTGAATCCGAACAGAAGGAATTCCAAAAACAGAGCCGACGATCTTTGCCGGACTTCTGAAGAAAGAAGATCCGTTCGGTACAATCAATCCCCAAACCTTTTTCTGTTCATTACATTACGATTGCTCATAATGTTCGTTAAATTAATTTAACAAATAACAGTTATTTAAACCGTTTTCTGTGTTTTGAACAAAGAAGACGAAGCCGTGTAAGATATAAGATTAATTAAAATCAATATTATGAACGGGTTAGACACACAGTCCAGCGGTGGACTGTGTGCAAACAATATGCATACGTCCCGAGTTTGATCCTTGACACACACATTCGCTGTAATAAAAAGTCTTTTTTTTAAACTGAACCGGATCCACAACAGTAAGATGTTAAGTATATTAAAAACCAGAATATTTACCAAGTTAGACACACAGTCCAGCGGTGGACTGTGTGCCAAACTAAACAGCGGTGGACTGTGTGCCAAACTAAACCACATGCAATATCATAAGCCGCCGCTCCCCATTACATTATGAGCGTTGAGCAGTTCCCCATTACATTATGAGCGTTAACCTGGCGTTGCCAACATACGATCGGCTCCGTTTGATTGAGCCTTGATCGCACAGACATTTATCATTTTCAGTACATGCAATATCATAGGCCGCCGCTCCCCATTACATTATGAACGTTGAGCAGTTCCCCATTACATTATGAGCGTGAACCTGGCGTTGCCAACATACGATCGGCTCCGTTTGATTGAGCCTTGATCGCACAGACCTTTATCATTTTCAGTACATACATTTATCATAGGCCGTCCGTTTCCCATTACATTATGAGCGTGAACGTGACGTTTCCAACATATACAGTTTCATTCATGTTATATATTCATGCAAGTTGATATGTTATTGTATGCTATTGGTTTGTTAATGTATGTTATTGTTTGTTGTTGTTTGATATCGTATGCTATTGGTTTGTTATTGTATGCTATTTGTTGTTATTGTATGTTTATTTACGTTTGTTCATATATGAATATTGCACAATTTTTCCATATTAAATACAACAAGAAATAAATAATAAATGTTTTCTAACAAGGTTCACTCGCCAACTTTTTGTTGATCCAAAAACCATTTTTACATATGATACAGGTGAACAGGATGAAGCATGGAAAACATAGGAAAGTTCCTTAGAAGAAAAATAATGAAGCCTAGAAAAATGTATAGGACATGTTGAACTTGTATGATATGATTGTGTGATCTTCTTTAAAAATTGTGATAATAAATATGAAACGTTATAATAAATGTCATGAGCTTTGATGAAAATCCAATCATGCCCCGATCACCTTTTCCGCTGCGGGTCGGGGTGTGACAGATTGGTATCAGAGCTTTTGACTATAGGGATATAGGATAGGTTATTAGACCCTTAGAGCCTATACTATAGTTGATTAGATTTTAGTTGTTTATGTGGTTACATGCAAACTCATGATTTTTATTTCTTTCATATTTATTTCATATACAAATGCATGCAAACACTTCCAATATTACATTTTGTGATACATAATGAATTATACTTACAGTCAAACATACATACTTACATACATATTCATCATACATATTTCAATGTTCACATATTCAATTCATCTTCATACTTCCGTTATTCAAGATTTTGTCGCATTTTTCATTTTTCAAATCTCATCAAAGTGAGTTCTGCGACGGGCATGTAGTAACTGTAAGGGTACAAGTACCGGTAGTCGGAATGTCCTGTCTAGGTTGGCATTCGTATAAATCCAATATAACGGACCAGTTTGCCTACCTGGGGACTAACGATGAGAGTACGAAGGACCTATTAGGCCAAAGCATGCCACACCAAACGTCGTTCGAAATAACCCCACTTTGAGGTGTCACCGTGTCCACACCTGGATACATTCCGAATATCATACGTTACATACATATTTCTTGATTTTCTCCGGGTTTTAGTGTACGTAACCAGGCAAACACATGCGAACCATATGAAAAACCCGGTAATCATGGGGGCCCACATGATTACGAAGGTGAAGTATGGCGGCATGCAAGGCCCAATTACGAGCAAAGCCCAAGACATCCTATGGATGTAGTAGATTTATTATGCTATGTTTATTTTATGAATGTTCATTCCTAAATACGACACATGATCCCAAAAACATCCAACTCATACTCTTCATATGTATTCCTTGTAGATGTCTTCTAATTCCGCTCGTAGGAAGATGAGAGCAGGAAAAGCTCGCGAGCGTATGGCTGCCCAAATCGCTCAACAAATGGCTGCCGTAATACCCAACATTGTAGTTCAAGTCCAACAAGCCCTTACCGCTAATCCCGTCAATCAAGAAGTTCAAAATGTTGTCAACCCTCCCCCAAATACCACTAAATGCACCTACAAGCATTTCAAATCCTGCGACCCTACAAAATACGAAGGGACTGAAGGTGTCACCGCTATTCTCTATTGGTTTGAAAAAATGGAAGACATTTTTCTAAATTGCGATTGCCCCGATGATCGCAAAGTGCGATATGCTACTGGTCGTTTATTTGGAATAGCACTTACTTGGTGGAATACAGAGAAGGCCAAACGAGGTGTTGAAGATACTATGACTTTGACTTGGGAAGAGTTGAAGGAAATTATGACAAGACGGTTTTGCCCAAGGAGCGAAATCAAGAAATTAGAGGATGAGTTCTATTCGTTGAAACAAGAGGAAGGCGACCACACCACATACAACAAGAGATTCCTCGAGTTAAATCAAATGGTTCCCAACTTGTTCACTCCCCTCTACCGTTTGATCGAGCACTACATTCGAGGTCTTCCTTCAAAAATTCAAGACTCTGTAATAAGTAACACACCTGCAACTTTGGAAGCAGCAATGGAGTTAGCTACAGAGCTCACCGAGAACCGTATTTGGAATAAAGACTTCAAGGAGGAGAAGAAAAAGGATAAAGCATCAACTGAAACTTCAAACTCCACCCAAACCGAATCCCCTTCTCAACCCATTTCCAAGAGAAAACGAGATGGGCAACTTTTTGCTGTCACCCGACGAAATCAACCAGCCTCACAAGCCGTCCCCCTCCAAGCTATCCCAATCACTCAAGTAGCACCCAACTCAACTTACCCAAATAAGAAACCTTACCTTGGACCTCACCCTCAATGTAACACCTGTTTTTATCACCATCCATCTACTTACTTTGTCGACTATGTACGAATTGTGGACGCTATGGTCATTTGAGCAAGGTTTGCCGCACCCCTCAAAATCAAACCTCACCCCCTACTCAAAACATGATCCAAACATATCAACAACCCCAATACCCTATGTTACCTTATGTTCGAGCTTGTTTTAATTGTGGCGACCCTACCCATTATAGAAACACGTGCCCTCGATTAGTTAACATCATACACGCCCAAGCTTAGGCAAACCCAGTTAACCAAGCAAACCAAGAAAACCCAACCACTAGGCCACCAGCAAGAGGAAGAGTTTTCAACATCAACTCCAATCCTATTGAAGATAATGACGGCCCAAATGAACCATCCAACTAGTCTCCTTCGCCAAAAATCAAGATTCAACTCCAACCGCTTAGTTTTATGTTTTTTCTTTATGATATCTCAATTTTCACATGTCTCAATTATAAATTGGAAATTTATCCAAGGATCTTAATGCGAATTACTATTCCAGTTTTGTTTTTATACTCATTGATTTAACATTCATATCGTCATACATCTCAACGTATTACAATCTCAACATTTAAAGAAGTTGAGCTGTGCCTCACTTCTACATAGACTAACCTCTCCATCATAACAAACGAGAGAGTTACTGTCATCATTCAAACATGTATACTATCAGAATTAAGACTCAAGCTTTGGTTGATTGTGTTTGTTTATGTTTTAGAGTCACATAGAACCAATCATAACTTACTGATAAAACCAATGAAAATTTGACGAGAATATGGTGGATACGCCGCTGGTACTTCCTATACATAAGTATTCTTGTCAAAGGATCAGAGGCATTGTCAGGCGGTTATGAGAAGTTTCCATGTAGGATTTAGTAATGTCTTGGTTGAAGTTTTATACTCACTGATTTAGCATTCATATCATCTCATCATTTAAAGAAATTGGATTGTGTCACCATTCAAACATGTATACTATCAGAATTATGACTCGGACATTGGTTGTTGTGTTTATTTATGTTCTAGAGTCACACCATAGAACCAATCATAACTTACTGATAAAACCAATGAAAATTTGACAAGAATATGGTGGATACGCCGCTGGTACTTCCTATATATAAGTATTCTTGCCAAAGGATCAGAGGCATTGTCAGGCGTTTATGAGAAGTTCCATGTAGGTTTTAGTATTAGAAGTTTTGTTTTAGGATATAACCTTATCTTTCCAAACATATCAAAACTCATGCGCATGAAATCATATTTAGTCAATCAACTCTGTGTATGAATATTCTTTATCTTAGGCATCAAAAAGCGATTCCTGTAGCAGGGTATTCAACCCTTATAAGGAACGTTACCGCCTCAAACAAAATCTAAACTCTTACTCTCTTCTAAGTATGTAATTGTCAAATTAAAACACAATTCTTGTGAGTCAAAACATGCCACTACTTAAATTTCGGGACGCAATTTCTAAAAGTAGGGGATACTGTAACATCCGTCAAAAACCGGATTTACCGAACCCAATTCGTTTATTAACCGAACAACCAGTTAAAAATTTCGTTACATATTTAATGCTCAAATTAATTTTAAACGACACATAATTAATAAGTATATTAGAATATAAAATTTATATTTGAAAATGTATTAAAAATAGTGAATTAAAAATGAAATGCTGAAGCCGGGTTTCGAACCCGGGTCAGCCGAGCATCATTCAAAGTCTTAACTCACACCCTCCAACCGCTCCGCCACTTGTGATTTTTGTTTACATATTCATTCAATTAATACATATAATAAAAACTGAAGTCGAATTCGGTCACTCAAGTCACTGATGCCGGAAATCCCGACGAAATCGTCAATCTGTAACGTTTTCTTTTGTCATAACGGATACGTTTACACCCACGTCGGTTATAACTGAAAGACCTTAATGGCACTCATTCAAATCATCGGACCGTAATCGAAAAGTGTTGAATTCGAAACCGGAAATACACTTAAACCTGAGCTATCCTTTATTCATCAGTGAGCTCGCGAGTTTATCAAGATTACACTCTTATTTTCGCTCAGAAAACCTCGCCGCAGTCGCCGGAATTCTCTGTAAATTAACCGGAAATTATCGCCGGAAAACCGAGTTCATTCCATTCCGTCTGTTTACCCAAACATAAGATCTTGGAGCTCATACTGACATCACCCCCACTCACCTTAAACCTCTGAAGAATCTTTGTCGCAAGAAATTTCACTCGCCGGAATTCTCTACAAGTCGCCAGAAAACCGAGACTCTTATCTACACGGTAAATAACTCGATTTTTCTGTTTCATTCCATTATTAGACAAATTCTAACATCACTCCATCACCCAGAATCAACCCCAGACGACATTGCCGGATTTTCTGTTTTCGTCGAAAAACTTTTGAAAGTTTCAGAATCTCGCTGTTAACCGGTATGATCATGTAACCTACTGATAATCGTTACTTAGTAGTTCAATTTCACATCTAATTCCTCCAAATGATTATTGAATCCGAACAGAAGGAATTCCCAAAACAGAGCCGACGATCTTTGCCGGACTTCTGAAGAAAGACGATCCGTTCGGTACAATCAATCCCCAAACCTTTTTCTGTTCATTACATTACGATTGCTCATAATGTTCGTTAAATTAATTTAACAAATAACAGTTAGTTAACCGTTTTCTGTGTTTTGAACGAAGAAGACGAAGCCGTGTAAGATATAAGATTAATTAAAATCAATATTATGAACGGGTTAGACACACAGTCCAGCGGTGGACCGTGTGCAAACAATATGCATACGTCCCGAGTTCGATCCTTGACACACACATTCGCTTTAATAAAAAGTTTTTTTTTAAACTGAACCGGATCCACAACAGTAAGATGTTAAGTATATTAAAAATTAGAACATTTACCAAGTTAGACACACAGTCCAGCGGTGGACTGTGTGCCAAACTAAACCACAGGTCCCGGGTTCGAGACCTGTGGAGAGCACCGAATCGATACATTAAAATCTTTTTAAAATAAATGATTTTCGAATTAACTTAATTAGTGTATAAATATAATTAAAAACAGAAATATTTCGGGTTAGACACGTAGCTCAGTTGGTAGAGCTGCGTGCACGCGTACGGGAGGTCTCGGATTGGAGTCCTGCCCGGTGCATACATACACACAATAAAACCGGTCAAACAGTCAACGCTTATGGTCAAACAGTCAACGTTTATGGTCAACGGTCAAAAGTCAACATTTTTTTATTATTTTTATTTATTTATTTAAATTAAAAATCAATTAAAAATACTTAAAAATAACATTTTTAAAGTTAGAAAATAGCCTTAAACTCACAAAAATATATCCAAAAATACTATTAAAATTGTTAATAAAATCCATTTATTTACCTTACTTTTCGTTATTAATTAGGTTAGTTATTCCTCGTCGATCAATCCTTCAAACTCGTGCGCATCTCATCATCTCCAACCGAACGCACCCAATGTGAGTGAATCTCTACAAATTCCCGGTTTTTAGTCACGTTTTTGGGGTGTATCATGTGTCTTACCATTTATTATATTTAAATCATTGTGCATACATCATATCATGAATAAATGTGTATTCAGCTTGTATCAACTGTTTGTGTGGTTATTGTTTAGATTTAATTTATTATTTTCAGTACATGCAATATCATAGGCCGCCGCTCCCCATTACATTATGAGCGTTGAGCAGTTTCCCATTACATTATGAGCGTGAACCTGGCATTGCCAACATACGATCGGCTCCGTTTGATTGAGCCTTGATCGCACAGACATTTATCATTTTCAGTACATGCAATATCATAGGCCGCCGCTCCCCATTACATTATGAGCGTTGAGCAGTTCCCCATTACATTATGAGCGTGAACCTGGCGTTGCCAACATACGATCGGCTCCGTTTGATTGAGCATTGATCGCACAGACCTTTATCATTTTCAGTACATACATTTATCATAGGCCGTCCGTTTCCCATTACATTATGAGCGTGAACGTGACGTTGCCAACATATACAGTTTCATTCATGTTATATATTCATGCAAGTTGATATGTTATTGTATGCTATTGGTTTGTTAATGTATGTTATTGTTTGTTATTGTTTGATATCGCATGTTATTGGTTTGTTATTGTATGCTATTTGTTGTTATTGTATGTTTATTTACGTTTGTTAATATATGAATATTGCACAATTTTTCCATATTAAATACAACAAGAAATAAATAATAAATGTTTTCTAACAAGGTTCACTCGCCAACTTTTTGTTGATCCAAAAACCATTTTTACATATGATACAGGTGAACAGGATGAAGCATGGAAAACATAGGAAAGTGCCTTAGAAGAAAAATAATGAAGCCTAGAAAAATGTATAGGACATGTTGAACTTGTATGATATAATTGTGTGATCTTCTTTAAAAATTGTGATAATAAATATGAAACGTTATAATAAATGTCATGAGCTTTGATGAAAACCCAATCATGCCCCGATCACCTTTTCCGCTGCGGGTCGGGGTGTGACAATCTTCTTCATGTTTGAAAACTCAAAAACATAACCCGACTGATCAAACAGAACATTATTGTGATTCAGCATTGCAAAGGAATCAAATGATATTGGAAAAAAGTTTAAGAGAATTATACCAATCAGACGCGAACCGAACTATCCTGGTGATGTTTTCCGGCGATGAAAAGTGGTTTGAATGTAACAGAGAGTTCTTCTGAGAAATTTTGAGTTGGTTCAAGTATGAGCGAGTTTTAGAATAGGTTTGGATTGCTATTTATAGGTGAAGGAGTGGGTTCAAATTAAATTTCAGTTTTGACCGTTTCGGTCAATGAATTGATGATTGAATTGATTATTTCTTAGCATTAACACATGATTGAGAACAGTTTCTCTTCGGTTTATTTCATAAATAAAACGGTAATTGATGATTGATTGGATGTTACAACCGTTTACAGAGCGGATGTTCTTGATCTCCATTTTCAAATGTTGTTTTCGTATGTAAAGTATTTGGTTTGGGATTTAATCAGATGTGTGTGTGTGTGTAGCTCAGTGGTGTGCGGTGTGTGTGTTAGTTCCATGCAGACCCGGGTTCGAAACCCGGTCGCCCTTTATATTTTTTTATTTTCAGTTTTATTTATAATATTATATTATTATTAGTGTTTGTTTATTTATTATTTTAACTCTTTTAATTTATTTATTTATTAACTCCATAAATTTATATAACGAATTTGAACGATTAACATAAATACGTAACGAAACCTTATATTATATATTTGAATTATTTAAACGGAGTGGGTTTTAGAACCCGTTTTACAACGAATGTTACATCCCACCTTTTTATTGTTTATCTTAATATTTAACCTGACGCAATTCAAAACAAATATAAAAAATTAAAACCACTGGACTACCAGCGAGACTGGTAGCCCAGGTGGTTGTGATGTTTGTCGTTGTGTGTTGAATCGCTTGGGGGGGGGGCTTCGAGCCGTGCAAATCCCCCTTTTCTCCCCTTTTCTCGTATTTTAAGTTTTAAACATGTTATTTAGTTATGTTTTTTTAAACTAATTGTAAAAAACAAACTGTTTAATTTATTAAAAAATTAAAGTAGAAAAACAAAATTTGATTTACAAATTTTTTTATCTAATTAATTTTGTCAGATAAATTTATAAGTTTTAAAACTTATTATTTGAAATTTATAAATACTAAATCTTATAAACTTATAATCTGTTTCTTTTATAATAATAAATCAGAAACTACAATTCAAATCTATAGAAATTATTTTAAATTAATTCATTTTTATAAGTTTTATCAATTATTTTACAAACTTATTTTAAAATCTTTAAAAACAGTTTTATAAATCTGATTTATAAAAATATTTTAATTATTTAATTTTATAAGTTGTAACATTTATTCACCAAACATATTTAATTAGACAAATTTATAAAGTTTAACCTTTACTTCTTAAACTTGTTTGAGCCACTTAATTTTAGATAAAGTATTTTTCTTAAAACCCTAAAACAATTAATTAGTAATTTATATAATTATTTTTTATTTGGTCTAAACAAATAATTATTTATTTATTTAAAAAATTATACATAGAAACTTTTTTATAAATAATTCACCAATCACCTATATTTTCATTCAACAAATTTAGTAGTATCTTATTTTCTCAAAATTGGCATAATATAACTTTTAACTATAATTTATTTATTTTAAATAACTAATAACCCTTTAACTAATATTCCCAAATTAGATGTAAAATTCCTAGTTGTCTGCTAGTCTAGAATTCCTCCAGTCTTTAATCTAAGTCCAATATTGACCATTATCTATTAAACTATTTACGATAATTCCCTGGACTTCTGTCATCTACAATTACAACTACTAGTGTGATAACTAACTAGCTTTACCCAGATGAGTTTACAAAGCCTCTTTTTTTCCTTTTAACTATTTGAACTATGACAATTCATACCTATGTCTTTGTTTGTTATTTTTATGCATTTTTTTCTTGAACTTGCTTGGTGAACTAACAATTGAAACAGTACAATCATTAATTTTGATCAAATCAACGGTAGTAGATTATAGCGCTACAGGTCTGACAAACCCATCCTATTCATTGACCCTTTTTAGGGGGAGTGAGGATGACTAAAACCGCAACTATAACTAAGGTTAACTCGTAGAGTTGAACCTATAATGTCAAAAGGTCTGGTTGTGCACCTTGTTCCTAGTGTGTAGTTTTCATAAGATTACTTTTGATAAACATTGACATATGAATTGTTAACTAGTCTTTTATATCTAGTATCTAGTAAAATGTATGTATACTCACCAACTATTTATAGTTGACCTTTTATCCTATACTGTTTCTAGAAACATTGCATGAAGCATGATCAAGCTTTGAGTCACATACGAGCTTAGACCTAGTTAAACTTTAAACTGGGATTATTTTCTTATCTTGTTTAGGGAACAATTGTTCTTTTGGTTGTTATGTATGGACCTTAATGTGGTTTCAATGAAATATTTAAAATTTAATATTGACAATGAGCTAATGAACAATTCTCGTTTTGCTCCAACATTTTCGTCATTGGTTGAGATGTTAAGCAGAGGTTGATGAAGAGTTAACGTATTAAACATAAAAAGTAGACGTGTAATGAATGTATCCATAATGTAGTGACTTTCCACATGTATAACATCTATCTATGAATGCATCCATTATGTAATGTTTTCCACATGTATAACTCCTTTCTCTTATTTACTATTGTACTAATGTGAGTGGCTATATATAATGGCATTTGTATATGATGTTAGATTAATGAATAAGAATTCTCCATGTTCTATTCTCTACATGATTTCATAGTCTAGCTTTCATGTTTATATACAGATATATTAGTTGCTAATAGACCGTTGTTTCACAACACGTTATTGTTTTGCCATCCTTGGTATCCCTTTTTCCTTACCTTTGATGTGCATTATTTTCCAGCCTAACTCAATCTCGCACGTTGAGAAAACAACCCAATAATTATCCAAAATGATGAAAGATGTGTTTTTTATGCAATGGAAAGTTGGAAACCATAGATGTGTAGTCACTGCTATCAAAACTTAGGATATTCGGATTTGCAGTCTCTACTATTAAAGGTATGATTCTTCGTATGATTATTTCATATTATATTTGATGATGATACATTAATCTTACTGGTGACACTTATTAATATACATATATAAACTTAAGCTGATCATTACTATAAATTCTAGGATGTAGTCTCATGATTGAACTCTTATCTATATTTTTTTTATTTGCTTTTAGAAGTTATTATTATTATGTATATATATATATATGTGTGTGTGTATATATATATACACACACACACATATATATACATATATATTAGCATGTTGGTATTCATCAAGATTTAGATGTTACATCATAAATTATGACGTTACAATTCACTAATTCATCTTTTTCTAATACTCATTATTAATTGATAAATATAGTTTCGTCGATGACGATATTACGAATTTTTGTTTTATTTTTCTCTTTTACAAATGATCCCTTCTATTATTCTAAATTGGCTGGATTATCATTTAATTAGTTAATTTAATATATGTTGTTTAGGACTCTTACAATCTAGTGATGCTCATCTACATATTCTTTGAGCCACCATAATCATATATTTATACTTCTTTATTAACCTTGTTAAGTTGTAAATAAAATTATTGAATTATTTTGATTTGAGGAAGTTAATTTGCAATCTAGAGAATATTATATGTGTTTTTAGAATTCATAAAAAACAATTAAATTCAACATTCAATATTACAAACTATGGAACTCAATATTTATAGACTATACAGTGCAATTGCATTAGGTATATATGTTTGTCTTGTTGATAAAACATACATGATGTATGTACTAGATTTTCATTTTGTATAGTTTATAATTTATATGGATTTGAATTCTGTAATTAATTGTTTTCATTAGTCATTGTTAATACATAGCATGCCAAAAGACTTTTACATAATTATATATAAATGAGTTATGTGAGTAGTGCTCATTGGATATTAATCCTCTGTTTATAAATATCAATTGATTTAGTTTTAAATAAACTATTTAACTTATATTGCAATACATTATTATTATTGTTATAACATGATTATTCAAATATCGTTTGGTACTTATACTAAGGTTAATACTATAACAAATTTTGCATATAAGAAATTGATATAATGGATTAATATTGCTAGATATCATTAATTGTTTTTAGAGAAACATTTTTTAGCAATGTCGGTACCTCTCATGCATTCATTATGCCATGTCATAATTTTTAACAATATATTTGCATATT
Organism: Scalesia atractyloides; assembly: GCA_947069175.1. Lineage (NCBI taxonomy): Eukaryota > Viridiplantae > Streptophyta > Magnoliopsida > Asterales > Asteraceae > Scalesia > Scalesia atractyloides. The sequence continues at coordinate 83,344,981 of CAMTDV010000022.1, read as the reverse complement.
AACTACTACTATTGCTAGTATAAAATGGTGACTATTGCTATTGCTTCATATGTACAATGTATAGATTGCTTATATAATGTCATCAGTTGTTTAAATATCAATATTTGTGAAGAATAAAATGAGTATGTTATGTAATTCATCAGTAATACAGTTTTCAAATAAAATTTTCAAATACAAGTAATAAATGATCTGACAACTTGAAAGAGATGTATGTTTAAGTTTTAAAATAAGTGTTTAAAATATATAAGATATTATGTTTGGTTATACCATAATAAGTTATTACATAAATTATATGTGTTTGCTTATTAATGATAAAAATGTTTCTTATTTTATAAAAGCCCATTATAAGTTGCTTTTATATGATGACATGCTATAAGGTTATGTATTATATGATTTGTTGCTATCTATACCTTGTATTCTTTATGCTATCACTTCTTTGCATCGATAATACCAAAGAGAACGACTAAACCAAAGTTGTGGTTTATTGTCATTCTCATGAAAAAGTAGAAATATGCTTTGATTTGACACCCAAAGTGTCATACTCCTTGTATCTCATTATCAAGTATAAAAGAAATATTATATGACTCGGACATATAATTACTTCTGAATTGACGTTATACGAAGAAAAGTTTATTTATAAGGGAAATCGGATAAAACAAATTTTGTTTGTCAAACCTCAAATATACTCCTGAAGTAGCAATATCATTTAAAGGGTATGGACGGTTTGAAACGACTGTGTATCTACATGTTCGAGAAAATAATGGAAAACTGTAAAAATTGAATGGTTTACTCTGATTCATGAAGTGAATATATATTGATCATTGTAATCAGGGGCATCATTGAGAAAATTGTAATGATGATCATATTAATAATAAGATTGACCATCTGAAGTGCAACAATCATCATGTTAATAAGAGATCAAACTATCAGAAATTATAAGATAGTCAAGCTAATAATGAGATCGAATATCAGTAATATAATGATAGGCATGATGAGATCGACCACCAAAAGTGGTAAACTAGTGATTACATAACATGATGGTTTGAACTTTGAAGTTATAATACATTCTTTCATATCTTATGTTTTGTATTACATACGTGCAAGTAATACATATACAATATCATAAACCATAAGTTTATGGATCATGATTATTTACTTTATTGGTATGACCGGTTAGACCACATTGAGTCAATGATGATGTGAAATATAATGAAGAACTTGAAGATTCTTCTAGTTGATAACATATTATGTTTGCTCTTAAGGGAAATTATTTATTTTCCAATTAATGGTATAAATCCTAAAATATTATGGAATGAATGAAGGATGTATATATCCAAATATGATACCCTTTAGTATTTTTAAATCGATACATCGTCTAAATGGTCATCAAATTTACAACTTGAAGTTGTGTGTAGCTTAGCTAATGAGATAGCAAGTATATTATTCCATATTATCATATTTATGGTGGTGATAACATTGAATTTAATATCCATGTTACTAATGATTATTGGAATTCTAAATACTTAAGACACAAATTGCTTTTGTCGAAGACGATGATCAAACGTCTACAAATTGATTGCAAAGCCAATAATCAAGAGAGCAAAAGTTCATATTTGAGCACATGTGATTTTACATGCGGTAATATTATTTCACATCAAGCCAACATGTTGTAATAGTTTCTCCCCATTATAGTTGGTTTTGGTCAGTAACCAAATATTTCTCATCAAACCTTTTATTGTGTGGTATACATTGGAATTGATTTACCACAACGCATATTGAAACTCAAATAATGTTGGGAATATATGTTGGATGAAAATCCTATTTATGATTACATCCTTAGAGCAATTAACGAGAGATTTATTTATGGCTACTTTAAGTAAATTAACATTTTCAACATTAAGGGGAGATTAATGGCAGTTGAAAAAGGAATGGGTATGCATGAATTATCATTGATCCTCAAACGAAACTGTGTAAACAAGAAGTTCAAAAGATAATTCGTTACCTAGATTAAAGAATCAATCACCAGACATATTAACTGACCTAAATACAGTGACTAAGTAAGTCACGTAGTCAACTGCTAATGCTCCAATTAAGTTAATTGTCCTAGTAGGGCAAATCAAATATTAATGAGTCTATTGCACGCCTGAAGCGTGGTAGACTAGTCGATTCCAAGAAAATAAAAATTCCTCAAAAAATTGGAGTAAGTAATGAAGAAGATGGTCAAGTCGAGGTTATAGTAAAAAAAGGGTTTCTTGAAGAGACATTAGACATGATGGTTCTGGAAGAACCTCAGATACCTGAAAATAAAGAGCTCTTAGTAAATTATATCATGTCTAGAAGTGTATGGAATCGAAACAAAATCGACGTCGTTATACTTTTGTATTTATAGCGCTTGAAAAAATGAAATAATGAGGATCAAGATTTAAAATCTGCCTATTAATAAATACAAAGAAATGATTGGCCAAAATGACACAAATGAGGCAAAGTTGAATTCTCTATTGAAATGCAAAGCTTACGGCCAGTAGTCCATAAAAAAAGTTGTAAAATATATTTAATATAATTAGGTCTTTTATGTGGATCAACAATTGATGGCACAAGGATTTCGCAAAGACCTATGATTAATTATGAGGAGACGTATTCTACAGTGGTGGATGCAATGGCTTTCCAGTATTTAATTAGTCTGGTAATATAAAGAGAGAATTGATATGCGTCTTATAAATGTTATGTATCATTTAGATACTAAAGTTTACATGCAAGTCCTTGAAGGATTTAAATTATGTAATTCATGTAAAGTAAGTTCTCGAGAACAATATGAGCGTTGTATACAGATTCATTTTTGAATACGATTGAACTCCTAATGAGTTTCTTAAAGCAATTGAGTTCTTTAAAGGTAAATCAAAACATCTTAACGATGTAATTCTTGTGCACCAATAAACATACATTGAAAACTTGTACCCAATGATTGTGATATCTCAATAAATCGTATACACGCATGGTACAACATGGATTTTGGAGATAAAAGCAAGTGTTCATGACACTTTTACATGATATAGATATCTATGCGTTAAATGGGCAAATTTATATAGCAAAACTCCTGAAGAGTGAAAGCACATGCTTATATGGATAAGATGGAACGAATTCCCTCATGGATTGATAATGCTAGAAGCATTGATGTCAAAACCTCAAGAACATACTATATGAAGTTGACAAAATATGTGGACTAAAATAGTCGAGTTAAATATGATATAATTGACTCACCAGTGATCTCAAAAACGAGAAATACATATGGTGAAGTTGGTCCATTTGTTTTCATTAAAAGAACGATATAAGGTTTACAAGTATTGCAATATATGTTGATGATGTCATTGAATCTCCCGAAGAGAAAACAAGAGCTCAAATATTTAAGCAAGAATTTGCAAATGAAATACAATATTGCAAATTTATGGCTCGATACGTAGGACATACGTTTATATTATAATCCATCAATCATTGTACATCAAGAAAATGTTGGACATTTTCATATGGACAAAGCTTTTGGTGTAAGTACATTTAATGATGTTCAAATATTTGATATAGATAAAAATGAATTTTATCATCTTCTATCAAAGAAGCAAAGATCTTTGGTCATGAAGTACCATAATTCAATACAAATTGTATTTATATATCTTGCTAGCTATACACGAACATATACCATTAAATTCATTGGCAAGATTTAACTCGTATACAACGAGGAGATAGTGTAATGAGTAAAACATTTATTTTTTATACCCTTAAGTACGAAAGGTATGGGTTCACATTTTACTAACCCATCAACAAGTTTGGTTAGTTTTGTAAATGCAAGGATTATAACAAAACACATTCATGGATCTTATGGCATCTACCTACAAGAGGAGGTAATTAAAGTTTTATATGAAGATCATACATCAAGTTTATTAATAGATTGCACATCAAGCGACAAATCACTCACTACAAAAGTTTTTCAACAACTTTCATAGAAGATTGGCACTTGTTACATGAAATGATACATATTATATTAAGGGGGAGTTTTACATAAATTGCACTCTTTACCCTTCACTAAGTTTTATCCAATTGGATTTTCTTAGTCATGTTTTTTTAGACAACATACCTGATCCGGAAGTATCAGGGGGAGACAATACGCGTTGCACTCTTTTCCCTTAGCTGAGGTTTTGTCCCATTGGATTTTCCTAGCAAGGTTTTTAATGAGGCAACATCATTAAGCGTATTAAAGAATAGTATTCCATCATGTGGATAATCAAGAGGGAGTGTTATGAATGCATCCATTATGTAGTGACTTTCCACATGTATAACCCCTATCTATGAATGCATCCATTATGTAGTGACTTTCCACATGTATAACCCCTTTCTCTTATTTACTATTGTACTAATGTGAGTGCCTATATATAATGGCATTTGTATCTAATGTTAGATCAATGAATAAGAATTCTCCATGTTCTATTCTCTACATGATTTCATAGTCTAGCTTTTATGTTTATATACATATATATTAGTTGCTAATAGACCATTGTTTCACAACAAGACGAACATTATTAGCACCAATTTTCTAACCATCAATGGTTTAAGAGGTTTAATCTCTTAGTTTTCTTTTCAGGCAGATACCTTTCTCCAATTAAATTGGAAAAAAATCATTATTAAACACATGCACATGATATAAAATAACATAAGAAGCCAAGTAGGTGACAATTAGAACCTAGTAACTTTTAGTCTAAACTCAAGAAAAAAAGTACACAAGTCAAGTTTTGAAATATTTTTTTTAAAACGAATGGATCAAATATAATACGTTTTCATGTTTATTTTTATGTATGTTTTCAATTAGTCTATGTTTTCATATATATTAAAGAAATACAATTTTTGACGTGCTTATTTATTATGTACATGTTAGTTTAAATTCACGGTCCGATGTAAACGGTACAAATTCATGTTTTGGCATAATTTTTATCGGAAACGAGCCAGGTCAAATATAATATGTTTTCATGCTTATTTTTATGTACGTTTTCGATTTGTCTACATTTTGATATAAATTTCGTTTGGAAACGAGTCGAGTCAAATATAATACGTTTCTATTCGATGGTATAAATTTGAGTTACTGTACGTTTTGACATCACTAGGTCTTGAAGCAAAGGTAAGATGGTTTGGTGGTTAGGTGAAACCCTACTGAACGAACCAACCTTAGTTCGATTTTGTTTCTTTTATAAATCATATAACTTGATTTACTTTACTTTTTTTATCCAACTTCAATGCTTATATAGGTTACACTAAGTTAGATTGGATACATCAAAACACACGTTTTCATATGGTTACCGTATCATATAATGCTTGGACTAATCTACTCAATGTTTGCAAAGGGCCTACAATACATCGCTCGAGCATCACGCTTAGACTAATCCACTTAATGTTTGTAAATGGCCTACTATGCATCACTCGCGAGTCATGTTACTTGTACATCTCTTCTTTAGCAAACTTTGAGGGTTTATTGTATTATTACTTTTGTTTACAAGTGGGGAAGCTTATTATATAAACAGTTTATGCATTTGTTTTGGATGTGACATTATAGTCCTTCAAAAGCTAGAATATAATCCTTACCATATGGTTAAACTTATCATGTAAACTCTAAAACCTTCCAATGTTTGTGTTTTTTTCCCATCACACATTGATAAAGTGTGCCACTCGTAAGGTTTCTTTATTTTTCTTTTTTTTTGAAGTAAAATGATAAAATCGTCCATGAGGTTTGGCCACTTTTAACTGTTACATTCAAAGTAAGAATTTTTTGTAACTGAACCTCTGACGTTTTAATTTTTGTTGTCATTTCTATCCAAATTACTAACTCAATTAATATGTATCGTTAATTAAGGGGCAATGTTGAGTTTGAATATTAACGTCCCTGCCGTAACGTGTGAAAATTTAGTTATTTTTTAACAATGTTTTGAAGTAAATTGTTTTCACGGTTTGACACCCAACCACAACACATGAATCTTAATAATAAGTGTGTGTATATATAAATGTATGTATATAAATGTGGGTATACGTGTATATATATATATTATTTTTTATTTAAAGATATGTAAGACCCTTGATTAATTAGTCGAATTCTATAAAAAAAACTTTTGCATTTAAATGTATAAATGCAAATAGACATCCATACCCAATTTCGAGTTTCATAAAACTTGATAAAAGTTAAAACATTTCAACATGTTCTCGTTGATTAGTTTCGTAAACGGCTAATCACAATGCGAAAGCTTGAACTTTGATCGTGTTCGGTTTTTTGTTGAGCTTGATCGTCATCCGGTGCTTTAGTTTATTACCTACATTTCATAAATCATGAAATACGCTAGTTATATGGAGTTTATAACTAATCTAGTTAAGTCCAAAAGCTATAAACAACGAAAAATACCTGGCTCTGTGTCGTAGCTTACGAAAAAAAGATCCTGTTTCAATCAGCAGCTGTCAGCTGGCCAGCCGTAGCTTACGGCTCACAGCTGCTGCATTTCCAAGTTTGTCGTTTTTGTTAAGAAAACTTTCGTAACTTGATCAAATCTCATTCGTTTCACTTGAAACTTGTTTCTAATTGTCCGTAAAACGTTTCCCTACATTATTGACTCAAAATCCTTAACTCGGATTCATGATTTATATAAATTACGCAACCGTGACTTGGTTTATGCGTATTTTTATTTTAACCGGTTATGGATTTAGGCACTTAAGCTTAAATCTCGCTCTTCCTTTCTTTACCTCCTATTTCCATACTAAAACTTCTATTTAATTTCCACCTCAATTATATTTTGTGGTAGATTTGTTATAGTAAAATCATATATTCCAAATTCTATCATTCGGTTTAATACTTTACGTAAGAGACCCGTTAGGAGACATTAAACCAAAAAGGCTTATGTCTTTCACTTTTACTCACCCGAAAGGGTTTACTTAATTATAAAACTCATTATTAAACTACCCTTATGGGTCATTTGCTTGGTTTATCATTCAAGGGTATTTTGGTCAATTTTAGTCCTTTTAACCACAAAGGACATTTAAAGGCTCTTTTTGATCAAATGGGCACTTTTAACGATATTCTATTTAATAATTCATTATGTTACTAAGAACATAGTATCACTAATTTAAATTACTGGAAATACCTTACTTTAGGTAATCCAATGTCTACTCATGACTCATTTAACTCTCATCGGACCTTAAGTCCTCATTGAGAGTTTGACCCATTACACGTACCTGACTCAGGTTATAGCATTGACCTGTTTTAATACCTTGCAATATTAATTTTTAATTAAAAGCAAAGCAAGTCATTCGCTGTCACACCCCGACCCGCAGCGGAAAAGGTGATCGGGGCATGATTGGGTTTTCATCAAAGCTCATGACATTTATTATAACGTTTCATATTTATTATTACAATTTAAAGGAAATCATACAATCATAATTACAACATGTTCTACACATCTTTCTAGACTTCATTATTTTCTTCTAAGGCATTTCCTATGTTTTCCTTGCTTCATCCTTTTCACCTGTATCATGTGTAAAAATGGTTTTTTGGATCAACAAAAAGTTGGCGAGTGAATCCTATGAAAAACATTTGAACAAGTTTATTGAATTGATTATAAAATAAAGTGCATAACCACCTATGAGTAAATATAGATGTAAACTTATTCACAAAACACTTAATATTAAATAATGCACACACATACAATAATAGATTGTTTTGAGGTACGCGTTGCTCAACTCGTCTCCCACGAGGAACTGATGGGCCTAATGAATGAGTTTTGAGGCACGCGTTGTTCTACGAACTGATGGGCCTAATGAATGAGTTTTAAGGCACGCGTTGTTCAACTCGTCTCCCACGAGGAACTGATGGGCCTAACAAATAATTTGCATACAACTTGACAATATGTAATACATAACTACAAACAATATTTACATTCTAAGTTTAGATCATAATATGGTATAGCACGAGTTTGAATTAACGAATTAGTTTAAGCGACACATGATACACCCCAAAACGTGAATAAAAATGGGAGTTTGTAAGAATTCACTCACAGTGGTTGCGTTTCTTGGATTGATGATGAATGCGCACGAAATTGGATTTAACCACGAGAGAAACTAACCTAGATAATAACATAACGGTTCGGTAAATAAGCGGATTTTATTAATCAATTTTAGTAGGATTATTGGATATATTTTTGTGAGTTTAAGGCTATTTTCTAACTTAAAAAATGTTATTTTTAAGTATTTTTAATTGATTTTTAATTTAAATAAATAAATAAAAATAATAAAAAATGTTGACTTTTTGACTTGACCGTTGACCGTTGACCATTACTGTTGACCGTTGACCGGTTCGGTCGTTTGTATGTGTGCGCTGGGTGAGACTCGAACCCGTGACCTCCCGTACGCGTGCACGCAGCTCTACCAACTGAGCTACGTGTCTAACCCGAAATATTTCTGTTTTTAATTATATTTATACACTATTTAAGTTAATCCGAAAATCATTTATTTTTAAAAAGGATTTTAATTGCATTGAACCGGTGCCGTTAACCAGTCTCGAACCCGGGACGTGCGAGTTAGTGTTGCACACAGTCCACCGCTGGACTGTGTGTCTAACCTGGTTAATATTCCGGTTTTTATTATACTTAACATGATCCTGTGAGTTATCCCGGTTCGGTTAAAAAGAGCATTTTTGTTTAAAGGAGTGAGGTTGGGGCAGGGATCGAACTCGATACGTGTTCTTATTATTTGCACACAGTCCACCGCTGGACTATGTGTCTAACCCGTTTATTAATCTGATTTTAATTAATCTTATAATACACAGTCGACTTCGTCTTCTTCGCTCAAAGACTCAGTCGACGATTTTTCAACTGTTCTTGATTGGGTCGTTCATCGAGCATATTACTGGTTGAAATGTGATGAATAAAATGAACTCAGGAAATGAATGTACCGATCAATTGTATTTCTTCAGAATTCCGGCAATGAACGTCGGCTCTGATTTGTGTATTCTTTCTGCTTGAATCAATTATCAGTTTTGTTTGATTAGTTATGAAAGTGGGGTACTAAACAAGGATTAACAGAAGTTCGAATGATTATATCGATTCACAGCATGAGATTAGAAATTCCAGAGGTTTTCCGGCGAGAGCTGAATATTCCGGCTACGTCGTCTGGGATTGATTCTGATTGTTGGATTGAAGTTAGTAACAGTCTAACAACGGATTGAAACAGAAAGAGTCGAGGTGTTTACCGTGTTGAGGTGAGTCTCGGTTTTCCGGCGAAAGTCCGGTGACGGCAGGATATTTCCGGCGAGTGAAATTGCTTCGAGAAAAGGTGCGATTTTGAGCGAAAAAGGCTACCGGAGACTTGTGGGTGTATTTATAGGGAAGAATCGAGACGCATTGGGTCTGATTACCGTCTTGATTCTTTGGTCATCCGTTCTCCGGCGGTTACGACGGATGTCGCGGAACTGGACGTCGGTTATAACCGATGTTAGGATTAATTCTTCCATTAAATCGATAGAAACCGTCAATTATTGGCGAAGTCGTCGGGATTTCCGGCGACTGCGAAATGGGCGCGTCAAAGACTGAATTTGATTTCTGTGTTTTGTTATTTGAATTAATTGTTTCGATATGTTATCAAATAACACAAGTGGCGGAGTGGTTGGATGAGTGGGAGTTAAGTCATTGGCTGACCCGGGTTCGAATCCCGGCAGCCTTGTTTTATTTTAATTCTCTTATTTTCACTTTTTAACAATTTTTGCTTTTAAATCCTAATTTGTTTATTAATTATGTATTGTTTAAAATTAAAATTAATCATAAATAAACAACAAAAATTTAAAACTGATTGTTCGATTAATAAACGAATCGGGTTTGGTTAATCCGGTTTTTTGACGGATGTTACATTCGCATTCTCCCTGTGAGCACAAAACTCAATGAGCGATCATTAGTCATTATTGTCAAATGGTGATAACATCACCATTTGACTCGTTTAGCCTAAATGACCATTTTATCATTATGAGATGGCAATTATTTGCCATCTCACCCATTTAGCCTGTTTCGGTTTACAGCATGTGATCATATTACTTAAAAGTCTTTCCTTTATTCGTTCGACCCATTATGGCTAACGCCATAGGGTGTCTTTTTCAAAACTCAATATTTATTTGTCAAAACTCATAACCATATTACCATTTTTAGCCGTTATGGTTTACACCATAAGGTAACTTTTCAAAACTCCGTGTTTATTCGTCATCACATGACCAAATTATCGTTTTACTCATTTTTACCATCAATTATGGTTTCTTACAATTTGCACTTGTTCCGACCCGTATCATTCCGCGTCGGAACGTCATATTTCAAATATCATTTTATCTTGTTCTTAACCAATACTATAACTATTTGTTCCACTTAAAAGATGTAAGATTTACTTATTTTGCATCCAATTATGCTTTTCCGTGTATTTGATCCGTTTGACCCGCTTCTTCCCAAGCTCTCACCTAGGTTGCCAAGCGTCAAACTATCATTTATCATTCGCAAGATGGTTAGATTAGTTATCACTTATCACGACTATCCCACCCTACGCACTTTACATCAAAATTACCATTTGATCTTATTATAAGTCAGATTGACTTTTAAAAGTCAACTGCCTATTAACATATGCAAATACAGAAATAAGTTCAACAACTCATTTACGCAATTCTCAAATACCCAGTAGACGTTATTTTTAGGCTACCATTTAACTAGATTCTCAACCAAATTCATATCAGTTCTTTCACTTTGACAAGTTCAAGCGATCATTAACACCAAGTTAACTTAGCTCCCAATTATCAATGTTAATTTATCCATTCACTATGCTAGAACTAAGGGTTTTCATCTCTATGTAAAACCCATTTTATCATATTACTAGACATTCATCCGAATACCTAACATAATCAAGTTCTACATACAACTAGTAGATAACATGATTTCAAGCATCTATTAACATTGACATAATATGAATTTCATCATATAAGCAAAACCCACTTCATAATCTACTTGTTAATCACTTACAAGCAATCTTATAACAATTATCTCATAATTTCATTATATCTAACGAAATTAAGCATACATAAACACTTAATTTCATCTTTGGATCATAATCCAACAATCTACTTGCAAGTATTCAACTTGTCTCAAGTTATGACTTTCACCAATCTAGGTTTTTAAACATATCTTAGGATCCCCTAGTCTAGGTGATCGATAATCTATATTCATGTAGGAATTTGAGGCTCGATTCCTCCTTCAATTTGATGATTCTTGATGAACAAGGGTTGCCCCTTGTTTCTCCAGCCATGATCGATATCACACACACTTTTTTGTGTATTAAACCTAAACTTTAGAGTTTTCCCCTTTTGGCCCCTCATGTTTGAGATTTTAATTATAAATGGATATCATCCAATATTTATCACTAGCAAATCAAATAATTAACTAGGTTAATTATTCCTAGTTATTTTGTTTATGGGTTAACTTTTATCACTAACGATTCTTTACCCGTTCCTTAATATTAACGGGTTCAATCACCAAACCCGTTTTTGGGGTGTTACAAGATAAAAAGATTTAATAATTAAAAAACAAAATAATAAATTACTAAATTGCCATAATAGTCTCTGAGGTTTGGGTGTTGTTGTCTTTTCACATCTGAATATATAAATAAACCCTTTTTTAATAAAATATATAAAAATCCACTCTTCCCTTCCCACCCGCTTTATTCTCTCTCTCTAAAACCCAGATACCCTCACACTCTTTTTCTCTAAAAAACTTCCATCACACCACCTGTCACACCCCGACCCGCAGCAGAATAAGAGTCGGGGCATAATTGGGTTACCACCATCCACCATGTCCTCAACCACCATCCAACAACACAATCACCATCCAGCACCGCAACCACCATCATCAACTACATCTCAACCATGCACCACTCTCTTCAGCATTCAAATTAAAATCTAAAGAGAGGGTGAGATAGAGAGACAAACCGAGAGTGAGACTAGAGAGATAAACCGGTCTGATGGGGAGAGAGAGGATAAACTAGAGAGTGGGTGGGTTATGGTGGCTGATTTGGGGTTAGGGTTTTGATTTGAGGTTAGCTGCGGTCTGAAATAGGGGTTGTGGTTTCGCTTGTGGTCTGAAATTGGGGCTAAAGTGGTAGTGGGGAACTGAAAGAGAGAGAGAGAGAGAGAGAGAGAGAGAGAGAGAGAAAGACAATCGAGTGGGTTATGATGGTTAGAGAGAGAGTGGGTTATGGTGGCTGGTGAAGGCTAAGGTGGGGTGGGTGGTGGCAGAGAAGGCTGAGTTGGTGGTGGGTGGGTGGCGGTGAAAGTTGACGTGGGGGGGGGGGGGGGGGGGAGAAGGTTGAGGTGGTGGTGGGAGGGGTGGCGGTGGAAGTCTTGTGGGGTGGTGGTAGTGAAGGCGGGAGTTGTGGCGGTGATAAGGGTGAGGTGTTTTAGAGAGAGATTGAGAGATGAGAGTAAATTGAAAAAATTACCCTCATGTACGTATGACATGACCAGACTTAACAGACTTTTTAAACCGATTTAGGTATAAAGGACAAAACGTGCAACAAAATTTCCTGTAAAGCGCAAAACCTGTCAAAATTCGTTGAAAAGAACACCGCCTAATATATGGTATTAAGATAAATGACAAAACTTGTAATTTTTTCCTTAGTTTTTGATAAATGTCACAAACTAATGGGCCACATATTTATAACTTAATGAGCTTAATGTTATGCATTAAAACAACTCAATGTATCATACTTCGTTAAATCGTTACTTGCTAAGGAAAGAATATGAGTTTAGGGCTTTAGGGTGTGTAATATTGATTTAATATAATTTCCTATAAAGAAATATGCTTATTACCGATTTGATTGTCATATAGATGCTTTTATCGTATTGAATTGAGTTTACCACTTACCAATAAAACCGATAATGTATTTAGTACTCTTATAATATAAATTTGATCAAGCTACTGCACACGTATAAAATACGTAAGATGATGATAATAAATGAATCAAATTTTAGTGACGAGATAAGACTAACTTTAATATAATTTTAGAAAATCCCAGGTAGCTGTGACGTTAGAAAACTTATCAATACCTCTATACAATATATATATATATATATATATAGGGGAATTATAGAGAGAAAACTCATTTAAGTTAAAATAACTTAAGAAAACCTTATGTAACAATTTTTTTCCTAAAAAATTTAGGGAATGTAAGTTATATGTTATCGAACGTTTGGTAACAAAAAAAAGTGTCAAGGGGATTTATTATATATTTTTTTAAAATTCAATGTGTGTATATATATATATAAACCGGCTTTGTAAATTTTTTTTATAAAAATATAATTTTACATAATTTTAAGACTTTAACCAATTATAGATTTTAAAACATATGGTATAATTCTTTAATATATATTGTTGTTTTTAAATCAACTTTCCTTCAAAATTTTTAAACAGCTATAATTTTTTCATATGTTAATATATATATTTTTTTTAAATTACATCATAGTAAACAAGATTTACTCTTTTAAATTTAAGTATAGTAAAAGTATAATTTTCTTTAAATTAAAAAAATGACATATTTAAAGTGCAAACATATAATCAAATGCATATAAATTCAATTAAAACATAAAAAAGTAAGATAACATATTGAAACTCATATAATATGTTAGACCATATCTAATTTCGTAGTAAGTAATCATGACATTTTTATTTGAGCAATTTACCAACCAAAGTTCATTTATTGTATCATTATAAATTATTGATATGGGTAAATTTGTTGCGTACCAACAATAATTCTATTTTAGAATTTCCAAGTTTTTGAAAATGGTTAATCGGTCAACATAAACCGCTATTTTTGTCTGAGTAATAAATACTTATACTAAGTGTGCTGGTTTGTCTACCAGTAGAGGCAAAGAATACTTGGATTTAGGAAGGAGAGATCATTGGTTTCAGTCTTAGGGTTATAAGAAATTCGTCGTTTAAAAAAGAGTGTGTTGGTTTCATTTAATACACACTTACGACTAAATGATGGTTTCATTAACAAGTGAAGAACGCCATGTCATGTCATTTCTACATATTATTTAGCGTGTAGTGACTTTAACAAAATTCCAGTTAATTTTTATTTTATTTTTATAAAAAAAGTGAGATGGTTTGGATTCGTTTATCTAACTTGGCCCTACTCCTTGCAAGCCATGGCAATCGTTAAAGGCTTAACGAAGATCTCCTTGGTCCACACCTATTCAAGACTTGTAATGGGTTTGGCAGCATTAAGGTGGTGACTTGGCATGCTCTGGCGCTTCACCATCCTCCGCTACACTTCGTCAATGGATGTAAGAAAAAACCTAAAATTTAATATATTTGTGTATCAGATCGGGTCGTTAGTTAGTTAGTTGATAACTTTTAAATATTTTTATGGGCTTCGGATGAGTCTGAACCCTACCCGGGTACATAGGTATGACTTTTCTCTTCAATATCCGAACCCTACCCGGTTTCTCTTAATACCTGATCATACACGGAACCGGTTCCATACCTAGAACCGGGTATTAACAAAAACCCGATTTGTGTACCTCTATAAACGTGTATACCCGATATTCATACCATGGGTATACCAATGAACCTGATAGGCATAGACTACTTGGTACTAGACAAGTATGTAAAGCATTTTATGATGAAGTATGAGACTAAGAGTGTTAATTCGGATCCGATACCAGGCCGTTGTGATCCCTATAAATAGTGGAATTATATGGTCAAATGTTTGATAGGCTGATATATATATGGGTCAAGTATACTAAGAAATCTTATGTGAGTTCAAACAACTCAAAAAATCTAATGCATGGACACAATTTTGTGATGTGTTACTACCTTTTTTAGAATTCTGAGATGTAACAACTTTTGTTAGAAGTGAGAAAGTTAATATGTTACACCTTTTTCGACCGTTTACATAGATGTAATATCACATGTTATATTTTTTTTGGTTTTCAACAACAAATTTTGGAGGTTTTATGAAGTGTAACATTTTCGAATTTAAATTTTACAAGTTTTGAATGTATAGTGTATGTAAAAAAACATGTTAGATGTTTTCTTAAAAAAATAGTGTAACAGACAAACATTGTTATATGTGGGTGGTGGTGATGGACGATGGTGGTGGATGGTGAACGGTGGTGGGTGGTGATTAGGGTTGTTCAAAAAGCTCATGGCTCGGAGCTCGTTCAATGTGGCTCGGTTTGAAAGTGACCCGGGACGGCTCGGCTCGGTTAGAAAGTGAGTCTAGCTCGGCTCGGCTCGTAACGAGCAAGATTGGCTCGGTTTGGCTCGTATACCAGCTCGGCTTGGCTTAGCTCGGATTAATTTACTTTTAATATATATTTTATTTTTATATACATTATAATATATCACAAAAATTAATTATTATTTACATGTGAATAGGAGTGTAATTTGAAATCTATAGCACAGTTAAAGGTTAATTACGATACTAATGAATAAGGTTGAGCTTATTTTGGATATGTTCTTTTGAATTATTGAATAATATTTTAGAATACTGAATTTTGAAAGCTATGTATTAATTTTTCTTTTTAAAATCGAGCGAGACCAAGCCGAGCCGAGCCAGCTCGGTTTAAAACTAAGCCGAGCCCGAGCTTAGATTTGCAGCTCGGTTTCAAATCCGAGCCGAGCTGAGACAACTCAGTTTATAATCGAGCCGAGCCCGAGTTTTGCCCTAGCTCGGCTCGGCTCGTGAACAGCCCTAGTGGTGATGGACGTCGTGGGTGGTGGGGGTGGACGGTGGTGGTGTTTAACCCTCTGCAGACATTAGAAGATCTTAAAAGTGGCTGAGCTAAGTCTGCACCGATAAGAGCTCGCGAAAACGTTTTTTAGTGAAACGTCTTTGGAAAATGTCTGCGTGGCACAAACAGAAATGCATGTGTAGATCCTTTTTAGAAAAACAACACCACCTTAATAATCTAGTGGTATGGTGCGTATCCCTATAAAAATGATATGTGTATAATTTCCTACAAATACAAAATTATGGCTAAAATTTGTTAAAAAAATTAAGATGTATCCCGGAAAGGCAAACAACAAATTTTAGATAAATGCCACAGACTAATGGCCACCTGTTTATGACTTTATGGGCTTAATGTTGTACATTAAAAACAACTCAATGCATGATACTTTGTTAAATCGATAATCAGTCATCGGTCACAAAAGAATACGAGTTTAGGACTTTAGGGTTTGTACTATTAGTTTAATATCATGTCTTGTAAAGAAATTTACTGAATACCGATTTGATTGTCAGAGAATTATCAAAGGTGCCATATCTATTTTGATTGCATGCTTTTATCACATCGAATTGAGTTTACCGGTGACTGACAAACACCGATAATGTATTTATTACCATATTACATAACTCCGATCAAGCTGACGTACACATATTTAATACCTACAATGGCGAAAACTAAATGAATAAAACTGCAGTGACGAGATAAAACTAAATTTAACTTTTTTTGAAAATTTCAGACAACTGTGATGTTATAAGAAAATGTATTGGTGAATACGCCTAATACTAGATCAAATTCGCTATTTTTGTCCTAACACATTTATTATATAATTATGCCGTATAACATAATATCATATATTGTGGTACGTAGTACAACATACGATGCAATGCATATAGAATGAATTAAAACATAAAAAGCAAGATAAAATATCTAAATGCATACATATCAGTTTGTGTGAAATCGTATCTAATATCCTAGAAGGAATCACACATTTTTATTTGATCAATTTACAAACTAATTTGTTTATTGTATCGTTACACTATTGATATGGGTAAATTTGTTGTGTACCAAAATTAGTTCTAATTTAGAATTTCTAGTTTTTAAATAGGTTAACTGGGGCACATAAACCGTTTCAGACCCATTAGCCATTTAGCCCATTACATGAAATATAAATCGAACATATTAGGCGATCACTTCACATCATATAGAAAATGACGGAATTTGATCAAAAGTTTTGGTGACTGGAAAGTCATGTGAACAATTTTTCCTATCGTCATGTTTCGGGTTATATGTTTGGGTTGGATATTCGATTCGGGTCGGGTCAAACAAAAATAACTCCAAATAAAACTAAATAATCCTTATTTATTCAAATGAGGCGTCCTTACACATAAAAAAGCCAAATATTGTTTAACAAAAATAAAGGTCAAATATTTATAATGATGCGAGATAAATGTTAAGTTTTGGTGGCCAGAAAGTCATGTAACCAGTTTTTTTCTAACGTCAAGATTAAATGATATGGTTTTCTAATTAAAACTTTTGATTACTTTCTTAATTTTTTTTACCGCTATTTTTTTCTTTTTGTGAGGCTTGAACCCAAATTTTCACAGTTAAGTGTTTTAAAAGATTTTATCTTAATGTTAGACCACCAACCGGTGGTGGTTGCTTTCTTAAATAACGTTTTTTTTATTTCTTTGTGACATGATATTAAAAATTTAAGATAGTCAAACCCAAACTAAAACTCAAGTCACCTTCCTTTTTCATTAAGCTGAGTTGTCATAATGGGGAAACAAGTGAGATGGTCCTACAAGTCAACAATATCCTACGTGGCATGTGAGTTACCAGTCACGTGACTTCCATCATCCCACTATAATCCCCTTGATCACACACCTCTCTTGGTTCCCTCCCTATAAAATGAGCTCCTCGTGCTTTCAACATCACAATTACCTTGAAAATGTCTGATTACTTCTCCGGCCATCGCTACCGCCAACTACCATGGATCGGCCACTGGTCGGACCAAAATGTTGTACCTAGCATGCCATTTGCTTTCAATAGCTTTTTCTATTACCCTAACCTTTTTGCTGTTAACGGTGATGGAGGATATCTCCCCCACCATCGTTACCAGTCTGACAACAACTTTGGCAGTTTTGCCGCACTACCATCCACCACCAATATGGTATAATTTTTTATATTATTATTTAATTAATGTATTTTTTAGAAAATTGTGCATGGGTTGATCATTAATTATTTTTTGATCAACCAGCGTGTTGGGACATGGGGGCGCGGTGGTGTGAAGGCTTACTACCGTTTTCATGGTGGAATTGGCGATGGATGTTGTGGCTTAGCTTTTCGTAATACTGTAGACTACACCGTGGCTCGTCCGCTACAACTGTTTGATGCTTTGGACCAGATTAACTTTCAGGTGTCTTTATTAATTTCGGTACTAAATTTAGTTTTTTTTTATAAAAATACAATCATTTCTCTTTCATTTGTTTTAGATGACAACTGATCATGGTGGCTTTGTGAACATTCCGATGATCGGATCGTCATGTCTGCCGGAGGAAGCAAGCAGTGGAACCGGCGTGTTTTTACCGGTGTATCCGAATAGGATCCGTGCTAGAAAAGGTGATGATGTGAACAACATTAATGGTTATTATAAATCTAGTTGGCAAAGATCTACTCTTTATTCTTAATAAAACCCATAAAATCTAAAAAAAATACAAATCATTAAAGCAAATTTATAAGTAATACTGCTGTTAAATGTGTTATTTTGAATCTGAAAGACTTCTATCTAAAGTGAAAGAAATAAATATTATCTCACATTTTTTGTGTTTACTTTTATGTTAGTAGCAGTGTACGGTTGTATTGTTCAACAAATACAAACTGTGTTATACATCACAACTTTTTTTTTCACAACTATAATGCATGTAAGATAAAAATAAGACATAAAAACTAACACAAACTATGTGAGTTTTATAAAACATAATTTTTCCTTGATTTCTCTCTTATGGATTTCACATGGTTTATAAATTATGTACATCATAATTGATTTATTATGTATTTCAAAATAAATTATTCATGTCGTATTACATACGTTACATATCAACTTTTTTGACGTATGGGTTAAATGCAAATACGCGTATTAGTGATGACATCAATAAATAAATAAATAAGTTTTTTTACTTATAAGTTTGTAAGTAATAAATAAGTTTTTTCTTTCATGGTTTATGTGAAGATGTAAAAATAATAAGTTTTTTTCTTTATATTTGTAAGTTTGTAAAATATTTTCATCTTCAATTGGAAAAATTCACATTTTGGAATATAACTAATTTTCTAGCTGCTGGCTAGTAAGTCCTGAATGTTTTTGAAAGTTAATAAAACGTATTCTCTTTTCTGGTAAAAATAATTTTCTAATAAAAAGTGTGTGGATTTAGATAATTTCTCAAAATAATGAACTAAGAGTATAAAGGTTCGTGAATATCTCCAAAATTTTAACTTGTACTCATGGAAACTTTACTCTTCACAGTTTCTCTATTTTTGGTGTAACATTTACATGTGTTCGATAAACTTATTCTTGTTGGTCAAAAGTCATCTTATTATCTCTTTGATTGGACATCTCATATACACTAAATCAATGATACTTTAAACATCTTAAATTAATAAAATCAACAAAATAATATAAATGAAGCCTAATGTCACATATATATTATGGCTACTAGTATACGATATATGTTATCAAACTTTATATCTAATGCCATTCTTTTTGTGATAGGTATGCATGTTCGTGGTCGTCGTGGTGAAGGTTTGAAACGTCGTGGTGGAAAAGTGATGCAAGAAGACATTGTCGCAAAACCTTTTGTGGGTGGTGATGTTGAGAAGAAGCAGGATCGTAAGGACATCGAAGAGATTCCTATAGACCTGCAGAATGGACATACTAAACTTATGATAAAAAAAATAAAACTTATATGTATGGCCATTTCCTATATGATTAGGAACAATTACAATATATAATAATGGCTAAAATAGATATTATAATATAAAAATCAATCTTACTATGATTTTGAGAGTTTGATTGGCAAGGTAATGTAACCACATTGCACAATCCGTCCCTTAACTGATATAACATGATTCGCAAGACGGTACCAAGTACTAGTACTCTTTATATTACCTGATTCGCCAAACGAACCAGACACACTATTAAGCTTAATAGAACACTAAAAAGAAACCAAATTCTATGTGATATTTAGAAAAAAAATATTTTAAAAGAGAATTAACAAATTAAAAGGATATATGTTATTTGAAAATATTTTCTTTTATGAGATGACAACAATTTCTATCTACATCCAAAAGTTCATTGACAAATTTCAATGGTTTAAAAAATCATGAACTAAACACATCCTTATGTTTCTAAACACATTTATGCTCATTTCTTCTCCTTGCGGCATACATAGAGTGAGAATAAGGTAAAATCTAAAAGTGTTACGTATAGCTTAATTTCTACATAGAAAAAGTTGTGTAGGATATCAAGGTGAACAAATATACCTGAACGGGGGACTTTGAATTCTTTGTTCAGACGATTAATTAGAGTGCATGGTGTGGGATAAAGCTCTCAGGGGCTTTATCATGCCACATAGGTTTTAGAGTAACAATGACGTCCCCTTTTAACATTGATGGTGTGGAATTTAAAGTCCCCTTTAACTTTATAAAATATAAAAGAAAGAAGAAATTTACTTAATAAATGAAATCTGATTGAATATCATGCAAGTGGGGCCCCCAAATGCTACCTTTAACGCTCGTTATGTGACTTGCAAAGTTGCCCATATCCCCTCCTAACGCCCAGACAACGGTGTGCAGGACAACATGGGGGGTGATGTGGCAGGGGGCGCTGCTACACACCATGCGGCATTAGTGGAACCGAAACATTAACTACAGATTCCATACTTCCATTCTTATAGTTTTTCAATGATTGATTGAACTATTTGATTGATAGATTTTTAAGTCGACAGTAGCTAGTTTACCTACTTAGTTTCAATGATTATAGATTATAGTTATTTCATTGACTGATTGAATTTCATTACAAGTTTGATTTGGGGATTTGGAACAGAGCTTTCAAGTTTGTAGTTTTGGTTTGAGATCTTGGATAAATTAAGTGTAGTGGATGGTTTTGAGTTGATTAGTTGAGTCCCATGTTTGGAGGTATGGTTTGAGATCATTGATTTTAAGTAATTAAATTAGGTAGTCACTTTTGGGTTGATAAGGATTAAACCCACTGTTGAGTTCAACAAACATATGTTTTACTCCTATGGAGTAAGAGATATTGAAAGTTGTTAATAGATTTTACTCTACCCGTTTTTGACCTTAACCATATTGGCTCCACTAACGAAAAATCTTTGATCTGTCACTATCGGTAGCAACTGAGTTATTACTAAGTTTAGTTGCTACTAAAGTTTTTCTGGCTGATGTAATTGAATAATTGCTAATGGTTTTAGTCGCTGCCGCCAACTGACTTATTATTTCACGAAGAGTTGTGTTGTTTCAACAATACTTTGTGACACGCCTGTTAGATTTCCGAATTAGGGTTTCGTGGAACGACAATTATTGTTCATAAAATGAATTGATAATCTGTAATGTTATGATACAATCGTATATATATACATAAATAAAATAAAATGGCTGTAACCGCCATATAACAACTTATGTTAGTTTAATAATAATAATAATAATAATAATAATAATAATAATAATAATAATAATAATAATAATAATAATAATAATAATATGATCTAGCTTATAAATATTCGTCTAACACCCTCCCGTAAGCTAGATTATTTTAGATTCATGTGCAGCAGTTCCTTTAAGCGAGTAAAGTCCTTCGGCTGGAGAGCTTTCATCATAATGTCTGCCATTTGATCCTTTGTTGCACAGAAAACAACGCTACTTCCCTTTTCTTTATTAAGTCTCTGGTAAAATGATACTTGACCATTATGTGTTTACTTTTACTATGATACACCGGATCTCTAGCTAGGCAAATAGTTGATTTATTATCGCAGAATATTGGAATTGAGTAGTCTTCTTTTCCTTGCAGATCATCTAGAATTCCTTTGATCCATAATGCTTGACATCCTGTTAAAGATAGAGCCATGTAATCAGCTTCCGTTGAAGACAACGCCACCACCTTTTGTTTCTTTGATTGCCAAGATATAGGACCAGACCCTAGATGAAAAATATATCCCGAGGTACTCTTACTGTCATCTATATTTCCTGCATAATCGCTATCACTGAACCCCACTAGATGTTTTTTTTCCTCCTTTAGAATATGTAACTCCTTGTTCTTGGGTTCCTTTGATTTATTTTAATATACGTTTTGCTGCTTCCCAGTGACTTTTATTTGGACATTCCATGAATCTACTAATTTTGCTTACCGCAAACATAATGTCTGGCCTAGTGTTGGTCAAGTACATCAAACTTCCGACTACGCTACGATATATCCCCTCATCAACAAACTCTTCTAGATCATTTTTAGATAATTTTAATCCGTATTCCATTGGAGTCGACACTGTGTTGCATAGTGTCATCCTGTATTTCTCCAATAAATTTCTCATGTACTTCTTTTGTGAGAGAGTAATGTTACCATTCTCATATGAAACTTCCATGCCAAGGAAGTAGTGTAATCGACTCATATCTGTCATTTCAAATTCCCATTTCATTGAGTTTTTGAATTCTGAAATTAATCTCATCGAGCTACTTGCTATAATTAAGTCGTCTACATATAGACATATTATGATCTTTCCTTCATTGGTGTCGTTGATGTAAAGTGTGTGTTCATAAATGCATTTTTTAAAATCGTTTTGAACGAAATATGCATCTATCCGACTGTACCACGCCCTAGGAGCTTGTTTTAGACCATATAAAGCTCGTTTGAGATAACACACCTTTTTCTCTTCTCCTTTCCTAACATAGCCTTGAGGTTGCTCTATATAGACTTGTTCTTCTAACTTTTAGTTTAAGAAGGCAGTTTCACGTCCATTTGATGAAGATGCCATTCATATTGAGCCACGAAGGCCAACACTAGTCTGACCGTTTCAAATCTGATTACAGGAGCAAACACTTCTTGATAATCTATGCCGTATCTTTGTTTGTATCCTTTCACCACCAGTCTGGCCTTATACTTATCTACATTTCCTTTTTCATCATACTTTGTCTTATAGATCCATTTAACCCCAATTGGTTTTTGATGCTTTGGAGGATCTACAAGTTCCCATGTTTGATTTTTATGAATTGACTTTATTTCTTTGTCCATGGCTTCCATCCACCTCGAGTCTTTACTGGCTTCTTCATACGAAGTTGGATCAGCACTTGCAACACTTCAGTTTCTGTGAGAGCCCTTGTATTTTGATATATGTTGTTGAGATTTTTTGTACGGATAATTCATTCTCAGAATCTGAAGATGATGACTCATTTTCTTGTTGCCGCATATGTTCGGCTGCTGAGACGTTCTCATGATGTTGACTTTGATTCATTCCTTGGCTCTCGTCTTCTCGGGTTGCTGAAACACTGTGCTCAGGTTGTTCACTAGATGCCGTTTCGCCTTGTGTGTTGCCGGATCCACTGTCATCTTGTGTTTGACTCTCATCGGTATCAGTCACAACAAATGGAACATCAGACGTTCCTGAATCTATAACCCACCTTTTGTTTTCATCAAATACTACATAACGACTTATGATGATTTTATATGTTTGTGGATTGTAAAGCTTGTAGCCTTTACTATGTTCACTATAACCAATAAACACCGCCTTTTCGGTTTTTTTGTTTAACTTATCTCGATGTTGTTTGGGAATATGAACATAAGCTAAGCAGCCAAACACCTTGAGATGCTCCACATTGGGCTTGTTGCCATTCCATGCCTCGTAAGGAGTCATATTGGGTCTTGTCTTTGTAACCGTTTGGTTTAATATATATGTGGCACATGCTATTGCTTCTGCCCAGTAACAATTTGGTAATTGGTTGACAGTCATCATGCTTCTGCTCAATTCCATTAACGTTCTATTTTTCCTTTCTGCTACCCCATTCTGTTGGGGAGAGTAACTGTTTGTGAGTTGATGACGTATTCCGTTTAGTTTCAGATGATCTTGGAATGCTTTACTACAGTATTCTCCTCCTCTATCGGTTCTTAGTGTTTTAACTAAGTGATCGGATTGTCTTTCATTTAAGGCTTTGAATATTTTAAAATAGTTCAATGCCTCTGATTTATATTTGAGAAAGAATACCCAAGTTTTTCTTAAATAATCATCGATAAAGGTAATAAAATACCTGCATCCTCCTATTGATTTAGTCCTCATAGGTCCACAGATATCTGAGTGAACCAGTTGCAAGGGTTTGTCGGCTTGCCATGTGACTTTCTTTGAAAACGCTTTCCTAGACTGTTTTCCTGAGACGCACCCTTCACATATGCTATCATCTTTCATGATTTTAGGTAATCCGAGTACTAGTTATTTGTTTCCCATACTTATTAGTGTATCCATATTTACATGACCATACCGTTTATGCCATAAAGTTGACATATCTTTTATGGTCATAGTCATTGCAAGGTTTAGATCACTACCCGGTCGAAGAGGAAACATCTTATTACCCGTCATTTTAATATCTCCGATAGTTTCATTACCTGCATCCTTGATAATGCACCGGTCCTTTTGAAACAGAACTATATACCTTTTCTGTATAAGTTGCCCCACGCTTAGCAGGTTGTGTTTCAAACCTTTCACGTAAAATACATTCGGTATCTTTCGAACTCGTTCTTTAATTGTGATGGACACTTCACCGCTGCCAAGTACTTCCAGTCTTTTATCATCGCCTGTCCTCACTTCCTTCTTTAAGGATTCATCTAGATTCACGAATAAATCCCTGTTTCATGTCATGTGATTACTACATCCGCTATCTAAATACCAGTAGTCATCCTTGACTGTCTCTTCCATATTAAAAATCATGAACATCGTGTCATCTTGTTGATCGATTTCATCATCTTTATGGATTAACATATTGTCAGGCTTCTCGCTTCATCTTTTCGCTGACAAAACTTGGCCATGTGGCCTAATCTTTGACAATTATAACATCTGATCGAATTCATGCTTCGACCCTTGTATTTACCGCGTCCTTTTCCTCCTACTTCTTTCCTTGGTTTGAATCTAACTTGATTCGAATTCTGCATTTTAAATGCATGTTCTGTTGGATTGTCTTCATATCGTTTCAATCTCAGTTGATGAGATTGAAGAATTCCCATTAATTCTTCGGTTGAGACACTTTCCAAATCCTTCGTTTCTTCCACAGTGATCACCACCGACTCGAAATTTCGAGTCAAACTTCGTAGAATCTTCTCTACAATTCGTTGTTCGCTGATTTTTTCTTCATTCACCAGTAATTGATTAACGATAAGAATTGTTCTATTGAAATAATCTTCAATAGATTCTCCTTCTTTCATTTTCAGCGCATCAAATTCACAATGAAGAGTTTGGAGTTTAATGGTTTTTACCCAGTTTTCTCCTCGGTAAGATTTGTGCAGGACGTTCCACGCTTCTTTTGCGATTTTGCAAGTGCAATCCTTTCGAATATGGTGTCATTTACTGATTGAAAGATAATGTGTAATGCCCATTTGTCCTTCTTGACTGCATCTTTATATGCAGCCGTTGCATCCTCTGTAGGATTTGTTCCCAGTTCTTGAATTCCTTCATCAACAACACTCCATAATTCTTGCGATTCAAACAAAACTTTGATCTGAATGTGCCAGTGATAATAATTTTGTCTAGTAAGTTTGGGAATCTGAGTTTGAATTCCTTGTGCTTGATTCATGTTTGGATTGTGATTTGTGACTTTGTGGATTGGATCGATGTGGCTCTGATACCACTATGTTAGATTTCCGAATTAGGGTTTCGTGGAACGAAAATTATTGTTCATAAAATGAATTGATAATCTGTAATGTTATGATACAATCGTATATATATACGTAAATAAAATAAAATGGCTGTAACCACCATATAACAACTTAGGTTAGTTTAATAATAATAATAATAATAATAATAATAATAATAATAATAATAATAATAATAATAATAATAATAATAATAATAATAATAATAATAATAATAATAATAATAATGAGATCTAGCTTATAAATATTCGTCTAACAACGCCTTTGGTTATTTCTTGTACACACATTTTAGACCAAATTTCCATACTCGTTCTTGTTTTCTCTTTGAATAATCTAATTATAGCTTTGGAAAGTACAATGTACGTTAAGATTGAAGTAATTCAAATCCTAAGAGATTATCCAGGCTATTTCCAAATTATCGAACCTACAAAAGTCTCTCCATTTCTTGAAGCATGAAGATTCCAGGGTTCAATATAAGACAACCGAGCACAGAGGTGAATGAGATCCGGATCATAGAGGTGGATAAATCAAAGTTTTTAAATAAAGATGTTGAAAGTACATAGAGGCATGGTCAATGATGAACAACTTATGGCACTGTGTTTCTTTCGTTCCTAAATTTTATTACTTAACATTCAACCTTTGTAATGAGTCATTGGTATACTTGTTGGGATATGTATATTGACAAAATACACAAGTGTTAACTTTTGTAAATATCTTAAACTCACTTCTCTCCCAATTTCGGCATCTCTTCTCAAAGTCGGATTCAAAAACCATATTCACTCATAGATCAACAAGACCAAGTAAACCGCCACCTGTTAGATTAGAGAAACTTTCAACCAGGGGCGGACCTACCTTAATAGAAGGGGTAGCCTTCGTTACCCCTTAGCGCTCCGGCAGTAGTGTAAATTTTGGAAAATTTTGACGTTTTTTCGATTTCGTTACCCTTTTTTTTATAAAACGTTACCCCTACGAAAATTTTCTAGATCCGCCACTGCTTTCAACTGATTGAAATAATGCATATGAAATATCTAGGTTGGAAGAACACGTTTAATGCTCCCTTGGAATCATTGAGAATGGTAAATATTGGTGAGGCACAATCACCTCTGAACATTACCGGTAAAACATGTAGTTTTGTTATATTCATACTTGAGTTTTGTAAGTCAAAATGATTGGTTTTTTATATAAGAAAGTTATCATATAAAAAAGTAACAACCAAATACATAAATAAATATGATCCGTTTTTTTGTCTTTTAGGAGTCAAACTGTTCTATATAACACTCGTTCAAGACCTGGAAGATTTTTTCCATCGTTGGGCGTTGTTGCAGACAGTTTGAAACAAGCAGAGCCAACTTGTATGCTCCCTTTGGAGGATGATCCTTATCCTGAAGCCATGGGTCCGGTATCATTCCCAAATTTGCCTCATATGCTAGCATTGAAGTAGCCCATTTTACCATATTTCGCTTTCCTTCTGTTCTGTTCCAGTCAAATACTTTCTTTCTTGTTAGTATTTCCAGCAGCACTACTCCAAAAGTATATGTCTCATTTCTCACTGCAAAACCTGCCGAAGGGGCCATTGATTGGTCAGCCATTAGCTCAGTCATTTCAGCTTGGGGCATAATTGTGTTGATTGATAAGGAGTTGAGTAACCTATGATCATATGTTTTGAGAAAATAACTAGAAAACCAGTTTCACAGCAGAACATACTAATAGCGTGTATATTGTAAATATATTTTTGGTTGTTATTATTGTAAATATTATCTCCAAAATAGGAGATTTGATTGTAATCCTTTCAGTAGTCCTTATCTCTATGAAATATTCAGATTGAAAATTATTGACTCTCTCAATTCGCATACCATCTCCAAAATGTCCTCCGAGAGGTCCCTCCATTATACGTGCTCGGTAACGATACCACTCAGGTGAGGCATAACGTGCACCCATTTTGAACGTGTATGAATCACCAGCCAAAAATGAGTTGTCCACCTCAAAATCCCAAACTCGAGCATTAATGTAAAATTGATGTGTTTAAATGCAAATGGAAGCATGTCCAAGACAGTCTTATTTACCCTGTCCACCAATATACAAGCGGTCTTAAATTGGCTATACGTCGGATGCCCCTTCTTATGCAAGAAAGACAAGCCCTGAGCTGCTCCTACTGCTATTTTCAGCCGTGCAACCAAAGAAAGTGAAGTTGTACCTGCCTCTGCATATATACAGCATATACTTATGCCTCAATTTTTCAAAGGCATCCGATTTGTACAAGACTATGAATGACTCAAAAGAAGAGGCACATATGCTGGAACATATTAACTATTAAAAATGAAGATCAAGTAATCAAGATACATTAGGAATTCAAGTTGGGCCGCTAGTTTATTTATGTTTATTAGTTTAATGGGTCAAACAATTATGTCTTTATTGTTTATTTCGTATTGGGCCATAGGCCACTAGTTATTGGGTCGAATACTTAGTTAGAGTCCATTAGGTTATATATTTGGGCTTGTGTTTTGAAACGATGTGTGTGTGTGTGAAGGGAAACCGTATGAACGGTTATATGGGTTCGACACATCCCTTTGACTTTCAATCGACACATCCCTTCATCACAACGTTTCATCACTTATAAATAGGGTTTCAAACCTTGTTCAATGTAATCCAAGTTTCAGACTATATAAAGTTTAGTTGTGTCAAGTTTCAAGTTCTGATTCGGTTAGTTTGATTCTACATATTCAGTTTGTAGTTGTTTTGTTATTCGTTGTTACCATGAAGACTAGTTGGTGCGAAGTTTGTGTAACACCCCAAAATCCTCATATATATATATATATGTGTGTGTGTGTGTGTGTGACTATGTTAATGTAAGAATGCAAATAAGATTTAAACTTAAAAAGAAAAGGTTAAAGCCAAGAATAATATGAACACCATAATTGAGGGGCCAGATATGCATAAGTTAAAAGTTTAGTGCATAAATTACAATTAAAACACAAATACACATACATCAGAGGTGTGTGTCGATCAAGCATGAGAAGAAAAGGGGAAAACCCTTGTTCTACATAAATTCGCAAAATTGATAAGGGAAGTGAAGTTCTAATTGATGCATGAACCAAGAATTATGATTATCTAAGTATTCTTATCACCAAGTAAGTTCAATTTCAAGATTTTGTGAATTTGATGTAGTGGATTATGTATAATTTGTGAATGTTTAACGAAATTGAGCATGAATGTTAGGTATTATCAACATGTAGAATCTTCATTGTGCTTAATTTAGATCATATTGATGAATTGGGGTAGAACCCACTTGCATGATGTTGAATGATGAAGATGGAGAAGATTATGTGTAAATTAGTACAATGATAATGTTTGTAGTTATAAAATGATAAGTAATTTTGTTGGATAAACTGATGTAAAACAAACGTTACAGGATTATGATGTTGATTTGTGAAGAATTAATGGTTTTGTTAATCAATGCATGAACTAGGAAGAATGTGCATAATTTACTTGTACATTATGCTCTATTAATGATACACACACAACATGTTCGATGAAATGCCTTGATTGATTTAGTTATGTTTTGAGATGAACCTTTGAGGATTTAATGTATTTTAATGAAAATGGAAGTGAATGTAGTTTTTAGCTTCATATTGAGGAGAATGCATAAGAGATGAATCTATATGAAAGCTAAAAGTGTGAAGTTGTAATCTATATGAGCGAAGAAGGAGGAAGGCACGAGCCAATCCAAGACACAAGTAACGCTAGATCACGGTAAGTTCGTTCAAACTTCGTTTTATATAATTACTAGTTGTTAACTATAGTTAAGTATGGTAATGCGAGATGATGAACATTGAAGGAAATTGTTAGACAATGGTATTGTAAAGTATGTGCACTGACCCATTACAAACGGGTCAAAATGAATGGATAGTAACATAATGACTCGTTGTAAACGTGTCAATAAGAATGAATTGGTCATTTAATAGAACCTTATGATCAGGTTGGATGAATTGTGTAATTGATGTTAAAAGAATGATAACTACGATTTCGTAGTAGACAAAATTGTTACAAGTAAGAAATGTAAGTAAGAAAGATGTTATAAAACCATAATCTTGCTAACGGGTCAAATAAGGGAATAAAGGAAGGATGTAACTTTTATGTTTAATGAGTCATACTAACGAATTCATTTGTGATGTATATGGTAGGAAAATCGCAAGCTTGATAATGGCGTGCTTGGAACGAACACACCACATCGCCCCCGTTATGCGCTTCCAACTCAAGTTCTGGGGTTAATGGGTCAAATAGGTGTTTTTGGAATGTAAGGTTGTTTTAAAACACTCAAGTTTATCATATGTAACTTAAGGTCTGAACTTTTATGTAGTTGTTTGCCTTTTTGTTCTCAATTTAAATGTCGTTTTTGGTTCGTATAAATTATACAACTATTTGACCTTCGAAGAAATGGGTGTTACAGTTTGTTATGATCACGTTTGTGATTGTCAACATACACGTTCACGTGCCCGTTCACAATGGTCCTGGAACCCTTAAGTGATGATACCAACAAAAAATACAAACAAAATCTTTGATATTTAAGTGCGAAGAATTCTTCGAAATTACAATGAGGTTCATCAACATGTACCCAAGTTGTGACATTGAAGTGTGAATAATTATTTGAAATTACAAGTATAATATTTCCTTACCGCCAAAAAGAAGTTTATCTAAACTCACGTCTGGAACTAGCTCATAAACATGATACAAGATTTGCTGATTCAAGCAATATCCTAAAAGTTTGACAAGGTTAGGATGATTGAATTCTTCAGGTTTGAGATCCAGCTGCACAAAAAAAAAATCACTAAATATTTAAGCTTATTATTTGTATTTATTTTTTTTATCAAGAGGTGTATGTTTTAAGTTACCTTAGATGTTCTAATATGGTTCCTTGACCTAACGTACATTGCCAAACCAACCCCAGGTTCTGTTGGGGCATATGTCAATTCATCGACCCAACCTTTGAAAATGGTTTCAGCAGTATGTTCAGAGAATTCCATGTAATTCCAATTATTTGTTGCTCTTACCAATTCAGCATATGTGAAAGTTCTTAAACTTCTATTGTTAGATGTACTGACTAATTTCAGATTTGCTTCCCTCTCCATGCGCCGGCATCAAGTCAGCTTTGCCTGTGAAAAGATAGCGTACCTTGTCATTGAATCTTCCATCATCAACACCAGAAACCATTCCTTTTTCTCGTGACAGAATAGACTCCAACTTGACCACAACCTCTGCCATTGTAGGGCGTTGTTTTGGTTGATCGTGTAAGCAGTGGATTGCTATGCCTGTTAATTCCTTCAAGTATTTTTTGGATATTTGTCCAATCAGTCTATGATCAATCATTTTGTTGAGTCTTCCCTCTTTGTAGTGGTGTTAAGCCCAATTTGCTAAACTCCAATCATCTTCATCAAGTGATGGATCTACCGCTCGCTTCCCACATAACACCTCAAAATGGACAACCCAAAGGCGTAAACATCAGATTTTCTTGTCAATTTTCCGCTGGAGACGTAGCGTGGATCCATATATCTAAATGTCCCTTTGGCTAAAGTGCTCACATGAGTTCGTGTCTGATTTATTGCGCCTACTTTTGCCAATCCAAAATCAGAAACTTTTGCAACAAAGTTAGAATCCAACAAAATATTGGAGGTCTTCACATCTCGGTGTATCAGCCCATGTTGAGTTGACGTACCCGTGTGTAAGTAGTCTAATCCACAAGCAGCGCCTAACATATTGTTAGCCGTTGTAACCAAGATAACTCTGTATCACCCTTATGGAGATGATCTTCAAGGGTCCCATAGGGCATAAACTCATAAGCTAAGACCATCTCGTTTTGCAATAACCAACCAGCGGCACCAGATTACCATGCCGCAGTTTAGAAAGGATCTTAACTTCGGCCTCAAATTCATTCGCTCCTTGGTTGGATGCAGAATCCAACCGCTTAATTGTAATATCGTTTACTGAATCGAACGTTTTCGGAGATATATAAACCTTGCCGAATCCCCCACGGCCGATGACTAATGCCTCGTCAAAGTTGTTTGTCGCCACTTTAATCTGTGCAAGTGTAAGACGTTGACATGTTCTTTTGAATTATTGAATAATATTTTAGAATACTAAATTTTGAGAGCTATGTATGAATTTTTCTTTTTAAAATTTAGCCAAACCAAGCCAAGCCGAGCCAGCTCGGTTTCAAATCCGAGCCGAACAAACTCAGTTTATAACCGAGCCGACCTCGAGTTTTGCCCTAGCTCGGCTCGGTTCGGCTCGTGAACAGCCCTAGTGGTGATGGACGGTGGTGGGTGGTGGATGGTGGTGGGGTTGGACGGTGGTGGTGTTTAATCCTCTGCAGACATTAAAAGATTTTAAAAGTGGCTGAGACAAGTCTGTACGAATAAGAGCTTGCAAAAACGTTTATTAATGAAACGTATTCAGAAAATATCTGTGTGGCACAAACAGAAGTGCATGTGCAGATCCTTTTTAGAAAACAAACACCACCTTAGTGATATAGTGGTATGGTGCGTATCTTTATAAAAATGATATGTGTATAATTTTCTGCAAATACAAAATTATGGGTAAAAATTTGTTAAAAAAATTAAGATGTATCCCGGAAAGGCAAACAACAAATTTTAGATAAATGCCATAGACTTATAGGCCACCTGTTTATGACTTTATGGGCTTAATGTTGTACGTTAAAAACAACTCAATGAATGATACTTTGTTAAATCGATAATCAGTCATCAGTCATAAAAGAATATGAGTTTAGGACTTTAGGCTTTGTACTATTAATTTAATTTAACATCATGTCTTGTAAAGAAATTCACTGAATACCGATTTGATTGTCATAGAGAATTCTCAAAGGTGCCATATCTATTTTGATTGCATGCTTTTATCACATTGAATTGAGTTTACCGGTGACGGACAAACACCGATAATGTATTTATCACTCGTATAACATAACTCCGATCAAGCTGACGTACCCGTATTTAATACCTACAATGGCGAAAACTAAATGAATTAAACTGCAGTGACGAGATAAAACTAAATTTAACTTATTTTGAAAATTTCAGACAGCTGTGATGTTATAAGAAAATTTATTGGTGAATATGCCTAATACTAGATCAAATTCGCTATTTTTGTCCTGACACATTTATTATATAATTATGCCGTATAATATAATATCATATATTGTGGTACGTAGTACAAACATATGATGCAATGCATAAATGAATCAAAACATAAAAAGTAAAATAAAATATCTAAATGCATACATATCAGTTTATGTGAAATCGTATCTAATATCCTAGAAGGAATCACACATTTTTATTTGATCAATTTACAAACTAATTTGTTTATTGTATCGTTACACTATTGATATGGGTAAATTTGTTGTGTACCAAAATTATTTCTAATTTAGATTTCTAGTTTTTAAATAGGTTAACTCAGGCACATAAACCGTTTCAGTTCCATTAGCCATTTAGCCCATTACATGAAATATAAATCAAACACATCGATCACTTCACATAGACATATCACATATAGAAAATAACGGAGTTTGACCAAAAGTTTGGCGGTGTATGTTTTAAGTTACCTTAGATGTTCTAATATGGTTCCTTGACCTAACGTAGATTGCCAAACCAACCCCAGGTTCTATTGGGGCTTATGTCAATTCATCGACCCAGCCTTTGAAAATGGTTTCAGCAGTATGTTCAGAGAATTCCATGTAATTCCAATTATTTGTTGCTCTTACCAATTCAGCATATGTGAAAGTTCTTAAACTTCTATTGTTAGATTTCTGAATATACTGACTAATTTCAGATTTGCTTCCCTCTCCACGCGCCGGCATCAAGTCAGCTTAGCCTGTGAAAACCATTCCTTTTTCTCGTGACAGAATAGACTCCAACTTGACCAAAACCTCTGCCATTGTAGGGCGTTGTTTTGGTTGATCGTGTAAGCAGTGGATTGCTATGCCTGTAAATTCCTTCAAGTATGTTTTGGATATTTGTCCAATCAGTCTATGATCAATAATTTCGTTGAGTCTTCCCTCTTTGTAGTGGTGTTAAGCCCAATTTGCTAAACTCTAATCATCTTCATCAAGTGATGGATCTACCGCTCACTTCCCACATAACACCTCAAAAAGGACAACCCCAAAGGCGTAAACATCAGATTTTCTTGTCAATTTTCCGCTGGAGACGTAGCGTGGATCCATATATCCAAATGTGCCTTTGGCTAAAGTTCTCACATGAGTTCGTGTCTGATTTATTGCGCCTACTTTTGCCAATCCAAAATCAGAAACTTTTGCAACAAAGTTAGAATCCAACAAAATATTGGAGGTCTTCACATCTCGGTGTATCACCCCATGTTGAGTTGACGTATCCGTGTGTAAGTAGTCTAATCCACAAGCAGCGCCTAAACATATTGTTAGCTGTTGTAACCAAGATAACTCTGTATCATCCTTATGGAGATGATCTTCAAGGGTCCCATAGGGCATAAACTCATAAGCTAAGACCATCTCGTTTCCTTCGCTGCAATAATCAACCAGCGGCTCCAGATTACCATGCCGCAGTTTAGAAAGGATCTTAACTTCGGCCTCAAATTCATTCGCTCCTTGGTTGGATGCAGAATCAAACCGCTTAATTGCAATATCTTTTACTGAATCGAACGTTTTCGGAGATATATAAACCTTGCCGAATCCCCCACGGCCGATGACTAATGCCTCATCAAAATTGTTTGTCGCCAGTTTAATATGTGCAAGTGTAAGACGTTGACATGTTTGGTCTGGCAGTACAAAACAGGAGTTGTTATGCTTGATAGGTGCAGGTAAGATCGTTCCTCGATCTGTATTTGTCAGTGAGTAATGAATTAATGATACTTCAGAATTGCTAGCCAACCAATGTATTTGTTCAACTTCAAGTCTTCATTGCTATAGTTGGCAAGAGTTGATTTTTTTGGTCTTCACCTTATTTCTTTTATGATCAGCCACTTAGTACAATTCAATTCATTGATACTATTGTTCCCAATCTTAAACACTCCTTATCAATCACCCTTCTACACTTTTTCCCTTACGCAAGTAATTTGATTGTGTTTCCTGATAGAACTAGAAAACCAGAAATTCGTATGTCGAAGGTGATTATGTCAAGGTTACTTTTGCAGAATGCAATTCTTGATTTCCATGATCTCACGGGATACCATCCCCGAGATTGTGACAAGTATTATCATCTTATACCTTCACTAGAGACTGTTCTAAATATCTAATTATGTAAAGATCCCCGTTTTCTCGCTTTAAGTTACGATTTTTTCCCAATTGTGGTATTTCTATTGGAATGAGTATTTACCATAGCCTTGTCGATGCTACGACTCAGTATAGTTTCTTGAAGGCGTGGACATTGATTGCTCGATGTGGTACAGGTGAGTCATTTTTAGCTAATGGAACTTTTCCAAAATATGAAAGACTAGTAAAATACCTGCAACTAGATGAAATATATCTTAAGCGCGCGAAGCTTGAAGCTTTTAATGAAGACTACCCACTTCCAAAACTTTGGGGTCCAACTGATAAAGTCCGAGCTACGTTTGTCTTGACCCGAACCTTCGTTAAGGTGGTGATTTGGCATGCTCTGGCGCTCCACCATCCTCCGCTTCACTTCGTCAATGGAGGTAAGAAAAAACCTAACATTTAATATATTTGTGTATCACGGGTCGTTAGTTAGTTGATAACTTTTAAATATTTTTATGGGCTTCGGATGAGTATGAAATTTTTGGGGAAACCCGTTTGATTACCCAACCTCGTTTACCCGAATATATTAGTATATTATATTACCTTTAGAAATATAAAAAAAATATTATGAAAGATTCTGTATGTACTTGATTTTTTTAAGTTATAGAATGCCATACTTCAAGTCAATGTTTGAGCTGAGTCTAATGTTAGTTTATGGTGATACGTGTACCCAAACAAGTATTTATAATCACATAAGACCATAAACGGATAGAGGTGCACAAAAAACCTGTATCCGGAATCGAACCCGATAAAAAAACCCGAAAATGGTTATTTTTATAGCCGGGTATCGTATACCCGTAACCGAACCCGATCCTACCTCATAGTGTATGGATACGGTATACATTTTGAGCTCAATACCTGTGACAACCCGTATTTCGAGGTAAAAAAGACGTTCGTTTTCGTAGTTATAAATCGAACCTTATACTTATTTTATTTGATGAGTAAATTTTATACTTAACTAAATTATATTATAAGTTACATTACAATAGCGATTATCAAGGAATCAAATCCTTATCCTTTTTAACCGACTCAAACCGTTTGAACGGAAGCCCATGTCTCGCTAGTCGGCCCAACCAACTTGCGTAATCGAAATTTAGAACCATAGCGTAAATCTTATACATTAATTATTGTTGATTTATTATGCATTTAGATTAGTTGTTTAAAAAAACAAAAAATAATATTAATAAGGGGGATATTTATTTAAAGTGAAGTTGCAAACATATGTTGCCATCTTTCTTTTTTATACGTGTATTGTATGTATGGCCCACATCCCTCAATATTTTCATCTCTTGGATGTAGCCAGCATTGGCCCAAACCCCCCATTAAAATTAATTTAACTCAAGTCTGCTATCCTTTTAGCCGCATGAAAATCCCAACCACCACATGCCTATATCTTTACTATGCATATTGTTTGCATGTTCTGTTGAGGAATTATACCCCAAACGCTACCTACTACTCTAAATCCGTTTCCCTGCCCCCTACGGTCGACAAAGGAGAAGAACACCAAAGCTTCAAGTTCGGTTGCTAGGTTCAAGTAAACTTTACCCATCGCTAGGTAATCATATCATGTATTTTTATTATAGTTGTAAGAGTTCATATATGATTTTTTTGTTGCTAAAAGTCAATTTATCGTGGTTGTGCTTAATTGGTTTGTATGGTACTTAGATAATATATGAGGTACAATATGATAGGGGTCATGATTATTATATGCTTGGTAGGTCTAGGGTCGGTTAGATGCTCGCATATGGATTAGGGTTGATATCTTGAAAGTTTGGTATGATAAAATCTCATGAAAGTGATATGTAATCTGATGTGCTCTATAATTATAGGGTGAAAGTTGTATTAAGTAAGCGTTTGGGGATCGGGTAACGAAAACAGTAAGCTGTCGAACAGTTACAGCCGACTTTAACGGCTGTAACCGGGTCATAACTTAACGAAAATTTGATTTTCTTGAGTCTATTAAATGCTATTTCGAAATACCTTCTAATGGCGCTGGAATCATGATTTTTGTATGTCGTTTGCTATTTTAAATAAATTATTTCGTTTCAGCACTTAAAGCTGTGTTTTTTTGCAGATTTTACGTGTTATGTTTTCAGTCGTAACTGGGTAAATATTTACTGTTAGACAATAAAATTTATACTGTAGATGGCCATAGATGTCTGTTCGAACTTCCAACTGGAATTATGTCGATCGGATAACCGAGGATATTTAAATGAATTTTTTCGTTAGCTGCCGTCAGAAAGTGACGAATCTGATCACTGTTTGGCGCAAGATTTTTCACGGAGAATCCGTAAGGAGTTTGCTCACCAAATTTTTACACAATAGTCTATGCTCCGATTGACACGTCCTGTATTTTTTTGGGAATATTCTTGTACACGAACTATTCCGGATAACACTCCGAAAACTGTCCGAAAATGCACTATATTGCTGAATTTTTATTAAAGAGTATTTAAATATTTTGTGACACTTGCGTGGTCGCTAAGTGATATCGTGATAGATACATGCATGTTAAATAGTATTTTATGATAAAATTTGCAAAATACTAGATTTCGTGTAGGAATGTAAGAGTTGCATGAATTCACTCTAATAGAATACATGATAACTATCTTAGGACGCGGTTGATCGTCTTTGCTACTATTAGCACTTTATTTCTTACCGAGCAAACAAATGTGAGTTCACACCTTTATTTAAAGCATGTATTCCCAGTGATTGAGAACCTCACTTTTTCGGGTATGGGATTGCCTAGTATTCCTGGGGATGAGATACTGTTAAATGCTGTTTATATTGCATGTCTTTAGCGGACTAAACGAACTCTATCTGAAAGTCCCCACACATTATACCGATTAATCGCCGGGGCCTGGCGAGCTATTAGGTTCGACAAACCTCATACCTACCTGGGAGGACGGGCGTGAACTTTTATGCCTTGGCAACTGGTCAATGACGATAGACATTGACTTGGGGGGCACAAACAACTTACACAGTCAAAGTTTCGGTACCACACAGTTTAGTAGCTTAAAGATGGGGTAGCTCCCCATGACATATTTTATAATTAAGTAATTTAACAACCTATGTTTTTGAAAAAAAAAATACTGAAAAACCGTGAACTCGCTAACTTTATGTTGACATGCTATTACATGCTTTGCAGGTCGTTAGGTACAGTGCGGGAGCTTGCATTGGGAGAGTGTCATGGCTGCATTAACTATTTGAATTGGTTTAAACAATTATGGTTTTTATACATCGTTGGATATTTTTTTTTTAAACTGTTTGCTTCCGTTGTTGGTTAAACTATATTTTTTGGACGTTTAAACTTTAGATCACTAATCGTGATGATGGTGATACGTTTTGATATCTTTAATAGTGGTTCAACATTGATTAGTGGCTTGATACTGGTCGGTCGCACCTATCGCGGTAAAACTCCGCACGTGGAAATTTGAGGGTGAGACAATACACGTAACCAAAACCGTACCCGCTTTATACTAAAAAATACCCGGAACCCGTTATACCCTATACCCGATACCTGTTTTTTTAATACCCTAATTTTTAAGCAATATTTTTATGTTTACTTTACAACTTCTATATTTAAGTTTTTTTTTAAAATGCATATTATAAAACAAATAATTTGTGGTTGAGTGAATTTATGTTATTGTAATTTGTTTTTAATTACTTTTACAAATTACAACCCAAATTTAATTTCTAAACGCATTTATTTTTATGTAAAATAATTTATTTTTTTTTAAACAGGTATTAATACCCAGATCCATACCTCGTTCCAATACTCGGTTATACCCAAACTCGATTATACCCTACCCGGGTACATAGGTATGACTTTTCTCTTCAAAATACCCGTACCCGAAACCTACCCGGTTTCTCTTAATTCCCGTTTTTTCAATACCCAATCATACACGGAACCGGTTCCATACCCGGAACCGGGTATCAACAAAAACCCGATTTGTGTACCTCTATAAATGGGTGTACCCGATACTAATACCATGGGCACACCAACAAACCTGATAGGCAAAGACTACTTGGTACTAGACAAGTATGGGAAGCATTTTATGATCAAGTATGAGACTAAGAGTATTAATCCCGATCCCATACCAGGACGTTACGATCAGTATAAATAGTGGAATTATACGATCAAATGTTTGATAGGCTGATTAATATATATATATATATATATATATATATATATATATATATATATATATATATATATATATATGTGTGTGTGGGTTAATTATACCAAGAAATCTCATGTGAGTTCAAACAACTCAAAAAATCTAATGCATGGACACATTTTGTTAGAAGTGAGAAAGTTAACATGTTACACCTTTTTCGACCTTTTACATAGATATTACACCACATGTTACACTTTTTTTTGGTTTTCAACAACAAATTTTGCAGGTTTTATCAAGTGTCACATTTTCGAACTTAAATTTTACGAGTTTTGAATGTGTAGTGTATGTAAAAAAACATGTTAGTTGTTTTCTTAGAAAAAAATATTGTAACAGACAACATGTTACATGTGGGTTGTGGTGATGGACAGTGGTGGTGGGTGGTGAACGGTGGTGGGTGGTTATTAGAGCTGTTCAAAAAGCTCATAGCTCAGAGCTCGCTCGATATGGATCGGTTTGAAAGTGACCAAAGCCGGCTCGGCTCGGTTAAAAAGTGAGTCTAGCTCGGCTCGGCTCTTAACGAGCAAGATTGGTTACGGTTTGGCTCGCATACCAGCTCGACTAAGCTTAGCTCGGATTAATTTACTTTAAATATATATTTTATTTTTATATACATTATAATATATCACAAAAACTAATTATTATTTACATGTGATTAAAAGTGTAATTTGAAATTTATAGCACATTTAAAGGTTGATTACCATAATAATGAATCTATACTGTATTTCGTTGAAATTAAGAACGTATTTTGTGTTGTTAAACTAGATTTTGGCTTGTAATGAATTTGGTTGAATTTATTTTGGATATGTTATTTTGAATTATTGAATAATATTTTAGAATACTGAATTTTGAGAGCTATGTATTAATTTTTCTTTTTAAAATTTAGCCAAACCAAGCCAAGCCGAGTCAGCTCGGTTTCAAATCCGAGCCGAACAAACTCAGTTTATAATCGAGCCGAGCTCGAGTTTTGCCCTAACTCAGCTCGGTTCGGCTCGTGAACACCCTAGTGGTAATGGAAGGTGGTGGGTGATGGATGGTGGTGGGGTTGGACGGTGGTAGTGTTTAACCCTCTGCAAACATTAAAAGATTTTAAAAGTGGCTGAGACAAATCTGTACGAATAAGAGCTTGCGAAAACGTTTATTAATGAAACGTATTCGGAAAATATCTGTGTGGCACAGACAGAAGTGCATGTGCAGATCCTTTTTAGAAAACAAACACTACCTTAATGATATAGTGGTATGGTGCGTATCTTTATAAAAATGATATGTGTATAATTTCCTGCAAATACAAAATTATGGGTAAAAATTTGTTAAAAAATTAAGATGTATCCCGGAAAGGCAAACAACAAATTTTAGATGAATGCCACAGACTTATAGGCCACCTGTTTATGACTTTATGGGCTTAATGTTGTACGTTAAAAACAACTCAATGCATGATACTTTGTTAAATCGATAATCAGTCATCAGTCATAAAAGAATATGAGTTTAGGACTTTAGGCTTTGTACTATTAATTTAATTTAACATCATGTCTTGTAAAGAAATTCACTGAATACCGATTTGATTGTCATAGAGAATTCTCAAAGGTGCCATATCTATTTTGATTGCATGCTTTTATCACATTGAATTGAGTTTACCGGTGAATTGAGTTTACGGGTGACGGACAAACACCGATAATGTATTTATCACTCGTATAACATAACTCCGATCAAGCTGACGTACACGTATTTAATACCTACAATGGCGAAAACTAAATGAATTAAACTGCAGTGACGAGATAAAACTAAATTTAACTTATTTTGAAAATTTCAGACAGCTGTAATGTTATAAGAAAATTTATTGGTGAATATGCCTAATACTAGATCAAATTCGCTATTTTTGTCCTGACACATTTATTATATAATTATGCCGTATAATATAATATCATATATTGTGGTACGTAGTACAAACATACGATGCAATGCATAAATGAATTAAAACATAAAAAGTAAAATAAAATATCTAAATGCATACATATCAGTTTGTGTGAAATCGTATCTAATATCCTAGAAGGAATCACACATTTTTTTTTTGATCAATTTACAAACTAATTTGTTTATTGCATCGTTACACTATTGATATGGGTAAATTTGTTGTGTACCAAAATTATTTCTAATTTAGATTTCTAGTTTCTAAATAGGTTAACTGGGGCACATAAACCGTTTCAGTTCCATTAGCCATTTAGCCCATTACATGAAATATAAATCAAACACATCGATCACTTCACATAGACATATCACATATAGAAAATAACGGAGTTTGACCAAAAGTTTGGCGGTGTATGTTTTAAGTTACCTTAGATGTTCTAATATGGTTCCTTGATCTAACGTACATTGCCAAACCAACCCAGGTTCGATTGGGGCTTATGTCAATTCATCGACCCAGCCTTTGAAAATGGTTTCAGCAGTATGTTCAGAGAATTCCATGTAATTCCAATTATTTGTTGCTCTTACCAATTCAGCATATGTGAAAGTTCTTAAACTTCTATTGTTAGATTTCTGAATATACTGACTAATTTCAGATTTGCTTCCCTCTCCACGCGCCGGCATCAAGTCAGCTTAGCCTGTGAAAACCATTCCTTTTTCTCGTGACAGAATAGACTCCAACTTGACCACAACCTCTGCCATTGTAGGGCGTTGTTTTGGTTGATCGTGTAAGCAGTGGATTGCTATGCCTGTTAATTCCTTCAAGTATTTTTTGGATATTTGTCCAATCAGTCTATGATCAATAATTTCGTTGAGTCTTCCCTCTTTGTAGTGGTGTTAAGCCCAATTTGCTAAACTCCAATCATCTTCATCAAGTGATGGATCTACCGCTCGCTTCCCACCTAACACCTCAAAAAGGACAACCCCAAAGGCGTAAACATCAGATTTTCTTGTCAATTTTCCGCTGGAGACGTAGCGTGGATCCATATATCCAAATGTGCCTTTGCCTAAAGTGCTCACATGAGTTCGTGTCTGATTTATTGCGCCTACTTTTGCCAATCCATAATCAGAAACTTTTGCAACAAAGTTAGAATCCAACAAAATATTGGAGGTCTTCACATCTCGGTGTATCACCCCATGTTGAGTTGACGTACCCGTGTGTAAGTAGTCTAATCCACAAGCAGCGCCTAAACATATTGTTAGCCGTTGTAACCAAGATAACTCTGTATCATCCTTATGGAGATGATCTTCAAGGGTCCCATAGGGCATAAACTCATAAGCTAAGACCATCTCGTTTCCTTCGCTGCAATAATCAACCAGCAGCTCCAGATTACCATGCTGCAGTTTAGAAAGGATCTTAACTTCGGCCTCAAATTCATTCGCTCCTTGGTTGGATGCAGAATCCAACCGCTTAATTGCAATATCGTTTACTGAATCGAACGTTTTCGGAGATATATAAACCTTGCCGAATCCCCCACGGCCGATGACTAATGCCTCGTCAAAGTTGTTTGTCGCCAGTTTAATCTGTGCAAGTGTAAGACGTTGATGTGTTTGGTCTGGCAGTACAAAACAGGAGGTGTTATGCTTGATAGGTGCAGGTAACATCGTTCCTCGATCTGTATTTGTCAGTGAGTAATGAATTAATGATACTTCAGAATTGCTAGCCAACCAATGTATTTGTTCAACTTCAAGTCTTAATTGCTATAGTTGGCTAGCGTTGATTTTTTGGTCTTCTCCTAATTTCTTTTCTGGAGGCGCTGGAAGCCAGCCAAAATGTTATTTATTTTAGTTTAAAAAATATTAATTTTCAC
The DNA here is from genome assembly GCA_947069175.1 of Scalesia atractyloides. NCBI lineage: Eukaryota > Viridiplantae > Streptophyta > Magnoliopsida > Asterales > Asteraceae > Scalesia > Scalesia atractyloides. Next base: position 83,302,002 of record CAMTDV010000022.1, on the reverse strand, counting down.
CTAGTTTTACATATTATGACTAGATATTCTGTTATTGTTTGTTATCTTAACACAACTAACTATAAACTTCAGTTTATCGTTGTTGGTTTGAATAGCGGATAAAGAAAAAGGTTCGTCTTTTAATAGTTTTCTTAAAAAGAAATTACACATGATATTTTATTTTATTTTTAGGACCCGAACAAATATCCAATGTTTAGATGGAATTAAAACGTAATATGTTTTTAACCATCTTCCCTACCTATAATAACGAGAAAAATTTAAAACCTAAAATATAACATATTAAATAAGTGATAGTTATGTAGGTATTCATAATAAGAAAATAGAATCGTTTTAGAAGATAGGGTAAATTACTATTTTGGCCCCTGTGGTTTAGCCAGTTTATCTATTTCAACCCAAAAAGAAATGTTGTAACATATTAGACCCTGAGGTTGTATTTTATAATGTTTTTAGCCCTTGAAACTAACTTTGTTATTTTTTTATAGTTAAGTGTAAGGGTAATCAGGTCATTATATACCCTTGGGGTTGTTTATGATAATTAGAAAATTCTTTTAATATTTAAGAGATTATTAATGATTACAAAGTTTTTTTATTATTTCGTTATTTTCACGATTATTATTTACGTTTTAAATATACAAATAAATATAAATATATATTTTCATTAACCGTTTAGTTTTATAAAAGTCGTTTAAAAAAACAATTTGTTATTTTAAATTTTGTTTAAACCCTCTATCGTTTTTTAAATTTTAAATTGTTTCTTTTTAAATCATTTTTTTTAAATCGTTCTTTTTAAAGTAGTTAGTCTTTTAAAGTTTTTTCAAACACTTCATTTTATACCATTCTTTTTAAAATCATTTATTTAAAAAAAACATTTTTAAACACTTTTTTAAGTAGTTCATTTTTTAAATTGTACAAAACGACGTGTATAAAAAACGAAAGAAATGTAAGATTTGAAAAAAAAGAAACATTCTAATAAAAAGTTTGCAAAAGATTGTTCATTTTTCAAATTTTCTTTAGAATGGTTTATTTCTTTTTCAAATCTTCCATTTCTTTGAACAGTTTGTTTATTCAAAATTCGTTATTTTAACCTTTCGTTCATTAAATTCGTGGGTTTTAGTTCCTTACACTTATTAACTTATTTTTTAAGGTTTTGTTTTATATAAACGTCATTTTTTAATCTTCGTTTTTTAAACCACTCGTTCGTTTAAAATCGATGGTTTTTAAATTCCTTCGATTTTTGAAATCATTGATCATCTATAGTTCCTTTTCCATAATGGCTTTAAGTAAACTAAATATAAAGTTAAAAAAATGGACAATTTTAAAAACGGTTCTAAAAGGAATGGTTTAAAAAGAAACGCTTTTAAAAACTAACGACTTAAAATAACAAATTGTTTAAAAAAGTAAAAAAAAAGGTGATTTTAAAAAGAACGTTATAAAATGAATCGTTTAAAAAAAACTTTAAAAGTCAAACAACTTTAAAAAGAACCATTTTAATAAACAAGCGGTTTTAAAATCAATAATTTTAAAAACAATAGACGGTTTAAAAAAAGGTTAAAACAAATTATTTTAAAAACGAAGTTTATAAAAAACAAACGGTTAATAAAAATACATATTATTTGTATATATAAAACATATTTTGTTAAATAATAATCGTTAAATTAACGAAATAATAAAAAAAACTTGAGTAATTGCATTAATAATCTCTTAAATATAAAAGAATTTTGTAATTATCAGAAACAATCCCCAAGATATATAATTACCTAATTACCCTTAAACTTAAATGCAAAATGTAACAAAGTTAGTGTCAAGAGCCAAACCGTTATAAAATGCAATATCAGTATGTTAAAGGATTTCTTTTTGAGCTGAAAGGGTTAAACTGACTAAATCACAGGGGCCAAAACAATAATTTACTCTAGAATTTAAATTTAAATTCATTGAGAAGTTGACAAGAAATTTCTGAAGTTGACACAAACAAAATCCAAGTTGTAGAGTTAGACGTGACGTCATATATATTAGCATTATAAACTTAGGATGCAAATCATTACAGAACATTAACTATTGCGAGAACAGAAAGAACAATTCTAAAACACTAATTTTTGGGATATAAAGTTCATATTTTTTAAATTTTATGTTTCTTACATTCATATGTGTATTATATATACATAAAAAATCATATATTTTTACCTACACATAGCCTACATACATATTGGTAATTTAACTTATATATAACCTACATATGTGTAGGTTATACAAAAGTGATTTTTCCATATTTTATTTTGAATTCTAATGTAAGAAACAATAAATCTTACATTTTTAATATTTTCATTTACTTTTTAGGTTTTTAGGATTGAAAAAATGGATGATTCATTGTGCTCTGCGTGTTCTCACAATATTTAGTGTTCTACATAGAACATTCCCCAATAAACTTAACTATGTATATATGTATATGAGTATATATATATATATATATATATTGTATTATTGTATTTAGACAATGCTTAATTAGGTTAGTTTATTAAAGTGTGTGTCGATGGTTTAGATGGTGATGGATCGAACACCATTTATTGTTATCAGCGGGTTACATAAGATGGTTGTTGGCGCTAAAATACAACCACCGCCCTTAACTGTCAACATCAATGTATATATATGTAAACTGGAACTTCAGGTACCAAGATATTCTATCCAATATCTGATTTCTAGTTTCGAATTCGTCAAGAATTTTTGTATTGTTCATTGTGTTTGTGAGTATCCAACATAGTGGTATCAAGTGTGTATCCAAAATGCAACCGCTACTTTATTCAATGACAAACAAGCCTTAAACAACCAAACAAGAACAACGGTCACCTGAACTGTAGGGAGACCTAATCCTCTGGCGACCTAGAATAATTCTCGCCGACTAAGTAAAACAAAGACTCAAACAACTTTGGGCTTCCGGTTTATAAGCTACCTGGCCCAAAACAGACTCATGGACTAACACAGCCCATTTTGTTAAGCACAAACCCAACCCAATAATTCCTCCCCTTAAATAGACTAACAAAGCCCATTTCTTGTTTAACTTCAGTAACTCCAATAGCTTCTCAGATGTTCATAAAACTTTCTTCTTTCAGGGGTTTCATCATGCCGGGTTTCATCATGCCATCTGCTAGTTGCTCATTTGTACCACAAAAAACCATGTTGATAGTTTCTTTATTAACCAATTCTCATAGGTAATGGTACCTTACATCAATGTGTTTGGTTCTTCGGTCCATAACTTGGTTCCTTGACAACTTGATTGTTGATGTGTTGTCACAGAATATAGTAATAACTGCTGCCATTTTTTCTTCCATGTCTTCCGGTAAACCTTTAACCCAAACATAGTGACACGCACACACTGAAGCTGCGACATATTCAACCTCCATGGATGAAAGGGTTACGTGTCACAACCCTCGACCCCTCCCTGGGTGGGAGCTGTGAGCAGATACAGTGATACTGGTGTTCATTAAATTTTTCGCAGCGAATTTTCATCAGAACCGGGTGTCAGGAAAAATATTAGAGTTTTCAAAAACACCTTAGTTTTTTTTTTAATTTCATAAAATGTGGGATGAAACCCATATTTACAGAAAAGATTTTCATAAACCCTTGATTACAAAACACGATTTTATTCAGATTTACATAGCCACTTTTTTAAGCTTGAGTGCTTCTTAGCATTTTCACTTCACTTCACAATAAATCACCTGAAACGTGTTTTAAAAACATTTGGTCAGCAAAAAATACTGGTGAGATCATTCCATTTATGTAAACACAGCATTGTAATTACAACATTATGGGTTTTTTAATTTGTTTATATCTGACAATTACTCAATCAATATTTGTCACTCAGTGGCAGTTCCTATGGCTATGGTCATATCACTATTGGCCCTCAATTGTCCAATAGCGAAGCTTATCAAGTAGTGTATACAACACCCCACATACCGGCAGTAATTTCAGAATACAAAACTTAATCACTGTAAATACAACTTGAAAAACATTTAGGGTTTTGTAAAAGCATTTTAGAAAAAGAGAATGACTCACATTGCAGATTTGAGTTATCAACACTAGCCTTCTGGTTTAAAATCTTGGGTTCTTAATTAGACAAACTGTCACACCCCGACCCGCAGCGGAAAAGGTGATCGGGGCATGATTGGGTTATCATCAAAGCTCATGACATTTATTAAACGTTTCATATTCATTAATACAAATTAAATGGAAAATTACAATAATGTTACAACATGATCTAACTAACAATCTAACTTCTTTGTTTTCTTCTAAGGCATATCCTATGTTATCCTTGCTTCAACCTGTTCACCTGTATCATGTGTAAAAAGGTTTTTGGATCAACAAAATGTTGGCGAGTGAATCCTATGGAAAACATTTGAACAATTTATTGAAATTGATTATGAAATATGTGCACAACCAAACATGAGTAAAATTAGATGTAACTTGATCAATAATCATAAGATGTTAAATGAAAACACTCATGAACAATAATGGAACAATTAAAGGCACGCGATGCTCAACTCGTCTCTCACGAGGAACTGAGGGGCCTGATGAATGAATTGCATAAACATGATAATATGAATAACACAACTACAAACAATATAAACTCAATGATACACACATGAACAATAATGAAATTGGTATGAAGCACGCGATGTTCTACTCGTCTCCCACGAGGAACTGATGGGCTTAATGTATGAGTTTCATATGACTTGACTAATGGCATTAAGTAAATCACAACAATAAAAACAATCTAAGTTTAAGTCATGATGTGGTATGGCACAAGTTTAAATAAATAAATTAATTATTATCATAACACATGACACACCCCAAAACGTGTAATTTAAAAGGGGGAATTGTAAGATTCACTCACAGTGGGTGCGTTCGGTTGATGACGTTGAATGCACGCGAAGTGGTTTTAACCACGAGTGAGATTTAACCTAGATAAATTGCATTATGGTTTGGTAAGTAAACGGATTTTATTAAACTATTTTAGTAGGATGGTTGGGTGCATTTTTGTGAGTTTGAGGCTATTTTCTAATCTTAAAAATGTTATTTTTAAGTTTTTATAATTGATTTTTAATTAAAATAATTAAATAAAAAATAATAAAAATATTTTATTTTTTTCTGACCGTTGACTGACCCTTTGACCGTTGACCTGACCGTTGACCGGTTCGATGGCAGATTATTGTGCGCTGAGTGAGGCTCGAACCCGAGACCTCTCGTACGCGTGCACGCAGCTCTACCAACTGAGCTACGTGTCTAACCCGTTATATATCCGATTTTAATTACATATATACATTAATTAGAATTAAACAGAAATCCTTTTTATTTTAAAAACGGTTTAAACGAAACGGTCATGCACTCCACAGGTCTCGAACCCGGGACCTGTGGTTTAATCCAACACACAGTCCACCGCTGGACTGTGTGTTCAACATGTTATATCTTTCGGTTTTTATTATACTTAAGTACTAATTATTTATTTCCTTTTCTGCCTTAATTAAAAAGAAGAGATAATGGTCCGAGTCGGTGCTGAAGACCGGACTCGAACTCGTGACCAGCGATATAAACAAACACACAGTCCACCGCTGGACTGTGTGTCTAACTTGGTTATTATTCCGGTTATTAATATACTTAACATATATCTGAGGCGACTCCGGTTCAGTAAACAAAAATGGATTTTTATTAAGGCAGCGTGTGTGAGACGGGAATCGAACTCGAGACCTTTGCATGTTTAACGTTTTATGTGCACACAGTCCACCGCTGGACTGTGTGTCTAACCCGATTAATTTCATGATTTTAATTATACTTATAATATAACGAGATACATCGTCTTCTTCATCAAGGTTGAACCAGAATTCAGAAAACGACGGGTTCAAAGTTTTTATCGGTTTGATAGTGTGTTACAGTCGATTAAGGTAAGATAAAAGTGAAACGGAAAAGAAAACTGGGCGGAGAAAGTATACCGACAGGACTCTCTGTTTTCCGGCAGAACTCCGGCGACAGAATTCACCTCCGACGACGTGTTCCGTATAGCAGCTAGTCTCCGGAAAGCTTGGAAAAGGTAAGGGTGACTTCGGTAAAGGTTTAGGGGGTTCAGTAAAGCTCAGGGATTAAAACTCGGTTTTCCGGCGAAAAACAGGTTTATTCCGGCGAGTGAAATTTCGCCGAGAAAAGGTGTGATTTTTGAGCGAAATGTTTGTCGTCGGTTGTGGGTCAATTTATAGGAGAAAACGAGATGTATTTGGTCTGATTTTGAACTGTATTCATCAGTTTAAGTTTTCCGGCGGTTTTGAAAAGTGTCGCGGACTTCAAACATCGGTTATAACCGATATCTGGTTAATAGTTTACATTATAACGTAAATTGTAGTTAAGACTCGCGAGAATTCCTTGATTCCGACGACTGAATCGTTTGGGCGCCGATTTTGAATTCGTAACGACACTTTATCAATTAAATGATTCTATTATATCACAAATAAAGTAGTTGGCGCAGTGGTTCAGTGTTATGTGTTAAGTGTTGAACTGATTCGGTACAGACCCGGGTTCGAAACCCGGCAGAAGCATTTCATTTTTATTTTGCGATTTTCAACAGTTTTTCAAAAACTAAATATATATTCGCGTATAATAATTGATTACGGATCGTTTAAAAATGTTTTGGACATTTAATTCGCAACGAAAATTTTGACTGACTGTTCGGTTGATAAACGGAGCGGGTTTGGTAAATCCGTTTTTGACGGATGTTACAGTATCCCCTGCTTTTTAGAAATTTCGTCCCGAAATTTAAATTGTGATATATTTGACTAAAAGAATGATGATGTTTTGTTTGACAGTTGTACGCTTAGCAAACTAAAGGCTTAAGTTTTTGCTCGAGGCGGTAACGTTCCTTGTAAGGGTTAAGTACCCTATTCAGGAATCGCTTTTTGTTGCCTACTGTATGAGTATTGATAAACAGGAATGATTTGCTAAAAAAATGATATCATGCATAAGAGTTTAGATACGTTTGGGAAAATATGGTTATATCCTAAGGCAAAACTTCTAACACTACAATCTACATGGGACATAAAAACACAACAGCTGATGTTTGAACATAAGTAAGCACAACAGCTAATATTCAAACATGAATGAACACATCAGCAAATATTTGAACATGAATAAACACAACAGCAAATATTTGAATCCACATTCTGATAGCATATATGTTTGAACGATGGACGTTCCTCTCTCGTTTATTATGATGGAGAGGTTAGTTTATGTAGAAATGGAACACAATTCAATCTCTTTAAATAACATGATGATATAATTGTAACACAAATTCCAACCAAGGCAATACTAAATCCTACATGGAACTTCTCATAACCGCCTGATAATGCCTCTGATCCTTTGGCAAGAATACTTATATATAGGAAGTACCAGCGGCGTATCCACCATATTCTTGCCAAATTTTCATTAGTTTTATCCACAAGTTATGATTGGTTACCAAGAAACTAATAAATCCTACATAGAACTTCTCATAATCGTCCGATAATGCCTCTGATCCTTTGGCAAGAATACTTATATATAGGAAGTACCAGCGGCGTATCCACCATATTCTTGCCAAATTTTCATTAGTTTTATCAGTGAATTATGATTAGTCCTATAACTCTACAACCAATACAACAAACATAAATTACTGAAATGAAATATATCTGTGCGATCAAGGCTCAATCGAACGGAGCCGATCGTATTGCATGTACTGAAAATGAAATGGATGTGCGCTCAAGGCTCAATCAAACGGAGCCGAACGTATTGAATATACTGAAATTGAAATTGTGTGCTCAAGGCTCAATCAAACGGAGCCGAGCGTATTGCATGTACTGAATATGAATAACTTAACCACACAAACAGCCTATGCATGGAACCTCTCATAACCACCTGATAATGCCTCCGATCATTTGACAAGAATACTTATATATAGGAAGTACCATCGGCGTATCCACCATATCCTTGTCAAATTTTCATTGACTTTATCCGTAAGTTATGGTTAGTTCGATGCGACTCAACTACAAACACAACAACCACAAGATACTGATAATGAAATTGTATGTGCGCTCAAGGCTCAATCAAACGGAGCCGAACGTATTGAATGAAATTGTATGTGCGCTCAAGGCTCAATCAAACGGAGCCGAACGTATTGAATGTACTGAAATTGAACAACTTAATCTAAACAACCATCACACAATCAGCCTATGCATGGAACCTCTCATAACTGCCTGATAATGCCTCCGATCATTTGACAAGAATACTTATATATAGGAAGTACCATCGGCGTATCCACCATATCCTTGTCAAATTTTCGTTGACTTTATCCGAAAGTTATGGTTAGTTCGATGCGACTCTACTACAAACACAACAACCACAAGATACTGATAATGAAATTGTCTGTGCGCTCAAGGCTCAATCAAACGGAGCCGAACGTATTGCATGAACTGGAAATGTAAATTGAAATGTGCGCTCAAGGCTCAATCAAACGGAGCCGAACGTATTGCATGAACTGGAAATGTAAATTGAAATGTGCGCTCAAGGCTCAATCAAACGGAGCCGAACGTATTGCATATATTGAAATGTAAAATGAAATAACCGATCAAGGCTCAAACAAACGGAGCCGATCGTGCGGGCACGCCCTGATCAACCCATAATAAAATGGGGATCAAACTCAACCTCGATGGATGGGGAGCTACGGCCTCGGCAAAAGCATATACTGAAAACAATATATAATATATAATATCCAATAATTTCTCTAACAGTCTACACATGTGATAAAGAAAAACATAAGACTAAACAATAGGAGTTGAATCTGGATCTTCGGCGAAGAGGACTAGCTGAGTATCTTCGTTTGGGCCGTCATTATCTTCGACAGGATTGGCGTTGATATTGAAGACTCTTCCTCTTGCTGGTGGCATAGTGGTTGGGTTTTCTTGGTTTACTTGGTTAACTGGGTTTGATTGGGCTTGAGTGTTGATAACGTTAACCAATTGAGGGCATGTGTTTCTAAGGTGGGTAGGGTCGCCACAATTGAAACAGGCTCGCGCATATGGGAACATGGGGTATTGGGGTTGGTGATAAGTTTGGGCCATGTTTTGAGTAGGGGAAAAGGTTTGGTCTTGAAAGGTGCGACAAACATTGCTCAAATGACCATAGCGTCCACAAGTTGTACATAGCCGGCAAGGTAAAGTAAGGGGATGGTGATAAAAACAGTTGTTGCATCGAGGGTGAGGTCCAAGATATGGTTTCTTATTTGGGTAAACTGAGTTGGGTGCCACTTGGGTGATTGGGATAGCTCGGATGGGTATGGCATGAAAAACGGGTTGATTTCGTTGAGTAGCAGCGAAAAGTCGCCCGACTCTTCTTCTCTTAGGATTGGGTTGAGAAGGGGATTCAGTTTGAGTGGAGTCGGAGGTTTCAGTCGATTCTTTATCCTTCTTTTTCTCCTCCTCGAAGTCTTTGTTTCGGATTCGGTTCTCGGTGAGCTCTGTTGCTAGCTCCATTGCTGCTTCCAAAGTTGCAGGCTTGGTACTTATCACAGGGTCTTGAATCTTTGACGGAAGACCACGAATGTAGTGCTCGATCAAACGGTAGAGGGGAGTAAACATCTTGGGAACCATTTGATGTAATTCGAGGAACCTTTTGTTGTAGGTGGTGTGGTCTCCTTCCATATGCTTCAATGAATAAAATTCATCTTCTAGCTTCTTGATTTCGCTCCTTGGGCAAAATCGTCTGGTCATGATTTCCTTCAATTCATTCCAAGTTAGGGTCATAGCATCTTCAACACCTCGCTTTGCCTTCTCTGTATTCCACCAAGTAAGTGCTATCCCATATAGTCGACCGGTAGCATAACGCACTTTGCGAACATCAGGGCAATCGCAATTTAGAAAAGTATTCTCCATTTCTTCAAACCAATGGAGGAGAGCGGTGACGCCTTCAGTCCCTTTGTATTTCGGAGGGTCGCATGATTTGAAATGCTTGTAGGTGCATTTAGTGGTATTTGGGGGAGAGTTGAAAATGTTTTGGTTTGCTTGATTGACAGGATTAACGGTGAGTGCTTGTTGAACTTGGATTACAATGTTGGGTATTACGGCAGCCATTTGTTGAGCGATTAAGGCAGCCATGCGATCGCGAGCTTTTCTTGCTCTCGTCTTCCTACGGGCGAAGTTAGAAGACATCTACAATGAATACATGACAAGAGTATGAGTTGGATGTTTTTGGGATCATGGGTCGCATTCAAGAATGATCATTTATAAAATAATTATACAAAAATACTACATCCATAGGATGTCTTGGGCTTTGCTCGCTGTTAGGCCCGTCATGCCGCCATACTTTACCTGTGTAATCATGTGGGCCCCCATGAATACCGGTTTTTCATATGGTTCGCACGGTTTCTGCCTGGTTGCGTACACAAAAACCCGGAGAAAATCGAGAAATATGTATACAACGTGTGATGTTCGGAATGTGTCCAGGTGTAGACACGGTGACACCTCAAAGTAGGGTTAGTTCGAACGACGTTTGGTGTGGCATGCTTTGGCCTAATAGGTCCTTCGTACTCTCATCGTTGGTCCCCAGGTAGGCAAACTGGTCCGTTATATTGGATTTATACGAATGCCAGCCTAGACAGGACGTTCCGACTACCGGTACTCGTACCCTTCCAGTTACTACATGCCCGTCGCAGAACTTACTTTGATGAGATTTGAAAATTGCACAAAATCTTTGGATAATGAGAATATGAAAATAAATTGAATTCATGAACATCGATATATGTATAATGAATATGTATATATGTATAATGAATATGTATATGAGCATGTATGTTTGACTGAAATGTAAACAAATATGAAACAAATAAATATCACAAGTTTGTATGTAACCACCTAATCAATTTAAAATTTAGGCAGACTATAGTATAGGCTCTAAGGGTCTAATAACCTATCCTGTATCCCTATAGTCATGGCTCTGATACCAATCTGTCACACCCCGACCCGCAGCGGAAAAGGTGATCGGGGCATGATTGGGTTATCATCAAAGCTCATGACATTTATTAAACGTTTCATATTCATTAATACAAATTAAATGGAAAATTACAATAATGTTACAACATGATCTAACTAACAATCTAACTTCTTTGTTTCTTCTAAGGCATATCCTATGTTATCCTTGCTTCAACCTGTTCACCTGTATCATGTGTAAAAAGGTTTTTGGATCAACAAAATGTTGGCGAGTGAATCCTATGGAAAACATTTGAACAATTTATTGAAATTGATTATGAAATATGTGCACAACCAAACATGAGTAAAATTAGATGTAACTTGATCAATAATCATAAGATGTTAAATGAAAACACTCATGAACAATAATGGAACAATTAAAGGCACGCGATGCTCAACTCGTCTCTCACGAGGAACTGAGGGGCCTGATGAATGAATTGCATAAACATGATAATATGAATAACACAACTACAAACAATATAAACTCAATGATACACACATGAACAATAATGAAATTGGTATGAAGCACGCGATGTTCTACTCGTCTCCCACGAGGAACTGATGGGCTTAATGTATGAGTTTCATATGACTTGACTAATGGCATTAAGTAAATCACAACAATAAAAACAATCTAAGTTTAAGTCATGATGTGGTATGGCACAAGTTTAAATAAATAAATTAATTATTATCATAACACATGACACACCCCAAAACGTGTAATTTAAAAGGGGGAATTGTAAGATTCACTCACAGTGGGTGCGTTCGGTTGATGACGTTGAATGCACGCGAAGTGGTTTTAACCACGAGTGAGATTTAACCTAGATAAATTGCATTATGGTTTGGTAAGTAAACGGATTTTATTAAACTATTTTAGTAGGATGGTTGGGTGCATTTTTGTGAGTTTGAGGCTATTTTCTAATCTTAAAAATGTTATTTTTAAGTTTTTATAATTGATTTTTAATTAAAATAATTAAATAAAAAATAATAAAAATATTTTATTTTTTTCTGACCGTTGACTGACCCTTTGACCGTTGACCTGACCGTTGACCGGTTCGATGGCAGATTATTGTGCGCTGAGTGAGGCTCGAACCCGAGACCTCTCGTACGCGTGCACGCAGCTCTACCAACTGAGCTACGTGTCTAACCCGTTATATATCCGATTTTAATTACATATATACATTAATTAGAATTAAACAGAAATCCTTTTTATTTTAAAAACGGTTTAAACGAAACGGTCATGCACTCCACAGGTCTCGAACCCGGGACCTGTGGTTTAATCCAACACACAGTCCACCGCTGGACTGTGTGTTCAACATGTTATATCTTTCGGTTTTTATTATACTTAAGTACTAATTATTTATTTCCTTTTCTGCCTTAATTAAAAAGAAGAGATAATGGTCCGAGTCGGTGCTGAAGACCGGACTCGAACTCGTGACCAGCGATATAAACAAACACACAGTCCAACGCTGGACTGTGTGTCTAACTTGGTTATTATTCCGGTTATTAATATACTTAACATATATCTGAGGCGACTCCGGTTCAGTAAACAAAAATGGATTTTTATTAAGGCAGCGTGTGTGAGACGGGAATCGAACTCGAGACCTTTGCATGTTTAACGTTTTATGTGCACACAGTCCACCGCTGGACTGTGTGTCTAACCCGATTAATTTCATGATTTTAATTATACTTATAATATAACGAGATACATCGTCTTCTTCATCAAGGTTGAACCAGAATTCAGAAAACGACGTGTTCAAAGTTTTTATCGGTTTGATAGTGTGTTACAGTCGATTAAGGTAAGATAAAAGTGAAACGGAAAAGAAAACTGGGCGGAGAAAGTATACCGACAGGACTCTCTGTTTTCCGGCAGAACTCTGGCGACAGAATTCACCTCCGGCGACGTGTTCCGTATAGCAGCTAGTCTCCGGAAAGCTTGGAAAAGGTAAGGGTGACTTCGGTAAAGGTTTAGGGGGTTCAGTAAAGCTCAGGGATTAAAACTCGGTTTTCCGGCGAAAAACAGGTTTATTCCGGCGAGTGAAATTTCGCCGAGAAAAGGTGTGATTTTTGAGCGAAAGTGTTTGTCGTCGGTTGTGGGTCAATTTATAGGAGAAAACGAGATGTATTTGGTCTGATTTTGAACTGTATTCATCAGTTTAAGTTTTCCGGCGGTTTTGAAAAGTGTCGCGGACTTCAAACATCGGTTATAACCTATATCTGGTTAATAGTTTACGTTATAACGTAAATTGTAGTTAAGACTCGCGAGAATTCCGGATTCCGACGACTGAATCGTTTGGGCGCCGATTTTGAATTCGTAACGACACTTTATCAATTAAATGATTCTATTATATCACAAATAAAGTAGTTGGCGCAGTGGTTCAGTGTTATGTGTTAAGTGTTGAACTGATTCGGTACAGACCCGGTTCGAAACCCGGCAGAAGCATTTCATTTTTATTTTGCGATTTTCAACAGTTTTTCAAAAACTAAATATATATTCGCGTATAATAATTGATTACGGATCGTTTAAAAATGTTTTGGACATTTAATTCGCAACGAAAATTTTGACTGACTGTTCGGTTGATAAACGGAGCGGGTTTGGTAAATCCGTTTTTGACGGATGTTACACAAACAATGCACATGTATTAGTGTATTAACCCAATTCAACTTTAACGATAATCACGAGATGACAAAGTATAGCCTTTTTCAGGCATCACTTAAACATCCGTTGATTTGGTTTATCTATCAATCGGACATGGTATCATACCAGTGATTCGGGTTATTTCGCCAACTACGGGCAGAGTTTTAGGGCTTCGGGTATTATAGGAGTGTATCCAAAGAGAGAAAAGTTTTGAGCGAGTTTGGAATGCCTGATTCTCGCCCCTTATATAGCTGAGATTTGACCTCGTCGCGTTACACGACGGTGTTCCGGGTTTAGCTTCACGTAGCGCGAAGGGATTAGGTTAGGGCATAGGTGGCATGAGTCACCACGTAGGCTTGCCACGTGGTGCCATGTTTCCTCTGGCGATCATAGGGGCGCCGCGTTATGTTAAGGCTTATTACAGCAGGCGTCGCGTAGCGCGACGTTGATTAAATTTGGATTTTGTCGTTTTTTGTTCTTGTTTCCATCGTGCGTGTTTGGGACTTCGACCAGGGTTCGTTCTAGGGTATTTTTAAGTGTTACATCCTCCCCACCTTGTTTAAAATCTCGTCCTCGAGATTAACTAAAACAAGTATGGATATTTCTATTTCATCTCTGATTCTATTTCCCATGTGTATTTTGGTCCTCTCTTTGACTCTCATTTCACTTTGACTAGACCAATTCGCTTAATAACTTTAAATGGTCCAACATACCTTGGGCTTAACTTTCCCTTCTTATTGAATCTGACTACTCCTTTCCAAGGAAAAACCTTTAACATTACTTTATCTCCAACTTGAAACTCTAGTGGCTTACGTCTATTATCTGCATAGCTCTTTTGATGATCTCGTGCCGTTTTCAGTCTTTCCTTGACTTGAATTATCTTATCTGTTGTTTCTTGTACAATCTCAGGACCTGATAATTGTTTTCCTCCTATTTCTGCCCAACATACTTTTGTCCGACACTTTCGTCTTAAAAGTGCTTCAAATGGAGCAGCATTAATACTTGTATGATAACTATTATTATAGGAGAATTCCATTAATGGAAAATGATCGTCCCAACTACTTCCAAAATCTATTACACATGCCCTCAACAGGTCTTCCAATGTTTGAATCGTCCTCTCACTTTGTCCATTAGTTTGAGGATGATAGGCTATACTTAAATTTAGTCGTGTTCCCGTAGCTTTTTGGAAACTTGTCCAAAAATAGGTGAAACGACTGTCTCTATCAGACATTATGGATAAAGGCACTCCAAGTAGTGATACTATTTCATCTACATATAGCTTAGCTAATCTTTCCATACTAAAGGTTTCCTTCATTGGTAGAAAATGAGCTGACTTGGTTAGTCAATCCACAATCACCTAGATTGTGTTGTTACCTTTCTTTGTTTTGGGTAATTTGGTATCAAAATCCATTGTTATCAACTACCATTTCCATATAGGCATTTCTAATTGTTGAAGTAAACTTGAAGGTTGCTGATACTCACCTTTAACTTGCGAACAAGTTAAACAATTAGAAATATAACTAGCTATGTCTTTTTTCATTCCTATCCACCAAAAATTCTTCCTCAAATCTTGATACATCTTATCACTACCAGGATGCATCGTATACTTAGACTTATGGGCTTCCTCTAAAATTCTATGTCTTAAGTTCCCTTGGATAGGTATCCAAATTCTTTTCTTATGGAATCTCCAAATTCCATCTGTTCCTTGTGCTAGTTTTGTTAACATTCCTTTTAATCCTTTGTTTCCAGAGTGTTCTTTAATTGTTCTATTAAATCTATCTGCAGATTTTATCTGAGAGCACGTACTCGTTTTGGCTTCTCATGATACTTACGACTTAAAGCATCTGCTACTACATTAGCTTTTCCTTCGTGATATTGGATATCACAATCGTAGTCGCTTAAAATCTTCATCCATCGTCTTTGCCTCATGTTCAACTTTTTTTGCCCAAAATATACCTTAAGCTCTTATGATCTGTAAAGATGGTAAACTTACTTCCATACAAATAATGTCTCTAGATTTTAAGGGCAAAAAATATCGCTCCTAGTTCTAAATCTTGTATAATTTCCTTTGTGCTTCTTCAGTTGCCTAGATGCATAAGCAATCACCTTCTCACGTTACATCAAAACACATCCTAATCCCAATCTAGAAGCATCACAAAATACTACAAAATCCTGAGTTCCTTATGGTAATGCAAGTATCTGTGGATTCGTTAACCTTTGCTTCAAGGTTGTAAAAGCTTCTTCTTGCTTGGGTCCCCATTCAAACTTAACCGATTTACACGTTAACTTAGTTAACAGAACGACTATCTGTGAAAAGTCTTGGATAAAGCGTCGATAGTATCCTGCTAATCCTAGGAAACTTCTGACTTCGGTAGCTGATTTAGGGACTTTCCATTTGGTAATCGCCTAGATCTTTGCGGGATCCACATAAATTCCTTCATGGTTAATCAAATGTCCTAAGAATTGCACTTCTTGCAACCAGAATTTACACTTAGAGAATTTAGCATAAAGTTTCTCTTTTCTCAACAGTGTTAAGAGTACATGTAGATGCTTAGCATGGTCATCTTTGCTCTTGGAATAAATAAGTATATCGTCTACGAAGACAATTACAAATTTATCCAAGTACGGTTTACATATCCTATTCATGATATCCATGAATGTTGCTAGAGCATTTGTGAAGCTAAATGGCATAACTGTAAACTCGTAATGACCATACCTAGTCCTGCGATCTGGGAAAAATATCGAGCTCCTTGGAGTTGATTGAATAGATCATCAATTCTCGGTAAGGGGAATCATTTCTTAATTGTGACCTTATTCAATTCTCTATAATCGATACACATACGCATCGAACCATCCTTCTTCTTGACAAACAACACGGGTGCTCCCCAAGGAGATGAACTTGGTTGTATGAAACCTTTCTCTAGAAATTCATCTAATTGCTTCTTTAATTCTAGCATCTCTGTCGGTGCTAATCGATAAGGTGCTTTAGCGATTGGAGCAGTTCCAGGTATCAGATGAATTCTGAACTCTACTTCTCGATCCAGTGGCAGTCCAGGTAGATCCTCTAGGAAAACGTCGGGGTATATTCTGATACTACTGGAATTTCTTTCAGCTCCTTGCTTTTAGTGTTAATGACTAAAGAAATCATATACACTATACCTTGCTTCCTTGCGTAACTTGCAGCTTTCATCACCGATATGAATTTCGTTGGCTTGGTCGGCTTGTCTCCTTGAATCATGATCATTTCTCCTATTGGCGTACGAATCTCAACAGTATTCTGATCACATAGGATCCGAGTATGATTGGCCACTAACCAATCCATTCCTAATACTACATCGAATCTTGCTAGATTCATTGGTAGTAGGTTTGCCTCGAACTAATGTCCTAATAATTCTATCTTCCCTCCTTGGAGTACTTTGCGTATGTTGGTGGAGTTTCCTTCCACCGTTTCTACCGTACAAGCTTGACTAAGCTTAGCTAATGGTTGATTAAGCGCTTGACAGAATGCCATATTTATAAACTTTGATTTGCACCAGAGTCAAATAATACTTTAGCATATACGTCATGGACAAGAAACGTATCGGCTATCACGTCGGAAATCATTGCTGCCTCCTGTGTTGTAAGCACGAATGCTCTTGCGTTCTTCTTGGCTCCATCTGCTGCTTTTGCCTTGTTATCGGGTTCCTTTGTTAGTTTCGGGCAATATGGGCGAATGTGACCCATTTCTCCGCAATTGAAACAGATATTAGTTTTTCTTTTACATTCAGTCTCTGTATGCCTGGTTAATTTGCAGAAATTACAAAAGTTAGCGCATCTTTCTGAATGCTTCCTTTTACAGAATTTACAGAAAGGTGGTGAAGAAGACTGCCCAACTCATTTCCTTCTGTAAGTATCACCCGAGCGAAACTCTTGGTTAATTTTCTGAGCTAATTCCTTCTTCTTGTTTTCTTCCCTTGTGCGGACTAATCCGTCAGTCAATGTATTGACCAGCTCGACTGCTTCCTCAATAGTCTGAGGTCTAGCTGCCTTGACTATATCACGGATTTCACTAATCAATCCCCAAATATAACGAGAAATTGGTACAGGTTCTGGCAAAGCCAGGGTTGGTACTATTCTTGCATATTCGAAGAATTTTGTCGTATACTCATGGCAATCCACATCAGCCATTCTATGACTTAGGAACTTATTAGACATTTGTTCCTTTTCATGAGCAAGGCATAATTTCCTTTCTGTCATTTTCTTAACTTCTTTCTAGTTCATGGCATAGGCCATGTCATTACCTTTTGCCTGAAGGATAGTGTTCCACCATTTTAATGCCACATCTCTAAAGAGATTTGAAGCATATATCACCTTATCTTCTTCAACACATTTGCTGATCTTAAGAATAGCTTCAGTCTTTTCCAACCATCACTGAGCAGCCATAGCTCCTTCATTTCCTGCGAATTCTGTTGGCTTACAAGCTAGAAAATTCTTGTAAGTGCATCCAGAAGTTATTGCTTTCATTTTCTTAGGAAATGGAGCCTTGACAAAGATATCATTATCTCCATTAATACTATGACTATAATCGTTGCTATGGTTACATTTGCTACTCACAGTCTTATTATTTTCTATAGGCATAGGATTTTTAACTGCTTCAATAATCTGGGGTATGGCATCGGCTATTTTTTGAGCTATTATATTTTCTATAGCATTTTTATCCACAAAATTTTCATGATCGTCCTGAGCAGATTGATTAACTTAATTCGACATCTGTATTAGAAGCACATTTCAAATATTAATATCATAGAATAGATATCAAAATATCATAGACACATTTGGTCAGAGCGTATTGTCAAAATCGTCGATCATTGCGACTTATATTCTTTTTACATATTATGCATCATATATTTTACATACACTATCACACGTATATTTTACATATTTACATATATTTTAGTTTCAATTTTTTTATCCTATACAAAATACAGAAATTACATTATACATATATATAGTATAAAGTTAGTTCTAACTTCAGAAATGATGCTCCCTCTCTTCATATTTCTAGACGAGGTTTTCTCCCACATTCTGGATTCTACTTTCTACATCCATCAATTCTTTCACATAGTGGCATAGCTCTGCCATGTTTTCAGGGTTCATTGGGGGAAAGGCTAGGGGTGCAGGTTGGTAATTTGGGTAATATTGAAAAGGGTCATTCATGACGTCCTCAAATGCCCAGTCGTTTGTCCATCATTCTTTAGCTGGGTTTTGAGGTGGTTGTGGTGGCAAGTTTGGTTCAAGGTTCATGGGTTCTGGGTTATTGGGTATTGGTGCCATATTTATGTCAATTTGGTTGGGTTCAAGGTTCATGAGTTCTAGTTCCGCCAAGTTAGTGGTATGGGAACATGGTTGGAATTTTCTCTTGTGGTTGGATTTCCTGCAGTGTTCCTAGTTGGTTTAGTTGTGGTTGGGGTTTTCTTCTTTTGTTTCTTTTTTACTTGCCAATCCAACCTTCTCTTTCTTGGGGGGGTTTCTTATTGATTGGTTGAGAATGAAATACCATTGGTTCATCTGCATCGGCATCGTATCCGGATTGGGTAATGGGTTGGTTCTCGATAGTTTCCATATCAGAATAATTAACCCATATATTCTGGAAAGCTTCGACTATTCCTCTATCGCCCATACTGTTAGCCAAGAACAATAAGAACAACGAACTCCGAACATCGAATATATAATATTTAGTTAGCATCACAATAATCACAGAAACTATTGCACGTATTTCCTGACTACTAATTTGAAGTATTTTCACAATACTTAATTAACTTAAACCTATGGCTCTGATACCACCTTCTGTCACAACCCCCGACCCTAACCTGGGCGGAGCCGTGAACAGATACAGTGATACTGGTGTTTATTAAAATTTTTGCACTGGAACTTTTATCAGGACCGGGTGTCAGGAAAAATATCAAAGTTTTCAAAAACACCTTAGTTTTTTTTAATTTCATAAAATATGGGATGAAACCCATATTCACAGAAAGGATTTTCATAAACCCTTGATTACAAAACACGATTTTATTCAGATTTACATAGCTACTTATTTAAGCTTGAGTGCCTCTTAGCATTTTTCCTTCACTTCACAATAAATCACCTGAAACGTGTTTTAAAAACATTTGGTCAGCGAAAAATACTGGTGAGATCATTCCATTTATGTAAACACAGCATTGTAATTACAACATTATGGGTTTTTTAATTTGTTTATATCTGACAATTACTCAATCAATATTTGTCACTCAGTGGCAGTTCCTATGGCTATGGTCATATCACTATTGGCCCTCAATTGTCCAATAGCGAAGCTTATCAAGTAGTGTATACAACACCCCACATACCGGCAGTAATTTCAGAATACAAAACTTAATCACTGTAAATACAACTTGGAAAACATTTAGGGTTTTGTAAAAGCATTTTAGAAAAAGAGAATGACTCACATTGCAGATTTAAGTTATCAACACTAGCCTTCTGGTTTAAAATCTTGGGTTCCTAATTAGACAAACAATGCACACGTATTAGTGTATTAACCCAATTCAACTTTAACGATAATCACGAGATGACAAAGTATAGCCTTTTTCAGGCATCACTTAAACATCCGTTGATTTGGTTTATCTATCAATCGGACATGGTATCATACCAGTGATTCAGGTTATTTCGCCAACTACGGGCAGAGTTTTAGGGCTTCGGGTATTATAGGAGTGTATCCAAAGAGAGAAAAGTTTTGAGCGAGTTTGGAATGCCTGATTCTCGCCCCTTATATAGCTGAGATTTGACCTCGTCGCGTTACACGACGGTGTTCCGGGTTTAGCTTCACGTAGCGCGAAGGGATTAGGTTAGGGCATAGGTGGCATGAGTCACCACGTAGGCTTGCCACGTGGCTGCCACGTGGTGCCATGTGTCTTCTGGCGGTCATAGATGCGCCGCGTTATGCGAAGGTTAATTACAACAGGCGTCGCGTAGCGTGACGTTCATTAAATGTTGGATTTTGTCGTTTTTCATTCTGGTTTCCATCGTGCGTGTTCAGGACTTCGATCAGGGTTCGTTCTAGGGTATTTTTAAGTGTTGTTGTATTACGATATCTTGTTTCCTTGAACACCAACTTGCAGTATTCAACAAGCACACATAACCAGAGGTACACCTGCGATCTTCTATGTCCCGTGCATAGTCACTGTCTGTATAAACCTTCAGCTCACCTTTGGTTCCCTTTTCAAACTTCAAGCCTTAACTGTATGTTCCTTTTACATAGCTAAGTACTCTTTTTGCAGCAAGCAAGTGATTCTCCTTTGGATTTCCTTGAATCTTGAGATTATGCTAACAACATACATAGGATCAGGTGCTGTGACAGTAAAGTACATTAGACTGCCAACAAGACTCTTGTATAACAAATGTCCACCTCTTCCCCTACTCCTTCTTTGGTTAGAACAGCTCCCACATGTGAAATCGTTCCAAGACACTTTTTGCATACTGACTTTGGCATATTATTTTGGATTCACTGCTCTGACAGATTTCTACACCCAAGAAGTACTTCATCTGGCCTAAGTCAGTCATATCAAACTCCTTTTTCATTGAATTCTTGAAGCTCTTACATAGCATCTTGTCACTTCCTGCATAAATAAGGTCATCTACATATAGACTTACAATTAAAATCTTGTTCCATATTCTTTTGATGAACAAGGTGTGATCGTATTCACTTTTTTTAAACCCTTCCCTCTTGAAATACATCTCTATGCGGTTGAACCAGGCCCTAGGGGCTTGTTTTAACCCATAGAGTGCCTTCTTTAGCCGGTGCACTTTGGTCTCTTCTCCTGATTTAATGAATCCCTGGGGCTGCTCCACAAACACGGTTTCTTTGAGTTCTCCATTTAAGAATGTATGATTTACATCGAGTTGAAACACCGTCCAGTTTCTCTTGGCTACCACTGCAAGAAGTGTTCTAATCGTATCCCAACGTGCAACTGGAGTAAATACTCGTTGTAATCCACACCCTTTTTCTGAGCATAGTCTTTTACCACTAATCTAGCCTTGTACTTCTCCACTTCTCCCTTTTCATTTAACTAAGTCTTGAACAACCATTTAACTTCAATAGGCTTAACTCCTGCTAGTGGTTCCATCAATTCCCATGTATTATTGTGCTCAATGGCAGTCATTTAAGACTCCATTGCTTTGACCCACTTGTCTTCCTTCCTTGCCTCTTCGTATGCTGATGGATCATCCAAGGAACTGAACATGGCAAACCCTATCTCATCTAATACTTTAGTGTCCCCAATACACTAGTCTGGCATCCACCAGGGGTCTTCGTTGTCTTGTTTGAGCTCTGGGTTCCACAGGTTATTGGTCTCGTGTTACCTAAGCACTAGAGTGAGCTGCACTTGGTGGTGTGGTAGGTTCACTTGAGTTTGGTGCTGCTGGTGTGGAATTATCTGCCGCTGTGCTTGTTTCTGCCCCTCTTTCAGCCCCATCACTTGTTACTGGAGTATTTCCTGCTTCTAAGACCTCATTGCTGATTCTTGGCCCGTAAGTTCATCATCTTCAATTATTAGATTCTTGACCTCCGCTATATTCCAGTCCCATTTCCCTTCTTCATCAAACTTCACATCCCTACTAATAACTATCTTTCCTGTAACTGGATTGTATAGTCTATACGCCTTAGACTCCATGTTAACCCCAAGGAAAATACACTTGTGACTTCTTTCATCAAGTTTGGTCCTTAGTTGCACTCATAGTTGAGCATAACTAATGCAACCAAAGACACGAAAATGATTCACTTTGGGCTTAACACCAGACCAATACTCTTTAGGAACTTTGCTGTCTAGACTTCTACTAATGCATCTATTCAGCCCATGACACGCCCAGTTTGTTGCTTAAGGCCAAAAATACTTTGGCATGACCTTGTCTGGAAGTAGGCATCTTACCATGTTCATTAGCATTCTGTTCCTTTTCTTGGCCACTCCGTTTTGCTAAGGAGTGTAGGTGCTGTTAATTGAAGTTTGATTCCAGCATGTTCATAATAGTCTTTGAATTCTTATGAGGTAAACTCAACTTTTCTATCACTTCATAGGCATTTGATCCTTTTACCTGCTTCATTTTCTACAGAACTTTGAACCATTTAAAATACTCAAATGCCTCCCCCTTGTTCGATAACATATAGATCCAGGTTTTTCTTGTAATACAAGACATTAATAAAAACCAAAATGTACCTTCGATTACTCTTTGAGGCAGGTTTGATGGGACCACAAATGTTGGTGTGTACAAGCTGCAACTTGTCTGTTGCATGCCACCTGCTGCTCTTAGGCATGGCATCCCTTTGTTGTTTCCCTATGGCACAAACTTCACACACTCTAGTTCTTTCCACCACCTTAGGTAACCCTTCTACAATCCTCTTATATTGCATTGACCTAAGGGCTTTGTAGTTCACATGAGCAAACCTCATATGCCATTTTTAAGTGTCTTGGTCATCTTTCACATGTAAGCATTCATCTCTCACATGTGGGCATTGTAGGAATCCGTTCGCATAAAATAAATAAAACTTTACTTAACTGAATTACACAAGCAGAAAAATAAAGAAAGCAGAAAATTACAATACGGATTACAACTGAAATAATGAAAATACAAGAACAAAATTTAAACATAAAATTCGTCCTTGGCTGAGGATTGTGTTAGACACGGATCCCTTAAAACAAATTTCGAGTCTCCCAGGAGAACTCATTTGTTTCTAGGATACAACAGCCCAAGCAGTTGCACTGCCGGAGATGACCACAACCCAAAGGTGTACCTTGCTGCAAGAAAGGAAAAGAAAATGATTTTTCTGTAGAGAATTCGTTGTTGTTTCGGTGTGTATTCTGGTGTTGAGGTGATGTTGTATTTATACTGCATCTGGGTTGAAACAGTCAAAAGGAATTAACTCAACGAATTAAATTGCATTAAACGTCTTTAATGCACTTTAATTCGTCAGTTACATTCCTGGTCAAGACCCTTGACTCGTCTGTTTCAACTGCTGAAGTGTAACTGATATGTCATTAACTCTGGAAGCACCATGTCGCGCGCGCACGCACCTTCATACGCAGCTTGCTGGTGCGCGCGCCAGTGTGCCTCACAACCCTGCGCGAGCTTACTGGTGCACAACCCCTTGCGTGAGCCTACTGGTGCGCCAGCCCTTGCGCGCGCACGCCACGTCACCAGGGAACCCATCTGGTCACGCCACACAGTCGCGCCATACTGGTTCACTTTGGTGCGCTGCGCGCGCGCACGTCAGGCATTTGTTGCGCAACCTGGTCCTTGCAGCCTTTGCTGAGCGGTAAAAAATACAAAGTGCAAAGTGCGCCATCAAAGCGCCACATTGCGCCCATCGCCGCGCGCCCGCGCACGCCCGCGAGTGTGAGTGCGAGTTAGGGTGCTCCGCACCCTTCGCGAGTACACTTAGTGTGTGCTTCCATGAAACAATAAGGAAGGAGTGTTCCCACGTAAATACCCATGTAAGTTTCATCACTCTTCCTATGTGGGACAAGATGTTACTTTCCCATTTATTTCAGCATTTAATGTTTCAAACACCAAACTTTGAGCATCGATATCTCATTCATCTTAGCTCTGTTTTGGACGTGGTTTAGTTCGTTGCGAAGCTTTTCAAACCCGGAAATAAATATCTATATAAACCTCAGTTTATAATATTTATTTATCGTCCAAAATTAGGAAATACCCATTTCCTATATTTGTGAAAAATGTTATTTTCACTAATTTCCAACAATCCCCCACATGAATGGAAATCGATTTTTCCCCTTTTAAGTTTCAAGGATACAAATTCAACAGTCAAGTATTGCAAGATAGGTAGGCGTAACCTTTGAACCCTCTTTTGTGAAGCATACTTAGCCTCCTAGGGTCTTGTAGACGCAATGTCTTTGAACAATCTCCCATTTATGTAGGCGACAATATACATTCACACAATACTCTCCCTAGTTTTGTCATCTCCTCATGGTTGTGTCCGTTCATGGTCATGGAACACTTTCCTGGTTCTGCGAGAGCTCTAGGATTTTCGTCTCCCCACAAATCCATTCGAAGCGACCCCACTTCTCTCTAACATAGGTGATTCGTCGAATCATTAAAAACATCATGGTTAATTTGATTTCCTTAATCCTTAACCTCAACATGCTTAACCTTACTTCATGTCACTGATTGGAATGGACTAAGAAGTATATAACTCCCTTTATGAATCTTTTTGGGGCACCCCCCACAGTGACTCCCTTTGGGTTTATGATTAAGTTTGCCTATTGAACCTAGATCTTGGGATCTCCAGTCAACTAGGTTAGGTTTCCCTCATATTCCTTTCATCCATGGGCTTTAGTCCCATTCCTCTCGACGTCTTATAAACAAATCTTTGCTTAAGCCTTTCGTTAACGGGTCTGCAATATTCTCTTTTGACTTCACATAGTCAACCGAGATAATACCCGTTGAGATTAGTTGACGTACTGTGTTGTGCCTACGTCGAATGTGCCTTGATCTGCCATTGTACATAGAGCTTTGCGCTCTCACAAGCGCTGATGTATTGTCACAATGTATGCAAATCGCCGTCAACGGCTTTGGCCATCTTGGAATATCTTCCACAAATTGACGTAGCCACTCCGCCTCTTCACCGCTTTTATCTAAAGCGACGAATTCGAATTCCATCGTGGATCTAGCTATAACTGTTTGCTTGGAAGATTTCAAAGCTATAGCTGCTCCCGCAAGTGTAAACACATATCCACTTGTCAATCTATGATCCTTTATATCCGAAATCCAGTTCGCATCAGTGTATCCTTCGATCACTGCTGGATGACGGGTATAATATAATCCGTAATCTCTCATGTATCTTATGTATCTTAGCACCCGTGTGATAGCTTTCGAATGATCATCATTTGAATTACTAGTATATCTACTTAGCCTGCTTACTGCATATGGTAAGTTGGGTCTAGTACATGTCATTAGATACATGAGACTACCAATGATTCTTGAGTTTTCTAACTGAGCAACTCCTTCGCCTCTATTTTTCCTTAGACGTGAGTATTATCAATCGGAGTTCGAGCTATACTCGTATCTTCCGAAGTGAATTTCCCAAGGATCTTGTCCACATAGTGAGTTTGACTTAAGATAAGACCATCTTGCGTTCTAGTGATTTTTACACCAAGAATCACATCCGCTAAGCCCGTGTCTTTCATGACAAACCTCGCTTTCAGTATGTCTTTAGTTGAGTTGATCATATGATCGTTACTCCCAATGATAAGCATATCGTCCACATAAAGACACAAAATCACATAACCTCTTGGTGTGTCTTTATAGTAAACACATTTGTCGCACTCATTTATTTTGAAACCATTGTCAATCATGACATGATCAAACTTTTGGTGCCATTGTTTTGGAGCTTGCTTCAAGCCGTACAAAGACTTGACCAATTTACATACTTTGCCCTCTTTTCCTGGGCGAAAAAACCCTCGGGTTGTTCCATGTAAATCTCTTCTTCTAAATCGCCGTTTAGAAATGCGGTTTTTACATCCATTTGGTGAACTTCCAAATTCCTTAAAGCCGCAATTGCAAGAACCAATCTTATAGAAGTTATTCGTGTCACAGGTGAGTAAGTATCAAAGTAATCTAGACCTTGTTTTTGTCTAAACCCTTTTATTACTAGCCTCGCCTTGTATTTATCAATACTTCCATCAGCTTTCATCTTCATTTTGAATATCCAACGATATCCAAGTGGTTTACAACCAGGTGGAAGATCTACTAACTCCCAAGTATGATTTTGCAATATAGAATCAATTTCATTCTTAATTGCTTCTTTCCATTGAGGTCCTTCCGCGGAAGAAACCGCTTCGCGATAGGTATTGGGCTCACCCTCAACCATATAGCTCATGAAGTCTGGCCCAAATGATTTTGCAATCCTTGGCCGTTTACTTCGTCTAAGGTCACCTTGGTCGACCTCTGGTCGATCATGTGTTTCATCTAACCACGTAGATGAACTTGGACCTGCTTCATCAACCATTGTTGGTGAGGTTTCATGTGGTTCTCCTAGCATAGGAAACACATTTTCAAAGTATGAGACGATGTTAGGATTTGCCTCCATGATAGTGTTTACGTGGACATCGGGATTCTTGGACTCATGTACAAGAAAATGATGTGCACTACTTTGATGTGCATGTCCTATGAATACACAATCAACAGTTTTAGGTCCTATCCTAAGAGTCTTAGGAGGTGGTACAATCACCTTTGCTAGGCACCCCACACTTTCAAGTATTTGTACGAAGGCTTCCTTTTTCTCCATAACTCATATGGAGTTTCGTCCCTATTTTTAAGTGGTATCTTGTTCAAAAGATAATTCGCTGAGAGAATCGCGTCCCCCCACATTTCTCGGTTCACACCCGAACTGATCAACATGGCGTTCATCATTTCTTTTAATGTACGGTTCTTACGTTCCGCAACGCCATTTGATTGTGAGAATAAGGAGGTGTACACTCATGTACAATGCCACTTTTTGTGCATAAATCCGCAAAAGGTGCGACATATTCACCTCCTTGGTCGCTTCTAACCGCTTTTATCTTCTTTTTAAGTTGATTCTCAACTTCGTTTTTGTACAAGATAAACTTTTCTATTGCTTCATCTTTACTTTTAAGTAAATATACATAGCAATATTTAGTACAATCATCAATAAACGTGATAAAGTACGTATTTCCTCCATCGGTATGAATTAAATCAAGGGATTCGATTATTCTTTCAACCGATTTAAACGATGATCTTGTAAGTTTGGATTCTACACATGTTTCGCATTTGTAATCGGAATCAATATGGAATGTTGGTATCATATTTAATTTAATTAAACGTCGTAATGAATTAAAATTTACATGTCCTAGTCTACCATGCCAAACATTTGAAGACTCAATCATGTAAGTAGAAGTAGAAATTTCATTCATGTTTTTCTTGGTGTTAAACACCGTTACATTCATTTTGAACATACCATTAAGGGCATAGCCCTTTCCAATATACATTCCACGTCTAGATAAAACAAATTTGTCCGATTCAAACACTAGACGAAAACCAAACTTGTTGAGCATCCAACCCGATGCGAGATTCTTCCGTATATCCGGGACATAGAGGACTTTGCTCAACATGAGCTCCTTGCCAGAAGTCATCTTCAAGATCATTGTGCCTTCACCCTTGATGTGGGCGGTAGCTTTATTTCACATATAAAGCTTTTCTTCACCTGTTGCTTCCTTGAATGTTGAGAACAATGACTTGTCTCCACAAACATAGCGGGTTGCACCCGTGTCAACGAACCATCCTGGTGGGTTGGCGCCCACCACGTTGACTTCTTCAATCATAGCCGCTTCCTCGGTTGCAATCAGAGGCATACCATCCTCATCAACCATATGCGCACGCTCACGCTTGGGTTTCTTGCATTCGTTAGCACGATGCCCCGTCTCGTTACAATTGTAACAAGTACCTTGGAAAGGCGCAGACTTCTTTTTCACAGCCCCCTTTCTTGGTCCAAGGTTGTTAACTTTTGCTTTACCCTTGTCCTTTTTCATTGGTTTGCCCCTTTTGCGTTTGGAAGATTCCCCAACTTCCACCATGTTTGCTTTAGCCGCAGCTTGCGCAATGGTGCCTTTTAGGGCGACCTTGTTGTCCTCTTCGATTCGAAGACGGACCACAAGTTCCTCCACCGTCATTTCCTTTCGCTTATGCTTTAGTAGTTTTTGAATTCTACCCACGAAGGAGGCAATTTTTCAATTATTGCTGCCACTTGAAATGTCTCGCTAAGAACCATGCCCTCAGCTTGGATGTCATGAAGTATAATCTGCAACTCTTGGACTTGGTTCATAACAGTCTTGTTATCGACCATTTTATAGTCCAAGAAACGGGCGACAACAAATTTCTTTGTTCC
The DNA here is from genome assembly GCA_947069175.1 of Scalesia atractyloides. Classification (NCBI taxonomy): domain Eukaryota; kingdom Viridiplantae; phylum Streptophyta; class Magnoliopsida; order Asterales; family Asteraceae; genus Scalesia; species Scalesia atractyloides. The sequence goes on along the minus strand of CAMTDV010000022.1, from coordinate 83,273,414 downwards.
CGCATACTCCGTTTTGTACTTTTTGTCCAAGAGATCCCATAATTCTTTGGAAGTCTTGACATTGTAGTACACATTATACAATGCATCCGAAAGGCCATTAAGCACATAGCCTCGACATATGAAATCCGTATGCTTCCAAGCATCAACCGCGCACTGAGCTTGAGCGTCGGTCTCCCCTTCCGCAGGTTGGGGAGCGGTTTCAGTCAAGAACCTCGCAAGGTTCATGGTGGTCAAGTAGAAGAACATCTTCTGTTGCCACCTCTTGAAGTGGAGACCCGAGAACTTCTCAGGTCGTTCAGCATGGTTTGCCACTATGGTCGCTCCCACAGTGTTGGCAGGGTTCCAACGACAAGGTTGTTAACATTCGTGTTCACGTTGTTGTTGTTTTCAGTCGACATTCTGAAAAGTAAAACTAAAATTTTAGTACGAAAATCTGATTTAAACCAATAAAAACAGAAGTAAACTCTTAATTTTAATTTACCACGAATTTAACGTTTGGCTTCTAAGTCCAACTTTGAAGACCAAAACAGAAAAATTCTTATAATTTTAGTGCACACTAACTGTTTGGCTTCTAAGTCAACTTTGAAGGCCAAAACAGAAAGTTTTTAGAACTTCTGTTACGAACGAATTGAAGGTAATCTGAAATCGTTTTCAACCAAATCGCTCCTTTGAAGATGAAAACGAAAAAAAATTGTTTTTAAAACACAAACCGAGTGAAACAAAACTTGTTTGAATCACAAACGGAGTGGTTTTGATTCTACACGAACGGTGTTTTAAAATATTGTTTTAAGATTGTAGGAATCCTTTCGCATAAAATAAATAAAACTTTATTTAACTGAATTACACAAGCAGAAAAATAAAGAAAGCATAAAATTACAATACGGATTACAGCTGAAATAATGAAAATACAAGAACAAAATTTAAACAGAAAATCCGTCCTTGGCTGAGGATCGTGTTAGACACGGGTCAGGAGAACTCGTTTGTTTGCAGGATACAACAGCCCAAGCAGTTGCACTGCCGGAGATGACCACAACCCGAAGGTGTACCTTGCTGCAAGAAAGGAGAAGAAAATGTTTTTTCTGTAGAGAATTCGTTGATGTTTTGGTGTGTATTCTGGTGTTGAGGTGATGCTGTATTTATACTGCATCTGGGTTGAAACAGTCAAAAGGAATTAACTCAACGAATTAAATTGCATTAAACGTCTTTAATGCACTTTAATTCGTCAGTTACATTCTTGGTCAAGACCCTTGACTCGTCTGTTTCAACTGCTGAAGTGTAACTGATCTGTCATTAACTCTGGAAGCAGCAGGTCGCGCGCCTCCATACGCCAGCCTGCTGGTGCGCGCGCCAGTGTGCTCAGTGCGACCCCTTGCGCGAGCATCCTTGCTGCACATCCTTGCGCGAGCCTACTGGTGCGCCAGCCCTTGCGGCGCACGCCACGTCACCAGGGAACCCATCTGGTCACGCCACACAGTCGCGCCATACTGGTTCACTTTGGTGCGCTGCGCGCACACGTCAGGCACCTGTTGCGCAACCTGGACTGCCTGCACCATGCGCCACTACCTGTGTACCTGCACGCCCTTTGCCATGTTTCCTTCCAGGGTCTGCGCCACCTGGTCCTTGCAGCCTTCGCTGAGCCACGCGCGCTCGAAGTGCAAAGTGCGCCATCAAAGCACCCATCACCCATCGCCCACGCCACGTGATCGCGTGGACTAGCGCGAGTTAGGGTGCGGATCGTGAGTACACTTAGTGTGTGCTTCCATGAAACAATAAGGAAGGAATGTGCCCACTTAAATACCCATTTAAGTTTCATCACTCCTCCTATGTGGGACAAGATGCTACTTTCCCATTTATTTCAGCATTTAATGTTTCAAACACCAAACTTTGAGCATCGATATCTCATTCATCTTAGCTCCGTTTTGGACGTGATTTAGTTCGTTGCGAAGCTCTTCCAACATAGAACACAAACCCGGAAATAAATATCTATATAAACCTCAGTTTATACTATTTATTTATCGTCCAAAATTAGGAAATACCCATTTACTATATTTGTGAAAAATGCTATTTTCACTAAATTTCCAACAGGTATGCGGTTGGAATTAGGTTTGGTATGCCATAAATGGGGAACATCTGGTTTTTGGTCATTTTCAAGGTGAATATTAGCCCACCTTCAGGATGATAAGCTTTGCGCACACCTTCAATGCAATACTTTTGTCTTGCAATTGACCTACACTTATTAAGTTGGATGTCAATTTAGGAACATATTATAAATTAGTTATTACCTGTGTGAGACCATCCACCATCATTCTGATGTCTCCCATCCATTTAATCTCTAATCTCTTGTCATTACCCAACTTGACAACGTGAGTGAAATCTCTGTTCAATCATGTGAACCAGCGTGTGTTTCCTGTCATGTGATTAGAACATGCAGAGTCAAGGAACGACAAGCTTTTTCTTCCTGCTTTCATGTCTTTAGTGGTTGCCATTAACATCGATTCTTCATTCTTGTACCTTTCCAATTCCACAGTTGCCATCAAGAGCAATTCCTCACTCTTGTCAAATTCAGCATAGTTTACAGCCCTTTCATCATTGGAGCATTCATATTGGAAATGTCCCAGTTTGTGGCATTTGTAACATTCAACAATTGATTGTCAAACGAGCCACGCCCACGACCACACGTCCTCTTCCTCTATGGTTTGTGGACCTTCCTCTACCACGACCACAACCATAAGATTGTTCATGTTCGACTCTTAGGACTTTCTCCTCTGTGGAACTTCGAACAAGTTTTTGCTCACGAACGAGAAGAGAACTTTGCAGTTCATGCACAGAGAGGGAATCCAGATCTTTGGATTCTTCAGTAGTGTAAACAACAAAATCGACATTAGTAGTCATGGTGCGTAGTACCTTTTCAACAATCTTAACATCTGGCATATCCTGTCCACAATTTCTCATGTCGTTTGCCGTCACCATGACCCTTCTGAGGTAGCTAGTTACAGTTTCCCCGGTCTTCATCTCTAACATTTCAAATTCTCTTCTTAGGCGTTGTAATTGGGGCCGCTTGACATGAGCACTGCCTTGGTACTTAATTTTCATGGCGTCCCAAATTTGTTTCGTCGTTTGCTTCTGCGTAATTGTCTACAAAATTGCCTTATCAATTGACTGGAACAAATAATTTCTAACCTTTAAGTCTTTCAATTGCTTCTCTTCAAAGTTCTTCCTTTGAGTCGGTGTCGCTTGCTCTCCTTCTTTGTTTTCAACATATCCTTGATTCACCACACTCCAGAATTCTTTGGATCGGAAGAGATTTTCCATGACCATACTCCAATGGTCGTAATCTCCATCAAACTTTGGTATGCTCAGCGACTTCTTTCTCTTGCTCTCAACACTCTTTAGGATCTCATACTTGTGCTTTGATACCACTTGTAGTAACAAGTGTGTATACAAAATGCAATCACTACTTTATTCAATGACAAACAGGCCTTAATTAGCAAAACAAGAACAACGGTCACCTGAACTGTAGCGAGACCTAATCCTCTGGCGACCTAGAATAATTCTCGCTAACAAACCAAACGTTCAAAACGACTAAGTAAAACAAAGACTCAAACAACTTAGACTTCCGGTTTATAAGCTACCGGGCCCAAAACAGACTCATGGACTAACAAAGCCCATTTTATTAAACACAAACCCAACATTCCCTACCAACATTGTTTTGATGAAAAATGCAGTAGATCAATTGAACGAGCAAAATAAGATCAAAGACAACACTACTACTTCACATCACGCGCTGATGTAATTGTTTTGTTCCGTTCTTTTGGTCTGCCACTTTTAATATCTATTTCAAGGACACATTTTAGTGAAATTTTGTTTGAGCAAAACAATGTATTTTCAAGTTCAAATAGTTTCCTATAGATAAGATGTTTTAAATCAATTTTCAACACAATTGTTGTTTTCATTAAAAATGTTTGTTGTTTTTTTTTAAATATTTGTAACATCTAAGAAAAGTTACATATCTTTCATGGATTGACAAGACAAACCTGACTAAATATGCTGATTCTTTAGGATGAGTGATTGTAACACGTTAACCAAATCTTACATCGTTCGTAAATAGAATATATGTTAGGATCAAATGGATGTTTGGCCATATGATGGACGCTTTCGTTGTGGATGAAATGAGATCTTTGTTATTAAGTTTGTTTTGTGAGAGGAGCATTAGGATAATAAGCTCTACAAAGTCTTCGAGTAGTATTTTAACCAAAGTCATGAACTCCCAGTAAATTAATCAAAAAATTCCATCTGATACATGTTTAACTATTAATTTAACTCTTTTTTATAATAAATTTATGTTTGTTCTGCAATTGATTCTTCTTTCAAATTATACAAGTCTTTTAAATCAAAATCAATAACTTCCACTTGCACATGTGCATAAGATAACAATAAAATACTAACATATTTATATTCACTGCATTCATAACCATTAAGATTTTCTTTAGTTTGTATATGGCATAGTTTTTAAAACCATGTCACTTTCAATTTTTAACTTATTAAATTCACATAACTTTCATAATCTCAATAAAAAAATTATTTGAAACCACATACATAAAATCACAAGCTTTTGTACTACCAAAAAGGTTAGATATGTTTGTGGCAAAACAAATAACAAGCTTCTGTTGGAGAATGAAGTCTCTACCCGAAACTAATAACATTTTGAACTGTACTCTATAAATACATTTAAGAACAGTCCACTTTTATAAGTAAAATATGTTGATTTTCTCATGCTTGACTTTTGTGAGTCAAAATGGTTGGTTTTCATGAGAAAGTGATCATATAAAAAGTTACAACCAAATAAATACTTAAATAAAAAATGATCAATTGTTTATGCCTTTTAAGAGTCAAACTGTTCCATATAACACCCGTTCAAGACCTGCGAAACTTTTTTCATTGATGGGCGTTTAATTTGTCTTGGTTGCAGACACTTTGAAACAAGTTTAGCTAGCATGAAAGCTCCCTTTGGAGGATGATTATTATCCTGAAGTTGTGGGTCCAGAATCATTCCCAAATTTACCTCATGTGCTAGCAATGGAGTAGCCCATTTTACCAAATTTTGTTTTGCTTCTGGTCTGTTCTAGTCAGACACCTTCATTCCTGTTGGTATTTCCAGCAGTACCACTCCAAAAGAATAGATCTCACTCGTCACTCCAAAACCTGCCAAAGTGGCCATTCATGGGTCAGCCATTGATGCATGCACAATTAGTGCATCCTTTTAGTATGGAGGTGTAATTGAGTTCAATGATAAGGAGTTCAGTAACTTGAGAATATAACCATAAAACCAGTTTCCAATCAGAACATACCGGCTTTGAGATGATTTTCTACCTTAATACCCTCTAATATTACATCTGCTTGGTAACGATACACTCAGGTGCGGCATAATTATTAGACAAATAATAGTTATAACCTAGATCATATAATTAGATTAGTATAGATATAATGCAAGTTATGTAATATTTTTCGATTATTATTTCCTATCCTAACTTGAGGCGGTTACTCGTATAAACCCTCATGTATATATACATATTATGTATGTAACAATTAACTCACCAATTCAATTCAAGAACACGCAACAATTCTCTGACGTTCTGTTAGTAAATTCGAATCAATTCCAATAAAGTGGTATCAGAGCCACCGATCCGCATAAACAGATCTCACGGTTATTCGAAAATTATACGATTTCAGGAGACATCAAAACATGACAACAAATGGAGGAATTCAAACCCAGATTCCTAAATTATTGGGACAGAATTATTACCATTGGCATATACAAATGAAAGTCCTATTAGAATCACAAGATTTGTTGCAACATGCAAGACGTCTAAAGATGCGTGGGAAGTTCTGCATAAGGCTTACAGGGGCGAAAACAGGGTAAAAACGGTAAGACTTCAAACCCTAAGATGTGAATTCGATAATTTAAGAATGAAAGAAAGTGAAATGATAGAAGATTATGTCAATCGAACAACAATCGTAGTAAATCAATTACGTCTGACTGAAGAACAAGTAGACGAACAACGTGTAGTTGAGAAAATCCTTAGAAGCCTGACTAGAAAATACGAATCAGTCGTGGTTGCCATAGAGGAATCCAAGGATTTAAACCAATTTCCACAGAGGAATTGCTTGGTATTCTTCAATCCCACGAATTAAGACTAAAGCAGTATGATGATGCACAAACGGAGCAGGCCTTTCAAGTTCAAGGCAACAATTATGACAGATCTAGACAATCCAGAACATAAAACACATGAAGAGGACGAGGAAAAGGGAGAGGAAGATATAACGGGTCAATTCGGTGTTATAATTGCCAAAGGTTAGGGCATACGGCACATTTCTGTAACAAGCGAGAAGATAATGATCGATCGAGTAATGTTCTCCTGCACAAAGATGACACAGAAGATGAAAACGATGATACCATGTTCATGATTTTTAATGTAGAAGAAGTGATCAAGAATGACTGCTGGTACTGGATAGTGGATGCAGTAATCACATGACAGGCGACAAGAACCTGTTCATAAAACTGAATGAATCAGAAAGAAGGGAAGTGAGAACCGGAGACGACAAACGGCTAGAAGTGTTGGGCTGTGGAGATGTGACCATCAGAATCAAGGGACATGAGAAACGGGTTCCAAATGTATTTTTTGTGGAAGGGTTAAAACATAACCTGTTAAGTGTTGGACAGCTAGTTCAAAAGGGTTATGACGTGAGATTTGACGATCAAGGATGCACTATTATCGACCCATCGGGGCTTTGCATCGGAACCGTTAGGATGACTGGGAACAAAATGTTCCCATTGAATCTGAAGCATGACATGACCCCTAGAGTGTGTAATATGACGACACAAGACACTTCAACACTATGGCATCGGCGGTATGCACATTTAAACTTTGAAACACTATACGATATGGGCATGAATGAAGCTGTAAATGGGCTCCCAAAAATCACTAAATCACAAAACACATGTGAAGGGTGTATCTTCGGTAAACATGCTAGGAAGCCATTTTCTAAGCAAGCAACATGGCGTGCAAATAAACCTTTGCAGCTTCTCCATTCAGATATTTGTGGTCCTATCATTGATGGGCGTTTAATTTGTCTTGGTTGCAGACACTTTGAAACAAGTTTAGCTAGCATGAAAGCTCCCTTTGGAGGATGATTATTATCCTGAAGTTGTGGGTCCAGAATCATTCCCAAATTTACCTCATGTGCTAGCAATGGAGTAGCCCATTTTACCAAATTTTGTTTTGCTTCTGGTCTGTTCTGGTCAGACACCTTCATTCCTATTGGTATTTCCAGCAGTACCACTCCAAAAGAATAGATCTCACTCATCACTCCAAAACCTGCCAAAGTGGCCATTCATGGGTCAGCCATTGATGCATGCACAATTAGTGCATCCTTTTAGTATGGAGGTGTAAGTGAGTTCAATGATAAGGAGTTCAGTAACTTGAGAATATAACTATAAAACCAGTTTCCAATCAGAACATACCGGCTTTGAGATGATTTTCTACCTTAATACCCTCTAATATTACATCTGCTTGGTAACGATACACTCAGGTGCGGCATAATTATTAGACAAATAATAGTTATAAGCTAGATCATATAATTAGAGTAGTATAGATATAATGCAAGTTATGTAATATTTTTCGATTATTATTTCCTACCCTAACTTGAGGCGGTTACTCGTATAAACCCCTCATGTATATATACATATTATGTATGTAACAATTAACTCACCAATTCAATTCAAGAACACGCAACAATTCTCTGACGTTCTGTTAGTAAATTCGAATCAATTCCAATAAAGTGGTATCAGAGCCACCGATCCGCATAAACAGATCTCACGGTTATTCGAAAATTATACGATTTCAGGAGACATCAAAACATGACAACAAATGGAGGAATTCAAACCCAGATTCCTAAATTATTGGGACAGAATTATTACCATTGGCATATACAAATGAAAGTCCTATTAGAATCACAAGATTTGTTGCAACATGCAAGACGTCTAAAGATGCGTGGGAAGTTCTGCATAAGGCTTACAGGGGCGAAAACAGGGTAAAACGGTAAGACTTCAAACCCTAAGATGTGAATTCGATAATTTAAGAATGAAAGAAAGTGAAATGATAGAAGATTATGTCAATCGAACAACAATCGTAGTAAATCAATTACGTCTGACTGAAGAACAAGTAGACGAACAACGTGTAGTTGAGAAAATTCTTAGAAGCCTGACTAGAAAATACGAATCAGTCGTGGTTGCCATAGAGGAATCCAAGGATTTAAACACAATTTCCACAGAGGAATTGCTTGGTAAACGGAGCAGGCATTTCAAGTTCAAGGCAACAATTATGACAGATCTAGACAATTCAGAACATAAAACACATGAAGAGGACGAGGAAAAGGGAGAGGAAGATATAACGGGTCAATTCGGTGTTATAATTGCCAAAGGTTAGGGCATACGGCACATTTATGTAACAAGCGAGAAGATAATGATCGATCGAGTAAATGTTCTCCTGCACAAAGAAGACACAGAAGATGAAAACGATGATACCATGTTCATGATTTTTAATGTAGAAGAAGTGATCAAGAATGACTGCTGGTACTGGATAGTGGATGCAGTAATCACATGACAGGCGACAAGAACCTGTTCATAAAACTGAATGAATCAGAAAGAAGGGAAGTGAGAACCGGAGACGACAAACGGCTAGAAGTGTTGGGCTGTGGAGATGTGACCATCAGAATCAAGGGACATGAGAAACGGGTTCCAAATGTATTTTTTGTGGAAGGGTTAAAACATAACCTGTTAAGTGTTGGACAGCTAGTTCAAAAGGGTTATGACGTGAGATTTGACGATCAAGGATGCACTATTATCGACCCATCGGGGCTTTGCATCGGAACCGTTAGGATGACTGGGAACAACATGTTCCCATTGAATCTGAAGCATGACATGACCCCTCGAGTGTGTAATATGACGACACAAGACACTTCAACACTATGGCATCGGCGGTATGCACATTTAAACTTTGAAACACTATACGATATGGGCATGAATGAAGCTGTAAATGGGCTCCCAAAAATCACTAAATCACAAAACACATGTGAAGGGTGTATCTTTGGTAAACATGCTAGGAAGCCATTTTTTAAGCAAGCAACATGGCGTGCAAATAAACCTTTGCAGCTTCTCCATTCAGATATTTGTGGTCCTATGAGAACACAATCCAGAGGAGGATGTAGATACTTTATTACTTTTATAGATGATATCTCGAGAAAGACATGGGTGTATTTCTTGAAGTTCAAATCCGAAGCCTTAAGTTATTTCAAAATCTTCGAACGACTTGTGGAAAATCAAGTGGATTACAAAATAAAAGGCATACAAACGGATAAAGGAGGAGAGTATTGTGGTCATGAATTTCAAAACTTCCTCAAAGAAAATGGAATACACCATCAACTCACAACAAGCTACGCACCACAACAAAACGGGGTAGCTGAAAGGAAAAACAGAACCCTTATGGAGTTAAGTAGAAGTATGTTAAGAATGAAGGAACTGCTGAATTTATATTAGGCCGAAGCAGTAGCTTGTGCCACATATTTGCTGAATCGAGCAATCACTAAAAGTGTGCCTAAAAAAATTAACACCACAGGAAGTTTGGAGTTGAAGAAAGCCAAATGTCGAACACCTCCGAGTGTTCGTTTGTATTGCTTATGCACATGTCCCTAAACAAAATCGCTCCAAATTAGATGACAAAACTAAAAGGGTAATCTTCGTGGGTACAGTGAAAATAACAAAGCGTATAAATTATATAATCCAGTGCAAACAAGATGATTATAAGTAGAGATGTTAAAATTTTCAATGAAAACCAACATTGGGCAACGAATAAAGAAGGTCATGAAATGCGTTGGATATATATAAGCAATACTAGTGATAATGATCAGAGGGTTGCAGTGGAGGATCAAAGTGGAACTGAAATTCCAGCTTCAAATGATCCAAATGAGAATCAGTCCAACAACGCAGGTATCGAGATACTTGACAATAATAATGAGGATGCAGACTCCTCGTCATCATCAGAAAATGAAGTCATAAGAACCAGGTCTGTTGCTGATGTATATCAAGACTCGACGGCACTCACAAAGACACAATTTGAGGAACTTTTTAACAAGAATCAAGGTAACCCTAGTAGTGTAGTGAATTTCATTCTATTTGCTGATACCGACCCAACAACGTATATAGAAGCATGCAAAGAAACCAAGAGGAAGGAAGCCATGGACAAAGAGATGGAATCAATAATGAAAAATGATACCTGGGAATTGGTAGATCCGCCAAAGAATCAAACACCAATTGGTATAAAATGGATATACAAGACGAAGTATGATGAACATGGTGGCATAAGCAAGCACAAAGCACGATTGGTGGTGAAAGGTTACAAACAGAAATACGGAATCGACTATCAAGATGTTTTTGCTCCGGTAATCAGGTTTGATACTGTTAGACTTGTATTGGCATTGGCAGCACACCATGGCTGGCACTTGCATCAAATGGACGTGAAGACGGCGTTTTTAAATGGGAACTTAAAGGAGCATTTATTCGTCGAACAGCCGAAAGGATATGTCATGAAAGGAAAAGAAAGAAAAGTGCGCAAACTAAAAAAGGCTCTATATGGTTTAAAACAAGCCCCGAGGGCATGGTATAGTAGAATAGAAGGATATTTTACGACACATGGTTTTAAGAAGTGTGTTTACGAACATACCTTATTTACCAAAATATCCAAGGATGTGAAGATAATAATTTGCTTGTATGTGGATGACCAGATCATAGCGTGTGATTCTTTGATTACTCTCAATCGTTTCAAGGAATCAATGAAAGTAGAATTTGAAATGACCGATATGGGAACTTTACACTACTTTCTTGGAATGGAAGTCACATTCAACAACGGGAACATCATTCTCTCACAACAACAATATGCAAGAGGTCTGTTAAATAAGTTTAACATTGTAACATCCGTCAAAAACGGATTTACCAAACCCGCTCCGTTTATCAACCGAACAGTCAGTCAAAATTTTCGTTGCGAATTAAATGCCCAAAATATTTTTAAACGATCCGTAATCAATTATTATACGGGAATATATACTTAGTTTTTGAAAAACTGTCAAAAATCGCAAAATAAAAATATTATGCATCTGCCGGGTTTCGAACCCGGGTCTGTACCGAGTCACTCAGTGACTTATCACCTCACACACAAACCACTGCGCCAACTGCTTTGTTTGTTGTATAATAAAATCATTTAATTGATAAAGTGTCGTTACAAATTCAAAACCGGCGCCCAATCAGTTCAGTCGTCGGAATCCCGGCAAACTCGCGAGTCTTAACTACGATTTACGTTATAACGTAAACCATTAACCAGACATCGGTTATAACCGATGTTTGAAGTCCGCGACACTTTTCAAAACCGCCGGAAATTTTAAATAAACGAATACAGTCGGAATTCAGACCAGATTCTTCAACGATTTGCACTATAAGTTCAACCACAACCCACGACAAACACTTTCGCTCAAAATCACATCTTTTCACAGCGTAATTCCACTCGCCGGAATAAACCTGTTCGTCGCCGGAAAACCGGTTTCCCCATTGCCGAGCTTTTCTGAACCTCTGAAGCTTATACCGGAGATACCCATACTCTTTCCAATCTTTTCGGAGACTTGCTGCTGCAAGACACCTGACGCCGGAGTTGAATCCTGTCGCCAGAGTTCTGCCGGAAAACAGAGAGTCCTGTCGGTATACTTTCTCCGCCCAGTTTCTTTTCCTTTTCACTTTTATCTTACCTTAATCGACTGTAAAACACTATCAAACCGATAAAAACTTTGAACCGTCGATTTCCGAATTCTGGTTCAACCTTGATGAAGAAGACGATGTATCTCGTTATATTATAAGTATAATTAAAATCATGAAATTTATCGGGTTAGACACACAGTCCAGCGGTGGACTGTGTGCACATAAAACGTTAATCATGCAAAGGTCTCGAGTTCGATTCCCGTCTCACACACGCTGCCTTAATAAAAATCAAATTTTTGTTTAACTGAACCGGAGTCGATATAGATATATGTTAAGTATATTGATAACCGGAATAATAACCAAGTTAGACACAGTCCAGCGGTGGACTGTGTGTTTGTTTATATCACAGGTCACGAGTTCGAGTCCGGTCTTCGGCACCGACTCGGACAATTATCTCCTCTTTCTAATTAAGGCAGAAAAGGAAATAAATAAATAGTATTTAAGTATAATAAAAATCGAATGATATAACATGTTGAACACACAGTCCAGCGGTGGACTGTGTGTTAGATTAAACCACAGGTCCCGAGTTCGAGACCTGTGGAGTGCAAGACCGGTCCGCTTAAACTGTTTTTAAAATAAAAATGATTTTCTGTTAATTCTAATTAATGTATATATGAAATTAAAATCGGATATATAACGGGTTAGACACGTAGCTCAGTTGGTAGAGCTGCGTGCACGCGTACGGGAGGTCTCGGGTTCGAGCCTCACCCAGCGCACAACAATATGCCTCGAACCGGTCAACGCCAGTCAAAGTCAACAGGTCAAAGTCACTGTAGCAAAAATAAAATAATTTTTTTTATTATTTTTATTTAATTATTTTAATAATCAATTATAAATACTTAAAAATAACATTTTTAAGGTTAGAAAATAGCCTCAAATTCACAAAAATACACCCAACAATCCTACTAAAATAGTTTAATAAAATCCGTTTACTTACCAAACCATAATGCGATTTATCTAGGTTAAATCTCACTCGTGGTTAAAACCACTTCGCGTGCATTCAACGTCAACAACCGAACGCACCCACTGTGAGTGAATCTTACAATTCCCCCTTTTAAATTACACGTTTTGGGGTGTGTCATGTGTTATGAAATTAATTTATTTATTTATTTAAACTTGTGCCATACCACATCATGACTTAAATTTAGATTGTTTTTATTGTTGTGATTTACTTATTGCCATTTGTCAAGTCATATGAAACTCATACAATAAGCCCATCAGTTCCTCGTGGGAGACGAGTAGAACATCGCGTGCTTCACATCAAATTCACTACTATTCATGGGTGTATCATAGAGTATATATTGTTTATAGTTGTGTTATTCATATTATCATGTTTATGCAATTCATTCATCAGGCCCCTCAGTTCCTCGTGAGAGACGAGTTGAGCATCGCGTGCCTCTAATTGTTCCATTATTGTTCATGTGTGTTTTCATTTAACATATTATGATTGTTGATCAAGTTACATCTAATTTTACTCATGTTTGGTTGTGCACATATTTCATAATCAATTTAAATAAATTGTTCAAATGTTTTCCATAGGATTCACTCGCCAACATTATGTTGATCCAAAAACCTTTTTACACATGATACAGGTGAACAGGTTGAAGCAAGGATAACATAGGATATGCCTTAGAAGAGAACAAAGAAGTTAGATTGTTAGTTAGATCATGTTGTAGCAATCATTGTAAATTTCCATTTAATTTGTATTAATGAATATGAAACGCTTAATAAATGTCATGAGCTTTGATGATAACCCAATCATGCCCCGATCACCTTTTCCGTTGCGGGTCGGGGTGTGACAAACATGATCAATTGTACTGCCATTTCAACTCCCATGGAATATGGTCTGCGTCTATCCAAGCAAGACTCTGATGATGAAGTAGATTCGAACCTCTACAGGAGATTAGTTGGAAGCCTCATGTACTTGACCAATACCAGACCTGATATTATGTTCGCGGTAAACAAGTTAAGTCAGCTTATGGAGCAACCCAAGAGAAGCCATTGGGAAGCTGGAAAAAGGATACTGAGATATATAAAGGGAACTCTAGATCAAGGGCTTGTATATTCAAAAGGAGGCAAAGGAACACTAACTGGTTTCAGCAATAGTGATTATGCAGGGAATGTTGATGATAGCAAAAGTACATCTGGATATGTGTTTCGGTTGGGAACTGGAACTGTAGCATGGCAATCGAAAAAACAAAAGGTGGTAGCTTTATCTTCAACGGAAGCAGAGTACATTGCTCTTTCTATGGCCGGATGTCAAGCGCTTTGGCTCAAAAGGATTCTGGATGAACTTCAAGAAGGAACCGAAGGCCCCCTGGTAATTCAATGTGATAACAAATCAACAATTTGTTTGGCTAAGGATTCGGTATTTCATGGCAAAAGTAAACACATAAGAATTAAATATCACTTCATTCGAGATTTTATCAAGAACAATGAAATAGAAGTGCGATTCTGCTCTACTAAAAGTCAGATGGCAGATGTTCTTACCAAAGCGCTGCAGTTAAAGGACTTCACACATCTGAAGAATCTTCTGCAGATCAACAGATCATACACTTAACGAGGATCCTGCAGTCACTATGCTCTAGCTTGCGGGAGGGTATTAGACAAATAATAGTTATAAGCTAGATCATATAATTAGAGTAGTATAGATATAATGCAAGTTATGTAATATTTTTCGATTATTATTTCCTATCCTAAGTTGAGGCGGTTACTCGTATAAACCCCTCATGTATATATACGTATTATGTACGTAACAATTAACTCACCAATTCAATTCAAGAACAAGCAACAATTCTCTGACAATCTGTTAGTAAATTCGAATCAATTCCAATAATAATCTGCACCAGTTTTGATGGATATGAATCAAGAGCCATTAATGAGTTGTCCTTCTCAAAATCCCAAAGTCGAGCATAATAATCCTCAGAGGTATATATATATATATATATATAAAGAATGTAAAATTGATGTGTGTAAATGCAAATGCAAGCATTCAAAGACAGTCTTATTTACCATGTCCACCATTATGCAATCGGTCTTAAAATGCAAGAAAGACAGACCCTGAGCTGCTCCTGCTGCTATTTCTAGCCATGCAACCCAAGAAAGTGAACTTATACCTGGCTCTGCAGCATATATACCTTATGTCATTGACTTTAAAGCTGAGTCACATAGGTCGGAATACATTAACAAGTTTTGATTCAATGTGAGATTCATCAACATGTATCCACATTTAAGATATTACAGTGCGTAAAATTCTTGGAAATTACAACTAGAAGATTTTCTTACCTCCAGAAAGAAGTTTATCTAATCTTGGACTTAGCTCATAAACACAAGACAGTTTTTGCTCATTAAAGTAATATCCTATGAGTTTTGCAAGGTTGGGATGATTGAATTCTTCAGATTTGAGGTCCAGCTGCACATAAAACATTCAGTAAATTTTTAAGCTTGCACAACCGAAAAAGGTGCCTATTTAATTTCAAGTTACCTTAGATGTTCCTATATGCCTCGTCTTAACGTACATAGCCAAACCATCACCTGGTTTTGTTGGGGCATATATCAATTCATCGACCCAACCATTGAAAATGGTTTCACATGAATTTGCGGGAAAATCCTTGTCATTGCAATTATGTGTTGCACTTCCAATTCAGCATGTGTGAAAACTCTTACAAATCCATTGTTAGTCATCCGAATATGCCAAACTGTGTAATCAGATATGCTTCCCTCTGCAGTAGCCGACATCAAGTCAGCTTTTTTTCCCTTTGCATGAACCGACATCACGTCAGCTTTGCCTGTGAGAAAATATTTTACCTTGTTTAAGAACCTTCCATCACCAACACCAGAACCAACACTTCCTCTTTCTCGCGACGAAATAGACTCCAGCTTGACCACAACCTCTGCCATTGTAGGGCGTTTTATTGGTTGCTCATGTAAGCAGAGGGCTGCTAGGCTTGCGAATTCTTTCCAGCATTTTATTGAGATTTGTCCTATGAGTCTACGGTTAATAATTTCATTCAGTCTTCCTTCTTTGACGTGGTCTAGAGCCCAAACTACTAAACTCCAATTATATTCTTCAAGTGTTGGATCAACAGCTCGCTTCCCGGATAACACCTCAAAAAGGACAACCCCAAAGGCGTAAACATCAGACTTTCTTGTCAATTTTCCACTTTGGAAGTAGCATGGATCCATATATCCAAATGTCCCTTTGACTAAAGTGCTCACATGAGTCTGTGTCTGATTTATTGGGCCTAATTTTGCCAATCCAACATCAGAAACTCTTGAAGCAAAGTTAGAATCCAACAAAATATTGGAGGTCTTCACATCTCGGTGTATCACCCCATGTTGAGTTGGCGTACCCGTGTGTAGGTAGTCTAATCCACGAGCAGCGCCTATACATATCTTTAGCAGTTGCAACCATGACAATTCTCTAGTACCTTTGTGGCGATGATCTTCAAGGGTCCCATTGGGCATAAACTCATAAGCTAAGATCATCTCCTTTCCTTCACTGCAATAACAAATCAGTGGAAGCAGATTACCATGCCGCAATTTAGAAAGGATCTTAAATTCGGCCTCAAATTCATTCGCTCCTTGGCTAGACGAAGAATTGACCCGCTTAATAGCGACTCATTTATTGATGACCTTAAGTTGCTTAGAGATTTATAAACCAGGCCGAATCCCCCACGGCCGATGACTACTGCCTCGTCAAAATTGTTTGTTGCCAATTTAGTCTGTGCAAGTGTTAGGTGTTGACTCGTCTGGTCTGGCAGTACAAAACAAGAGTTGTTATCCTTGATAGGTGCAAGTAACATGGTTCTTCTTTTTGTTAATCTGCAAGATATCTGTTTACTGAGTAATGAATTAATTGCTATAGTTGCTAGCCAGCCAAAGTATTAGTTCAACTTCAAGTCTTCATTGCTATAGTTGGCAAGCGTTGGTTTTTTGGGCTTCTCCTAATTTCTTTTCTGGAGGCGCTAGAGGCCACCCAAATTGGTATTAGTTTTAGTTTAAAAAATATTTGTTTTCGTAGTTTTATATATATTATGACTACTAGATATTCTTTTATTGTTTATTATCTTAACACTACCAACTATAAACTTCAGTTTATCATTGTTGGTCTTAATAGAGGATAAATAAAAAGGTTCGTTTTGTTAATAGTTTTCTTAAAAAGAAACATTAAACATTTTAGGACCTGAATAACTATCCAATGTTTAGATGGAATTATTGCGTAATATGTTTTTAATCATAAAAAACTTAAAATAAACATAATAAATAAGTGATAATAATTTAGGTATTAATAGTAAGAAGTAATAATATTTTTAGAATTTAAGTTTGAATACGTTAAGAAGTTGACAAAAAATTTCTGAAATTTGACAGAAACAAAGTCCAAGTTGTAGAGTTACATGTGACATCATATGGATCTATATGAATGTTTAAACAAAGTTAGTTTTAAGTTTAAGCATTTAATAAAAGTAGCAGATTTAAATATTAACTTTGCCTTTATGAGAAAAAAAAAATCAAAGCTAACAAAAAAGAAAAATATGTAAGAGTAATTTGGCCTCACAATTTCTCTCATCTAACAAATCCCTCCCTGTCTAGCAGGTTGGTTTCTCTTCGATGATCAATGCAACCTGCCACGAACCAATGAACCAGCCACTCCGTTCGACTAGTCGTTCACTAATATACCACCGTCCACACCAGAGATTTAATCTCTGTAAACTATTACTTCATTGTTAATCTCTTCGTTTCCGATCTGTTCTGTTTAATATCACTTAGAAAATAAGGCTTGCAAGAGAAATAGAGTGTGTGTGTGAGAGAGAGAGAGTATTGGAGAGCATTTCATGGTGTATACTTGTAACCATACTCGGTGGAAATTAATACACATGCGTTCATTCGGTAATATCTTTGTTTATTGGTTAACACTCTCGCTCGGTTTGTGGTGTAACTTAGATTCCGCACTTTTTATATCATTCTAAACAAGAACTCCTTGTATTCAAGATCCGAAATCTAGACCTACAAGTGGTATCGGAGCTTTAGGCTCGATTTCTTGTTGAAAACCAAGTATTTGGTGAGGTTTTAGAGTGGTTTTTGATAGATTTTTGAAGTTTTCTTGGACAAAAACACAAAACCTAATTTATTAGATGAAAATATGGATTAAAACTCGAAAATATGATGTTATTAGATGATTATTTCGCTTAAAACTTGTTAAAACCGTTGAAGATAATAAAAAATATGTTATTATTGAGATTTTGAGGGTAAAATTCAAGTCCATTTTTTCTTGTTACCAAGCTCGCTGGAATAGTACAAGTTTGTTTTGAATCTCATTTGTTGAACTGAGTGAAGCAGAACTGTACCGTTTGTCATACTCTAATTATAAACGACAGTGGGATCACATATTATAATGTTCAAGGAGAACTGTACCGTTTGCCATACTCTAATTATAAACGATAGTGGGGTCACATATTACAATATTCAAACGATAGTGCTTTGTTTCAAAAGCCCACATCGTTTAAACAACAAAAGAAAGCCCATTAGTGTTTAAACTTTACATAGCCCATATCGCTTAAAAGGCCCAATTTTTTAAGCCCAGCGTTTGGATCCATTTCAAGCAGCATCTATTGGGTCATCTTTTGGGGCTGAATTCCTTGTTTGGGCCACTCTGTACAACAACTATTGTTTGGGCATTTCTATAACTTACTATCTTTTGAACATCATCGGCCCAGATTATATATATTCTCAGCCGACAACACAAGCCCATTATCATTTGAAGTCTGTAAGTCTACATCGTTTAAAAGCAAGTGCATTGTTTGATTTATCCAAATTTTACACAACTTTTTAACGTTGATAAAATGGCAACAAACCCTGGGATTGGGTAAAGAACATAAACCCGAATTACCCTCCACAACAATCGTCCAGATCCTTCAACATGGGCTCAATTGTTTTTGTGATCTCATTATGCAAATAACCCTCCACCACAAAATAAACCTGACATGTCATGGGTTCAATCTCTCATACCTCATAATAACCCTCCTCGACCAATAAATTCGTCTGCCAATCCTTTCAAACACCCACAACCTCCAGCCACACCTTGTGCACCTCATGCTCCTACCTGTGTAATTCCACCTTTCCTTGATCCGAATCATCCAAGTCACCAAGCTTGCTATAGCAACTCATCCAACTCAAACACTGTCCTTCTCGATACTTCAAGCCTAAGAAAAGTAAGCATAGAAGTTGCCAAAGAAAGTTGTGACTGGTCCGTACAATTAGGAAACGGAGGTCAAGGAGGAACCGTATACTATGCTAAGATTGTGAAGAATGTTAGTGATGGTGATTCTTCGGGAAATGATGATAGTTCCGGACACAATGGTAGTTCGAATGAAGATTCTAGTTCAAGCAAGGATATATCAGAAGGATTATCATCAAGGGAGGTTATTGATGCTGAGATAGATGGGTTACTGGCTGAAGCTGAATCGTTGATGAGCAATAACGTAGTGTTGGTGCAGAAAATAGCTAGTTCATCTGATGAATTATCTAAGTACTTCTCAGAAGATGGATCTTCTACTTATCATTCTTCGTACATTGCTCATTTGGATTGCCAATCCAGTCAAGTAAGTATCGATAAACCTATCTCTTCTAAGTGTGTTGGATGCATAGAATTAAAAAAGCAAATACTTAGAATTAGAAGGTAAATTTGAACACACCAAGAGTAACTATCAAAGTTTGTGTTTTGATTTGGCAAAGTGCACTGAGGCTAACACGACTCTAAAGAAAAATGAAAAGGAGTTTAAAACAACGATTGGAACCTGTTTTAAACAAGCAAACTGGTATAAACAATTATATTAATATCATTGACAAAACAAAGAAAGAGTTACTCCTTGCACGATGTGATTATAAGGGTATCAAGCTTGTCCTCCACCAATGAGGTACAACTATACCAAGTAACCTGATGACGAGGATATGCCACATTTTGAACCCACTGTTCCTCTAGACCCTACTGAATTTATAGCTGGAGTGCATCCTCGAGTCAAGGTCAAACGGTAGAATTCAAGGATTCACCATCAACGAACAAACAGGATTCTCGCATTGTTGAGGATGTCGTTAGTTCAGATGAATCGGATGAGGATGAACCTGAGCAGTCAAATAGTGTGACCAAAGAGACGAATATACCTCCTAAGAATCACATTCTATGTGATCCTCCAATACTTAGTTACATCTGTTGAGATTCTTGTGAAAAATTCTGAAAGTGTGAACTTGCTTTACGCGTTGATCGGTTCTGAAAAAGTCTACTCAAAAATTGATTTTCCTATTAAAAACGTTAATAAATATTCCTGATTGATGAAGTTTTCGAAGATTCAAAAAGTAAGTTTTTAGAGCAAGTCGAGCCCAAGAGTTGTGGTAACTCAGTGTGCTCCTATCCCAAAATCCGAAGTCAGAAAACAACTTGGGAATACAAGTTGTCTTTTAAAACTATCAACAAAAGAAAAATCATGTTAAGTCTGAAAAGAGAAAGGTCAAAAGTGCTCAGAACCGGAAAAAGGCTCAGAATGTGAACTTCGTGAATCTCGAGGAACTGATAAAATTGAAACATTTAAGAGAACAAATCTAGCACAGATTTTGTTAAACAAGTTAAGATTTTGGAAAGATACAGTCAAAACAACTAAACACAGCACATAAACTGTTGTGATTCAGTACCAAGCACTTCGAGATCACCAAGTTCATCTTCAAGCTATCATCGTCATCATGATGCTCTAAGGTTTGTATAGTGGAGATCATGCTTTGAGTGCAGTTAATATGGACACATTGTCAAAAATTGTCCATATCTCACAAAAGGAAAGGCAAAAGCTGATGCCCCCTAAAATCTAATCGAAAGCCGGAGATCTAAAGGCATATCTGAATCAAACCATGATAAGGGTAGATTTGATCGGTGGTTAACCCTCTTCAGGAGATTGCAGGCGGCGATGGTGGTGACTTCTATGATAAGGGCATATCTAAATTGAACCGTGTGTCCAACAATAGATTCCGATTTGGTAGTGGTTGATGGGGCTTGGTGGACGGATTTGGTGGTAGTGGTTGTTGGATACGGTGGTGGTAGTGGACGGATCATAAAAAAATGTTCGAAAATTCATTCATTATAATTCATTACTTAGATTGAAAAAATGTCTCTATTAAAGTTACATTAGATGTTCCAATATGCCTTATCACAACCTACATAGCCAAACCAACGCCAGCATTGTCAGGGCATATGTCAATTCATCGACCCAACCTTTGTAAATGGGTTCATGTGAACATGTGGAACTCCTCGTCATTGAAATTATATGTTGCACTTACCAATTCAGCATATGTTAAAGTTCTTACACTTTGGTTGTTGGTGTTTTGAATATGATGAGCACTGATTTTAGATCTGCTTCCATCAGCATGAGCCGGAATCAAGTCAGCTTTGCCTATGAAGAAATTTCTTACCTTGTCAAACAATTTTCCATCATATACACCAGAGTCAACGATTTCTCTTTCTTCTATCATAATAGACTCAAGCTTAACTACATCCTCCGCCATCCTAGGGTATTGTTTTGGTTGAATATGTAAGCATTGGACTATTATGATTGCAAATTCCTTCAAGCCTTTTTTGAGACTTGTCCGATCAGTTTAAGGTTAATATATCATTGAGTCTTCCTACTTTGAACAAGATAACACATCAAGAAGGACAATCCCAAAGGCATAAACTTGATACTTTCTTGTCAATTTTCTACTTTGGAAGTAGCATGGATCCATATATCCAAATGTCCCTTTGACTAAACTGCTCACATGAGTTTGTGCCTGATTTATTGTGCCCACTTTCGCCAATCCAAAGTCACAAAGTTTAGCATCAAAGTTAGAATCCAACAAAATGATGGAGGTCTTCACATCTCGATGTATCACTTTGTGTCAAGTTGATGAACCCGTGTGAAGGTAGTCTAATCCACGAGCAGCACCTATACTTATCTTTAGTCATTGTAACCACGATAACTTTGTATCACATCTCTTGAGATGTTTTTCAAGGGTCCCATTGGGCATAAACTCATAAGCTAACACCGTCTCTTTTCCTTCACTACAGTAACCAATTCGCGAAACCAGATTACCATGCCGAAGTTTTGAAATGATAATTAACTTCGGCTCAAATTCATTCGCACCTTGTCTAGATTAATTTACTGACCCAAACTTGTTAAGAGATATATAAATCTTGTCGAATCTTCCACTGCTGACGACTAATGTCTCATTGAAGTTACGGGTCGCCAATTGAATCTATGCAAGTGTAAGACGTTGACATGTTTGGTCTGGCAGTCTAAGATCCTTGATATGTTCTGTTAACATCGTTTTCGACCAGTAAAGGCCTTCAAATCTGCAAGATATCTGTTAACTGTGTGTGATACTTTAGCTGGCTACTGATACATTCAATCAATCAATCATACCAAGTATAATTCCATTCATAGCCAAGTTACTACTAGTAGGGTCTGGGAGGGTGAGATGTAGGCAAGCCTTACCTCTATCCCAAGGGATAAAGAGGCTGCTTCCAGTGAGACCCCGAACACATAACTACTTTAGAAGCAACTAGAAAACATAGGTCCTGGAAATATTCATTTTAAAGCTATGACACAATAAAGAAAGCAATAACATACACGTAAGTAGTAGACACAAAGGCAAGAACTAACATGCAAAGGCCACAAAACCAACTAAAAAGCAGGCTCCTAAGACAGGTATCAAACACCCAATCGTAGCAACCTCTTAAAAGTCCTGAACCCTGATTCTACGACTCCACGAACACCTATCCCCGACCATGTCCTCCAAAAGGTGCAAGTCTATTAAATCCTTCCTAATTCGCTCCTCCGAAGTCAGTTTCGATATATCTCTACTCCTTTTTCCTTCAACACTAAGAGTTTCCACGGTTCTAATTGTGGTCGTCGTCTACTTCCTCCTAACATGCCTAAACCATCTCAACCTCCCCTCCTTAATCTTATCTGATATACTAGTTAATCTATTCCTAAAAACTTCATTTCTTATCATGTCCCACCTAGTATGCCCACACATCCACCTCAACATTCTCATCTTCGTTACCTCTAGTTTACACGTTTGTGTCTTCTTAATGGCCCAACACTCTATTCTGTACAGCATAGCAGGTCTGATTGCAACCCTATAAATTTTCCCCTTTAATTTGGTTGGAAACCTCTTGTCACACAATACCCCAGTCACTGATCTCCACCTATACCATCCAACCTAGACACGGTGAGCTACATCAGAATCTGTCCCTCTATCCCTTTGAATAAACGACCCTAAATACTTGAACTTGGTTGATTGCGGGACCACTTGTCCCTCAATGTTGATCTGAGTCTCCTCACCATCTCCCACACCACTAAAATCACACCATATATACTCGGTCTTAGAGCGGCTATTCTTAAACCTTTTCCCTCCAAAGTTGCTCGCCACTCATCTAACCTTGCATTTAGGCTCTGGTTACTCTTTGCGATTAATACAATATCATCAGCAAAAAGCAATCACCATGGAACCGCCTCCTAAATCAACTTTGACAACTCTTCTAAGACAACTACAAAAAGAAATGAACTCAACGCATATCCTTGGTGGAGTCTTAATATCCACAGAGAAGAAATCAGTATCTCCTACGGGCGCTCAAACACTAGTTTAGTCATAACATATATTTCCTTAATTATGTCTATATACTTCCCAGGACCCCCTCTGTCCTCCAAACTATCCCAAATCAGCCTACGGGGCACACTTTCTTATGCCTTTTCAAGGTCTATGAACACTATATGTAGATCTCGCTTCTTCTCCCCATACTTTTCCATCAACCTCCTTAGAATGTGTATAGCTTCCGTAATTGATTGGACTGGCATGAAACCAAATTGGTTTGTCGTAACCTGAGTTTCTCTTCTAAGTCTAGTCTCAATTACCCTCTCCTATAATTTCATAGTGTGACCTAGCAACTTAATCCCTCTATAGTTCCCACAACATTGGGGTTCTCCTTTTTTCTTATATAAGGGCACTACGACAATACTCCTCCACTAATCTAGTATTCTTTTAGATTTGAAAATAAGATTAAACAACTTACTTAGCCATTGAACTACTTCATCTCCCAAAAACTTTCACACCTCAATTGGTATGTTTTCAAGACCAACTGCCTCAACCCTTCCCATTTTCCTAAGTGTTGTCATCACCTCGCCCTGTGTGATACATCGATAATAGCATTTATTTTGTTGCAGCCTTTGAATAGTGGGGTTGTCAACTTCTTGTCGGTCAGCCATCCCACCGTTAAAAAGACTGTGAAAGTAGGCTTGCCATCTCAACTTGATGTCCTTACCCTTGACTAAAACACGTCCATCATCACCGTTTATAAACTTCACTAGTCCTATATCTTGTCGCCTACGCTCCCTAGCTTTGGCAATCTTGAACATATCATGCTCTCCCTCTTTTGGCTATTGATACGTGAATTATAATTATTATTGATTCAAAACTAATTATAATCATAGACACTCTATATATATTATAGGATATTACAATTCAGTACTCTGTACAGTGACTAGAATATAATAACAACCATAAACTTAACTAATATATTCTAACATTCCCTCACAAGTTGAGAGTGGGGAACGACCTTCAACTTGGAACGTAAAAGTAGAAAACGTTGTGAAGATAACAGCTTAGTAAACACAGCAACAATTTGATCACTCGTAGGTATGAACTTTACATTTAGATCACCTAAGCCACTTGTTCACGAACAAAGTGAAAATCTACTTCAACATGTTTCGTACGAGCATGAAATACCAGATTAGCTGAAAAAATAAGTAGCCCCCAAATTTTCCCACCAAAGAGTGGGTGACGAGTTTGTAGCAACACCAAGTTCATGAAGAAGGCCCTCTAGGTAGATTAGTTATGCTACATTATCAGCAAGCGCTTTATATACTGAATCGGTAGAAGAGCAAAACGCAATTCGTTGTTTTCGTGTTGTCCATGATACAAGATTCGATCCAAGATAGACAACAAACCCCTCGTGGATCTACGATCGACTCGACAACTAGCCAAATCGGAATCCAAATAGGCCTTCACTGAGTTATCCCAGTGAACATCAGTAAACGCATACGCATGAAGGAGAGAACCTGAGTTATGGCGGATACGTAGACCCAAATCAGTAGTGCCCTTCACGTAACGAAGTATACGCTTACCCGTGATCCAATTACTTTTTGTAGGAGCATGCATGAACATACATAACTTGTTAACTCAAAAGGCAAGATCAGCGGAAGATCAGATAATGATGCCTTCGGGACATTACACAACACTCAATACGAATATACGCATTTTGAGGGGAGCGTGATACGAAAAGCTTCAGGGATTTGGTTTTGCTGTGAAGACTCAAGTCAAGATTCTGCGTACCTGGACCATCGGTCAAGGGAGAATCTGTTAACATAGTGGAGCTAACATTAACAGATGATTGCTATTGCATATTTAACATTTGAAAGCAACGAAAAAGGGGGAATTTGTTAGTGCAGTTTTGTCTCCGCTTGTGCGAATAAACTAGATTGTGTTTTTGGCTAAGTATGCAATAGTTAGTGGTCAAATGAGTGTGTTCAGACCCATTCGTTTGAAGTGGTCAAACAAAAGGGTTTTTTGTTTGACTTTGCGTGTTTGCAAGTGAGATAAGTATGGTCAAACAACAAGTGTGTTGTTGTTTGACTATTATGGTAGGTGTTGTTTGGAACTTCCAAATGACATGGGACCTATATAAGCTTGTTCTTGTGTCATTTGCATAAGGTTTTTGAGTTTGGGAGAGACCACCACTTGCTCATTTCCGGTTTCCACGATGTATGCTCTTTCGATATGTTGGATGGCTTATCATATGAGAGATTGTAATGTTATGTGCCCAATTTATAAATGAAAGTATTTATCTATCTCTAACCTTCCATCTATGAACTCATCTTCCACTAATCCATGATTAACGACCCTAAACATGGAAATTCACTATGCTTAGAAAGTTGTAATATGCATCTGAACTTTTTTTTAGAAATTACCATGTTGTCAATCTAAAATGCTTTATAATGTATTATAGATTATAAATAATATAATGTAACGTGCTTGTATTTTATCTATGTGTCGTTAAAAGTTTTCTTCAAAAGCGAACTGGTCAAATATAATTTATAATTTTATTCTTCACTCTAACGAACCAAATCATTATCGTCCGGAAAAACATTAAGACCAGCACAGTTTTTTGTTTTTTTGGTTT
The DNA here is from genome assembly GCA_947069175.1 of Scalesia atractyloides. Taxonomy (NCBI): domain Eukaryota; kingdom Viridiplantae; phylum Streptophyta; class Magnoliopsida; order Asterales; family Asteraceae; genus Scalesia; species Scalesia atractyloides. Next base: position 83,247,297 of record CAMTDV010000022.1, on the reverse strand, counting down.
TCTCGCCGTTTCCATTGGTGTTGTGACGAACTTAATCGATTCTGAATGAAGACATCCAACATCATCGTTGGTATCAGTTGTGATATCGTATCTCGGTATCGTCTTGGTGTTACATTGCATCAAACCGATAGCAATCGAGTTCCCCCTGCAAAGCACGGATAATCCTACTAGTTTACTTAAAAATGTGCTGTGGAGTTAGCCGGCAATTGAACCGTCGACTAATGATTTCAACGATCATCACCTAGCCAGGAACGTCCACCATCACTTCTACCATATTAACAATTTGAAGCCCTATGTCCAGGGGAGACCTAGGTGTTAGTGTGCATGGGCAGGCGCACTCCATGAGTTTTTATTTTTCTTTAGTAAATATATGAATTAATCTTTAGCGCCGTCCAATATATTTAGATACCACAACCATAACATTATAGAACTAAAGACAAAAGGAAGAAAAGATGAAGTGCAATAAATTATTCTGGCTAGCCATAGTTGCTCTACAACCAAAGAGCAAACTGAAGAAAGGTTGAAAAAGAAAACACATTTTTTGTTGGTATGTATTTTTTTTCTTGGAAGTTGGAAAGGGTTGACTTGCTGCAAACTTACAAACTAGCTACATAACTTATTGCCTAATCACTTCTAACTCATCTACAACTTTTCTTTTATTTTTACCAATGAATACTACATTATTTTTGCTTTTTATTTTGATTACTTTGTAGACTATTTAATTGATTTGCTGTAACTTTATTCATTTATTTATTTATTCTAATTTGAAGTTACTATTTTAACAAACTAATTTCATAAAATTTATGTTTTTTTTAAATAAATAATCTTAATCTAAAATTGTAAATGGCGTCTTCTCGTAAAAATAATTTTAGAGAAAGGTATCAAACAAAAAGTATGTTAAAACAAGAAAACGCTTTTTATTTACGTTGGTGTTAAAAAGTACATTAAAACAAGAAAACGCTTTTTATTTACGTTGATGTATATTTTAATGAAGTTAGCATTAGTTGTATTATTTGTTTTTAATTATGGATTTCTAATAACGATTAAAGTATTTTTATTATGTATTTTAAATTTAATAAGTTGGTTAATAGTTTTTATTATATGAACCGACCCGACTCAACTCTATTCGAACTGGACTGAAAAATTTTAATATTTAGCCTCTCACGAGAAAAAAATTCCTAAAATGGACCCAAATCAACCTGAACCGGACCAAAATTTTTTATTATATGAACCGACCTAACCGATCCTAAAAATTTCCGCACCCCATGAGAAAAAAATATAGGTCTGCCACTATATCCATATTTAGCACAAATTTGAGATTGCAAATTTATGTCATCGATTAATGAAATCGATGATAGTTGCCTTAATCTAGCCAAACAAGTAAGTAATTTGGTATTCATCTTATTAGTCATTACCCAATTTTTGGATCTTCAACATTGAACACAAGCATTTTGAAGAAATTGATTTAACTGCAGTAACAGATTAGTAATAGTCCATGACTTTATAGCCTAGTGGCATTTTGGGGGTGTGATAAGGCTTTAAGACCACAAGAGGGTTTCCCATATTTGTTGAGTTTCCTCCTGAATTGGTGTATAGGCATTATGCCTAGTGGAGATGGATATAATCGGATGGTTCCGCTGGTAGCACGATAATACTCCAATAGTCGGTCAGTGATCCTAATTTGCTTTAACAAAAACAGATTAGTAATAAATCATGCTCTCAACTGAACTATTGAAAAGAGAAATTGCAACCTAACTGTATAACAAAACTAATAATCATACACCAACTATCTATCTAAGTGCTTAACTCTATACATATATGCTCTAATAGAATTCTAAACTGCACATCTAATCTATCAATCCATCTAAAAAGTCCACTTTTATGAGTGAAATATATTGTTTTTCTAATAGTTGACTTTTGTGACTTCTGACTTGTGAGTCAAATTATTGGTTTTTATAAGAAACTTATCATATAAAACAATTACAACCATATATACTTCAGTAAAATATAATCTATTTTGTTTGTCCTTTTGGAGTCAAAACTGTTCTGTATAACACTGGTTCAAGACCAGCAAGATTTTTTCCATTGATGGGCGTTCATCTTGTGTTGGTTGTGGACAGTTAGAAATAAGTTGAGCCAACATGAATGCTCCCTTCGGCGGATCATTATTGTCCTTAAGCTGTGGGTCCAGAATCACTCTCAAATTTTCCTCGTTTGCTAGCAATGGAGTAGCCCATTCTACCAAATTTTGCTTTACTTCTGGTCTGTTCCTGTCAAACACCTTCTTTCCAGTTAGTATTTCGAGCAGTATCACTCCAAAAGGATAGATCTCACTCTTTACTCCAAAACCTACCAAAGTGGTCATTCATTAATCAGCCATTGACATGTACACACTTAGTTCAACCCTTTAGCATGGAAGCGTAAAGGGGATGAGTAACCTTTGATAATAAATTTTGAGAATCTAACTAAAAAACCAGTACAAAAGCAGAAGATACCGTCTTTGCAATGATTTCCTATTTCACTACCGTCGAATTTTACATCTGCTTGGTAACGAAACCACTCAGGCGCGGCATAAGGTGCATCCATTTGGAACGAGTATGAACCAAGAGCCACGAATGAGTTGTCCACCTCAAAATCCCAAAGTCGAGCATTATAATCCTAGTATGTATATATATAAAAAAGAATGTGAATTTGGTGTCATGTTGAAATGCAAATGCAAGCATATCAAAGGCAGTCTTATATGCCTTGTCCACCAATATACAAGTGCTCTTAATTGGCTATACGCTGGAGGTCCCTTCTTATGCAAGAAAGATAGACCATGAGGTGCTCCTAGTGCTATTTTTAACCATGCAACCCAAGAAAGTGAACTTGAACCTGGATCTGTATATATACAGCATATACCTTATGCCTCAAAGACTCAACGCCACCCGATTTGTGCAAAAATAGGACAGATTGACTCCAAAGCAGGTTCACATCTGTTTAAACATATAAAAAAGTTTGGGTTTAATGCAAGAAATTATAATTTAGCCGATTATCTTACCTCCAAAAAGAAGCTTATCTAAACTCGGGTCAGGAATTTCTACGTAAACACAAGACAGTACTTGCTCATCTAACGAATATCCTAAGAGCTTAACAAGGCTGGGATGATTGACTTCTTCCGGTTTGAGATCCAGCTGCACATCAAAATTCAATAAACACTATCTGAAAAGGCGAAATAAAAATATGATTCTTAGATTGAAGAGAGGTATCTATTTCAGGTTACCTTAGATGTTGCAAAATCCCGCTCCTGCTCCCTGACGTACATAGCCATACTAACACAAGTTTCGGTGGAGAAATTGTGGTAATTCCATTCAGTTTTTGTCCTTACAAATTCAGCATATGTGAGAGTTCTTATTTTTCGATCTGTTAATTTCTGAATATATTGATCCATGATATTAGATTGGCTCCCCTCTACACTGGCCGGCATCAAGTCAACTTTGTTTTCCTCTGCACGAACTGACATCATGTTAACTTTGCTTTTCTCTGCATGAGCCGGCTTCAAGTCAGCTTTTTTTCCTCTGCATGAGCCGGAATCAAGTCAGTTTTACCTTTGAAAAAATATCTTACCTTTTTAATGAATCTTCCATCATCAACACCAGAACTGGCAATTTCGCGTTCTGGTGACAGAATAGACTCGAGCTTGACCACAACCTCTGCCATTGTAGGGCATTCTTTTTGGTTGGTTATGTAAGCAATAGACTGCTATGCTTGTGAATTCCTTCAACACTTTTTTCGAGTTCAGTCCCATCAGTCTAGGGTTCACAATTTCATTGAGTCTTCCCTCTTTAACGTGGTCTTGAGCCCAAACAGCTAAGCTCTATTGATCTTCATCAAGTGTTGGATCTACCGCTTGCTTCCCAGACAATACCCCAAAGAGAACAACCCCAAAGGCATACACATCAGATTTCTTGTCAATTTTCCACTATAGAAGTAGCTTGGATCGATATATCCAAATGTCCCTTTGACTAAAGTCCTCACATGAGTTCGTGTTTGATTTATTGTGCCCACTTTTGCCAATCCAAAGTCAGATATTTAAGCTGCGAAGTTTGAATCCAACAAAATATTAGAGGTCTTCACATCTCGGTGTATCACTCCATGCTCAGTTGACGTACCTGTGTGAAGGTAGTCTAATCCACGAGCAGCGCCTATACATATCTTTAATCATTGCAGCCAAGATAAGTCTGTAACACCTAGGTGGAGATGATCTTCAAGGATCCCATTGGGCATAAACTCATAAGCCAAGACCAGCTCGTTTTCTTCACTACAATAACCAATTAGCGGCACCAGATTACCATGCCAACAGATTAAAAGGAGCTTAACTTCAGCCTCAAATTCATTTGCTCCTTGGTTGGATGTAGAATGCAACCGTTTGATTGCATTTCGTTTACTGAACCAAACTTGCTAAGAGATTTATAAACCTTGCCAAATCCCCCACGGCCTATGACTAATTCCTCATCAAAGTCGTGGGTTGCCCATTTAATCTCTGCAAGTGTAAGACGTTTACAAGTTTGGTCTGGCAGTATGACTGGGGAGTTGGTATCCATGATAGGTGCAGCGGTTATCATTGTACAGGCGTGGAATATTCAAGATATCTCTTTGTGGCCCAACGGATGTTTTTGTTCAAATCTTCATTGCTAACAAGCGTTGAAATTTTAATCTTCTTCGGATTTCTTCTTTGAGGTGCTAATTGGCTTTGTATCCTTGACTTTGTACAATTTCTAGAAAACTAAAATCCAACATTGGGATGGAAATTAAAAAGTAAATTGCGTTTAGTCATATTGCTATTTATTATCTTTCATAATTTACCCATCCACCATCTAGAAAACTTATAGTCAACTATAGAAGCGTAATTTCTTAATCATAACAACTCATTAAACAATTCTTTAAAAACGTTTCTTACTTTAATTATTCATTTTATAAAGATAGTGTCAATTTAACTCACGCAAGCATTGAAAGGTTCACTATGTTTATCATGTTACTTATAAATGAATATCTCATAATTTATAATTTATATTATTATCTTGTCCTCCTTATCGAGAAATTAATAAATATTCATTATTTCACACATACAGCTCGTTCCAAAGCCCCATCTTTGTATACTGAGATCATTTAGGCTTGTGGGCCAAAACGAGCCTTTAAGAAATATAATTAGCCATTTGAGTTGTTAATGTGATTCAAATAGTCGACGTCTGAAGATTTCTGTTGGGAATGTTACTGAAGAATTGCTAATCCAAGCCTGAAGACTTAGTCATCAGACAGTAATTGTAAGTGGTAAATGTTTGCAAAAATTAGTGCTAAAGATTAAAGTGGGTCTTGATTTCTTACTAGTCTTTGAGGTGTGTTTGCGTTTATGTTTCTTCATTTTGGTCTTATGGTTCTGCCTAGTTGCTATTGTATACTATTTGCCTATTTAAAGGCTTTCCTTCTTGTTGGATAATATGGTTAATCATCCGGTTAGCAAAATGTAATCCTTGATGTATTACGATCCTGATACGCGAACATGGCCCGTGTGTATGTAACGGTGGAAGAGCATCTACAAAACAAATGAGGTTTCCAAACAAACCCAACTAGTTTTATGCCCGTCCGGTGGACGGAAATATTAATGGTATAATGATAATATATATTTTTATATGTATAATTTATTTTTTCACACGAAAACAGCTTAAAATAACTAAAGAGAAATATGATGCAAATTCCAAAGAACTAAAGATTAATCTTTTACTTCTTGAATTCTGAGATCTTAATGAAGATGAAAAAACCTTAAGTTTAGTTTAGACTGAAAAACAGGTTGCTCAATGTAGAATATGATATATTGAATGATCTTAGACAAACATCACGAATCGGGCATTAAAGGGGGACGAAGATTCCAACTTTTTCCATGGTATTTTTTTAAAATAACACTGCCATGAACTGTCTCAATGGGCTTTAGTTAATGAGGCATGGTGCTCAAACTCTTAAGCAAGAAGTCTTTTGTTTCCTAAAATTATTCAAAGAATCACTATCTCCTCGGACTCCTCTTTAGCTACAGCGGCCCCTTACATTTACTACTGCAGATATCGAAAACTATTGATCCACCACATGTCATGTCATCAAAAGGGAGAACACTGAAAAGGATTACAGAAACTAAAAGCAAACCAACTGAATTCAAAATCTTGATCTAATGCTTCTAATACGACAAGATTGCCAGTGATAAAAATCTGCTAGAATTCATCAACCCAAAACTGAAACATGGAAACACAAATTAAACCTTAAAATTTAACATTATAAGGCAATGTTAGAAAAAAAGGAAACAAATACCACCGTTTCCACCTTTCTTAAAGCTACAAAAATGATATCTTCATTGCTTTCTCTGCAGAGTAAAAGTAGCTCAATGAAGCTGAAATACTGATCAAGTAATCTCACTATTCCTATTCTCTTAAATTTGGTTACTAAATTAAGTTGAAGTCTTGGTTTCCCTTTCATACAAAACCTCTTCCATGTAATTTGGGCTTTAAATAACTTTATTAATGACCAATCTTAATCTAATAGCATTTTAATTAGGCACATTACCTGGAAGTTACAAACCAAGATCATCTAAACAAGGATAAAAAATAAATATCCAACTCCAATGGATAATTCACTTTCTAAAAGTTCAAGTACGCAAATAGTCAACAAAACATTGATCTTGGAGAAATAACATTAATAGCCAAGATATTCGGTGCTTAGCTTGTTCGAAAGAAAATAAATGTGTTATAATAAGTAAATTTATTAGACTCAAGAGAGAAAAGAGATGATAAGCTTATTACCCTAAAAATCTTTGCTTTCTGATTAGATTTCCTCTTCGAGAAAAATCGGACACTCAATGTTGAATAATCAAGTAGTTATAATAAAGGTCAACACATTTAAAGTCCTTTCGTTCAACAGATTCAAAGGACTTGTCTTGAAGACAACATCTTTATATGGAAAACCTACAAGAACAGCTTGTGTTCATGTTAATCAAATTCATCAGATTATGTATTAATATAAAATTACACACCCTTTCTAATTTGACACAAGAATGAACTTACCCTCCAGCCTCATGTCCTAAAATCTAGGAAATAAAGGATTATGCCCCAAATACGGCAGTAATTCAAGATTTGAGATTAATAAAATAGTTATCTGATTTGGAATTTGGAATTTGAAATTTGAAAACTTACGTTGGTTTCCCAGAAGTAAACACAGTGTGGCAGAGGGAAGTGAAGATGATCTTAATTCGGACATCCATTTCATGCGGTGGCGCCACCTCCACTTCTTCAATCACCGTTGGCTTCCCGGCTTCCCAAGCCACCAGCTGTTACATTAGGAAGATTTACATGCTTATATCCATGATCAGGTTATAAAAACAACTGAAAGAATGAAGAAAATGCTTACCTTTGCATCGAATCCCTCGACCATTAGTGCTTGACATAACTGTAACTTGATAGCTGTAAAGAATCTGAAACAGTTATAATTGTTTTTGTTTGTTGTAAAGAATCGAATCACTTATGGTAAATACTTTTTCCACCCACACCATAATGAAAATAAACTCTTTATCTGTTGGTGACAAAAAAAGATAAGAATAATGAGTAAAACATTAAATGCAAATGACTCACCTCCAATGACATGTGGCCTTTTAGAGAATAGACTAATTCTGTCTCTATGCTTTCTTCACTACTTTCTACACAGTGGAACCAACACAGACAAACATACCATTAAATAAGATGAAATCATCAAATTCATCTCCCCACAACCTAGAGTTTGTTTTGTAATGGCAAAAAAAAAAGAAATAGACGACAATGGCAGCAACCAATTCAAAAAATAATCACCGAAAGCATACGAGTACAAAATAAAAGGCTTAAAATACCTTTTGAAATAGTTGATAAAAACTTATAAAATTCATTTAAACCATAGATTGAAACATCCAAACACAAATTCAACCTTAAATCTAACATTGGTATCGGAATTTTGTATTGCTAACAGATTAGGGTTTACTAATTAAGTAGTTTCTAAATGAATATCAAGCATTTTACATAAAATTGCAAAAGGTTGAAATCAACCTTCTTTTATATCAGATTAGCACATACTTTAAACAAATTGATAAACCTAAAATCCCTAAACAAAAAACCTAAGATCAACAAATATAGAGAATGATGACGTACAAGAGCTATTGTGGCAGATGTCATAAAACCCACAGATTTATGGTCAATTCAATCATGATCGTGGTGGTGGTCGGAATGTCAAGGGTCTCTCGGCAGTCAAGGATCATAGTGGAAAAAAGACGGGCTTGGACCAATTCCAGAGTTGATGATGATGTCTCAGATAATTATTGAAGATAAGGAGAAATATAGATGGTGATTTGCTTAGCAGGTTTTTATCGCGCCTCATGAGATATGGTACAGAGTTGCGAGGATGCCGTAGAAAGAGGAGAGTGGGTATTGGTACGTAACTTCTATAAACTCCTTCTTCTGGAAGGTTTTAGTGAATTTAAAGGGTTGAGATCGAAAATTGAAGACTTTGAATGGTTAAGATCTTCCTAAAAAACAGTTACATTTAACGGGAACATTAGCATATATAATGTGAAAAACAAAATAAAGGAAACTACATTCTTATCATTTTTCTCATGATTTTACGGCTAATACTAGTCGTTGTACTATTCTTCTTAGTTGTTCTCTAACTTTGAGTACCATTTTCTGGAAAAAGAAAATAAAATATAGAAGTTAAAAAGACTGAAAGCATGATAAAAAGACTGGACTTTTAACACTTCACTAAAGCCACTAAAAGCTAACCATTGCAAGGTAATTAATAAAGTTTTTGTGACACCATTTTGAAGAATCATTAGACTCGGGAAATCCCTTGTATACATTTCGGATGGTCACATGATCACCCTACAAAGTATCAACATCAAATTTTTGATAACCAACAAAAGAAGTGTTAACCGATTGGTGACAAGTAATATAGTAAACATATAAAGATATTCTAAAATTCTGGATAGACCTGACGGTACATGAAAATCGACAAACAGCTCATCGTATGACTTCAGTAACCGAATGGTTGGGGTGGTCACTGATGATTCCCCACGGGGTAGGAGTTAAGCTTTTGTAGTGTGGTCAAAGTCATAATCCAAATGTAGCTTGTTAGCTAAAATGGTGACGTTCTCAAACTCTTTCCCACATAATGTGTGGTGAAAATTCCTACCCATAATGGCACATCAAATTTTAAGTCATGGCTAATAAGTCCAAAAGTAGTGGGGAAGCGAGTTTCGGTCTAAAAAAGCTTACCACTGACCTTTTTTTCATCTATAAGGTTGCTTGTATCTTTAGTAGTATTGATCTCAAATAATGCAGGACCAACTTGTTTCTTTAAGTATTCAACTATAACATCAGCTTCACGACGGCCTTTATAGTATTGAACAACTTCTCTGTTTTTCAAGATCTTGATTGTGGGAAAACCTTGTATTTCAAATTGTTCTGCAAGTCCTTCGCTTTTTTAGCATTGGCATCAACCTTCGACAAAGTAACCGGAGGATCATGGCTTGACAGCATAGATGCAGCCCTTTCATACTGCATGGATATAATACAACACGTAAATCATTACTCTTTGATATGCTACATTTCAAAAAAAAAAATCCGGACAACTTAACTTCCTAAGTTGGCCATCCAAGAAACAGGATAGGTACCTCTGGTGCAAGATTCTTACAGTGGCTGCACCTGCCAAAGGATATAGTTTACAAATGTTAGCAATGGATCCTATTTCATAAAGGTGAACAAACACGTAGTTTTTTATAGCGAATATATATATAGGGGAAGGTTCATTTGAGAAAAATTTAATGTGAGAAGAAAAAGAAGAAAGGGCATAATGGTAAAACATTAAATAGTTTATAACCCCTCTCATTAATTATGTTATCTCTCATTAATAAAGCAAAAACATTTTATCCTACACATTTCAAAATTTATCCTACATATGTCTTACATTTACCGAAATTTACCCTACACATTTCAAAATTTATCCTACACATACTAAAATTTATCCTACACGTGTCGAAAATCGTCCTACACCATAAATTATTTTATCTTGAAAGAGTATATGAAAAAAAAATGAGTTACAAGTTTAATTACTTAGCTAATTATTGACAATTATAGATTTACCTATATGCCCTTTTTCATAACATTAAATACAGATTAAATGAAGTAAATGGAGAATTTCTATTGGTTTAAAAGTTATTCTTTTTATTCTTACAAAAAAAATTTCTCATTTGAACTCTCCAATATATGTGTGTATATATATATATATATATATATATATATATATATAGTGGAGATGTAAAATACAATATTCCTTAACGTATAATACAAACACAAACGCAAATTAGATCTGCGTCTAAAAACACAAATGCAAACACAAACAGAAACAGAACAAAATTCTCACAAATTAAAAAAGTTTCTCATTTCTCAACCAACATCATACAATTATATTTTCTTAAAGCTTTCTTAGTACAGCAAGTAACTTCTTGCAATGAAGTGTATTTCACAATCCATCTTAAAAACTGTTAATGTATAGTATTCTAGTTCGTTAATACTTAAAAAGAAGCAAGATAATTACCTTTTCATATGGTGAAGCTTCTATGAAATTGGTTAACCACTGCTAGGCTAAACTAAGCATTGCTACTCCAACCACATGGCATCAACAACATCACCATACATTGACAAATGGTCCACGTTGTTTCCTTTCAGGAATACGAGCACTTACTTGACCAAGACCCCATGTCAGCGTAATAAAAAAAATCAACCACCACAGTGATATCTTACTGTGAAATGATCAGAAAAAATAGATAGCAAATATCTATAGCTAAAACAGAAGATACCATTTATATGCTCCAAAAATGAAGAGTACAGTTTTGCCCGCCTGTCTTGGAGAAATACTCTATTGTTCAAGTGAACCTTACTAATGGTGGATCATCAACTACTATTGGTGCATTAATAGCATTGGCAGTTTCCAACCAAAAAAGGGGTACTACATAAGTTACTTTACTAACCATCAATCAAATTACATATATCTACAAGAGCACGAACACGAAATATACAGATTCACATACGGAAAACAAAACACAAATCGATGAATACCTTCCATTAATTGAGATCCTTCAACGGCAGCAAACTTAGAATGTGGGACAAACATCTCTTCCTCTTCCGGCTGCAAAATTTAATTAGATTAAATTACATAATAATAATAATAATAATAATAATAATAATAATAATAACAAAAACAGAGAAATCCGGTATATTGTATAATTACACTAAATATTCAAGAACTGATTCACAAAGTTAAATTAACTATAAAAACGATTAAGCACCTTAGATTGCTTGTTAGGAGGATGTTGTTATTGCTCGTCGTGGTAAGTAGAGTCGTCTTACGATGAACGGGTATTTCAATGTACTTATATGAAAACTGATTCGTACATATAAACAACATAACGTAACATAACATAGCCCAAAAAGAAAATTGTGTATTTAATATGTGGGGATGCGATGGCTGCACGAAGACAACTATCAACACTACCAACTTCAGTAGCATCTTGCTTGTCTTCCAGCAACATTTTCTCAATGGCAGCACATGAAACTGTTTTGAAGATAATCATCACTTCCTAAAACCTTGCTTCGACAAAAAGCTGAAGAAACCTTTGCAAGAAGATAATCATCACTCATTTTCTTTTGTTTATTAAGCTTGGCACGCACTTCAAGTCTTCACCTAAAGCTTGTTTCTCTAAAAATAGTCATGTTGACACGTTGAAGAAAAAATCATAAATTTGACCCGTTTACTAAAAACGATATGTTTAACCGTTTACTATAAACGATATGTTTAGCCGTTTACTAAAAACAATATGTTTGATACATCGAACCAGTTGCTTACTGATTCACCAACCAGTCTCCAAAACAGAATTACAACCTAATCTTCAGCATTACATCAGTCCAGTTTAGCAAAACATGTTTCCAGTTTAGACATTGTTTGACCAAAACCTGCAGGTTTAACCAAGGCTGTACAGGAAGGGCAAACTGATTAAATACAAAACCTGGGAACAAACGTGATAAAACTGAATAAAGGGAACAAACCAAACATTAATTAATCTATTTCCGTTACAAGGTGGAAATACCAGATTCCGAAGTGCACTTATCAATTTCTGATGCAACAGTGGGTGCGAGTTTAGAGTGAGAAGAAATTAAGGGTTTAGAGTGAGAAAGGTGGATCCGTTTGTGTATGTAAGTACCTAATCCCCATGGCGAATGATTTGCATAAGGATGAAAAGAAACTATTATTTTTTTTTTGGGAAAGATTGCACGTAATGCTAGAGAAGAAAAGGATTGCAGGTTCTAGTCAATTAAAGTTTTACTAAAACCGGCGATAAACTGCAATTTTTTTTAAAGAAAACTTCATGAGAATGGAGATAGATCGTGGCCTCTATTCTTCCTGGTCAAAAGGGGATTAAAAAAAACCTCCAAGCTTTTCATGAATTAGAATGGTCAGGATTTCATTTGAGCTTCATCCAACGGTTGTGTTTGCATGTTACTCTCTTTGACTTTAAGGGAAAAATATAAATATATGGGAGAATTTGTGAGGGATGAGGTTTGGAATTGAAATTACAAGCATGTAAGTGGTGGCCCCCACTCATATCACACACCCACATAATTTTTTTTATATGGGTGCTTGAAATTTTATAGTGTCCGCAGTTTTAGAGGTTTGATGATGTGAATGCTCTAGGTGGTAATCCAACCCAATACCTATAGGGTTAGATAAGCATGGGAGTTAAGGAGATGAGGCAACGAGGTGCCAACCACAAACAATCGAACATTATGCTAAGTCACAATTGTTGGTTCGCTTTCGTAATTCACATAGCTGTGGCAACTCACAACTTAAGTATAACTTTTACACTTAAGTTTTTCTTCAAGATTTTTAACAAATACGTACAATGTGCATCTGGTTTTCGCCTTAAAGTGCACATGTTATCTGAAACTTTCTTTACCGATTCCATATATATTAGGACATGGGGGTTGGGGAAGGCCCGGTGAATCCCAGCCCCGTCCAGGAATACCGGCCTCCCAGACCAAACGAAGATAAAACCCTGCGAGTGGGGAGCCCTCCCCGAGTAGCGGGAAAGTGGAGATTTTGTTTTTTTTTGTTTTTTTTTATTCTCATGTGTGTATGTTTTTTTTTTTTTTTGTGAAGATGGAAAAAAGTTCAGGCTTTTTTTGTTTTGTTTTTTTTTTTGTTTGTTAATACTTATCTTTTATCTTAATTTATATTTAAAACATATATTTTATTTTAGATTATAACTAAAATATATTGATATTTGATTTATCTTTTTGATTATGTATCGTCTATTTTTTATTTAAAATATATCTTTTATTTTAATTTATAACTAAAATATTAATATTTGATTTATTTTTCTTTTATATATTTCAAATTATAAACTAAATCTATTGAAATTTGATTTATTTTTTGTTTATAAATCTTTTATTTTAATTTATATTCAAAATTAATATATAAATTGTTTTAATGTTTTTATTAAATTAACATAAATTGGTTTTAAGGAAAGCTTGGATGACACTGCGCAATCTTGAAAATTCTTGAAAATTTGAACCGGAAAAAGTTGATGTCGCGCTGACGTGACGTTCGGGAAAACGGAGAAAACTGGGACGAGGCACCCCCACAAATGTGACTATCTTTTTTCAAACTGGCAACTTTTCATAATCAAAATGAGAATCGGCTTAGCAAGGAGCTAAAAAAACCGAGGATACACCCAAGTTTTCATCTAATCAACCCAATTTACATTTTATCAAATGCTATAAAACTCCACTTAGAAGACCATTCAATCCAGTTGTGGCTCTATCTAATTACCCCATTTATGTTCTTTGCCTTTACTAGATTTGTGAGAAATTCATCTACATTCTCAACTTCCATTCTTGCCTAACGTAGTTATTACAACTCGTTTAAGCAATAACTCATTTCTAAAACAAATGACTTAAACAGCAAAACGTGTATACTTCATGGGCTATCAAGCCAGCGTGTACGTCAGGGGTTGGCCGTCAGGAATGGAGAGATGATGGGTGGGCTTTCCTTTTTGAAATCTTTATTCTTTTTATTTTATTTTTAATTATATCTTTAAAAATATCATTTAAAAGTGTAGATTGTGAGAAAGGACAAATGCTTTACGCAATTTAACAAATATTAAATGTTAAATCCGTAAGATCTAAAAAACTGATTAAAACTATAGTCGTCAAACACATTATATATGTGCAATAGGTGAGCCTTGGGCCTAGGCACAAGGTACTTAAAAAGCAAGAACCCGAGACAAGCAAAGTGCAATAATAAATATACCATTTTTTGGGTTTTAGACATGTTTAGGCTGGTTCTAAACTACTTTTGGATGTTTCAGACCAATTTGTCATAATTTGCAAATTTTACCCGTTTTTTTCCAAATTTGACTAGGATCTCGCCTAAGCGCCTGCATGGTAGTAAGGTGTTATTTTGCGCCTCGTCTCTCTTGAGGGCCTAGCTGTCACGTGCCTGAAGGCTTTTGACAACATATATATATATAGATTAAAACAATAACCTTTACAAAAAAAAGACAAAAAAAAGAGATGAAAATGTGTATATCTCATATCCGTGTAATCAGCAGTAAGCTTTAAATCGTGTGTACAATCAAATATGTAATATGCATGGAGTACATGTGGTCATGCATAGATGAAAGTAGCAAATGAAACATGGATTGTCACCCATCACATTATATTCCTTCATGTTTTTAGTGCCCCCACTCCATCAAAAGCCACCACTCCACCATAAAACTCACATCATCACAATCCACAAATCAATCCAACTTTCTCCCAGCAACTTCTTCACTTACGAAAATGCCACCGCGTCCTGCACAACCACACCTCAACGGCGCCTTCTACGGCCCTCCCGTCCAACAAAAAAACAAATCCTACCACCACCCTGGCCGCGGCAGCACATGTAACCCAATAACATGTTGTTGCAGTTGCATTTGCAACTGTATCATCCAACTCATCTGCCAAATCCTAATCACCATAGCGATCTTCGCGGCTATCATCGGCTTAATCTTTTGGTTTATCTTCCGCCCAAACGTCCCCAAATTTCACGTCGATAACGCCACCCTCACTCAATTCACCATGTCCCCTACCAACAACACTCTCAACTACAACCTCGTCGTCAACATGACGTTCCTCAACCCCAACCGCAGGTTAGGAATCTACTACAACAACATCGAGGCCACCACAATGTACTCCGGTCAGCGGTTTTCGACCGAGGAGGTTGATGGTTTTTATTTAGGACATAAGAAGGAGAAATATATTGGTCCTGTGTTTAAAGGAGAGCAAGTGGTGGGGTTTGATGGTGGTGATAGATCAAAATATGAGTTGGAGAAGAGTAGTGATGTGTACAAAATTGATTTGAAGCTAAGATTGAAGATTAGTTATAAAGTGTTGTGGATGAAAACACCAAAATTTAAAGCTAAATATGAGTGTGATTTGAAGGTTCCATTGAGTTCTAAAGGTAAAGTTTCATATGTGAAATTTGAGAGAACCAAGTGTAGTTTTGATTGGTGGGGAAGAAGTTGATGATTACGGTGGTGGTTTATTGATAGTTTTGTATAAGTTAGTTAATAATTATAATACAATGATTATGATACTAATCGATTCTGGTTTTTTATTTTTATAGAACGTTGTTATATGTAGGACTTTAGCACAATATTTGTTGGTATATGTTGATGATGGACATATATGATTGAGATTGTTTAGTTTGTTTATTGATGGCAGATAAAAGTATAGAAAGTTATGAATTCAGGTTGCAAAATCATGTGCTTGCTTTTAGCTTTTGGGAGTTAAAGATAAGAAACGTGGGACCCATGGAATAGTATCATTTTTTGTGAGCGGTTTCTTTTTCAATCGTTGAAAATGTGAAAGACTAGTTTTTTAGCTTTTAGCTTATAATTAAGATAAAAAGAAATAATTTTTACTCATGACTGTCTTTTTCTTTTCTTTTTTCCAAAGTTAAAAAGTTATATATTTTATCTTTAATTATAAATAAATGTATCTTATTTAAATTTGATCTATTAAGAATTAACAAAGTTATAAATAAAATAGGCTCATTCTATTGCACACCCCCAAAATCTTATTATCACATCTTTTTTTCTCTATCTTTCATTATGTATATATATAGAGAGAGAGAATGGAGTGTGTGAATATTAAGATCCTAGAAATAAAGGACACATATAATAGGATTGGTCGACCATATGTACTCTCACATGAAAAAGAAAACGATAAGTACTCTCACGTGAAAAAGAAAAAGATGAGTTGCAAGCGTGAAGAAGAGAGGGAAGTCTCTAGCCACGAATTGGTCTATTGAAGAATTTTAAGATGATTACTAATTTGTTATACATGTACATATTACCGAATTTTATATTAGATATCATTATTTTCTAAATAGGTATGTGGGGTCATGGTGGTCATGGTGACGGTGACAACAATTTTGTAGCGGATGAATGTAGCTAGAAAACATCTATACATTGTCTTTTGTGGGTGGTGATGTAGTGAAGGAAAAAGATCTTAGACGATATTCTTTTATGTTTAGAATGGACATACAAATTATGTGTGGGAAATCAAATTCACCATTTATATAAAGCTAATCATGGGTCACAGACTGGCCCGGTCCAGTATTGGATCGAAACGAACCGAAACCGGAAGTCGAAAAAGTGAATCTGAGGATGAACCATGTAGGGCATTCAGTCGATTAGGTTAACGGGTTGGACCAGGACAGATATTCTGTGATGTAATTGATGGATTTTCTAAACTGCTGCAGCTGGAAATGAGGCTTGCAAATTCATGGGCTGCTTATATTAAAATATGAATAATGGGCTGGCAAGGTTGATCTTAGGCTGACGGGATTGATGATGGGTAAGAGGATTCTTAAGTTTTTGGTTGCTTTCAAAGCTCAAAACTTTCTGAAGATAGTAGTTAACAGGAAATACTGTTCAGAATTTAATTCAAAAATATTTGATGAAAATATAAACTATTAATTTTAAGTCCACACAATAAGATTAAACAAAAAAAATTATTCAACAACATAGAGATTCAAGTAATTATATACTAATAATAAACATTATTATTATTATTATTATTATTATTATTCAAAAGTAAATGGAATACATAGAGGATTTGGTGTGATTGGTTTATACGAGAGATTAATCAACCAGTGGATTTCACTTAACATCAATAATTTTTTTCTTTTTATATTTTCAGCATCCACTAATTATTATATTATATATTATTACTATTACTAATTATTTATATATTTATTTATTTGTTTGTTTTACTATTAATAAGCAAATGGAATAAATAGTGATTTTTTGTGATTGGTTTATATGGATAGAATCAGTGGAGGTCACTTGGCATTCACAAATATTTCTTTTTTCAGCATCCACTAATATTAGTATTAGTATTTATACACATGGAAACGGAAACATAACACAAATGTGCAACTGGTGCAATTGCTGAGAAGCATGCCTGGTATCCGGTTTACCCAAGTTTGATTCCTGGTGACTGCATTTTTTTTGGAAGCACGTTTGCTAATTTTTATTTGTTAAAACCAATAGTTTGGTGTTATACGGACGGTTGACGAATCGGTGGATGTCACTTGGCATTCACAAATTTTCCTTTCTTTTCAGCATCCACTAATTTTAGTATATATACACATGGAAATCGAAACATAACACAAACGTGCACCTGGTGCAATCGCTAAGAAGCGCACCTGATATCCGGTTTACTTGACTTTGATTCCTGGGGACTGCATTTTTTTGGGAACCACGTTTACTTAAGCCTAATTGTTTAGTTGGTTTGTAAACATAACACAAACGTGTGCACAAGGCGTGTGTGCGTGGTTCAATCGTTGAGAAGCGTCTAACAACTGGTTTACCTAAGTTCGATTTCAATTCCTAAGGAGGGCATTTTTTTGGAACCACATTTACAAATTGTTGTTTGTTAAACCCAATAATTTGGTGCTAAGCCTAATAGTTTAGTTGGTTTGTTTCACAATAAGTTTTAAACAAAACCAAAGGCTAACCATTATTAATAAATTAAGTAATTATTATTAAAATTTCATGATTATTATTTACTTAAATTGTTTAACTCGATTGATTTCAGCAGTTTATTGTTTTAGATTATGTTTAAGTGATAAATTATAATTCAATTTAAAAATGGAAATGAGAAACCGAACACGTTTTCATATACGGGTGTTTAGTGGTTAATTATTCCTCTAACGAAACGAACACGTGTATATATCCGTTTGGATATGATACGACTTTGTTTTTTATGTTTTTTTTTATTTCCATTGTTTTAGTGTATCTCGGTACCGTAAATCGATATCGATTGAGTTTCGCACAACGTGTAAAGTATTGCATTTGAAAATTCCCCGCCGAAATGTGCAAGAGAGGAAAAACGTA
The DNA here is from genome assembly GCA_947069175.1 of Scalesia atractyloides. NCBI lineage: Eukaryota > Viridiplantae > Streptophyta > Magnoliopsida > Asterales > Asteraceae > Scalesia > Scalesia atractyloides. Next base: position 83,228,756 of record CAMTDV010000022.1, on the reverse strand, counting down.
GTTATTTAAAGCAAACAAAAAAGTTATGTCTTCACCTTTGAACTTTGCCATCTTCATCTACAACCATTATCTAAATCTATTTCAAAAGTTATATAAACTGATTATAACTTATTATAAAATGTCTAAAAGGTCATATATAAAACAATGTAAATTAATAACATAATGATATGTATGTTAATTTACTCCACAGGGTAGTCAAGCTTAGACAAATCTTCATTAGCATAATCTTTCAATTCTTTATATTTAATCTTGTGGAAGAGTCTGTAGGGCCTCCTTCTGAACATAAAAAAAAAACTTAAGTTTTTTTGCCTACATGTGACGGGGTGAAGACTTAAGAGAGTTTATTTCCGTGGGAGATTGGTAGGCCGATACATGGTGTAAAACTTTTGGGTGGTGATGTCAGTAAAGATGGGGAGTTTATTAGTGGTTCGGCCCTTAAAAGAGTCAAATGTGCGGTTGAGCTGATGGGATGCCTCAAACGTCTACGGGGCCCTCAGAGCGAACTCCTCCTGCTTCGTTTGTGTATGGGGGTTGCTAAACTGCAATTTGGGCTCAGAACGTGTTAGCCTTCTTATGTCGAGGGAGTCGTCTCTGTTTTTTATAAGGGGATTCGGAATACGATTGAGGATATTATTGTTTGTGGGGGTGCCTTTTTCAGGGACCTCCAATGGAGGTTAGCTTCCCTCCCGACCCATTTTGGGGGTCATGGGATTTGCTCAGCTGAGGATGCCTCTTCCTACGCTTTTGTGGCTTCAAGGGCCCAATTGTGGGTTCTTCAAGACCATATCATTCGTGAATGTGGTGGTGGGTTGTTGGACTTTGATTACAGTGGTATGTTGGACACTTTGCATAATTCTCTTCCCGATCTTGATCTTGGCGGTTTCCACATTAAAGACACCGCCCCCTTAAAGCCCAGCAAATTCTGGTGAATGTCTTATATGGTGAAATCGTCAAGACAGTCAAAGAGAAGTTTGCCTTGTCCCCGCAGCAACGAGCCGTGTTTGAGTGTTTGTGAGCCCCCCATTCTCATGAAGCTTTAGGGCAATGTATGTCGGCTGTGGAATACCGGGCTATTCTCAAGTACCGGCTGATGGTACCCCTTTTCCCGGTTGATGACCCATGTCCCGTATGTCGAAATGCTTGCTTGGATTCTTTTAGGGAGCATGCAGTCCATTGCAAAGAATTACCGGGTTTCAAATATCGACATGATTTAGTTCGAGATGTGCTTCATGATGTCCTTAAGCAGGCAGGGATTTCGGCAAAAAGGAAGCCTCGGTGAACTTCTTGACCGATCCATTAGAAGGGAGATCTACCCTACGGCCCGCTGACATTCTTGTTTTTTTATGGGAAGGAGGGAAACACGCGTGCATCGATCTGACAGGTGTGTCTCCCCTCATTGGGCTAAGGGACCACAGGTTTGTGATGAGCAAGGCGATAACCAAAGCAGAGGCGGGCAAAATACCTAAGCACGAAAAAGCTTGTATCGAAACTCAGCACGTGTTCGTCCCGTTCGCTTTCAATACCTTTGGCGCTCTCGCCCCTGACGCGGTGCGGTTTCTCAAACGGGTTCAGTATGTGGTAAGTAGTAACACCGCGCATGTTAAAGGGTAGAATTTTGTGTTTAGCATTGTAGGATTTGCTATTCAGAAGGAAGGTAGCGGCACATCTTGTTGCCCGTCTACCTGCCATTAGTCTGTAATCATCTTTGTCTACATTATTATTTTATATTATCTTGTGTGTACATTAACGCTTCAACAACTGAACCGGACAACAAATAGCAATACAAATCCATTATTCTTCTACTAAAATCCAACTCTCAAGCAATACTAGAATCCATAATTCCCAATATTTTACAACAATAAATGATAAAAGACAAGAATATTAGTATTAGTATAACTAAGTATATACAAAGTGTTAAAAAGAATAAAAGCAAAGAGATTATCCATGCTTTTTACAAAATATAGAACCTACAAAAGTCTCCCCCTCTCTTAAAGCTTGAAGATTTCAGAGGTAAAGTGATATGGAGATACAAGATTAGAAGTGGATGAGTAAAATTTTTCAATAAATGATGTTTAGCAGTAGTCAATGATGAGCAAACTATGGCACTGTGTTTCTTTCATTAACAAATTTGATCACTAAATGTTCTTACATCCAACCTTTGTGATGAGTCATTGGCATATTTGTGGGTTGTGATATGTATATTGACATAATACACAAGTGTCACAAACTGTTGTACACATCTTAAACTCACTTCTCTGATCTCTCACATATTTGACATTTTTCTCAAAGTTGAATTTAAAGACGATCATTAATCGATCAATGCAACCACGTAACACGTGACTTGTTAGATTATAAAAAAAAAAATTCATAGAGTAGACAAGTACAAAATGGTTAGTAGTTTTCTACTCAACTGAATGAAATGTACCCATGACTAAAACATCCCTGAAAGGGTTAACTGTATGTCTATATTCTGGATTATCTTGGTGAGGCACAATCACCTCTGAACATTATCTGTGAATCAAATAGTATTTCTGCTTCTAGCTGATGCAACAAAAAAAGGTTAGATCTGTTCATCGTAAAACAAAGGCCACATGCTTCTCGTGCAGAATGATCCGTTTTGTTTGGTTTTCCACCACAAAATCCCAAAGACGGGCATTATAATCCTGGGAGGTAAACATATAAATAATATTAAATTTGATGTCATGTGGAAATGCAAATGCAATCATGTTATAGACAGTCTGATTTACCTCGTCCACCAATATATACTCGGTCTTTAATTGGGTATACACTGGATGTCCCTTGTTATGCAAGAAAGACAGGCCCTGAGCTGCTCCTACTGCTATTTTCATCCGTGTAACCCAAGTTTTAACTTTCAAATTACTTTTAAAATTCAAAAAGTTAATTTTTTTTTTATTTTTGATACCATTCAGTATTTTAAACTGAATATTTTAATATTATTTAAATTGCTTCCTCATCTAAACAAGTAAGCGAATTAAAAAAAAGTTATTTAAATTATTTTAAATAACTAACTTTATTATAAGTTATTCCTCATTTCTAGGAAATATTACAACCCTTTTCATACAAATACATGTTCTACTTGTTTTATTACATCTAAGTAAATATTTAATTCTTTTATTATATGTATGAATTATAGTTATTGTAATAAGTATGTTGGTTTGTTTAATCTTTTAACACCATATTGTTATTGTATTCACAAAAACTTTAACATTATATTTCTTTTTAGTATACAAACTTACTACTATACACCTTTATTTTCTTATCTAATGTAGTTAGAAAATGTTTGCTACTTTCATCCCATAATAAGGGAATTACCTTTATCCCACGTACTTTAATACTTGGTCTTAGTTTTCGATTATATCAGGATATGTTCAAACGATCAAACGGATTATAATTATCTTCATCTAAACTTTCTTTCGATCTTGAAACTTCTACATGTTTATATTCTTTATATTTTATTATGTATACAAAAAAAATTGAAAACTTTAAATCATATAACATTTCATAAACCACACTATAATAACTTTAACTATTCTTTTGAAGATGATGCTAGAAAAACTCCTTTATCTAACATTTGGTATTTCTTTTTATTCTACTACATTTTATAATATTCTTAATATCATACACATGTCAATTATATTGTATTAAATGTTGAAGTTTATTAAGTCTTTTTTACTTTATTCTATTTATAATTGTTGTACAGTTGCCTCTATTGATGTCGATTATCGAAATGTTGGTAACGTCATAAGTTTAGAAAACTACAAGTGGATACTAAAAGACGTAATTTAAAGAATAAGACAACCAATATATGCTACAAGGAAGTTTTTTAGTGAAATTTGAATTATTTGATGTTTTTTTCTCTTCCGGTGTATTTATTTTTGTAAACTATTTTAAATCTGAAGAAATTTTAAGTATTTTCATTTGTTAAACCGTGTATATATGCGGGAATTAACCTAGTATTATAATGCATGAGAAAGTGGCATTTTAAGATGCCCAAAAATAAAAACATTTTCCCTCATGATTATAAATACCCACTAAAATGTGAGTAAATTGGTCTTTTAAACAAAATTATATTTTAGTCTCTCATCTTATTACACTTGAATCCTTGAGTTTTGATATAGGTAATTAGTTACACTTTCCCCCTGCACAACAAACTTATAATTCTTTTACATATTCTTGCCATATCTTATAAACTATAAGGTTTTTAAAAAAAATCCTAAAGGACCATGACGACCTACTCATTTAAGTCGACGTTTTGATAGTTCTCTTAGTAAGTATTGACGTGTGGATTAAAAGGTACAAGTAGATGATATCTTAGTGTACAAGTGATTAAAGGTCAATGTACTTGGTAATTATCCCAAAATGTTTAATAGCTACAGAATGTTAAGTGATTAAATACCGTCAATTTAATCATGTCATCTAGATTACACTTTAATTTCTCATCTTTAACAAAATTATAGATAATAAGTTAGTAGTTACACTTATCATCTTACAAAAAACTAACCCCTCTTCTCCCCCCCCCCCCCCCCCCCCATTTTTAAACGGTCATAAGTTTTATTTGAGTATAATATTACTGTAGTTTTTTTTAATTAAAAAATATATGTTACGTGATTAACAGTGTATAAGGATGAATAATAACTAAATCATTAACCGAAACCAAACTGAAATCAATCAAAAACTGATTTACCGAAATACGAATTATCAAAAAACGGTTATTGATTTTTTTGTACACTCATTTGACCAAAATTAACTAGAAGAACCATTCATATTTTCATATATTTCTAGCTTTTATACCTTTAGTTCATGTATTTCATATTTATACCCTCATTTTATGTATTTATACATCCATTTCATGTACTATGCATCCATTTCATGTATTTGTACCTATATTTCATATATTTTTAATCAAAGTTTTGGCCTAAGTTTGGTTTTGGCTATTAACTGAAATTAAATAAATCAAATCAAATACCGTCAATCTAACTGAATAAACCAAACTGATTAACTGAAAACGGATTGATTAATAAAATAGACTAATCAATAACCTCGAATTTGGTTCAGGATAATAATCTAACCAACCGAACAATGCACACTGTGGCAATGTCTGTGTTTCCCGCCGCATCGCACTATTATTGGTTATTAACTAAAATCGGTTTATCGATGAGCAACAACTAAATCGTTAACCTAAACCAAACCAAAAACAGACGAAACCGAGCTGAAATCAACCAAAAACTGAATTAACTAAAAATTGAAAACCAAATTAACCAAAAACCGATTATCATTTTTTTGTACTCTCGTTTAACCAAAATTAGTTGAGCTGAACCGAATCATTCATATTTTCATATATATATCTAGCTTCTATACATCTGGTTCATATATTTTATATCTCTATTTCATATGTTTGTTCTTTTATTTCATGTATTTATACCTTGATTTCATATATTTCTAAGCAAAAAGTTTTAGCCCAACTTTGGTTTTTGCAATTAATTGATATTAAATAAACCAAATAAAAAATCGTCAATATAAGCAAATAACCCGAAGTGATTAACCGAAAACCGATTGGTTAATAAATTAAACTAACCGATGACTTTGGCATTGGCTTCGGTCGAGGATAATAACCGAACCGACCGAACCATGCACAACATAATGAAATGGATTACCCGATTACTTCACTTTTGATGTATATCTATCACAATAATGCTACAATAAATATTTTATGAATAAGAAAACTACCAAAAATGAGTATCGCAATGCGATATGTCGCTCACGCCACATCGCGCGGGCATTTTGCTAGTTATCTCTAACATATTTCAACAAAACACATGTGATTTCGAACAAACCCATTTTGGAATTGTTACTAATTGACCATGATTTATTCAATAGTAAAGTAATAGGCCCAAATTTAACCCTACAAAAACCCAATTCGAATTGCTTGAAAGACTGAGAGTCTAGAAAACAATAATCATTCATATAAACTACGTGTACAACGAAGAGTGACGAACCCGTGATAAAAAAAAACTCAACGTCAAGAAGCCAAGCAACAACGCCGCTAAAGAAAACCTCTTAGGTATCCACCGGTAACACCCCGTCACCATTTCCGATACTCACAAATTGCACCATCGTCATCACTAACAATCACTACCACCACTGTCGTCTTAATGACAGAATGGTCGGCCCGTCGAACACCCGACCAGCCTTCTTCTCCTACCTTCGCTCTTCATAGCTTGCTGGAACCCTTCAATTACGACACCACTTATACCATGACTATCATCGTCATCTCCGACGTCTACAACCATTGTCGTCTCCCTCTCTCTCTCTTCGTTTTCTCTTTCTTTCTCTCTCTAACTTTAGTTTTCTCTTTTCCTCTAAAAGGGTTTCTTTAATAATTAGCCAAAAAGACAAATGCACCCTTCGCTTAACAAATAATATTAACAGAGTTAGAGCCAAAGGATATAACATGTAAGTTTTTAAAACATTAAGTACAAAAGTCATCAATTTTATAGACAAAGGACACCAATTGCAATTTGGTATAAAGATAAAGGACAAAACTTGTAATTCACTCATTTTTTGTCACCAAATATTCATAACAACCAAAATAACAAGGTGAATTATGTTAATGAAAAGAACAAACCATGCTCGTTTAATTAAAAAAATCTCATTCAAAATTCAGATAAGAATAATAGTATGCATGGGGTGGTGTTATCCCTGGTTTGCAAAAATAGTACACATAACATGATACATGTTAAGATAATTAATTCTACTTCTAGTAAGAAAAGGGACCAAAACTGTAAATGTACAAGTAACATCCATAGAGTTTGTTAGATTTGTACTTAAACGGACGGAGATGATGAATAAACAAACTTACGCTTGAGATAATCGATTCTTCTCTTTCTAACCTCACTTTTATCACTACTCGCAACAACCCATAGTAGACATACCTTCCTACACATGATTTCTTCTTTTATCTCTAATTTCCATCTTTTTCTCGCACACACTATTCTCCGACAAGCAAACGATGACGACACTCACACAATACAAGTTGTTGTTTCACGTCGTCTTCGCTCGTGCATGATCCAAATGTCTTCTTCCTCCATCCTCAAAATCCTTTGTTTGGTGCCATCAATACCTGCGGTCTGATCACCATTGCGCTTTTTGGGTCAAGTTTTGAGATGCTGAGATGCACCCTGGACAGTATGGGGAACATCGTTACACTCAAGATCGACTTGGATGTTCCCCTTACGAGCTCATACTCCCTAACGTCACGGTTGGCTTGAATCTTCTGAACTTCATAGGGATAGCCTCCCCCTCACTGGGTTATATATATCCATTGAAAAAGGGTTTCCATCCGAGTGGAGTTTAGGCTCCACTACCGCCACCATCGTCGTTACGGCCATAGTTATCAAAGAAATGTTTGGAGATGTTTGACCTGTGGACGATGTGATTACAGTTGCTCAGGATTTGGGAGTTCATAGGTCCAACATGGTTCTGGCGATGTTAGGAGTTTTCATTAGATATGCGGACCTTACGGGAAACCCATATCCATGGGCCTCAGGCAAGTCCATTTTCTGTCCAACAAGCCAATCTAGTTTATCTTCGCCATCCCATATATTGAAAGCCCAAAGAGGAAAGAGGGGGTAGACTTGCATGTGAGGAAGGTTCAGAGCAGTTACAGTTTAAAATGGTATTATGATATGCAAGCAAAAATGATAGCGGTTGTTCGATAAGAGGATTTGGAGGAAATTTTTTTGCGATGTCTTCGAGTATGAAGATGAAGGTCATTCTTCAAAGGTTCGTACCTGAATTTTAGTCTGTAAAGGTTGCAACGATTGAGGCGGGGGCGTTAGGATGTTATATTGTTGGGGCGAGGCCCACAGTTGTCGCCTTGACTGGTGACGAAGCTTAAGGACGATGCATTGGTGAGCAATTGGTGGAGATGTTCAAGGATAACCCATGGTTAACACCCTCGACGGGTTGGGGGCTAGGCTCATCTCTCGGTGTCACACCCCGATGACACAGGCCGGTCGTGAACTATTAGTACCATTGCAAAGCATTGGATAACTTTGTCTAAGACTCCTGCTGAATTTGAACGCCTTTCAAACTAAGCTTCCACCTATTCCAACTGTGACATTGCCAAAATACCTGAGAAAACATGCTAAAAGGTGCCAACACAAAGGTTAGTGAGTTCATAGGTTTAATTTTGAATAAGATAACCAAAATATTTTCCAATTTTGAAAAACATGACAACCCTAGACCAACATGTAGCAGTGTTAACTATCAAGGAATACAAAAGTTCGCTACCAAGAAGCCATAATCAAAACGACAGTTTCTTTGTTTCTCTTGTAAAATTCTTTCAACATATATTCCTCGTCAAAAACCGAAGCCACCGGTCATGAGCTTGGTGTTCGTCAAAACCCGATAGCTCTGTCATTATATCATGTGCCCTCCCTCCAAGAGGCTAATGATTTTGGTGGCAAGGAAAATTTCCGTAGATAAGCCCTCAAAAGGGTAAATAAAAGCCCTTACTTAAGGCCAATATATATTATACTATAGTGTTGTCTATTAACCATGTCAACTTAAATAAAAAATTATAAAGCATGTTTCTCCCTTTTCTTTATAAAAACACAATTTATATATGGGGTGAAAACTCACCTTATGGTGTAACCAAAACTTTAAGAAACAATCGCCCAAATGAAATCCGACCCATCAACGTCGTATATACGAGGGACGTTTTAATATTTCGTACTAAAATTCTATCGTGCAAGTTGTTCACCATCTTTCTAATACTTTAAAAAACGTTTTATTTATTAAATCCAATATCTTGGAGGAACCATTGGTGACAGTGGAAATTTACCATGCTTACAAGTGGTGGACAACACATTTATCAAGTCCTATCTAGCGCCTTTATACAAGTAATAAATAGATAACGCCATACTTAAATAATAACACATAAGCATTTTTATCCCGAATTTTTTTTCCCTAAATCAGATTTATCATGCATAAATTTTTATCACGAAAATTATCATTTTTACAGCTTTTCGAGCCTAAAACAGCCACATATGCCTTCTCAAACACCGTGTCAAATCCACACCTCATCATGTAAATTTTAGACACAAAATAACATACTTTTATCATCATTTTTCCAGATTTATAAACATCACCCATTTACATGCTTAACTACACCATTTTCACCCTATTTTAAACATGATACTCACATCCAAATGTTTGCAAATCATCAACACTATATATATAAATATACAGGGTAAGGTTATTGTAAGAAAATATAAAAGTGTGAGAATGATAAGAAAGAATCTAAAACATTAGATATTTAATCTAATGGTTGAAATATTGATGACAATCTTGTAGTATTTACTATTAAACTAATTAATTTTCTAGATTAAGGGTATAAAGGTAAATTTAACATTTTTAGATTAAGAAACTAACATTAATCCACATGCAAGTTCTCCTTTTCTTTTTTAAACGTAAATTACTTTTTATACGTAACTCTTTTTTTTTAAAAAAAATTACACCATAATAACGAGTGTTTTTTATCTTTAATATGAGTACTATATTGATACTTATGTAGAGAAAAAAATTACGTCTCGCTTGGTTATTTTAGTCCATGGTGTTTTTCTATGTTCATACAATGGTGTTTTAATTATAGGGTGTTATTTCTGTTATATTTTTGTTCTTCGTAAGATGTATGCCTTCAATATACATGTTGTGGTGTTTTTATGAGTTAGGGTGTTATTTCTTTATAAGATGTATGCCTTCAAATTCGAAAATCCCTACAATAACCGCCAAAAATCGGTTACATATATTCATTCCATAATTAATTAAATTACATTTATACCCTTAAACTACCAAAATAAAAAAGGGATACGTGTCACCTCCAAAATCTGTATATCCTTCTCACACTTTTATATTTTCTTACATGAACCTCTCTCTATATATATATATATAATTTAAATGAGAAAACTAAAAAACTAATTAAAAAAGCCTAAAAACATATCAAAATTTTTTTGAATATTTTTAAAAAAAATCGCTATATATAATATATAAAAAACTTTTTTTTTAAAAAAAAAGTTGTACTACACATGTGCATTAATATGAAAAAGCCTGAACCACATAACAAACCCCCTACCGACACCCCCAAAAACCTAAACCCCCCACCCCCCCCCCCCTAAAAATCTAAATCCACCCTCTCAGAAAAAGCTTAAACACCCCCTCCCCCCCCCCCCCCCCCCAAAAAAAAAAAAAAAAAAAACCTAAACCCCCCTTCCCCACACCCAAAAACCTAATCCTAAACCCCCAAAAAAAACCTAACCTTAAAACTAAACTAAAATCAAAAGCTAAATCTAAGCATATATTGCACATATGCTGTACATATATAATGCACATGTGTGGTACAAAGTTTTTTTTTTTTTGAAAAAAAGTCTTTTTATACATGAAAAGTAGCGATATTTTATAAAAAATTGTAAACAAAAATTTAGTATGTTTTTTAGGCTTTTTAGTTAGTTTTTTAGTTTTTTTCTCATTTATATGTAGTTTTCTCATGATTGTCTCCCATATATATATATATAATATATATATATATATATATATATATATATATATATATATATATAGAGCTCGGTTCAAATGAGAACCACCATGAGTTGTGAGAACCATGAGAACTTTTTCTTTCCACGCGAGTTGGGATAATTTTTTTTTGGCATAAACTAGATAAAAATATTATAAACACATCTGTAAAACAAATTGTCAAGTCGGTAGTTTTGACTAATGCAAGTTTTTTTACGCGCTAGTGTAAATTTTATACGAAGATAAATATTTTTTTACGGCTCATGTAAATATAGGTATGCGACATTTTTTTATTTTTGGTGAAACAATTGATTTTTTATGGCGTTTGAGAAAAAAAATTCGGAAAAAACCTTATGAATGATCTAGTTTTCACAGTTCTCACAACTTAAGATGGTTCTCATTTTAACCCATCCTTATATATATATATATATATATATATATATATATATATATATATATATATATATATATATATATATGTCATCTTCATAATCTTTCTTATCCTTCTCACACTTTTAAATTTTCTCACATGAACCTCTCTCTCTCTCTCTCTCTATATATATATATATATATATATATAGGTTCTTGTGAGAAAATTTAAAAGTGTGAGAAGGATAAGAAAGATTATGGAGGTAACATGTGTCCCTTTTTATTTTGGTAGTTTAAGGGTATAAGTGTGATTTAACTTATAAAATCTAATTATGAAATGAATATATGCAACCGATTGTTTGCAGTTATTGTAGGGATTTTTGGATTTGAAATAACACCCTAACTTATAAAACCACCACAGCATGTATATTTTAGATATAAATCTTATAAAGAACAGAAATATAACTCATAAAGACATCCTAACTAATAAAAACACCCTAACTGATAAAAACAGCACAGCATGTATATTGAAGGCATACATCTTATAAAAAACAGAATATATAAAAAATAACACCATAACTCATAAAAACACCACATCGGTTATATTAAAGGTACACATTTTATAAAGAACATCCTAACATTGAATATAACAGAAATAACACCCTAATATAACACCAGTCAACACTTTAATCAGACCCAAAATAGAAATAACACCTTAAATATATAAAAACAGAAATAACTCTACATAATATATCAATATGGTACTCATATTAAAGATAAAAAAACACTCGTTATGATTGTGTAATTTTTTTTAAAAAAAGAGTTACGTATAAAAAATTATTGATGCTTAAAAAGAAGGGGGGAACTTTGCTTGTGTGTTAATGTTAATTTCTTAATTTAAAAATATTAAATTTACCTTTATATCCTTAATCTAGAAAATTAGTTAGTTTAATAGTCAACATTATTTACAGAATTGCCACTATGATCTCAACCATTAGATTAAATATCTAATGGTTTAGATTCTTTCTTATCCTTCTCACACTTTTAAATTTTCTCATAATAACCTCACCCTATATATATATAGGATCAGGATCATTTGTGAACAACTTCTTGAGAGTGAACTAATCTTGGCCTTTGATTATTTTTTAGATTAAAATGGTAAAATTGATATTAGTCAAGTACTTTTAATTAGAATCTTTTAATTTTCGCATCTCTTAACTCTCTCTCTCTTTCTCTCTCATTTTTAATTATTTCTCTATTATTTTAATTATAAGAGATTAAGGGTTAATGTTTATTTTTAAATAAACTCTTATGTTCTTTATAAAATTAAATATTAAACATAATTAAATTATGTTTTTTTACATATGTGTATACAAGTCAGTATATACAAGACTTATATACTTGTGTATAATTACTTCTTGTTCCCACATGTCGGTATAAACCAGATTTATACACATGTGTATTATTCAAGTACATATGTGTATAAACTAACAGTTGTGTATCTTGTATAAATTGATAGTTAGCGAGACTGTACACATGTATATAAACTAACATCTGTGTATCTTATATAAAGTAATACTATCAAGACTATACACATGTGTATACACTAACAACTGTGTATCTTGTATATACGAAAACTAGAAAGATTTTAGGAATTTTGATTATATTGTTTAATAAATGCAATTTACAAAAGACGCAAATACCATTCTGTTAATTAATTTAAAGGGAAGTTACAACATTATAATTACAATCTTGCCATTGTTTAAAAATCTCTAGATGATATAATCCATTGACTCAGATTAGTTCACATAGTTCACTGTTAACCTAGTGTTCACTCTAAATAACATCAAATATTTCCACAAAACCATATTCTAAATAACCTTTACATGCATGGTTAAATTTAGACATTAGCTTGCATTTACAACACCAAATATTCTTACTACACACCCAAAAGCTATGGTTTACATTTATACACTTAGCAAGTTGTTTTTACAACATAATAGTGTTTATAAATTCATGTTGACCTAACCCCTAATGAAATCATGTTTGCATGTCTCATCCATCACATATTAAGCACCATTTTCAAACAGTAAGAATACCACACTTACACCACCAAGATCTCTTGTTTAATCCATGAGTTTTCTTATTCTATTTGTTTCTAGAGAAAACCCCAAATAAAAAAAACTTTGCTTATAAACAAGATTTAAAAGCAAAAACAAGATGAATCTTAAGTAGAAGTCTTATCGGAATTTTGCCAGAAAATAGATTGACCCAAAACCTATAGGAGGTTCCTAAAGACCCGATCTTAGCATGCATAGAAAGAAAACACAAAAACAAGCTAACCGGAATTTGGCCCGAAAGTCGTCTGAGGTGGTACATCTTCTTAACTGCTTCGAATTAGAGAAAATGAACCTCACTATGGTGTTTGAAACGTGGAAATTAGTAGAAAACGTGTAACTTTGAGCGGCCGCCCGAAAGTTCACCAGAAAAATCACAGCGCTGCCATAGACGGTCGCCGAACCTAAGCCGAAGGTTGGACGAATTTCTTGAGATGGAGGAGAGAGTTGAGAGAGAATTTGGAGGTAGTGAGAGAAAGCGTAAGTTGAAATGAAGAGAAATGTGGAGAAAATGGGTATTTAGAAGTGACTTGTGGGCTTATGGGCTTGGGCCATGGGCTTATGGAGTAGCCTCAAGGAGTGGCTCCTTTCCTAGTATCGCGCACACAGCTCCATTTCAGTTTGTTCTCGCGTTAGAATCTTTGTTTTCTTGCGTAGATTTCAATGCAAATTATTTATAAATTAAAATAAATATTTTTATACTTAAAATTATAATATTGTGCTAATATGGGATTAAATGTCACTGCATGCACTCGCGTTGGGCTTTTAACTCATAGTTGATCCGATCATAGATTCTTGCTGCTTTCACGACCCGAAAATTACTGTAGCTTAAAAAATACTTTTTCAATAACACACAAGCATTCGAAAAATATTTATTATGATTAACTCCCAGATTCTTGATATCCCGTGTGGTGTTGATTATACACGCATCCGAAACACTATGTATCGTCTGCGTTTGCTTAAATCTCGCACTCAAAGACCCAAACTCCTTATGTTATTACACGTAAATTAATTATAAAAATATTATACATGGACGAATTATAAGCGGATTATTTGAATGACGTGGTTCGTTTAACTACTCACAACGGTTACTGGTAAGTCTTAAAATCACCAAACACGTTTTACGACTTATCAAACGGACTCATTAGCCTTAAAAAGACTAAGTGACTTATAATCAAGCAAACAATACATTATATCATCTAAATCAAGTTAATACTATGGTCCGATAACGATCCAATTTTTGTTGGGTGTCACACCCAGCGTCTCTAAATGATGATTGGTTAGTTGTTTTTGTGCTTTGTAGTTTCGTGGTTTAGGGTTGGTTTGAAACATTTACCTACTAAATTTGTCTTTTGATTCTGATGGTAATTGTAGTAGTATCGATGATGATGTTAAATGATTACTTTTATTAGTATCGTTAATGTTCTATTTTGAATTAATCTTATTAGGTATCTTTAATGGTTTATTGTGAAGCAGTTTGGTTAATTGAATTCAAATGTCTTTTATACTAATCATAGTATGTTAAATGCTTTATTTTGAATCATATTAGTTTATCTTTAATGATTTATTTTGAAACAGTTAGGTTAATTGATTGCAAATGGGTGATATCCAAGTGAACTGAGCTAAAGACTATATTCTTATTTTGGTATTGATTATCATGATCGATAAAAAGTTCAAGTGTTTTTGTAGCAAGGGAAACCGGTTACTAGATATATGGTATATATTTATATCATGTTGTGATCTAGAATTGTGTCGGCGGATGGAAAGAGAACATTAAACACTACGAATCTAAAAATGGTTATCTAGTTTCATAAATGATAACGTAATTATGTTTGTTTTTTTACCATGTAGTTGTGCTAAAATACATTCATACATATAATTTACCCTTCCATGAAGATATGATCGCGTATCCACTTTAATCAAAATGAACTTTGCATCATACTTCATTTACGTTGGAGAAAATCATGAGTAATAAAAATCCGTTGAATGTCTTATAAGTTATCTTTGTTGTAATAAATATTCATGGAAGTATGAGAACTATAACACACAATTGTGATACAACCGTGAGAGATATGAGAATTATTAAGCATTGTATTAGCTCGCGTCTTCTTTCTGTAATAAGCTATCTTTATTTTACTTACACACATACTACAACTGCATGGTTATTATCTCCCATTTATCATAGTTTTGGATTAAAAAATGTTAGATTTTTAATATATTATTTATGTTTCATAGGTAAGACTTACCGTAATGCCGATCAAATGCGTAGAAAAGTTACCCACTTAACGCCATCTTCAACAACTTCGTCAATAAATGCGGCGGTCGACCTAGCGTGTAAGTGACGTTGATTTTGCATATCGAGGCACCCAAAGCATATAAACAAGATAAAGGCCACATGTTTACAATGGATCAACTGTCACAAATTTTAAAGAAAAGCACAAAATGGCATCTTATCCCGCCTACGGACATGCGGGAGCCATGCTCCAAACGATCGAAGAACGTATCATCCAACGATGTAAGTTTGGATGCATGATTCCATTTAAATTTAAATGATTCAGTTTATGAGTTTGAAATTATGGATGAGCCGGTTCATGTAGCTCGCCTTACGAGGAGAGATCGTGCTAAGGCAAAAAATGGCTTGGGATCGTCTTCGAGTCAAGTAGATCTCGATGCCAAAATGGATCGAGCGTATTGTCCAATTGTTATCCCTCAAACAACATAAAACTGATGCCATCGATCTTGTGTGCTTTTGATGAAAGGCGACGACATGGACGAGGATGACAACGAAATAGTCAACCACAAAAAATAATCTTGATTTGCCAATGATTGGCTCACAAATGCATTAGTTTAATGTTTAATGTGTTTTATTTTAGGACTTTTATTTTTATTCTAGGACTTTTATGTTTAACGTAGTTTTATTATACGACTTATATTTTTAATGTATGTTTATTAGTTATTTTAATATTAGTGTGATTTAATTTAATTAATAACGTAAATAGTTTATAAATCATTAGAAATAAATAAATGGGTAATGAAAAAAAAAATGATTGGGGTGGGGTGATGAATAATGAAAGGGGTTGAAGCCACAACAGGTGTTACTGAAAGAAAGTGGGGTGATGATATGTTAGTGAGGTGACGGTTACTTTATACGTGGCAATGATGTGGAGTGAAGGGGTGTGAGCCCATAGTGTAGAGCCTAACGCTTAAAAAGCAACAAACACATACCTTTGAACTAGCGGTATCAAAAAACAATCTAATCTACTCCGCAACTAAGAATGACATAGATTATGAGTAAGATTAGATTGATTTAAAAAAAATGATTTGTCACTTTCTATACTATATCTGCAATGAATAAAATTAATAAAAAAAACCATGATTGATCACCAACTACTAACTTAAACAAATAAAATAAAAAAATCTAGACCTTAAATGTTCCATCATAATGTTGAATTTTGTGGGAGATGAATGCTATCCTGACTTTAACTAAGTGGACATAATTTCTTTTCGTTTGGCATACGGTACAAAGTAATTAGGTGAAGACCAAAAGATCAAGACTTGAACAAAAACATCAAATCTGAAGCTTCAGCACTCAGGAAACAGATATCTTGCAGATTCCAAGGCCCATACAGATTGAATAATGATGTTACCTGAACCTATCAACTCCTCATTCATACTGCCTGATCAAACATGTCAACATCTTACACTTGCACAGATACAATTGGCAACCAACAACTTCGATGAGGCATTAGTCATCGGCCATGGTGGATTTGGCCAGGTTTATAGATCTCTCAGCTACTTCGGGTCATCAGTAAAGGGAGTTGCTATTAAGCGGTTAAATTCTGCATCTAGCCAAGGAGCACATGAATTTGAGGCCGAAATTAAGCTTCTTTCTACTTTGCGGCATGGTAATCTGGTGCCGCTGATTGGTTATTGCAGTGAAGGAAAAGAGATGGTCTTAGCTTATGAGTTTATGCCCAATGGAACACTTGAAGATCATCTCCACAAAGGTGATACAAAGTTATCGTGGTTACAAATGTTAAAAATATGTATTGGCGCAGCTCGTGGGTTAGACTACCTTCACACGGGCACATCAACTCAACATGGAGTGATACATCGAGATGTGAAGACCTCCAATATTTTGTTGGATTCAAACTTTGCAGCTAGAATTTCTGACTTTGGATTGGCAAGAGTGGGCACCATAAATCAGGCATCGACTTATCATGTGAGCACTTTAGTCAAAGGGACATTTGGATATATGGATCCATGTTACTTCCATAGCGGAAAATTAACAAGAAAATCTGATGTTTACTCCTTTGGGGTTGTCCTTTTCGAGGTGTTATCTGGGAAGCGAGCTGTAGATCCAACACTTGATGAAGATCAATGGAGCTTAGCCGTTTGGGCTCAAGACCACTTCAAAGAGGGAAGACTGAATGAACTTGTTAACCCTAGACTGGTGGGACAAATCTCAAAAAAATGCTTGAAGGAATTCGCAAGCCTAGCAGTCCTCTGCTTACATAGTCAACCAAAACAACGCCCTACAATGGCGGAGGTTATAGTAAAGCTTGAGTCTATTCTGTCGCAAGAAAGAGAAAGTGTTAGTTCTGGTGTTGATGATGGAAGATTTTTAAACAAGATAAAACATTTTCTCACAGGCAAAGCCGATGTGATGTCGGTTCGTGAAGAGGTAAGCAAATCTGAAATCAGTGCTCAATATATTCAAAAAACAAACAATAAAAGTGGAAGAATTTTCACATATGTTGAACTGGTAACTGCAACAAACAATTGCAATGACGAGCCGTTCTCCATATATTCACTTGAAACCATTTTCAAAGGTTGGGTGGATGAAATGACATACGCCCCGACAGAACCTGGTGTTGGTTTGGCTATGTACGTTAGGACGAGGCATATTGGGACATCTAAGGTTACTGTAAATCCTAGGAAAGGATCATGTGGGACATATATTTGATAGCATAATGTATGAATTTTAAAACAAATTTATTGTATTTGTGATGTGCAGCTGGATCTCAAACCTGAAGAATATAATCATCCTAACCTTGTCAAACTCTTAGGATATTGCTTGCATGAGCAACAACTATCTTGTGTTTATAAGCGAACTCCTGGTGTGACTTTAGATAAACTTCTTTTTGGAGGTAAAAAATCTTCTAGTTGAAACTTTTTAAAATCCTACGCACTTCAATATCCCAATTTGGATACGTGTGTGATGAACCACAAACTTGTTATTATACACTTGACTTTGCTTTAAATCAGTGTGTCATAGTCTTGCACAAGTAGACTGGCTTCGAGTCATTGAGGCATAAAGTATATACTATATACATGCTGAGCCAGGTACAACTTCATTTTCTTGGTTTGCACGGATGAAAATAGCACTAGGAGCAGCTCATGGTCTATCTTTCTTGCATAAGAAGGGACATCCAGCGTATAGCCAATTTAAGACTGCCTGTATATTGGTGGACGCGGTAAATCAGACTGTCTATAACATGATTGCATTTGCATTTCCACATGACATCAAATTTAATATTATTTATATGTTTACCTCCCAGGATTATAATGCCCGTCTTTGGGATTTTGAGGTGGACAACTCATTTGTGGCTCTTGGTTCGTATTCCTTCGGAATGGATGCACATTATGCCGCGCCTGAGTGGTTTCGTTACCAAGCAGATGTAAAATTTGAGGGTACTAACGTAGCACATCAATGCGAAGACGGTATGTTCTGCTTTGAACCTGGTCATTTAATTACAATCTCAAAACTTATGACCATAAGTTGCTTAAATCCTTATCAATCAACTCAATTATTCCCCCATGCTAGAAGAACTGAGTTAGTTGTGCACGCGACAATGGCAGGTTTTGGAGTGAAGAGTGAGATCTATTCTTTTGGAGTGGTACTACTGGAAATACTAACAGGAATGAAGGTGTTTGAGTGGAACAGACCAGCAGGAAAGCAAAATTTGGTGAAATGGATTACTCCATTGCTAACAGATGAGGCAAATTTGGGAATGATTCTGGACACACAGATTCTGGATAATAATCAGCCTCCAAAGGGAGCATTCATGTTGGCTCAACTTATTTTAAACTGTCTGCAACCAACACAAGATGAACGCCCATCCATGGAAAAAATATTGCAGGTCTTGCAGGAGTGTTAAGCTAGAACAGTGTGACACTGAAAACAAAATAGATAATATTTTGTAGTAATTTACTTTTTGTTCTTTATATGTATAAAAACTTGCACATTTCTACCTAGAACAGTACTTGCACATAAAGTAATTTACTTTATGTTTAAGGTTTGTCACAAATTCGTGTAATTAATGTCGATTAAGAATGAAATGCGTAACTTGAAAGATTTATGTAATTTACTCTACTTTTTATTATGTATTTGGTTGCAACTTTTTGATGTGATAACTTTCTTATAAAAAACCAATAATTTTGACTCACTAAAGTCAAGTATAAGGAAAACAATATATTTAACTTGTAAAAGTGAACCATTTTTAATGGATTGAGAGATCTCCAGTTTATGATATTGTTTATTTCCTGTAGGGACTTCATTGTGCAGGAGATGTTTGTCTTTGGGATATCAAAAATTAGACACTCGAGAGATATTGGAATCGGCTAATTTTATTAATACCTCGCAAAAAGGGCGGGTCATGTCAAGCGGGCCAATGAGTCAGCATGGGCTCCGGTCAGGACGGGTGATTCAAGTAACGGCCAGGTCAGAATGGGTTCTAGTCACTTCAAATGTAACGCTTCGCATTTTTTTGTACTTTCTTTATTTAGAAAGAGTAATTGTATTTCTATTTATGGAAACGCGTATTCATATCTTATTCATATTTCAACTTCAACTTTGTAATCCGAGACCTTGATCGTAATAAAAATTCATACTTTATACATGCTTGTTATACTTCCAATTTAATCATTTATACAAAAACCGATACTTATTATACGTGCCTTTACTTATACATATATTCTTGATACTCAAATTATATTTGCATACACTTATACTATACTTTATCACACGTTAAATACCTAAAAACATGCTAAATTATGAGTTTCTAGCATAAAATAACGGAATTATCAAACTCTAGGGGTCAAACTACAAATTCTAGAAAGTTTGGTAAATCTGCAGGTGGTGCACGGCCATGCCCACTGCGATCCGCATGACCACGCACCTGATGTGCACCACCCTGCGATCCGCGATCCGCACGACCGTGCACTTGATCCGCATGGTCGTGCAAAACGATCAGGTCTGACAGAATCTTTTAAAATACGCGAATTTTGACTCCATTTCCCTTTTTCCAACTCACAACCACCACCAACTTCATTAATTACCTAAACCTTAATTCCCCCATTATAAATGAGAGCCTCCGTACACTCCTAACACTTTCCAAACACTCAAATCATTCTCAAATCTTCTTGGTTACTCTCTAATTTCCTAGACTTGGCAGAAAGTTGCAACCATTCTAAATGAATTTTAGCTCATTTTTCTTCTTATTTTCTTATGTTTTCTTCTTTCTTTCTACTTGGATAACCTCTAGGAAGGTTTTCACAAGCTTTCCTTGGCAAACTAAGGTGAAATGTAACGCCCATTTCTTCGTACGGTCAAAACGTAACATATTTTAAGATTTCATAACGTAATGTAAATCATTGACCAAAATGCCCCTTATTTTGACACAACCA
This sequence comes from Scalesia atractyloides, assembly GCA_947069175.1. Lineage (NCBI taxonomy): Eukaryota > Viridiplantae > Streptophyta > Magnoliopsida > Asterales > Asteraceae > Scalesia > Scalesia atractyloides. The sequence continues at coordinate 83,207,988 of CAMTDV010000022.1, read as the reverse complement.
AACATAAAACAAAAGAGCTATAATGAGGCATTAACTTGTATGAACATATTAAAAACACAAGTTTTAAGTTTTTGCACACGGAAAACATACGTATTATAAACAGCATATACAACCCAAAAGTATTAGTTTTGACCCAATAACACCAAGCCTGAACCGGAAGCGCATAGGGGCTATGCGGTGTGTTCATTCCAAGCGCGTCATCATCACGATTGTAATTTTCCTATCATGCACAACACAAATGTATTCGTTAGTATGATTTGTTAACATAAAATTTTCATCCTTCCTTTACTCCCTTGATTGACCCGTAAACAAAGTCATGATGTGTAGCATTCTTCCTACTTACATTCCTTACTTATAATAATTTCGCCTACAACGAAATCATAGTTTTCATTCTTATAACACCAATACACCATTCATCCGACTCGATCATATGGGTTCATGCAACAAACATTTCATTCTTATTTACACGTTTACAACGAGTCATTATGTTTGTAATTTGATCACCTTACTAACCATTCATTCTGACCCATTTGCAATGGGATAATGCACATACTTTACAAGACCATTATTTAACAAATTTCTCTATGTTCATTATTTCGCATTACCATACTTAACTATAGTTAAGAATTAGTAATAATATAAAACGAAGTCCGTATAAACTTTCCTTTGCCTTGCGTTGATTGCGACCCGGATTGGCTCGTGTTCTCTTCCTTCACTCCTACAATTTCATATTGAACATTCTTTCAATCTCATGCTTTTATCTCACATTTATATTAACATAGTGAGCTAACCACTCATCATTTCACCAATCCTAATCACTTCTCATCGTATCACTTAAGAAACAATACTTCAGCATTTCATTAAACACATGGTGTGCATACCATTTTCAAAGCATAATGTACAAGTTTCTTATGCATATTCTCACTAGTTCATGTCAAGATCATCAAGTTCAACCAATTTCATACAACCTTCATTATAATCAAATTGCATCTAACAACTACTCATTATAAGCAAATTTCTTACACTATCATTACACTATTTTACACATAATTCATCATTACACCTCACAAGATTCTTACATCAAGTGGGTTTTTCACTTCAAATCATTAATTCAGCCTAATTCAAGCATAACGAGTTCTATATGGTGCTTCCAACCCTTAATCATACTAATTTGACATAAGTTCATAGATTGCTTGAAACCCATTTCATACAAGGTCAACAAAACATGAAATTTCACTTACCTTCTGCTTTAGTATGACTAGATGATTGAGAAATCAAAGACATGCATGAATTTTAATTAGTTTTTCCCTTTCACTTGGCTGCTTATTCATTGTGCATTCATGGAAGTTCTTCTCCTTCTTTCTCCCTCTGGTCGACCACACACACACACACTCACATTCTGCACTTCTAATTTGTCTATAAGACTTATTTCCATATTACACTTCCAGCCCTTAATAATTTAAAACATATCAGTTTTATATCCAACTATTAATTAGGTTATCTTCACTTGATTAACTTTATTCATTCTAAATAATTAAGCTTACTAGCATAATTAACCGACTATTATTATTGAATTAGTCTAAAATCACTATCTACCCATTACGACATCATACTTATAATATCATAATAGTTACAAGTCCATCCTCCTTAAAGAAGGTTTCGTCCACAAAACCTAAATACATACCAAATAATGACGGATAATGCTCTCGCATTTCTTCCTCCAACTCCCATGTAAGGTCGGATCCCTTCCTATTTTTCCATTGTACTAACACTTGCTTAATAGATTTTTTGCGTAGGTACTTCACCTTGGAGTCTTTAATGGTTATTGGTTTTTCAATATGATTCATTCATTCGTCTACCTCAACGTCATCTAGAAGTACATGAGCCTTTTCGTCCGGAAGACACTTTCTTAATTGTGACACGTGAAACGTGTCATGTATTCCATCTAACGATGGAGGCAATTCGATCCGGTAAGCTACTCTTCCGATTCGTTCTAGGACCTTAAAAGGTCCTATATAACGTGGTCCCAACTTTCCCCGTTTGCGAAAACGAATTATACCCTTCCAAGGAGAGACTTTTAGAAAACACGATCTCCCACTTGAAATTCAATAGGGCCTCCTATTGTCCGCGTATGTTTTCTGCCGGTCTTGTGCCGCTTTTAAACGTGCTCGTACAAGGTCAATCTTTTCATTGGTTTTAGCTACCACATCCTTTGGTGCAAGCTCTCTTTGCCCAACCTCTCCCCAACACACAGGAGTTCTACATTTTCGCCCGTATAGCATCTCGTACGGTGCCATTTGGATGCTATGATGATAGCTTTTGTTGTACGAAAACTCCACTAATGGTAGATGTTTATCCCAATTTCCCTCAAAATCCATAACTCATGCTCTAAACATATCCACAAGCGTTTGGATGGTCCTTTCTATCTCACCATCCGTTTGGGGATGATAAGCGGTACTTAAGTGCAATTTAGTACCCATTCTTTCGTGGAACTTTTGCCAATAACGAGAGGTAAACCGCGTATCCCGGTCTGACACAATGGACACGAGCATTCTGAGATGGGATATAATTTCGTTCACAAATATTTCGGCCATCTTTTCTGAGGGATATGTTTTTCGAATAGGTAGAAAATAGGCACTTTTAGTGAGACGTTCAACAATGACCCATATATCATCATGCCTCTTCCTCGTTTGAGGAAGTTTAGTTACGAGATCCATGGTTACGTCCTCCCACTTCCACACTGGAATTTCCAAAGGTTGCAACTTCCCATACGGTTTTTGATATTCCCTCTTTACTTGAGAACATGTCAAACATTTCGCGACGTACTTAACAATATCACGCTTCATTCCCGGTCACCAATAATTCTTTCTTAAATCTCGATACATTTTCATGGCTCCCGGGTGAACTGAGTATCGTGACTTATGAGCTTCCTCTAAGAGTAACTCCTTTACATCACAACGCCAAGGTACCCAGATTCGGCCATACCTTGTTTTAATCCCATTCGCATTCTTTTCTAACTTGTGCGCAAATCCTTTAGTTCTTTCCTTCTTTGGATCATCCGCATTTAATGACTTGATTTGAGCTTCTCGTACGCTTTCGAGGAGATTAGGTGTAACTATCATTTTCATTGATTTTACCTGAATTGGGGGCGGGTATTCCTTTCGACTTAGAGCGTCTGCCACAAATTAGCCTTAACGGGATGATAGTGGATGTCAAAATCGTAATCTTTAAAAAGTTCTAGCCATCTCCGTTGCCTCATATTAAGATCTTTCTGCTCGAAGAAGTATTTTAGGCCTTTATGATCTGAGTAGATCGTGCACTTCATTCCATACAAGTAATGCCTCCATATTTTCAGCGTGAATACTACTGCCGCCAATTCCAAATCGTGGGTCGGGTAGTTACCCTCATGTTGTTTTAGTTGTCTAGATGCATAGGCCCCTTTGCATCAGGACGCACCCCAAACCTTGATGCGAAGCATCTGTGTACACAACTAAATCTTTCTCACCATCAGGTAGCACTAGCACCGCGAACTTGAAAATTTTTCCTTCAAGGTCCCACTCAAACTTTTCATTCTTCTTTGTTAGCTTAGTCATGGGCAAAGCTATCTTAGAAAAATCCTGAATGAATCTTCTATAGTAACCGGCTAAGCCTAAGAAACTTCTTACTTCACTTGGGTTTTTTGGAGGGACCCATTTCATTACGGCCTCCACTTTAGAAGGGTCTACTTGAACACCTTCTTCATTTATCACATGGCCAAGAAATTGCACTTCTCTTAGCCAAAATACGCACTTGGAAAATTTAGCATACAACTTTTCTTTACGAAGCGTTTCTAACACCTCACGCAAATGGCAGGAATGATCGGATTCACTTCGAGAGTATACCAATATATCATCTATGAAGACTATTACAAACTTGTCTAACATGTTTCGACAAACCCGATTCATTAGTCAACCAAAGGACATTACCAAGAACTCGTAATGCCCATAGCGGGTCCTAAACGCAATCTTGGCTGTATCTTCCTCATGTACCCGAAGTTGGTAATACCCCGATCGTAAATCGATTTTCGAGAACCAACTCGCTCCATGCAACTGTTTGAATAGGTCATCAATTCTAGGCAAGGGATAACGGTTTTTAACTGTTAATTTGTTCAATTCTCGGTAGTCGATGCACATTCGCATTGCGCCGTCTTTCTTTTTCACAAAAAGCACGGGTGCACCCCATGGTGATACACTTGGGCGTATGAAACCCTTGTTAAGTAATTCTTGTAATTGGGTCATCTATTCTCGCATCTCAGTAGGAGCTAATCGATAAGGTGCTTGAGCCACCGGCTTGGCACCCGGAACATACGTATTATAAACAGCATATACAACCCAAAAGTATTAGTTTTGACCCAATAACACCAAGCTTGAACCGGAAGCGCGTAGGGGCTATGCGGTGTGTTCGTTCCAAGTGCGCCATCATCACGATTGCAATTTTCCTATCATACACAACACAAATGTATACGTTAGTATGACTTGTTAACATAAAATTTTCATCCTTCCTTTACTCCCTTGATTGACCCGTAAACAAAGTCATGATGTGTAGCATTCTTCCTACTTACATTCCTTACTTATAACAATTTCTGTCACACCCCGACCCGCAGCGGAAAAGGTGATCGGGGCATGATTGGGTTATCATCAAAGCTCATGACATTTATTAAGCGTTTCATATTCATTAATACAAATTAAATGGAATTTTACAATAAATGTTGCAACATGATCTAACTAACAATCTAAACTTCTTTGTTCTCTTCTAAGGCATATCCTATGTTTTCCTTGCTTCAACCTGTTCACCTGTATCATGTGTAAAAAGGTTTTTGGATCAACATAATGTTGGCGAGTGAATCCTATGGAAAACATTTGAACAAATTTATTTAAATTGATTATGAAATATGTGCACAACCAAACATGAGTAAAAATAGATGTAACTTAATCAACAATCATAAGATGTTAAATGAAACACACATGAACAATAGTGGAACAATTAGAGGCACGCGATGCTCAACTCGTCTCTCACGAGGAACTGAGGGGCCTGATGAATGATTTGCATAACTTGATAATATGAATGACACAACTACAAACAATATAAACTCAATGATACACACATGAACAATAATGAATTTGATTTGAAGCACGCGTTGTTCAACTCGTCTCCCACGAGGAACTGATGGGCTTAATGTATGAGTTTCATATAATTTGACAAAAGGAAATAAGTAAATCACAACAATAAAACAATCTAAGTTTAAGTCATGATGTGGTATGGCACAAGTTTAAATAAATAAATTAATTATTTTCATAACACATGACACACCCCAAAACGTGTTATTTAAAAGGGGGAGTTGTAAGATTCACTCACAGTGGGTGCGTTCGGTTGATGACGTTGAATGCACGCGAAGTGGTTTTAACCACGAGTGAGATTTAACCTAGATAAATCGCATTATGGTTTGGTAAGTAAACGGGTTTTATTAATCTATTTTAGTAGGATTGTTGGGTGTATTTTTGTGAGTTTGAGGCTATTTTCTAACCTTAAAAATGTTATTTTTAAGTATTTTTAATTGATTTTTGATTAAAATAATTAAATAAAAATAATAAAAAAATTTATTTTTTTCTGACCGTTGACCGTTGACCTGACCGTTGACAGGTTCGATCATGTATACAAGTGCGCTGAGTGAGGCTCGAACCCGAGACCTCCCGTACGCGTGCACCCAGCTCTACCAACTGAGCTACGTGTCTAACCCGTTATAAATCTGATTTTAATTATATATATATATTAAATTAGTTTAAACCGAAAATCATTTTTATTTTAAAAACAGTTTAAGCGAAATCGGACATGCACTCCACAGGTCTCGAACCCGGGACCTGTGGTTTAATCTAACACACAGTCCACCGCTGGACTGTGTGTTCAACATGTTATATAATTCGATTTTCTTTATACTTAAATACTAATTAGTTATTTCCTTTTCTGTCTTATTAAAAAGAATAGATAATTGTTCGAGTCGGTGCAGTAGACCGGACTCGAACTCGTGACCTGTGATATAAACAAACACACAGTCCACCGCTGGACTGTGTGTCTAACTTGGTTATTATTCCGATTATTAATATACTTAACATATAACTGTATGACTTCCGGTTCGGTTAACAAAAAGAAACGTTTTTATTAAGGCGACGTGTGTGAAACCGGATTCGAACTCGAGACGTTTGTATGTTTAATGTGCACACAGTCCACCGCTGGACTGTGTGTCTAACCCGAGTAATTTCTTGATTTATATTATACTTATACTTTACAGCAATCATCGTCTTCTCCGTCAAGAGTTAACCAGATATAATGTCTGACTGGTTCGAGTTATTATTCGGGTTTCTTTAGCGTTTTAGGTTAATTACTGGTAAGATAGAAGTAAAAAGAAAGGAAAATAAGCGTGAGGTATACCGACTCGCTTTCCTCTGTTTTCCGGCAGAACTCCGGCGACAGAAATCACCTCCGGCGATGAGTTTCTCGTAGCAGCGAGTCTCCAGGAAGCTTAGAAAGGGCGTGGGTATCTCCGGTATAAACTCAGGGGCTCAGTAAGGCTCGGCAATGGGGAAAACGGTTTTCCGGCGATGAGCAGAGAAATTCCGGCGAGTGGAATTACGCCGTGAAAAGATGTGATTTTGAGCGAAAAGGTTTGCAGTGGGTTGTGGGTGAATTTATAGAGCAAATTGTTGAAGAATCTGGTCTGATTTCCGACTGTATTCGTAATTCATAAAAACTCCGGCGGTTATAATTTTGGTCGCGGACTTCAAACATCGGTTATAACTGATGTCTGGTTAATAGTTTACGTTATAACGTAAATTGTAGTTAAGACTCGCGAGATTTCCGGGATTCCGACGACTGAACTGTTTGGGCGCCGGTTTTGAATTCGTAACGTTACTTTATGATTTAAATGATTTCATTATATAACAAACAAAATCCGCGGCGCAGTGGTTTGTGTGTTGAGAGATAATTCTGTTTGCTGGTTCGGTACAGACCCGGGTTCGAAACCCGGCAGAGTACTTTTATTTTTATTTTGCGATTTTCAACAGTTTTTCAAAAACTAAATATATATTCCCGTATAATAATCGATTACGGATCGTTTAAAAATATTTTGGGCATTTAATTCGCAACGAAAATTTTGACTGACTGCTCGGTTGCTAAACGGAGCGGGTTTGGTAAATCCGTTTTTGACGGATGTTACAGTATCCCTTGCTTTTTAGAAATTTCGTCCCGAAATTTAAATAATGATATATTTCGACTAAAAGGATGATGACGTTTTGTTTGACAGTTGTTTGTTTAACAAAATAAGGGCTTAAGTTTTTGTTCGAGGCGGTAACGTTCCTTGTAAGGGTTAAGTACCCTATTCAGGAATCGCTTTTTGTTGCCTACTGTATAAGTATTGATAAGCAGAAATGATTTGCTAAAAATGATATCATGCATAAGAGTTTAGATACGTTTGGGAAAGTATGGTTATATCCTAAGGCAAAACTTCTAACACTACAACCTATATGGAACATAAATAAAAACACAACAGCTGATATTTGAACATAGGTAAACACAACAGCTCATATTCGAACATGAATAAACACATCAGCAAATATTTGAACATGAATAAACACAACAGCAAATATTTGAATCCACATTCTGATAGCATATATGTTTGAATGATGGAAGTTCCTCTCTCGTTTGTTATGATGGAGAGGTTAGTTTATGTAGAAATGGAACACATTCCAATCTCTTTAAATAACATGATGATGTAAATGTAACACGAATTCCAACCAAGGCAATACTAAATCCTACATGGAACTTCTCATAACCGCCTGATAATGCCTCTGATCCTTTGGCAAGAATACTTATATATAGGAAGTACCAGCGGCGTATCCACCATATTCTTGCCAAATTTTCATTAGTTTTATCCACAAGTTATGATTGGTTACCAAGAAACTAATAAATCCTACATAGAACTTCTCATAACCGTCCGATAATGCCTCTGATCCTTTGACAAGAATACTTATATATAGGAAGTACCAGCAGCGTATCCACCATATTCTTGTCAAATTTTCATTGGTTTTATCAGTGAATTATGTTTAGTCCTATAACTCTACAATCAATACAACAAACATAAAATACTGAAATGAAACATATATGTGCGATCAAGGCTCAATCGAACGGAGCCGATCGTATTGCATGTACTGAAAATGAAATGGATGTGCGCTCAAGGCTCAATCAAACGGAGCCGAACGTATTGAACGTAATGAAATTGAAATTGTGTGCTCAAGGCTCAATCAAACGGAGCCGAGCGTATTGCATGTACTGAATATGAATAACTTAACCACACAAACAGCCTATGCATGGAACCTCTCATAACCGCCTGATAATGCCTCCGATCATTTGACAAGAATACTTATATATAGGAAGGTACCAGCGGCGTATCCACCATATCCTTGTCAAATTTTCATTGACTTTATCCGCAAGTTATGGTTAGTTCGATGCGACTCTACTACAAACACCACAACCACAAGATACTGATAATGAAATTGTCTGTGCGCTCAAGGCTCAATCAAACGGAGCCGAACGTATTGAATGAAATTGTATGTGCGCTCAAGGCTCAATCAAACGGAGCCGAACGTATTGAATGTACTGAAATTGAACAACTTAATCTAAACAACCATCACACAATCAGCCTATGCATGGAACCTCTCATAACCGCCTGATAATGCCTCCGATCATTTGACAAGAATACTTATATATAGGAAGTACCATCGGCGTATCCACCATATCCTTGTCAAATTTTCATTGACTTTATCCGCAAGTTATGGTTAGTTCGATGCGACTCTACTACAAACACCACAACCACAAGATACTGATAATGAAATTGTCTGTGCGCTCAAGGCTCAATCAAACGGAGCCGAACGTATTGCATGAACTGGAAATGTAAATTGAAATGTGCGCTCTAGGCTCAATCAAACGGAGCCGAACGTATTGCATGAACTGGAAGTGTAAATTGAAATATGCGCTCAAGGCTCAATCAAACGGAGCCGAACGTATTGCATGTATTGAAATGTAAAATGAAATAACCGATCAAGGCTCAAACAAACGGAGCCGATCGTGCGGGCACGCCCTGATCAACCACATAATAAAATGGGGATCAAACTCAACCTCGATGGATGGGGAGCTGCGGCCTCAGCAAAAGCATATACTGAAAACAATATATAATATATAATATACCATAATTACTCTAACAGTCTACACAAGTGATAAAGAAACACATAAAACTAAACGATAGGAGTTGAATCTGGATCTTCGGCGAAGAGGACTAGCTGAGTATCTTCGTTTGGACCGTTAATATCTTCGACAGGATTGGCATTGATATTGAAGACTCTTCCTCTTGCTGGTGGCATAGTGGTTGGGTTTTCTTGGTTTACTTGGTTAACTGGGTTTGATTGGGCTTGAGTGTTGATAACGTTAACCAATTCAGGGCATGTGTTTCTAAAGTGGGTAGGATCGCCACAATTGAAACAGGCTCGCGCATATGGGAACATGGGGTATTGGGGTTGGTGATAAGTTTGGGCCATGTTTTGAGTAGGGGAAAAGGTTTGGTTTTGAAAGGTGCAACAAACATTGCTCAAGTGGCCATAGCGTCCACAAGTTGTACATAGTTGACAAGGTAAGGTAAGGGGATGATGATAAAAACAGTTGTTGCATCGGGGGTGAGGTCCAAGATATGGTTTCTTATTTGGGTAAGCTAAGTTGGGTGCCACTTGGGTGATTGGGATAGCTCGGATGGGTATGGCGTGTAAAACTGGTTGATTTTGTTGAGTAGTAGCGAAAAGTCGCCCGACTCTTCTTCTCTTGGGGTTAGGTTGAGAAGGGGATTCGGTTTGAGTAGAGTCGGAGGTTTCAGTCGATTCTTTATCCTTCTTCTTCTCCTCCTTGAAGTCTTTGTTTCGGATTCGGTTCTCGGTGAGCTCTGTTGCTAGCTCCATTGCTGCTTCCAAAGTTGCAGGCTTGGTACTTATTACAGGGTCTTGAATCTTTGACGGAAGACCACGAATGTAGTGCTCGATCAAACGGTAGAGGGGAGTAAACATGTTGGGAACCATTTGATGTAATTCGAGGAACCTTTTGTTGTATGTGATGTGGTATCCTTCCACTTGCTTCAATGAGTAAAATTCATCTTCTAACTTCTTGATTTCGCTCCTTGGGCAAAATCGTCTGGTCATGATTTCCTTCAATTCGTTCCAAGTTAAGGACATAGCATCTTCCACACCTCGTTTTGCCTTCTCTGTGTTCCACCAAGTAAGTGCTATCCCATATAGTCGACCGGTAGCATATCGCACTTTACGATCGTCAGGGCAATCGCAATTTAGAAATGTGTTCTCCATCTCTTCAAACCAATGGAGGAGTGCGGTGACGCCTTCAGTCCCTTTGTATTTCGGAGGGTCGCATGATTTGAAATGCTTGTAGGTGCATTTAGTGGTATTTGGGGGAGAGTTGAAAATGTTTTGGTTTGCTTGATTGACAGGATTATCGGTAAGTGCTTGTTGAACTTGGATTACAATGTTGGGTATTACGGCAGCCATTTGTTGAGCGATTAAGGCAGCCATGCGTTCGCGGGCTTTTCTTGCTCTCGTCTTCCTACGGGTGAAGTTAGAAGACATCTACAAGGAATACATGACAAGAGTATGAGTTGGATGCTTTTGGGTTCATGGGTCGCATTAGGAATGAACATTCATAAAATAATTATAGATAAATAAATTACTACATCCATTGGATGTCTTGGGTTTTGCTCGCTGTTAGGCCCTACATGCCGCCATACTTTACCTATGTAATCATGTGGGCCCCCATGAATACCGGTTTTTCATATGGTTCGCACGGTTTCTGCCAGGTTGCGTACACAAAAACCCGGAGAAAATTGAGAAATATGTATACAACGTGTGATATTCGGAGTGTGTCCAGGTGTAGACACGGTGACACCTCAAAGTAGGTTTAGTTCGAACGACGTTTGGTGTGGCATGCTTTGGCCTAATAGGTCCTTCGTACTCTCATCGTTGGTCCCCAGGTAGGCAAACTGGTCCTTTATATTGGATTTATACGAATGCCAGCCTAGACAGGACGTTCCGACTACCGGTACTTGTACCCTTCCAGTTACTACATGCCCGTCGCAGAACTTACTTTGATAAGATTTGAAAATTGCACAAAATCTTTGGATAATGAGAGTATGAAAATAAATTGAATACATGAACATCGATATATGTATAATGAATATGTATATATGTATAATGAATACATATATAAGCATGTATATTTGACTGCAAATGTAAACAAATATGAAACAAATAAATATCACAAGTTTGTATGTAACCACCTAATCAATTAAAATTTAGGCAGACTATAGTATAGGCTCTAAGGGTCTAATAACCTTTCCTATATCCCTATAGTCATGGCTCTGATACCAATCTGTCACACCCCGACCCGCAGCGGAAAAGGTGATCGGGGCATGATTGGGTTATCATCAAAGCTCATGACATTTATTAAGCGTTTCATATTCATTAATACAAATTAAATGGAATTTTACAATAAATGTTACAACATGATCTAACTAACAATCTAAACTTCTTTGTTCTCTTCTAAGGCATATCCTATGTTTTCCTTGCTTCAACCTGTTCACCTGTATCATGTGTAAAAAGGTTTTTGGATCAACATAATGTTGGCGAGTGAATCCTATGGAAAACATTTGAACAAATTTATTTAAATTGATTATGAAATATGTGCACAACCAAACATGAGTAAAAATAGATGTAACTTAATCAACAATCATAAGATGTTAAATGAAACACACATGAACAATAGTGGAACAATTAGAGGCACGCGATGCTCAACTCGTCTCTCACAAGGAACTGAGGGGCCTGATGAATGATTTGCATAACTTGATAATATGAATGACACAACTACAAACAATATAAACTCAATGATACACACATGAACAATAATGAATTTGATTTGAAGCACGCGTTGTTCAACTCGTCTCCCACGAGGAACTGATGGGCTTAATGTATGAGTTTCATATAATTTGACAAAAGGAAATAAGTAAATCACAACAATAAAACAATCTAAGTTTAAGTCATGATGTGGTATGGCACAAGTTTAAATAAATAAATTAATTATTTTCATAACACATGACACACCCCAAAACGTGTTATTTAAAAGGGGGAGTTGTAAGATTCACTCACAGTGGGTGCGTTCGGTTGATGACGTTGAATGCACGCGAAGTGGTTTTAACCACGAGTGAGATTTAACCTAGATAAATCGCATTATGGTTTGGTAAGTAAACGGGTTTTATTAATCTATTTTAGTAGGATTGTTGGGTGTATTTTTGTGAGTTTGAGGCTATTTTCTAACCTTAAAAATGTTATTTTTAAGTATTTTTAATTGATTTTTGATTAAAATAATTAAATAAAAATAATAAAAAAATTTATTTTTTTCTGACCGTTGACCGTTGACCTGACCGTTGACAGGTTCGATCATGTATACAAGTGCGCTGAGTGAGGCTCGAACCCGAGACCTCCCGTACGCGTGCACGCAGCTCTACCAACTGAGCTACGTGTCTAACCCGTTTTAAATCTGATTTTAATTATATATATATATTAAATTAGTTTAAACCGAAAATCATTTTTATTTTAAAAACAGTTTAAGCGAAATCGGACATGCACTCCACAGGTCTCGAACCCGGGACCTGTGGTTTAATCTAACACACAGTCCACCGCTGGACTGTGTGTTCAACATGTTATATAATTCGATTTTCTTTATACTTAAATACTAATTAGTTATTTCCTTTTCTGTCTTATTAAAAAGAATAGATAATTGTTCGAGTCGGTGCAGTAGACCGGACTCGAACTCGTGACCTGTGATATAAACAAACACACAGTCCACCGCTGGACTGTGTGTCTAACTTGGTTATTATTCCGATTATTAATATACTTAACATATAACTGTATGACTTCCGGTTCGGTTAACAAAAAGAAACGTTTTTATTAAGGCGACGTGTGTGAAACCGGATTCGAACTCGAGACGCTTGTATGTTTAATGTGCACACAGTCCACCGCTGGACTGTGTGTCTAACCCGAGTAATTTCTTGATTTATATTATACTTATACTTTACAGCAATCATCGTCTTCTCCGTCAAGAGTTAACCAGATATAATGTCTGACTGGTTCGAGTTATTATTCGGGTTTCTTTAGCGTTTTAGGTTAATTACTGGTAAGATAGAAGTAAAAAGAAAGGAAAATAAGCGTGAGGTATACCGACTCGCTTTCCTCTGTTTTCCGGCAGAACTCCGGCGACAGAAATCACCTCCGGCGATGAGTTTCTCGTAGCAGCGAGTCTCCAGGAAGCTTAGAAAGGGCGTGGGTATCTCCGGTATAAACTCAGGGGCTCAGTAAGGCTCGGCAATGGGGAAAACGGTTTTCCGGCGATGAGCAGAGAAATTCCGGCGAGTGGAATTACGCCGTGAAAAGATGTGATTTTGAGCGAAAAGGTTTGCAGTGGGTTGTGGGTGAATTTATAGAGCAAATTGTTGAAGAATCTGGTCTGATTTCCGACTGTATTCGTAATTCATAAAAACTCCGGCGGTTATAATTTTGGTCGCGGACTTCAAACATCGGTTATAACCGATGTCTGGTTAATAGTTTACGTTATAACGTAAATTGTAGTTAAGACTCGCGAGATTTCCGGGATTCCGACGACTGAACTGTTTGGGCGCCGGTTTTGAATTCGTAACGTTACTTTATGATTTAAATGATTTCATTATATAACAAACAAAATCCGCAGCGCAGTGGTTTGTGTGTTGAGAGATAATTCTGTTTGCTGGTTCGGTACAGACCCGGGTTCGAAACCCGGCAGAGTACTTTTATTTTTATTTTGCGATTTTCAACAGTTTTTCAAAAACTAAATATATATTCCCGTATAATAATCGATTACGGATCGTTTAAAAATATTTTGGGCATTTAATTCGCAACGAAAATTTTGACTGACTGTTCGGTTGCTAAACGGAGCGGGTTTGGTAAATCCGTTTTTTACGGATGTTACAATTTCGCCTACAACGAAATCGTAGTTTCATTCTTATAACACCAATAAACCATTCATCTGACTCGATCGTACGGGTTCATGCAACAAATATTTCATTCTTATTAACACGTTTACAACGAGTCATTATGTTCGTAATTTGATCACCTTACTAACCATTAATTCTGGCTCATTTGCAATGGGATAATGCACATACTTTACAAGACCATTATTTAACAAATTTCTCTATGTTCATCATTTCGCATTACCATACTTAACTATAGTTAAGAATTAGTAATAATATAAAACGAAGTCCGTATGAACTTACCTTTGCCTTGCGTTGATTGCGACCCGGATTGGCTCGTGTTCTCTTCCTTCACTCCTACAATTTCATATTCAACATTCTTTCAATCTCATGCTTTTATCTCACACTTATATTAACATAGTGAGCTAACCACTCATCATTTCACCAATCCTAATCACTTATCATCGTATCACTTAAGAAACAATACTTCAGCATTTCATCAAACACATGGTGTGCATACCATTTTCAAAGCATAATGTACAAGTTTCTTATGCATATTCTCACTAGTTCATGTCAAGATCATCAAGTTCAACCAATTTCATACAACCTTCATTATAATCAAATTGCATCTAACAACTACTCATTATAAGCAAATTTCTTACACTATCATTACACTATTTTACACATAATTCATCATTAGACCTCACAAGATTCTTACATCAAGTGGGTTTTTCACTTTAAATCATTAATTCAGCCTAATTCAAGCATAATTCGAGTTCTATGTGGTGCTTCTAACCCTTAATCATACTAATTTTACATAAGTTCATAGATTGCTTGAAACCCATTTCATACAAGGTCACCAAAACATGAAATTTCACTTACCTTCTGCTTTAGTATGACTAGATGATTGAGAAATCAAAGACATGCATGAATTTTAATCAGCTTTTCCCTTTCACTTAGCTGTTTATTCATTGCGCATTAATGGAAGTTCTTCTCCTTCTTTCTCCCTCTGGTCGACCACACACACACACACACTCACATTCTGCACTTCTAATTTGTCTATAAGACTTATTTCCATATTACACTTTCAGACCTTAATAATTTAAAACATATCAGTTTTATATCCAACTATTAATTAGGTTATCTTCACTTAATTAACTTTATTCATTCTAAATAATTAAGCTTACTAGCATAATTAACTGACTATTATTATTGAATTAGTCTAAAATCACTATCTACCCATTACGACATCATAATTTTAATATCATAATGGAACATATAAAATTTGGGGTGTTACATGAAACCTCACGACATTTGAGGTCCAACTTAGGATTAAAATTTTGCTTTCATTTATACTTTTGTATCTTGCTTTCTTGATTAAAACTTGTTTGAATCTTGTGCCTACTTGTTCTTAAACCTATCTAAGGTTATGAGACTTGTTAGGAATAGATTCTTATGAGTTTAAGAGGTTCAAACATCTCTAAACTTTCTGTTTTTGCAAGGGTTTATGCAACCCACAAGTGATGAAACCATCCGAGCTTGCCATGAAGTTGATGGCAAGACTTGTATTTTGGTATAGGTGTGAATACTTGGAAGCCTTGGCTACCCTAACTTCATTCCACCACCTCACTTGATGTTTTTACCTTGCTATCTCAAGTAGGTTTGCTAGACTTAAAGTAACTTAACCCCGACTAGCCTCCGCCACTTAGTTAACTCTTTCCATGTCGGGAATGACTCACCCGGGTTAAAGCTGACTTGGCTACTTGATACAGTAAGAAGTTGTACATTTCCTTTCCATTCATGAACATCCGGATCATCCTTGTGATGATTTGTGGATTGGTGAATTATACAATGAGGTTAATCCTCCATGCTTGACTTATATGACAATCTATGATACTCTTAGTGGACTTAACTTAGAATATTATATAAACTATATAATATATAATATACACACACACACATAACCGAATCCTTGAGGATAGTTGACATGGTTACTTGTCATGGTAATAGGTTATATTATCTATGTCACACCCTCAATTTCCACTTGCGGAGTTTTACCGCGAGGCGTGTGAACAAACCAGAATCTGAAACACTAGTACGTCGAACGACTCTATATGATTTGATAATACGTTTTCCAAAAATCATTTGATTAACCAATCATCGTAGATTTTAGATTGTCTTAGTTAGTTACCAAAGTTTAGCGGAAGCATTAGTTTAAGTGGTTGAGCGGAAGCATAAAATAAGTAGAGAAACGGGCGCCAACACAAACGCCAAAACAAATGAAAAACCCAAAACAACGTTTGTAAATGAGACTCGATAAAAGATGTCTTGTTCAATGCATGTGAGTGCACCTAGAGCTCCTAGCGTCCTGAGAAACATGTAAAGAAACAAGTGTCAACATTAAAGATGAGTGAGTTCACAGGTTTTCATAAATTCGTTTGTTCGGTTATGAGTTTGTTTCCCCCGTTATCCCTAACCCGGGATAACGATTTAGTCCATTATTCCCAACCCGGAATAATACCGATAGTTCCATTATTCCTTAACCGGAATAATAATGATGTTGTTTCCATTATCCCTAACCCGGGATAATATAGTTGTTGTTTCCATTATCCCTAACCCGGGATAATATAGTTGTTGTTTCCATTATCCGGGATAATATAGTTGTTGTTTCCATTATCCCCAACCCGGGATAATATAGTTGTTTCGTAATTAAGTTCAATGTTAACGTATATAGGTAGCTAGCCTAAAGTTATGTCACGTAAGAGTTCGCGATCGAAGCTGACTGTTGTGCCTCCGTGTTGCCAGGCCTATCACTGACCATGGCGAAGTTAGGCCAAATTATTCATCCGTTGACCATACCCGGTCGGCTAGCGCGACTAGCTCGGATGGGGCTTGTCGGGCCCAGTAGTACTACTTATAATTCCCCCGCTATTAAAACCCAATACTAACGATCCGAGAGATTGACGAGGACTTAAGTGATATAGCTGCTTAGTGACCATAACATTACATTAACATCAACTTAGTTACCGAATAGTTATGTGACGTTAATTTCGTATAACGTAAAGAGATTGAGTTTGAAGAGTGTATACATGTTTCTCCCCCTGTTGTTTAAAAACCGGATAAAGTTAGGGGCCGTGAACTCACCTTTAGTTGCTCGGTTAGTGTAGCAAATAAGTTGTAACGGATGGGACCGCTAATTGCGTCCTAACAAATCAATTGATTTCAAGTCAGTGTGTGAACACACCAATACAAATTCTACACTTAATTTACGCACAAAGTGATACACACAAACAACATACCTAACACTCAAACATGCATGCAAGTATCCTCATGTGATCATAGAAATCAAAATAATTTATCATGAACATAATCCAATCCATGCAACACTTTGGTGCACACAATCACAAGTTATCAAATTTCAGCTTAATACTTATAATTCAGCTGTTTTCTAGGATTTTTATAAAATAGTTCCAACGTTCCAAAAATTCCAATTATTTTACAGCAGGTGACATTTATACTGTAGAAATTTATATAAATTTTCCAAGTCCTAAATCTTTACCAATTAACCATAAATATTAATATACTAGGCTGCAGTCAGATTCGTCGCTTTCTGACTGCAGTCCACGGAAGAATTTATTTAAAAATCACTGATCGTCCAATTAACAAAATTCCAGTTGGAGTTGCCCGGAAATTTCCATACCTAGTTGCTGTACAAAATTCATGACTCGACTCCCTACTGATTATAAAATCCAACTCGATAAACAACTAACAAAATTTCAGGATTTTCACAGCCTTAGTTACTGAACTTATTTGGCCACTTAAAAATATCAAACGACTTCATAAAAATATGAATCCAGCGCCATTAGATTCGTTATTCAAATCTCTAAGTTCTAGACATCAGAAAATCCGTTTTTCAACAACTAATGACCGAGTTACAGCCAGATGAAATCGGCTGTAACTATTACTCAGCAACCTGTTTCAGCCTATTGTTACCATAAATTCGCATAAACCGTCCATATAATTAACCTAGGCGATCAAGAACCGGTTTCCTAATCATAGATCAATACCAATATCACATCCATGCAAACCCTAATCCATACCTCTAGTTTTTATAAACAAAACATACTTGGCAAACTTATAAGTTCCGAAAACAATCATACATGTAAACAATGATCAATCAGCCGATTACATTCAAACACATATAATCCGAAAACAAACCAATCACTTCATTCAAGCACATATATCCGAACATGATCTTGTAATCAAAAGATAAACCCTAACCTTTAATGACTAGGTAAATAAGCCGAGGCTTGGACAAGAATGGATTCGGCTGTTCAAGCAAGATCACGACCGAATGAGATGAAGAATCTGCTGTCGCGACCGGGAGATGATGTAGGCTGTTTGTGATCGATGAAGTGAACAAGTGGGCTGATCTCGCGACCGAATAGAGGTGAACAAGGCTGATCACGATCGATATGATGAAGGAAGAAGCTGCCGACGGCTGTTTTGCTATTAGGGTTTTGTGTTTGTGAAAGATGCATGCAGGGTTAGTATATATAGGCGCAAGATGAAGGGTTACGGTTTGGGGTTTGATCTTGCGGCCGAAGGCTTGGGTTTAAGGTTTGGGTTGCACACAATGGGTTTGGGGTTTGGGTTGCACACGGCCGAGAATGGTTTGGGTTCTAAACTTGGTCCCCAAATCTTGGTTAACTCCTAGAGTCACAAGAAATCAAAGTTGGTTCGTGTCGCGGTTCGGTTCGGTTCGTGTACATATTTACCATAATTATTTTATAACTAAAACAATCACATAAACGCACATCACGTATTCACTAACTCGTACACGTTTAATACGTAGCATACAATTTATTCGACAAGTATTGCATTTAAGTTATCCGAAAAACCGGGATGTCACAATCTAAGACTTGAACCTCTCGTTACGATTCTAATGGGCACTTAACCTGTGAAATTACAACAACCCATACGGGATATATAGT
Source organism: Scalesia atractyloides (assembly GCA_947069175.1). Lineage (NCBI taxonomy): Eukaryota > Viridiplantae > Streptophyta > Magnoliopsida > Asterales > Asteraceae > Scalesia > Scalesia atractyloides. Next base: position 83,188,857 of record CAMTDV010000022.1, on the reverse strand, counting down.
GTCAAAAACGAGTGTTTAAGGGTAGATAATTACTTTCTTGAATACATAGTTTTACATACTTTAATTCCGAATTTGAATCCTCTGTTATTATCCAAATACTCACACACCTACGTTTCCTCATGTAGGATAACTCGGTGTTCCATCCTTCAAGCTCTCCAACTCTTCACGGGATTACCAAAGGAAGCTTTGCAAAACCGTGAGTACACTCGAAAGCCTTTTTTACCCTTTACACTTTTGGGTGCAATGTGTTTAACCTATCAAAATACACGCAAACACACTTATACTTTATGCAAACACAAATAATCCATTATACATGCTTAAATATGTGATACTTGATTTGTATTCTTGGAACACTCTTATGTGATTCGCTTGTCATTAACTTCTTACGAGCCTCCCCTAAACATGTATAGCGCTATAGGAGTAACACACCGCCCGTAGTCTTGTGGTCATGTTAAGTCTTTAATTCTTGCGGTAATCAGAGGGTTGACTTGTAAAATTGCATGTCTTGATACATTAATCTAGTTAACTATTTTTGTCATGTTGATTCGTTTAAGCCTTTTTCATACTTATGCTATATTAAACTTGTGTACTTGCCAATGCCTTGTATGTTGAACTATACTTTTAAACATGTTGCAGGTTGATATTGACGAAATCTAATAGGGACGACTTAGAAACGCATCTAGAATTACTAGATTTTATTATCGTATTGTTATTAAGTTTTGTTGTACTTTAAGGTTTCCAATTGTTGTACTTTGATTTCTTGTGATGTACTTGACAATTTTATTTATGAATGAAATCGGTTTGAATTAAATATTGTCACAATAGTGTTATGAAGTCTCAAGCAATCTCGTTCGTCTCACTCCAATGTTTCCGCTATCGGTTGGGGTGTGACACCAAACACCACACCATATAAACAATATTGAGACGGCTGCTTGCTGCCTGAGTTAATAAATACTAATTCAATATATGCATATATAATTGAATAGACATTCACACTGTAGAAAAGAAACAAGTCGGATTCTCCTGTGCTCCGCGGCATTCGGTCTGTATTGGTTCGGTATGGTACCGACACTCGCTATAGCAATCGAAGGAAAACTCTTTGGTTTGGTACGACATCATCACTCAGTGTAACAACCGAACTGTATGGAACAGAACCAAACCAATACTGATACTGGATTCCCACCGCGTAATGTGTGTCATCCTGCTACTTTTAACTTGATTGCAAGTTGAAAAATTTCAGGACCTTGGTGAAATAATTGACTCAATTTAAAAAAAAACATGTGTTATATAAAGTTTGCTAATTTATTAAAACTTTATCTGTTTGTAACAAATCTTTTTGTTTTTTTTTTTCTAGAAAAGTATTATAAGAGTGATTGTTTCATTTAATGTTGAACTTCTACATTTATTAATCTTCGTCTACATCATCATGTCATTGTTGGAATGGATTGAATGGTCGATGTATGTCATTGTTGAAATGGATTGAACGGTCGATATATGACTTGTTAAAGATCATCTATTGTAATGTGATACAAACATAAAAGACAAATAATGTAATCTACCCTGTAGCATACGACATCAAAAAGAGATTGCGTTGACAGTCAGTTGTTTCGTGGCTGTCGGAACGTATGTGAAGACGCGAAATTAGCTTGAGATGGGGATTCGTAGCCCATCTCGAAACCCGTTGATTGCTGGACGTTTGTGTAATTGATGCATCACCTTTTATTCCCGCTCAACGTTCTATCATAATTCAAGGACCCAACAGGCCAACAGTTATAATTATTAAGCAGGTTACAATAATAAAGGTCCAACATAAAATATATACTCGACGAACTCACCGGCAACAACGCCATCGGCCACGTCAGATACTCCACTGCCGGTCAGTCCCGCTCAAGAACGTGCAACCATTCGTCACCGGCTACCGCTTCGGCCGTGTCGCCGTCGTCCATAATGGTAATTTCGTAAACTATCAAACCCTTAGGGATCCTTTTGGGTTTAGGCCGTTAGTTATGGGTAGACGAAGCAATGGCGCGATAGTGTTTGCGTCGGAGACGTGCGGGCTTGATCTAGTCGAGGCGAAATACGACCGAGAAGTGGAACCGGGTGAGGTTGTGATCATAGACAAAGATGGTGTTCAATCTACGTGTTTGGTGCCACACCCGGAGCCGAAATCGTGTGTTTTCGAGCACATTTACTTTTCGTTGCCGAATTCCGTTGTTTTTGGGAAGTCGGTGTACGAGTCGAGGCGAAAGTTTGGGGAAATTTTGGCTACCGAGTCTCCCGTGGATTGCGATGTCGTGATCGCCGTCCCGGATTCTAGGGTTGTCGCGGCGATCGGGTATGCGAATAAGGCGGGTGTACCGTTTCAACAGGGTGTGATACGGTCGCATTATGTCGGGAGGACGTCTATCGAGACCTCGCAGCAGATTTGGGATTTTGGGGTTAAGTTAAAGTTGTCGCCGGTTCGGGCGGTTTTGGAGGGAAAACGGATCGTGGTGGTTGAAGATTCGATCGTCCGAGGAACGACGAGTTCCAAGATTGTTCGGTTGTTGAAAGAAGCCGGGCGAAAGAGGTGCATATGAGGATCGCAAGCCCGCCTATTATCGCTTCTTGTTACTATGGGGTTGATACGCCGAGCTCGGAATAGTTGATATCGAATAGGATGAGTGTTGAGGAGATTTGGAATTCATTGGGTGTGATTCGCTTGCGTTTTTGAAGATCGATAGCTTAAAGAAGATGTTGGTGGGCGATTCGCCTAACTTTTGCTACGCATGTTTCTCGGGGAACTAACCCTAGTTGGATTGTTAAGCGGGTTGGTGATTTTGTTGATTTGAGTGTGAATTATGAAGAACAAGATGGTAAGGTGCCAGTTTAGCTTGAAAGATTGACTTATTTTTGTTGGGTAAGAATTTAAATTTCTTGATCTAACTTATTTTTTTATGTTTTCCTTTATATGGATTTGGAGTCTTTTTTTTTCTCATGTTTGTTTTGTATTTTTAAGTAGCTACAATTGAGTTTACCCGGACCAACTTACCAATGGAACCAAACAAACTCTAGAAACAAAGCTTAGATACACTTCTTCTTAGGGTCAGAAACTCGACAACTCCGTGATGACTATAGGAAATAAGTTCTTATAGAAGCTCTAGATATCCTTCCCCTTTTGTTAAATTAGCCATTTAAGAGGTTGTATACATTACGTTTGGCGGACTTTTAGCTTGTTTAACCCATTTGACTTGTTTCCTTATAGGTTTATATTGTATTTTCGACCATTTGAGATTAAAACACAAGCCAAGTAAACAAACCCATTCATTAGTACATGGGTCGGAATACAAACCAAACTTATCTTGAGTAAACAATTTTCGCCATAGCATCTCTACTGATAGAAGTAAAACTTGGATCGAGAGACTTTTTGAGGCTAACGCCACAAGTTACCATCACACGCTGGCAAAAAGTTTCTTGAAGAGTTGTCACAATTTTAAGCCAACATTTTCACGTGCATTTTACGATTAAAGATCTTGTTTGTATATGCACACTTACACATTAGTTTTTAGCAAAAAAGGATACTGAAGACTAAGAGCAAAGTGCATCTTTCTTACCACTTAGTGCTGTCATATATGCTTCCACATGCTGTCTCGTAAACCATTATTTTCAAAAAGTAAGCCGGCAAGACAGGTGAGTCAAAACTAGTTGTTTCAAAGTATCAAATTTGGTTCAAGTGAAAACGGGTTCAGAACCATATGGGCTTGAGTTAAAAGAGCTCGTTTAAACATCAAATGCAATGTTGTTCAGAAGTAATCCTTGCAAAACGGGCAGGCGGGTCATATAAACTAATGGGTCAAAACGGACCATTTCAATAAAGTATCAATTGGGTTCGTGACAAACTTAAATCGAACCAATTCGTTTATAAGTAAATGTGTCTTTATTGCCACCTTTACTTGATTGATCTATACTATTATATAAAACATTTCATATGGGTAAGATGGTCATTTTCCTTCTAATTAAGACGTCTGAACTAAGACGCCGGAGAGGGGGCGAGAAAAGAGAGGACACCGAAGTAAGACGTCTGAACCTCATATAATTAAAGGCAGACTGCTTCATCTTCCCCTAATCTGCCGCTTACTTCCGTTTCACCTACCCCTGCTGGACCATACGACTCACATAACAACCTGGAACCCTAGCAATTGTCTGGATCTGCATTCGATTCTGTCAGCATAGCTTTTGACCAAACTATTAAACAAAAATACTTCCCTCAAACTTGCTTATATCTGACATACATGTAATACTGTTCTTTTATAATGTTATCTGATGCATCAACTATACACATAAGAAAAATGGATAAAAAATGTGTTTGTGGGTCGGCCTGATCCTGACCCAGCGACCGGTTCAATTAGCGTTTCTGGCCACTCTCTTAACCAGCATATGACATGGATATTGGGTTTTAGATGTTATGTTGTTCTTTTTATTTGGCGTTGGTTTTGCGTTGATAGGCCACTTCAACAACTAATCGCTCCTAATAGGTTTGCCTCCTTTCTTCAAAGGCTTTATGTATTTGATGCTGGCTTGTTAACATGTAGTCTACCACAAAATGAACTTTTCTTATTACTATATGAAGACCTTTATGCACTGAATTGAATAACTTTTGTTTATGCATTGAATTGAATAATTTGGCGACAAACACACGTGCCTAGGATATACGATGTTGGTATTACATGGCTGCTAACATCTGTTTTGTGTATCAAGCCACCCACTTGGTATATCAACTTTTATTCGGCCTTTGACGCTCTACATGTTGCTGTTTTTAAGTCTGATTAGTTGTAAATTGTACACTCCGTCGCATTGCGCGGGTTCCCACTAGTGTACTTTTATTTACCTGGGAAGCAGAAGTATATGTAGAATTTTGATTCATGTCTGCTCAAGATGCTGCACTGCAAAACCACCAATACCTGCAGCATCAACATACTTCTTTAACATAAACGAATAAACAAATAAACGAATTATGGAAATCTTTGCAAGAAATTTTATCGTAAGCCAACGTGGTCACATGGTGGATTAAATGAAGCTGAAGTATCAGCTGTAGAGCCAACGTACTTTCTTTTTTTGGTCTTTTTTTTATGCCTTTTTCTTTCTGATCTTTGATCGCTTAAGTTTAATATATATTCAGTTTGCGAGGTTGGAGATGCCAGCAAAAGAAAGCCAACGTTTTCTGATTAAGGGTTGTTTCTATAAGAACAGTTTGTAGCTCTCATTGCTAAAATCTTCTTACCTATGTTACTGAGATTTAAATAAATTTTGGCAAATTATTTCAATGTAAAAGTAGTTAACAAACTTACCTCAAGGGTACTGCAAACCTTTTTTCTCCAATGAGTAAGTTTAAATACATGGAGGCATTTAAACGTAAAAGTTCAAAATTTTAGTATGTTGTATGCCTCATATGTTGCAGGGTGTGACTCTCATATAATAGTGTCTCATATGTTCATATATTTCTTTTGTTCATGTAAATCTACAGCAGCAAAGTGATCCTTTTGCATAAAAGAACAACACTAGGCTTATAAACAACATTATCCCATTTATAAATAATGTGGTGTATTTAGAGGTGCACAAAAAAGTGTACCTGGAACCAGACCTCTAACCGGTTCTTTTAATACCCGGGTATTCTATACCTGAAACCTAAACCGACTCTACCCATAGGGTATAGATAGGGTATGCATTTTGATCTCAATACATGGAACCGGAACTGATCATACCCAAGTAATACCCGAAACCAAACAAGAACCGGAAGAGATTATACCCGGCTAGACTCAATATGTTATTCTAATATCTATCTTTTAAATTTATGTTGTGTATTTATTTAAAAAAATTACATTATACAATACATATTTAATAATAATAAACAAAAAGACGAGAAAATAAGGTAATAAAAATGCAATAGATTATTAAAAAAAATCTGAAAATCGGATACTAAAAAACTTGGAAATAGGGTTTACCAAAACCCGAAAATATGGTGTTTTAATGCCCGGTTTGTGAATATTTTAAGGCAACAGGTTGGAAGTTAAAGGGGGAATTATATATATTCAGACTTCATCCATAATTACTATGTTTCCAGGAAAAAAAAAATATTAACAAATGGAATTTAGTAAGTGATATCAAGGAGGGCAATCCGTATCAAGCACACACATTATCACCGACAAATTAACCGATCTGTTATTAATATCGTCATTGGGGAAACCGATTGGGTCCTCAGTTGCTGCGTGTGACCTTTGATTCGGACCCACGTGTTGTTAATCTTGTCATCCGGCATATGCATACCACAGAACAATACACAGATGGCATTAGCGGTATGATCGGTGATACAATTGTTGAATCCAGAGGTTGTGTTTTAGTGAACCAACCACACTTACCTCTTAACAATTCAGAGGTAGCCTCTTAATGGAGCCCCTAAGTCAGTTTGTGACCACCGGATTATGTGCTAGATATATAAGGCATATATGGAGAGTATAGTTGTATAGAATTACGAGATAATGATACATGTAACACAAAGCTACAAACTATGTGAATGATCATAACATATGCTTGCATTTGAGCTCAATGTCCATATCTATAACAAACAAGTCATTACTAAGGTATAAAAACTGTTGACCTTTTGTGTGAATGGAGAATCTATGTTGTATGTATAGTGTTTAAATAATAAGTTTACCTACAAAATAACATTCTATTATAACTAAAATATATGGATGCCAATGATAACTTTGTACAAACACCAACTTTTTATGGTCAATGAAGAAAGTGACCTGAGCTTCACATGTGCTAGTCACGTGATCCCAATCTTTCAAGGCTAAAATGACTTGATTGTTGGTTTAAGTGTTTTAACTATCAAAAGTTAGCTCTCCTAATTATTAGCATCTTAAAGAAACAATGAACAATGCACTCATAGTCCCCTCGATTTTTTGAACCTTAGCCAAACGGGTTCTCTCTGACCCGGATTCAAACTGGGTCTACTCGGAGATCCCGGAATATGCAAACCGGGTCTACTTGGTGAGCCAGGAGTATGCAGCAACTCCGGATATACAGGTTGGTGGTGACTAACGTTTGGTAGCGGTGGAGCTGTTGGAGCTGTCGGCACCCAACTATCTTCAGCCTGATCTGGTCGAGGAACCACCGGTGGAGCAACCGTAGGAGGTGGTGGCGAATGTCCCATCACAGAGTTTTGATGGTTTTGCAACACCTAAACAGAACAGAATAACAAATGAAATTAGTGGTTCAAATTATTTGATCTCAAATGCAAATTTCTTTTTATCATTCGACCACACCAACGAAGTGTTCAGATAAGCTGATTTTATAAAAAAAGCCATTGGTTTCGTTTATTATTATTACTATCTTGTGGTTTATTCGCATGGCATGTAGCCTCACACTTGCAACAAACGGCCTAAAGTTTAAGTTAGGCTCAGAGCCAAAACAAATGAAACGAATATTTGTAGCATCCAGTTGGGTGAATGTATCACCCAACTGGAATTGACATACTAATAGCCAAGATGAACCGGAACAACCATGATTTGTAGCATCCGACTGGATGATTTCCATCTAATCGGCTCTACTAATGGCTAAAACAAGCCAACAAGAGCAACGATTGTAGCCCCTGGTTGGATGATCCAACGAAGAGGATGTGCACTTGTCGTTGGACGAATTCAAGATCCCCATATAATCTTCTTTGGTTTTTTGCTTAGGGATTTTCTTTAAAAACGAAAAGGGAAAAATGGTACCTCGGATCTTGTCCTCGAAGGTTTTGAAGTCAAGTAATGAATGATTTCAAAAAATCTAGTTTGTCCCAACTCCGAGGAATTGTGCCAATAATAAACCGCCACATCCCATGCTTTTGCTCTCATTTCCCTTAAACTTCTTTCTATACCGGTCTCATGTCGTGCTACAAACAGTCTTAACATGGCATTATATACATATCCTGTTCCCTAAAACACCCATAAAAATTCCATTTTAGAAACCGAAAAAGGTAACATTTCATAGAACAAAATACGACCATATTTTACCTTTGTTTTAGGATACCACAAGTAGATGATGAGGGCTAGCTTCATCTCTCCATACATCGGTAACCTAAGAAACATTTTTCAAACAAAAGACCTACGGTGAATTCTCATGTTAAAACATGCATACATACATTACATCATCAGTAAACAATTAGCATATAAATCTATGATACGTACCATGAAACGAATATATCACCTATTCTTTCAAAAACTGTAAGAACCGCGATGATGACCCTGAGAAAATCATAACCAAAAAACCCAGATTTAATTATTGAGATAATAAACCAAGGGTTTGACCTTCTGAAAAGTCCAAGTTTGACCAAGATTATTCTTTGAATAAAATGTGTTTCTTTATCTTATCTTTAAGATATCAGATTAAGACATCAACAAGAAACTAAAACCTTACGATGGAACATAACTGTCACATCCAATATTCAATCATCAAAACAAAATGGGTTTGATCTAATTCTAAAAATATAGTTGACCAGTGACTAAAAGGTCAAACTTTCAATTCTTGAATATGTTAAAGATGAGAAAGAAAATTACCAATATTGACACCAAAATCTTAATTCTGCATTTGCTGCACTATGCTTCTCAACAGTTTTAAAACACTCAAAAGCTGGATATGCATATCCAAGAATCAACCTAAAACATAACCAAACAACATTAAATTAAAAAAAAATCCCAATTTCCCTAAAAGTAGATTCATAAATAGAAGATGCTTACACAAGACTGTTTATGATGAGGTCACCCAGCATCTTCTTCCAAGATTCTGCAAATTAACTGCAAAAACAAAACACAAAATACTAAAAATCAATTTTAATCATCATCATTATCAAAGATATGAACTTTTTGCAAAATTAACTACAAAACACAAAGTAAAACACTAAAATCAATTTTAATCATCAATTATTGTGGAATCTTGAAGAAAGTTATAAACTTTTTTGCAAAATTAACTGCAAAAAAGTAAGTAAAACACTAAAATCAATTTTAATCATCATTGTATATGAAATCTTGATTAAAGTTATGAACTTTAAGCAAGACTTAACCTATCTGGATTAACGAATCCAATCAAATCAAATCTGATTTAAAATTGGAATTAATTAACTCCAAATAAGCAGAATAAAAAACCAATGTTGTTCGTAATTAGAATAAATAGATATTTAATGGAATCTTGATTCTTGAAAAGCAAGATGAACAATTTACCTATAAAAAAGTGAAACTTTCGATTGATGCTTTCTGGGATTTGTAAAAAGATTGATGAAAGTAGCAAAATTGATAAGATTGTTGTTGTTTGTCTGCAACAATGGCGACTGTGTGTTTGTGTGTGTGTTGAAGGGGTAAAACGTAGAAGAGAAAAAGGTGAATGGGTATTTGTTTGGGAATGGTGAAATTCAGAATTATTTAATGGTTTTTATGGTTAAAGTTAAAGATTAAATAATTAAATATTTAAGTTAGATTCTTTTGTTTGTGGATTTGTGTTTCTTGATTAAAATATATAATTTTTTTTAGAGTTAAATGTCAAAATTGTCCCAGAGGTTTGCTCACTTTTGTTACTTTAATCCAAAATCTAAAATTTTTAAATTTGGGTCTCTATAGTTTGCATTTTGTTGTCATTTTAGTCCAAATTTCAAATTTGGTCAGATTCTCAACTTAAATCCTGATATTTTGTCTTTATCCTCAGGGGGATGTTATTGTATGAGGTCTACCCAGTGCTAGATGCAGAGGCGCATAGTAGATCGATATGAACATTATGAGCTGTCCCGTAATAAAACCAGTTGTTGCTGATACCTTCTTCTCGGCTCCTTCTTCTCCTTCTTCCATAACGTGAGCTCGGAGAAGGAAGAGATAGGAGGGTCCCTAAAATACACCCAATAACCACCTATTCTCACTATGCTCTCTCTCTCTCTCTCTCTCTGAACTACCATCCCCACCATCACCATCCTACTGCCACCGACACCACCCATCCCACTGAAACCCCAACACCATCATCCAACTGCCGCCACCTCTGGACAACCACCAACACCATGATCCTCTCAAACCCAAACAACCACCATCCAACTGTGGCGTGTGGTGTCGGTTAGGAGATCGACGAAGAGAGAGACAAGTAGAGAGAAAGAAACTGACGAAGAGAGAGAGTACGAGGACAGAGAGCGGTGGAAGAAGGGGGAGCAGAAGAATTAGGGTTTGGATTAGGGTTTTTAAGATAGAAAGAGCGGTGGGAGAAGGGGGAGCAGACGAACAGAAAGCCGCTAGCAGCGGCGGTGGTCAGGTGCAGAGGAATTAGGGTTTGGATTAGGGTTTTCTGGTGAAATTGGGTCAAGGGTGGATGTTTGGAGGTGGTTTTGAAGAGAATGGTGGTTATTGGGTTTTGATCAAAATTTGATTTTGTTTGTGGGTGACTGTTGGCGGCAGTGGGATGGTGGTGGTGGGGATGATGCGATGGTGAGGGTGGTGGTGATGTGGTGGTGGTAGTTCAGAGAGAGAGATAGGGTGTTGTTTGGGGAAGATGATGTGGTGTAGTGGTGGTCCGGTGGGGATGGTGGTGGTGCAGTGGTGGTGTTAATGGAGGGGGGAGGAGTGGCGGTGGTGAGAAGGGGGGAGAGAGAGAAATGGGGTGTTTAGAGAGAGAGAGCGAGTGCAGATCTGTATTTTTTAATATTTATATATATTGATGCTAAAATGACAAAAATACCCCTGAAAATAAAGACAAAATATCAGGATTTAAGTTGAGAATCTGACCAAATTTGAAATTTGGACTATAATGGCAACAAAATGCAAACCACAGGGACCCAGATTTAAAAATTTTGGATTTTGAACTAAAGTGGCAAAAGTGAGCAAACCTCAAGGACCATTTTGGCATTTAACTTTTTTTTTATTTGGATTTGTTTAAATATATATATTATGGTGGTTTTACTAGGACTTGTTTAGTTGTTAGTCAAATAGAAAAAAGAATGTAAAGTCAATGACTATCAAGTATCAAGCAAGCATCCTTTGGATAATTTTATTGGTTTTATGGGGAAATATTTTTATGTTTAATTTGTTTTCAGAACGTTTTTTATGTAAATTTTAAAGTGAAATTGGGTTATAAGTCTTTGAGTAGATTATAGTTTTATCGGGTTAATAATTGCTTAGTTTAAATATTAAACAAAGGATATGATAAGTACCGTTCAGTTATTTAGTTTATTTATTTGGTGTTTTGAGTCTAAATAGGATAGTTGTGGTTTATTATAGAAAGGGTTCTTGCAATTGTTTATTTAATGTGTCTTGGTTTATAATTAAAGAATTGTATGAGTTTGTTTATTATAAACAAGTTTTATGTTTGTTCGGTAGACGGGAATTTTAAGGTCATAATGAAATAATACCTTTTATTTTAATTATAAACAATAGCATTACTTTTTAAAACTGAGCCAAACAAAAATATAATTCATGTTAAATTGAGATGAAAAAACCATGTTGCTCTTATATGAGAGGCACATGGTAAGACTTAACCAAAAAACTTAACTAGGTTAGGACTAAAGAACATAACTTGTTTAAAACTCGCAACATAAAGGACAAAGCCTGTAATTTCTTTAATTAAAGGACACTGGTTGTAATTTGAAACAAACGTAAAGGACACCGATTGTAATTTACTCTATATAAAATACACCAAATAATATGTAAACAAAGGCGCGCTCATACCTACCTCAACTGCAGATTTAAATGTTATCCAATACTTCAAGTTGAATAACTCACACATTATGTTTTTAACACCACACTCAAATTAAAAATTGTAAGGACACATTATAAACGGTTCTTTACCAATATCATAAAAGAACCTGAATATATGAATGCAGAAAGTCAATAAAAAATTAACCTTAATCGGCTGCAATACTACCTCACCCTAAAAGAGCAACTTTTCCTCTTTCAACTCAAACAAAGTCATTGTTGACCAAACACTACAAACCATAAATCAATATAAAATGGAAGACACATATATTCAACAAATATTTAAGTTATTTAAATAGTTCTTTACAAATGTGATTATCCATACCTGGTTAAAGCAACCCAATTAATAAAGGCAAACGTAGCTCATAGCAGAGTTCTAACATGTCTCCACCATTTGTCAAAAGTTTGGTTTAAAAAAGCGTGAAGCGGACAAAAGCGATAAGGTCTAAAATCAAAGCGTAAATCATAAAAGCGGCGGACTTTTCGTACGTGAGGCGCAAGGTGCTTATATATTTTTATATATATATCCTATAGGACTTTTAACATCTCATACCCAAAATATAGTGATAAATAAGGATTATATATGATTTAATGTATGAATCACTTAATGTACAACTATTTTAGCTACATATGTAACACTTTAAAGCATAAAAACACCTTCTGTACGAAAGCGCGCGCCTCAGTGGGACTTTTTTCCAAAAAAGCTCACTTTTTGTGCGCTTTTTGTACAGAGCTTGCCTTATGTCACACAAGGCGCAACTCTTTGCGCCTAGTGTCGCTTTGCGCTTAAGCGCGCTTTTTTAAACCAAGGTCAAAATTATGGTAAAAACTCCTTTTTAACTTCTAAATCGGCTTTCAAACCACAAAGACTCCATGACTACACTCATAATCATGACAATCGACTAAATCAATTAACTATACAACTCATTTGTTTTTACCATATCATATGATGTAAACAAAAAAACGAGAAATTATCTGTTTGAGTTATACATGTTGGTTGGGGTCACGGCTAATCCCCCACACGTATTATACAACACTTTTAACTTTCATTAACTAACATATAATACATTCATTACAACAATTGTAACACTACAAACTAGGATCCAGATATACTTTCTGTTATGTACATTGTCCCTAATGAAAGAAGGATAAAAGTTTATGGGAGTGAACCATTAAAGATTTAAGTTTATTATTATTATTATTATTTTATTATTATTAGTATGTTTATTGGTTTAAATATTTGATTTATTTGCTTGTTTATATTTTTTGGTATAAGGAGTTTTGAGTCATTATTCAACATAAATAGATGGTTACGAAGTATGTAATTTGTGTGTAATTTTTATTTAATAAACAAAATAAGTCTTAATATGATTTTTTGATCACAACAACAACAACAACAACAACAATAATAATAATAATAATAATAATAATAATATAATAATAATAACAATAATAATAATAATAATAATAATAATAATAATAGTGTGGGTTTATCAATAGAATTGAAAACGAGTATGGAAAAGAAAAAAAAACATGGAAAAAGATTCCTTAAAACAAAGAAAAAAAACTTTAGAAAACAAATCTTTCCCTTATCCTAAACACTCATAATAAACACCCCCTAAACTGGGCTTATCCTCAATCTTTGCATAGAATGACTCACATATCATCATCCACAATTAAGGGATTCTTTGAGTTGTATCATACAACCTAATTAAACTTAGAACCATATAACCCAACAACCCCCTTGGCTCAACACGCAACCTAGTCTGATGGCGCCAAGCGTGAACCAATAATCTAATTAACACAAGATCCTTTGGTGGATGTCGGAGGGTGGTAAAGAAAATCAAGAGGATATATTAATGACTATATCTTCTACAAGACTAGGAAGTTTTTTTTGAATAAACATAAGGAATGGAACCGTTAGGAGGGAAAGTAACCACCTCTTGGCATGTGCATTGTCATGATGATACATATTTGTGCTAACCACAGGCGAAAGGGTGCAAAGGAAATCATACTAATGAGATTGAACAACTGTTGAACTCAAAACAAGTGTTCTTGTACCAATAAGACATTAAAAGAACATATGGAGAACACTGTAAAAGTTAAGCTTGTTTTATAGGATTTCAGCAGCCCACAAGGGGTAAGAAGGCAGACATAGTGACAGCCACAAGGACTTGTTGCAAGTTAAAAATACCATAAATCTAGACAATTAAGCCTTCAAAATTGATAAAGATGAGAGCTTGTTATACTTTTTTACAGAAAGTAATGCTTACATTTTATTCAATTTCTAAGTTTTGCCTTTAGATGTGATTATATACACCAGCAAAAGCCCAACTGAATCAACTTCAGAAACTATAGTCTTAAAAGAAGATGTCTGTATATCATGAAACTAGTTTTTATGCTTCACAAATTTAAAAGCTAAAGGAGACTGTAGAAAGCTTCATTAATTCAACATTTCTAGTACCCTCAGAGCTTAAAATAATATGACAATATCCAGACTCGGATTTAATTCAGATTTTGCAAACATGTAGAGTTAAGCACACATGAAGACACAGAGAACAGTAGAATACAAACTGAAACTGTTTGGTTACTTTCGATAAGGATTACAATCTATGAAACAACATTACCTTCTGCAAGAAAAGATTGACAGGGAGTAAATTTATGTGTTAAAGAGCAATTTGAAACCTAGAGACGTTCAACGTGTTAATGTTGCAGTATCATGACCAGATAAGTTGTTCTTCATGGTTAATGTGAGTTCATGTACCTGAACCTCTAACCCTTAGTAACACCCTGATTGGAGTGATTGCTACAATGAATGATCAGCTATAACACTTTACATAAATCAAAAAGAGAAATAGAATAAAAATAATAATAATAATAAGCAAGAGAGTTAAATGCCATTTTAGTCCTCGTGGTTTGGGCCATTTTGCCAATTTAGTCCAAATGTTTCATTTTTCGCCTGTGGGTCCAAAAAGGTTTCATCGTTGCCATTTTAGTCCACTGTGTTAACTTCATTCATTATTTATGTTAACGAGAAAGGCAATTCGGTCATTTTTATATGGCTGAATTGTCTTTCTAGTTAACTGAATTACATATAAAATGACCGAATTACCCTTCTCGTTAACATAAAAAATAGATGAAGTTAACCCAGTGGACTAAAATGGCAACAGTGAAACCTTTTAGGACCCACAGCCGAAAAATGAAACTTTTGGACTAAACTGGCAAAATAACCCAAACCACAGGGACTAAAATGACATTTAACTAAGCAAAATTTGCAATCATCATATGGAGAATAAACTTTGCCCTAGAATGAAGACCCTATTCAACCATCTTTTGAGAAACTGAAATCTTAATAGGGAATCAATGAAACCTGAAACATGACAAAAACACTAAATAATCATAATACGTGTGCGTACATCTACTTGCCCGCCAGACAACCGGAACTAGAAGATAAGAAACTTACCAAAGGGTGGCGTGGCGGCCAGGGACAATATAACCTTAAGTGAAATTCTTTCAACTCCAAGTAACAATGCATCTGTCTTATTCCACATAAACATATTCCTCCTGCAAATGCATTAGTCTATTGTATGATATTATTTTGACAGATTAATATCACATCCATCCAACACAAACCATTTCACTCAGATCATACTAAAATTCCAAATTCCACCAGATAACAAACAAACGTACATAGTAAAATGTCACTCAAGCAATAGTTACAGGTATAGTGTATGTATGTCTGTAACCATATATATAATATACTTAGCATGCTTAGTGATATAAAAACAACAAAACACAAAAAAACAAGATACCAAAAGATTAAACTGATATTAATAAGTCAACAAATTTACATCCAATAATCTGCTACAAATCCAACAATCCCAAAGTATACCTACCACTAAACCTTTCAAACAACCTCTAACCCATAAAGAACACCAGCATACTTCTCCGGTCCACCGAGGCAACGCTCCTTAATCTTCTCAAACACATGCCACGTCAACAAACTATCCGAACCCGCCTGATGACACTTCCCAACGACCCGCTCCACTACAAGGCTCTTAGCGACCCGATCCAACCCACCATACAACCCTTCACAATACCTCATAATATGCTTCACATCATATACATTCTTCCCAAACAACAACTTCATCACTTCAACAAATCCGCTCAACTCTTCGGGCAAAACCCGACCCGTTAACGCCTTAACCAAGTACCCGAAATCATACCCACTGTGAAAACTCACCCCCCTCACATTCTCATTAAACACCAACCCTGATGACGCCATCATCTCACCAAATTTCACTGTGCAAATTCCCTCGTTCAAATTCTTCTCAAAGTCAATGCCTTGACGCTTCAACAAGTCAATGGATTCAGACGCGTGCTGGTCACGTGACGGGTCAAAATCCTTGAAATTGAACTCCCATATGTACTTCTTATTACCCGAATACGGTAAATTCCCGCGAAAATCGGTCAAAGTCAACCCAACTTGAATCAATTTCAACGCGTCAACGTTCAATTTGAGCATATTGTAGCATTCGTTAGGGTTTTGGTGACGAAAAACCTGGTAATTAGAGCGAAAAACGACTCCTGGAAACTCTGTATCCATAGAAACGTATGGATAATCGGTGATAAGCGAGTTGATTAGGTCAAATTCGGACTCTAGGTTGTGATTCCACACAGATCGGATATCGGCATTGGAGAGTGAAATTGAAGTGCAGATCTGTTGGATTTTGGAGTGAATTTGTGTTTGGTGATCGAAATTTGGGGGAATTGAGAGGCTGTTATTGTGATTCGGGGTTTTGGGAATTAGGGTTCTTGGTGATTTATAAAAAGGGTAAAAAGAGGGTGATGCACTGATGTGGATGTTGGTGAGATTAATACGAGTGTTGTAACGTGTGCAGTGGTGGTTGTACGTTTGGTTGAGTAAAAGCTTTTTCTGCAAGGTATTACTGTATTAGATATGCTTTCCTTTTATAATGTTAAGTGTATTAAATGATGCCAAATCCTTTTGAAATATGAAGCTGTTTTGTATTTAATGTTGTATTTAAAGTTGTATATTAAATATAACTAAATTTTTTATTGATCCTTTATTTAGTAGCACGATCCAGTATCCAGTATATATGTATGAAACGAATTATGAAAAACAATAACAAAGAAAAGGTTAGTATTGGGTATAATAAGGCTTTTTCATTGAATTTGTTTTTTTATCGACTTAAATTCTTACGTTAAATTCTACTCCTAAAATTCATCTATCGTAATAATAATGATGAAAAACAAAAATGATATAATTGATGTAAAAATAGTAAACGTATAGCACTAAGTGGGTACATATTGCATATTTTAATTATAATATCAAGAAACATGTTATATAGATAACACAGATTTTTTCTGAACGGTAAACAAATATGAAAATCGACTCCTTAGACCATAAATAGGGGTTCACATGATGAAGGGGTATTTTCCACAATAGATGGAATTACTTTCAAAATTGTGTAGTGGTGTGAAGTGTGTGAATCAACTAAAACCAACCAACAGTGGAGGTGAATGATGTGGAAGTGTGTGAAGTGTTTGAGAAAATGAGGCGTGAATCAAAGCATGAAGGGAATCCAAAATGCTCGTTTCACTTGCTAGGGGTAGTGTTGTGCATATGAAATGGCGTGAAGTGAGAGTTCCACACCTCAGTACACATGATCTTAAATTCATATATTGTCTACTATAATAAAGTATTCAATGTCATCAAATATATATTTAATTATTTGAACATACATGAAGTATATACTAGCAATTGTAACAAAAATTAACAAAATGCAGAGATACGTATACTTTGGTGTGTGGGGGGGGGGGTCAATAGAGGCTTAGGTAAAAAGAGAAGTGCACGATAGACATTGTTGACATTGCGAGAAAATATGGCATAGAAAGTTCATGGTCATAGACTGCACCAACGAAAGAAAGATGTTTATGTAAAAGGGAGATGAGAAGGATAAACGTCTATAGAGATTCGGCGACTAACTCCGAAATGAATGTAAAAAATTGGTGAAGATGTCAAAAAGATAAAGAAATTTGTGGGATAGATGTATTGTTTGAAAATAAAAATTATGAGATGTTTGTGGAATTTTTGCTAAAGTGTTTGTGGGATAGATGTGATGTACAAAAAAACCGGTTATATAATCGAAACCGGTTTTATTTATAACCAGTTATTTTGAAACCGGTTCGGGTACAAACCGGTCTTATACCGGTTAGAGGCCGGTTACAAAATATATAACGAAACCGGTTCCGAAATCGGTTTTTATGAAAACCGGTTATTACAAAAAACCGGTTAATAAACCGTTAACCGCGAACGTTAGAAAAAACCGGTTATAAAAACCGGTTAAACTGGTTTTTTTGCCCAGCTTCGATTAACGGTCATATGACCGTTTGGAGCACTCCTAGCCCTTTTTTTGGACTAAAAAGCATCTCCAACTAGTATAAAAGGGTTGTGGGTGTTTAGGTTCAAGCACACCACTCTCTAAACCTCCAAAAACTCTTAAAAACGCTCACAATCTTGTTCGATATTTCTTGAAAAAGCATGGCAAGCTCTAGTGCTCATGATTCGGTCAACATTGGTGAGTCTACAACGGACACGGTGGTTCGTGTTATTCCAACGAAGCGCAACCCCGAAGTTTGGGCACATTTCGATTTGTGCGAGATGGCCAACGGGAGAAAAAAGCTCGTTGTCACCATTGTAATGGTTTCTACGCCGAAACCGCAAACACCACGTTGAGACAACACATCGAAAAAACCGTTTTGCAAGGCGTTAAAACAACAACCCGCTAGTGGTCAAGCCTCCATGGCAAGTGAAGGCGCTTCTTTGTTCGCCTACAATTACGAAATGGCTAAGGTGGAAATGGCGAAGTTTGTAATCCAAGAATGTTTGTCGTTCAACCATTTCGACAACCAACGCTACACAAAGATGATTCAAATAACTCTCCAACCACGAGACACCATGTAAGTCGTGCTACTCTTAGGAGGGATTGTTTAAAATTGTGAAAAAATACTAAACAAGAATTAATTTCTTATTTTGAAAAATTAGAAACTGGTGTTAACTTAACTAGCGACGTTTGGTCCGTACCGCAAGGTTCACCCGACTCGTATATTTGTGTCACCGCCCATTGGATTGAACCGGCGATGTGGCAAATGATGAAACGCACGATTTTGTTTAAATTATTTGATTACACTCACACCGGTGAAGCTATTTATAAAGCAATCGATAAATGTATTACAACATACAAATTGGAAAACAAGATTTTTTCAATATCTTTTGACAACGCCTCAAACAATACGGTTTCGGTAATGCATTTAAAATTAAAATACAAACCGATTTGTGATGGTATTTTTTTTCATAGTCGATGTATTGCACACATTATAAATTTGTCCGTTCAAGACGGTTTAAAGGTTATTGAACCACAAAAGAAAGTTTTCAAAAAAATGTTACGTCATATATATAGTCACACGCATAGACATTCAAAATATGAAAAAATGTGTAAGGAAGTGGGTCGAATATGCTTAGGACCCAATTGGGACGTTGCTCATAGATGGAGCTCGACTTACACCATGTTTGAAAAAGCTATTTTGCAAAAAGAAAGTTTAATAGAATTTCATAACTCTTTGTCTAGTCGTAGAAAGGTTTCACCTTACCACCCATAGGGTTGAGCTACTATTGAAACGGTTACACAATTGCTTCAAGCTTTCAAAACATCAACAAAAACTTTATCGGATGTTTATTATCCTACAAGTTCATTGGTGCTTCACAATTTGTTTAAAATGTGTTTAAAATTAAACGAGATGTTGGTTAGAGACCATATTGTGATATGGAGGAACCAATGAAGAAAAAATTAAGAAAATAATTTAGCGAATAACCCGCGGTTTTTACTTGTGCCGCCACTTTAAACCCTTGCTTTAATGTTTTTGGAACCGGGTCTTTGATTGAAAAAATTGCAAACGAGTTGAATTTAAACACCGAACAAGACCCTAACTTTGGTGAAGCCGCAAAAATTCGTTTCAACGATCAACTTTAAAAAATGTATGATGTTTATATAACAAAATATGGTGCAACGACGTCACACATTCACGAGTCAATGAGAAATGCCGCTTTCGGCGAAGGTTCTTCAAGTATGGAAGATCAAGATTTTTATGTTTATAACCAATTGTTTGATGAGTCGAGTCAAATGCACCGTGATAACACTACTAGTAGCGAACTTGGTCGGTATGGTGGGTCGAACTTTCTACAAACGATGACTTCACAAGAATTTAAAATTTTTGATTTGTTGGCTTGGTGGAAAAGTAAGGAAGATCAATTTCCGATCTTAGCCACAATGGCCCGAGATTTACTAACGGTCCAAGCTTCCACGATAGATTCGGAAAGTGCTTTTTCTATTAGTGGCAGGGTGATTTCGATAAGAATGACTCGACTAACACCAAGGCGGTTGAGATGTCGATTTGCTTGAAAGATTACTTGGATGCGGCGAAGATGTCAACACATATGCACACTCGAGGATGAATTGGAATACGAAGGCGAAGTGTACGAGGACAAGGTCCAAGCCGAATTGACAACCCCAATGACCGACGAAGAAGCCGCATTGGATGAATTCCCTCGCAATAGTTCAACTTCGGGTTCGAGCGAAGAAGACTAAACGAGGCTCAAGATATATTATTTCTATTGTAGTCCCACTATATATTAGTGGACGTTCTTGCGAATTAATATTTTAAGTTTACGCACTTCATTTGTTACGTTTATCGTTCGTACTTTCACCATTATGTAACAAACGTTTGTTTCAAAAGTTAATCATATTATAATTTAAATTTTTAGATTTTCGTAGTTAACTTTTTATATTACAAAACTTCATTTTTAGCCATAAAAAAAGGACCAAGAAAATAAAAAAAAAATTCATATTCAGTCAACCGGTTTTTTTTATCCGGTTTCTTTCCGTTTTTTAACCAGTTTTTGTAACATTAATCGGTTATTAAAAAAACCGGTTATAACCGGTTACTATTTTCCACAAAAAGCTGGTTAAAAACCGGAACCAGTTATTAACTAACCGGTTTTTTTCCCAACCAAAAAAACCGAACCGGTATTTAACCGGAACCGGTTATCGAAAAAACCGGTTTGTACACCTCTACCCAGGAATATTTTCATGGGTTGCGAAAATTTTTAAGAGTTCTTTGTCTATTGCTATATAATTTTTTCGGTTCGGTTCGGTTCGTGTCGGGTCATATAATAAAAGATGATTAAACTAAATTTTATACAATCGACATAAGTTCGTTAAACATCGCATAGTAAAATTGTAATATATCTATAACCGTTCTCTATTATGAGTTTTCATTTTTTTTAAATCTAGCAATAACTAATGTTTTAGAATCGGATTAGACATTGAATCAGAGACATTGCTGGTCCACTGACCGGACCGGTTTGTTTAGACTCTTGATGTCGTATTAAACTATTTTTTTATAAAATCCATACTAAACTATTTTTTTATAAAATCCGTACGTTTTGCAAGTAAAAATTCATTTTACATAAACACACCCATACATATAATATATATGTGTAAACCACTAAACATTTACAAACCATATTATTAATTGATGAATCACGATGAATACATTGTAAAATTACCAAAATTTATACTCATCAACTAGTAAATATCTAGCAAATTAAAATTCATTTAAATTGATATGCGTCCACCCACCCACCCACATCTACAAGCAGAATGTCACGTTATTTGAAATGCATTACATTACACTATGTTTACGTACATACATACATGTATTTAAATAATAAAACCACAATTGTTCCAAAAATTAGACCATTGAGTTGGTTAGTCCACATAATTAAAAGTGAAACGTGATGGGCCAGCTATAGCCAACTATTTTAGTTAATAGTGAAGTTGACCTAACACGTGAATCCCTAAATCCATTCGTCTTTTGTTCGTCTTTCAAACTGCAGTCATCGGAGCTTGCTTCCTCCTTGTCCTCTGCTCAAGCCTTCATCTTCCCGGTCATTTGTCTACCTTTAAGTTTCATGTAGATCCGACGAGTTTAATGGGGGCGATTGTAAAATTTTATGGGTTGTGCTCTAGTTTTTCACGCACGTTTAACACTAAAATTAAAAGTTTCATGGGGGCGGCCGCCCACCCAATGCATGCTATAGGTCCGCCCTTGAGATAAAGATGTTGCACTTACTTGGTATCCACTTGCACCAAGCAGGCACATAGCAATTGGTCTGGGCTCTGTTTTTATCAAGAAACTCCTTCACCCCCCTCACACAGAATTCTTTGTTCTCAGCACTGATCCAGGTCCAAATGTCGCTGTCTTGGTTCAACTGGAAAGGCATCAGCAGCTCGCACAGGCTGACGAGATCATTGATAGCCGAATCCGATAGCAAGAGGCTCTTCCACTGCCATTAGAATCTCCATTCACTGCTTTGAAGATTCACATGGTCATAAACATAACACTCTTTCTCTGCTTCCAATTTAAAAAGATCTGGGAATCTGTCTTTTAGCAGGGTGTTGCATATCCACGGATCCAACTAAAATGACGTGTTTTCTCCATTACCGACCAAGGCTTTAAAGAAATTTCTCAAAGGAATACCGTCGATGGTGCTTTTAGATAACGTTTGAGCGATATTGCACAAAACTCCGCCACTTGGTTTTTTTACCAGAATGAAATCCCAACCGTTCCTTGTGTGATGGAGGGCTTTAATAATTTTCGCCCAGAGTTTGTTTCTATCTGACAGGAGCCTCCAACCCCATTTGACCAGCAAGGAGGTGTTAATATTCTTTAATTTGCTTAAGCCGAGATCAACACACTTAATGGGAAGCGTCACCCAGTCCCATGCCACCCAATGAAGTTTTCTAATCGAACTGTCTCCACCCCAAAGGAAGTTCCTGATTTTTGCTTCAAGATCCTTTGTGACTTGTATCGGGGCCTTGTAAAGGGAGAAGTAGTAGTTGGGCAAGCTCTCAAGGACCGATTTGATGAGGGTAATTCTTCCCCCAATCGAGAGAAGGTTTGCTTTCCATTTGGTGAGTCTAACATCAAAGATGTCATAAATCGGTTTCCAATTGGCAACCCGGTTCATATTCGCTCCAACCATAAGACCCGGGTATTTAAAGGGAAGCTTCCTACTTGACATCCCATGGACGAAGCCATGTCTTTCAGCTCACCCGGACTAATTCCAATCACAAATATATTAGACTTCGTGATGTTGATTCTAAGCCTCGAGCAAATGTGAAACACACGAAGAATATGGATGACATTTTCAATATTGGTTCTAGTCCATTCTCAAATAATGATCGCGTCATCTGCATATAGGAGATGAGAAACGCATGGCCCGTTGTTAGGCAGTTGAACACCTGTTTATAACCCCGTCGCTTATAGCTTTCTCGAGCATACAGGTTAAGGCTTCCATCACCATAATGAAAAGGAACGGGGAGATGGGATCCCTTTGGCGCAATCCCTTTAAGCATTGGAACTTAAAGGTGGGAAAACCATTGACAAGAACGGATGATCTCGTTGATTCAAGAACACCTTTGATCCAAGTTCGCCACCTGACCGGGAACCCCACTTGTTCCATGATAGAGATAAAAAAAATTCCAATTCACGTTGTCGAACGCCTTTTCGAAGTCAATCTTCAAAAAGAATGCCTTCTTATTCAGCCGTTTGCCCCAGTTAGTGATCTAGTTGATCAAGAGAGGCCCATCTAAGATGTAAGTCTCTTTGATAAAAGCGGATTGGGAATTGGAGATTACCGAACCAATCACCCTTTTGAGACGAGAAGTGAACACTTTTGAAACGATCTTACTTATGATACCTATGAGGTTTATAGGACGATAATTGCTGAGCGTCACCGGATCTTTTATCTTTGGGACTAATGTGATAAACGAGGAACTACTACTGACACTAAACTTACCATTTTCGAAGAATTCATCCATAATGTCTTTTACGTCCTTTTCGAAAAGGTACTAGAATTTTTTAATGAATTTCATATTCAAACCGTCGGGGCCCGAGGCCTTGTCGTCCCCACAGTCGTTTACCACTTGCTTGATTTCTTCTGGGGAGAACAGTTTGGTCAGACCGTTCTTTTCACTGTCGGACAGACGTTTGATCCTATCACACTGAAGTGGCGGTCTCACAATAACATCTTCATGAAATATGTCTTTGAAAAAACTCCTAAACTCCTTTTTGACTTTCGATGGCTTTGTGACCCACCTGCCCCCGATGGGTTGACCCGGAATAAGGTTGGAGGCTCTCCTGCAGTTGACGTGTGCATGAAAAAATTTCGAATTTCATCTCCCTCGAGGGCCCATTTTACTCTAGATCTTTTATTTCATATCGACACATTTTTTAATTTCAGTTTCCCAAAGAATTTTTTTGTTTTCAAAATAAACCCATTCCTCTTCTTCGTTAAGATGTCGCTCCTCCATTAGATCCTTCAGCTCTTCTAGCTCCTCTTCCGCTTTATCAAAAGAAACTCTACCAATTTTCTGGGTATCATCTCTCCAGATCTTGAGGGCTTTCCTGATATTGGCAAACTTAGTAACAAGCCCAACATCAGTAGGCCTAACAACTTCTGTGGAGGCAACTGCCTTCTCCACTGCGTCCTGAAATCCGGGTTTCTCGAGCCAAGAGTTGAAGACTCTGAAAGGTTTTGCTCCAAAATTTTTATTCGCGGTGGTGAGGATCAAAGGACATTGGTCAGAGTACATAGTAGGTAAAGCTCTCAATACCGGATCGGGCCATTTGAAAAAAAGTATTCAGGACAGACCAAGAATCTGTCAATTTTACTAAGTTTTTCCCCCTGTCTCTAACACAAATGTACCACCTGCCTTTCATGTCATACTCCACCAACCCAGCTTGACTAATAAACTTGTTAAAGTTTTTCGCACACCGCATTTTTGAAACCATAATTGTTACGTTCATCTAAGGATCTGACAGCGTTGAAATCCCCTGCCACGACCCATAAACCCCCAAAACCATCCATCTAAGTTCTGATTTCGTTCCATAAGATCTGTTTGGCTGGAACCCTCTAAGGGGCATAAACATTAATCATATTTATCTCCTCATTCGACCCTTTTAGCCTTCCATTAATAATAAGAAATTTTTTTTTCTTGACCGAACACACCTTTTCGAAGATGCCACTGTTCCAAATACAAAGGAGGCCTCCGGACTGCCCTGTGGCCTCAACAAAATCAAACTCGAAGCCGTTGTTTCCCCAGAAGTTAGTGAAATTAAAATCGGAAAGATCATCATGTTTGGTTTCTTGAATCATAATAAAATCTGTTTTGTTTCTTTCCTTTAGGCCCCTAATCCAACCATCTTTAATCGAACCCCCAATACCTCTAGCATTCACAGAAAGGAGGTTCATTGTCTAACCTCATTGTTGCCTTCACGAAAATTGATTCTTTGACCAAGTGATTGTGCTGTCTAATATCTGCTCCCACCATGTTGCCCATGAGAATTGTGGCTTCTATTTCATTCCGGATATTAGCTTCTTCAAACTGCCATTTCCTATGTTTCTTCGATCTGGGTTTCCCGGTCACTTTGTTCTTCTATTATCCAAACCTTGTATTTTCTACCTTTCCAGCTCAGAATGGCTGTGTCCGAGATTAGCGCACCATGGTCAACAAGAACTCCCACCCGGTTGACCGAGAGATCTCTAACTTCTAGGGACAGTTGGGACGCATGGACCACCTTACCGTAATGTTCAGCCAAATCATCAAAAACTTTATTTTCGTCAAGGTGTAGCGGAACACCGTCGAATTTGATCCAGGCGATCCTTTCATAAGGGAGGGTTGGGCCTTCCACATGTCTAAGGAAGTGAACCGGTTGTTCCAGATAGAATTGTTGCTAAAGAATTCCACGGCCTCATAATCTTCCTGGAAAACGATTAAAAGACTAAGACCTCCCACATAGTAAACTTTAGTTCCTGAGTAGCCCGCTTCGGTAAGGAGTGAGTTCATTATGAAAGAGTCTTGATGTCCTTGGTTCTGCCGATTACGGCCTTCTCGTGGAAGGGAAAAAAAGCACTTGTTTCTTCAGGGACTTCTAGCACTCTTTCAACTTTACCTGTTGTCGGAGGATTTCCGGTCTCCGTTTGTGGGTTTACCAATGGTGCTACAGTATCTCTGTAGGTAACACCTTCCTTTCTGATCCTTTCAGTTGCAACCCCACCCATAGTTACTGATTGTGGTTGCTTCCCTTTGTGAGTTTCAGTCTTATCCGGCTGTAAACCCTCTAAATCCCAAAGACTTGTGTTCTCTAGTGCAAATTTAGCAATGTTCACCCTCAATTTGTGGCCATCCATCTTCGTTCTGTTCACCTCCCTCTCTAGTTCCTTCGCATCTTTTACGTTTTTGAAACTTAGGAAACCGAAGTAGTTCCTAACTTTGTCTTTTTTCCTCGCGATGTACATTCCGGCAACTTCTCCAAAGACACTCACGAAGTCTGCAACATCCAAGGGGTTAAACCTGAAGGGAGATTAGTGATATAGTATTTGGTGACGTTTGCCTACGCCTGGCTAGTTCCCGGAGGTTTTCCGGCGAGTGGGGACGTCAGTCCAGGGCTCGTAGCTTCCTCTTCCATCCAGCGACGCGTTTAGTACTACATTAGTTTCTTTTTTCTGCTGAAAACAACAAAACACAGATAAACAAGATACTAAAAGAATAGACTAATATTAAAAATCCATCAAATTTACATCCATTGATCTACAACAAATCCAGCACTTCCAAAATCTACCTACCATTAAACCTGTTCAAACAACCTCGAACCCATAAAGAACACCAGCATACTTCTCCGGTCCACCGACACAACATTCCTTAATCTTCTCAAACACGTGCCACGTCAACAAACTATCCGAACCCGCCTGATGACATTTCCCGACAACCCGCTCCACTTTAAGACTCTTTGCGACCCGATCCAACCGACCATACAACCCTTCACCATACCTCATAATATGCTTCACATCATACACATTCTCCCCAAACAACAACTTCATCACTTCAACAAACCCGCTCAACTCATCGGGCAAAACCCGACCCGTTAACGTCTTAACCAAGTACCCGAAATCATACCCACTGTGAAAACTCACCCACCTCACATTCTCATTAAACATCAACCCTGAGGACGCCATCATCTCACCAAATTTCACTGTGCAAATTCCCTCGTTCAAATTCTTCTCAAAGTCAATGCCTTGACGCTTCAACAAGTCAATGGATTCAGACGCGTGCTGGTCACGTGACGGGTCAAAATCCTTGAAATTGAACTCCCATATGTACTTCCTATTACCCGAATACGGTAAATTCCCGCAAAAATCGGTCAAAGTCAACCCAACTTGAATCAATTTCAACGCGTCAACGTTCAATTTGAGCATATTGTAGCATTCGTTAGGGTTTTGGTGACGAAAAACCTGGTAATTTGAGCGAAAAAACGACTCCTGGAAACTATGTATCCATTAAAACGTATGGATAATGGTTGATAAGTGAGTTGATTAGGTCAAATTCTAACTCTAGGTTGTGATTACACACAGGTGTGATTATAATTCGGGGTTTTTGTGATGAATTGTGGTTGATCGGCATTGGGGAGTGAAATTGGAGTCCAGATCTGTTTGATTTTGGAGTGAATTTGTGTTTGGTGAGCGATTATTGGGGTAATTGAACGACTGTAGTGGTGATTTTGTGATTTGGGGATTTCGGGAATTAGGGTTCTTGGTGGTGTATATAAAAATATAAAGGGAAAAAGGATGTGTTGTACTGTGTGCATTGGTGGTTGTATGTTTGGTTGTGTGTTTTCCGTTTTCTGCAAGTTTATTAGTTATTAGTTTTTATTTCTTTAAATATGATTTATGTGTTAAATGTTGGCAAATCTTTATCAAATATGTAGCTGTTTTGCATTTAAAGTTGTATTTATTGTCCTTAAAGTTGTATATATAATCTTTTATTTGTAAAGATACAGAATAGTTTGACCATAAACATAAGTTAAACAAATATGCCATTTAAGATCTACTAATTTTTGTATATACATTTGAATGTGATGTCAGAGTTCGAGGGACGTCAAGGTCAGAACACGTGCCACTCATCTGTTGAAGGGGCGCCACTCGTCTGTTGAAGTTCGAGGGATCAAGAGTGTTCTTTTGCTGTTAGCACGAATTATGAAAAACAAAAAAAAAGATGTTAACGGTGGGTATTATACTAATATATAATATGGTTTTTTCATTGTATTTATTTATTTTTTTATCTGTTAAAAGACGTAAATTCTTGCATTAAATTCCACTCCTAAAATTCACGTATCACATTAAATAATAAAAAAGAAAAATGTTATATTAAGTGTAAAAAATAGTAAATGTATAGCGTTAAATCACTACAAATTAAGTATTATAATAATGAATACAAGGGGCAGGTTATATAGATGATATACATCTTTTGAACACTAAACATGTACATTCTTGACAATTCTACTCCTAAAATTCATATATTGTTCACTTTATGTAACTCGAACCCATATCACTTTAATGAGGATAATATGATGACGATAGGCCAAGTGATAGTCCACTTATGAATTATATAGATTAACAAATAGTTCATAAACACTTAAACGAATATTGTTGGTTAAGATAAATTAGTTCTTTGGCTTTTAAACTATTTGGATCTAAAGTAAAGGTTAAGTTTTTATAATACAAGAGCCGACCTTAGCAATTTATGGACACATAGTATAGTGGTACACAGAAAGAGTAAGCGGATAACCTAAAGATATGAAGAACAAAAAAACCACTAGCTAATATCTTTGTGTTTTTGTTATGTTAAAATTTATTTTTATCAAGTGGAAAAAACAAAACAATATCTCTAATGTCTTTGGTGTATTTGTCAGAAAAAAAGGTTAACATCTATCAAAATCCATTTGTCGCTTCTGTGGACGCTAACTTTGTAATCTCTCGTGTTTATGTACTTTTCATATTTAGAAAGTATTGTTGTAGTTATATTTTTGAAAACTTGTAATCATAATCGTATGTTTCATTTTCAGCCGTTGTACTATGAGATTATGATCATAATGGAAACTTGTTTGATACTTACGCATGTTACATACTAAGCTATACATTACAATCTTGAATACGTGATTATATGCAAGAGATTCATACTTAGAATATTCAATATTTAGTTTTATGTACGATTACACTTATACACATCATCATACATGCTCAAAATACTTAAAACCGCCCAAAACACGTAAAAACCAGCCTCAACTGACCCCTTCGTATGAAGTGGCCTACTTCGCAAGAAGCGGAGTTGGCAGCCGTTTTTCCTATAAATACAGACGCAGTTCACCACATCGAACCTTTCGTTCACTCTCACTCTCGAATTTCTTGATCCTCAGCAGAACTAACTTCTTCTAAGTGAGTTTAACTCACTAACATTTTGCAATTATATAAACTTTTCTTTTACTACTTTTCTTTGTACCAAGTGTTGTAAGCTAACCTAGTTCATCATGCTCGTAGGATTGGATTAGTTTTCTAAGCTAGTGAGAACGTTGGCAACTTTGGTTACCCGAATTAAGTTCCACACTTCACCTGAACATTTTCCATTTACTTTCTGTACGTTCATGACCAACCGGGTTATTGAAACCTTGTGCTTTGGTGAATCATATAACGGGATTTGACATCTCTATGCTTGACATCTATGACCAACTTGAATATCTATATACTTAAACTACACATACTTTTTGGATTTTCTTAATAAACTAGTCGGAACAGAATCTTAATCACTTTCTGATTAAGTATTATGATCCTAGACTATTCAGCCTCATTTCCAATACCCTGTTCACGAAAATCATTGTCGAAACGGGTGAAAAATGAGCTAAAACGTAACAAAATAGACCCTTCGCACGAAGTGATTAATCACTTCGCACGAAATGGACTGTCACTTCGCACGAAGTGGTCACCTCATACGAAGTGCCATTTTTCCCCGCTTTCTTTCCGTACTTTCTGCTTCAGAACCTGGATCTATCGTCCGACTCAGTATACTCATGCCCACTTGTTTACCCCATGTAGGTAACTTCGGGTTGCATCACTTGAACACTCTACGCACGGAATACTAGGAAACTCGCAAAACTGTGAGTATACTCGACCCCGTTTTACTTTTACACATTTTGGTGCAATACATGTACTATATCAATTCACACAAACATGCTTATTCATAAATCACAAAACAATCTTTATACATGCTCTTTGTGCTAAACTAGAAATCACACATGCTTATACTTAAATTCTCATACCCAGTCATTAACTTTGATCAAGTCTCCCTTAACATGTATAGCGCTATAGAAGTAACGCACCGCCGGTATTCGTGAGGTCATTTTAAGTTAAACACATACGGTCTTTTCATTGCTATGATTAGATTAGCTAGCGGTAAACTTTGGGTTGACTAGTATATTCACATGCTCGTATATTACATGTTAGCCTCGAGAATAGACATTGATGCATAAGGATTCGTTTAAAACTTTATATTATGTTATTTATTTTAATTTGTATGCTCGCCAATGCCTTGTGTATTAAACTATACTTTAACATGTATTGCAGGTTGATATCGATGATGAGACTCATGGAATCAAGTAGGACGACTTAGTTACTCACCTAGAATACCTTAGAAAGTTGTTGTATTTGTATTTTGTCTTTCATGAAGATGTATTCAAATTTGAAACTATGTACTTGCTATTCAATTAATGAAATGAGAATCTTGTTATTTAAATACATGTCACATTTCTAGTGTTATGAAGTCTCAAACAATTTACGTCTGTCCGATGATTCCGCCATCGATTGGGACAAATCTTAAACTTTATCTTCTCAAAAACAACATACAAATTTGATGGTAGAAAGAACGCTTTAATCACATAATTTTTTTTTCCTAATTTTGCACTAAATCTTTTCATAAAAAACCAGAAACTCTATTGGAATTTGGACTGAAAGCAAGAATAATAACAGATCTTAAAAAACAAGAAAAACCCTAATGGATGAAACTGATACAAGGTGGCAATTTCTACATGATCTCTCTTCCTCTCTAGTGATTTTCTTTCCAATCTCTTGTATTATGTGAAGCAAAACATCGAATTTGTTGCAGCAATGTGTTCATGATTTGAAATTGATCTTATTATGTATTTGAAATGATAGAAGAAAAACAATCTTTGAAAATCTCATGAAACCGTCACATAAACTCAATTAATTTAAGGGGTTGTTTGTTTATATATATCAGCTTCATATTATTAGTTATATATATGTATGTTTGTTTTGCATGACATGTTCATCATTCTGTTTCTGTTACACATTTTGTGAGTTTTCACAACTATTGATGCAACTTTTTTACACACGTTGCAGGAGTGGAGGACTAGATGGTACTTCACACTCCCTTTTATTAATTTATGTTTAGGTGTCATTTTGCTTTAGTTAATTCTTGAAAATGATAATTTAGGCTTGGAAAGTAGGTGCAACAGTTAAGTATAATGCTTTAGCAATCAACGGAAGCTCTTGGCTTGAGTTTTATGTCTTGAAATCGTTTATACGTCATGGACTTCTTGTTAAATGTGGATTGTGGAGTTTGAGTTGTTTATAAATACAACCGAATCACATATACATGAGCATGTTCGTATTTACTAGCCCTTGGTATCATTTTATTTGCTTGTAATTGATTCAAATGTTTTTGTGTTATGTTGTGGGTAGGTAATAATCGAAAATCTAGCTGGCTTGCAACTGTCTCAAGGACACTAAGAACGAGTGGTCAAACAACAATTTGGTGCATCTAGAGGTTTCGCAGTGGTGCTGTTTTCAACAGGAAGCGTGTTCCGGTGGCAAGTATAATCGAGGAGATCACACCTCTCGGTTTTCTTTGGATGCAAGTAGGACAAAATGATGCGACATCACTAGGGAAAACTGGGCATCATTCGATTGAGCCTGTTTGGGGGTTTAAGATGTTTCTTTTTTTATCCTAGTTGTATGTTTGTTTCGGTGTTAATGCTTTGGCTGTAACATGGTTCTTGTTAACAGAGCTTTTTATGGTGGAATGAAAGTTTTGTTTGCAAAAAAAAATCTTTTGACCCATTAGTTGTAACATAATAATTCTTTATGTATCAGTTTATTTCAGCAATTTACAAAAGTTAAAAAACAAACAGTCTTCTTCTTTCAAACAGCAGATGTTTAGTCCACCTCTTCTGCTACAGAGGTCTGTAAATATGCTTCGCAGACTATATACGATTTACCTCTGAAAAACAAATAGCACCTAAGAGAATACCAATGGGTAAAATGGCCTGATTTGGGAACCTAAGAAGAAGAGTAATGACCTGTTGTTATATTAAAGGGACAATTCCATATTTACCATTATTTTTTTATTGTGAATTTACTCAATTTAAAGATATAAATTGCATATATCTTCTTTTATGACAAATAAATTACAAATTTATCAATTTTAATTTATTTTATTAAACATAAATTATATAATGGCTAAAGGTAAAATAGTCAAAATATAATTTGTTTTTTAATAAAACAAAATAAAATAGGTAAATTTGCAATTTTATTAGTTAAAGAAGGGGATATACAATTTTAGTTTTAAGTTAGGTAAATATGCAATTAAAAAGTTTTTCATAAGAAAATATACAATTGCCCCTATATTAAATGGTATATATGTCGATTAAGTGGAAATGGTTAAGGGTATGTATGAAATTTTAATATTTTTATTGAGTATATTCGAAATAATTTTGATTGTAGGGAGACATAAAATTATTCCTTTTATTATTCACTTTAAGTTTTCTAAAAGCTTGAGCAGGCTCGTAACTTGTAGTTTACTACTATAGTTTAGTGTTCAAATAAATAAGACTTGAACTGGGATGGAGAGTCAGGTTTAATTTGTAAAGCAGATTTGTTGTAATTTAAGCCGTTGTTGAATTAAATTTGAGTGCTCATTAATGAAAGGAAAGTTGCACCTAAGCAATCTTTAAAAGTACTTTTCAAAGAAATTGGAAAGTGAAAGATTCTGGAAATTAAGCAATTAATTAACCAATCGATCGATAAAACCATATAACTAGAAGGGTATAGTGGGTAATGTTGTTTAGAGTCCATCCATTTAACCTAAACTTTCAACATGAAGTACCCATTACAATAAAATATAAAAAACTAGTAAAAATAAAAATAAAAATAAATAAAAGACAAGAAATAAAAAGAAAACAAAATTTCTACTGATTTTTTAACCCTTTTGTCTTGTTCATTCCCACTCTTTTTTGCTGTCTTGACATTACCTGGAGAACATCAAGTAGAACCGTGCTTTTGCATTTAGGGCACTTAGGGTGGTACTTCTCAGCAAGCATGACATACATAAGGCACCGAGGACACCCCGCCAACATCATAGACGTTGCGTCTGGGCTAGATGAGTACTGGATGCTGGTTTTATCAAAGCGGTGCTCGGACGTCAGACAAGAGCTTGTAGGAGGCTGGTTTGGTGATTCTGTCGTTGGCCTTTGAGCTCTTGGTGGTGAAAGATGCAACTTCAAGTCAAGCTTTGGCTCTCTGCCACCACCACTATTTCTCCTACTCATATTTGCTCTTGCGGATCTCTCTATATATTAATAGT
The DNA here is from genome assembly GCA_947069175.1 of Scalesia atractyloides. Lineage (NCBI taxonomy): Eukaryota > Viridiplantae > Streptophyta > Magnoliopsida > Asterales > Asteraceae > Scalesia > Scalesia atractyloides. The sequence continues at coordinate 83,155,481 of CAMTDV010000022.1, read as the reverse complement.
CAACTTTCCTGCAAATTAAAACAGATATACAAGTTAAATCATTTAAAAGGTTTGATCATCCCCAAGAGGACGCCATGGTGGTAAGTGGCGTCCTCCACAACCAAAATGTTGAGAATTCAAATCCTTCAACCGCATGATATTTGAAGTATCAACCAAAATGTTTGAAAAACTAGAAATTGCGGTTAAAAACTTAATAAAAAGGTTTGTTCATTAGATGCTTATGTTATCAACAATCATGATAATGTGCTTAATTACCTTCAAATATAAGTCTACAGTCAAATAGACATAGAGAGATGAAGAGAGAAATAGAGAGAGATGTGGTTGTTGGTTTGAAGCCTCAAAGTCCATGTATATATAGCAACTCATATGTTAAGTGAGGAGCAGGAAATGAATTAAATCATTAATTGTTGGAAAAATCATTGTGTGGTCACTTTCTTATAATTTGATGAACTATAACAGTTTTGTTGTAAAAAAGTTTTTTCCGCAAATTATTAGATGTCTTTCTTTAAATAAAGTCAGTGTATTAATGATGACAAATTTGTATCATATATGTGGCTGTTTTGTATTTTAAGTTGTATTTATTGTATTTAAAGTAGTATATTTAAACACTATTTTAAGTTCCCGTATGTTATACGAGTTATATAAAAAAATATTTCTTATAATTGGAAATACATTTCATGATCTTGAAAGACAACGAACATGGCCATGCAATATCACATGTCCACATAAGAGATGCGTCAATCGAGTTAGTTTTTGACGAAAACGTCCTCACGGAGCTGCGTGATAAAGACATACATTTCAGGCTTCGGTATAATCTTGTGGAAGATCTACCATATCTTAAGAAGTCAAGACTCGAAATAGTTTATTTATGTTTTTATTATTTTATATATATAACAAACCACATACATTAACTTGTTAAGTAAAAAAACAATAATATACTTACATAAAACAAAATAATATAGTTACGTCGAATTATTATTTTTTAAAATCAAGAAAGAAATATTTTTTAGTTACAACCAACGATAACCTTAATTTACCTTAAATAGCAAAACTCTACAAAATATACATTTACTATATTAACAAAATTCACTCGCAATTTTTAGAAAATATTAAGTATAGCCAAAATTAATTGAATTTGAAATTTGAATGTTAACAAATGTTGACCACAATTATTTGAATGTTAACAATCATGTAATTGGATTTAAGGTTTAAAAAAAGATTGAAAGGAAACGGATTAGTAATTTAGAAAACTCGAATTTGATTTGGAGAATAGATGATACGGAATTGAATAGCAAGGGATAGAAAAAGTTTTAAACAGCTTTGTTTTCTTTATCACTCAAATTTAGTCAGTGCCTCACAATACATGCCACGTGACAAGTAGATGTTTAAGAGAAAGCCATGTTGGCTAAAATGGTTTTGATTTATTATAATTTATAGATAAATATAATAATCTTATATTTATAAACATACAAAATAGTTTTAAAAGCAAGGGCGAATATCATACAAAAACAATAAATTTTCTATTTTTTCCCACAAAAGTCATGTAAACTTTTCTTTTCCACATAAATACACACTGTTTTTGGTTTTTTCCTCACAAAAGTCACTAAACAATTTTTTGAACATAAAAGCTTCTCAACGTGTCAACTTCATGTGTTGCACTGAGACTTTTTCTCTTAAATAACCTGGAACCGAAACACACGTGTTTGTTTACGTGTTCTTTTGTTTCGTATGTGGCTGTGACATGTATATTTTTTATCCTTATGTCCATATAATTTACTTATGTGTCTATTTTGTGCACACAAATTTTTTATGTTGCATAATGTATCTTACATGCGTGTAGCATAAGCAATAAATAAGTTATGTCACAGTTTTTATTTTTTAAATTATACATTTTTGTCAATTAAAAGGTGTAAATTCTTGCATTAAATTCTACTCCTAAAATTCACGTATCGTTTTAAATAAAGAAAAATATAAATGTTATATTAGTTGTAAAAAATAATAAATATATGGCATTAAATGGCTACATATCGCGTATTTTAATAACAAAAACAAAAATAGGTTATACACATTCCCTCTTTATAATTTATTAAAAAATTTCTTTATATAATATATCAAAATTAGAATTTGAGTTGGTATCACTATTCAATTTTAACTATTTTGATTGGTTGTTAGAATATATAGCATTAAATGGCTACATATCGTATATTTTAATAATAAAAAAATAGATTATATACATTTCCTGTTTATAATTTATCTAAAATTTTCTCTCTATAATTTATCAAAAAATGTATGTGAGTTGGTTTCACTATCAATTTTAAGTGTTTTGATTGGTTGTTAGAATTTGTAGGCCAATGAGTGAATCGCTATTATATTTTTAATTTTTTATCCATATCTACAAGTCTTAAGTTTATATGTACAATTCTCTATTGCATATAAATATTTATGTTTTCTTTCATTTGAGTATTTCTAAAATAAAAAATATTCCCTTAGAGTATTAATATAAGTATCATATAACCCTATAGTTTACTTTTAGTTTTAACAAAACCCTATACTTTATAAATTTATTTAACTATCATTATTAGTAATATTAGTTTATAAATTCAAATCTGATTGAGTTACGAGTAGAGGTGTAAACGAGCCAGGCCGAGCCTGACTAAACTCGAGCTCGGCTCGTCATGTTTTTATGAAGCTTTGAGCTTGAGCTCGGCTTGGTTCAAGCCTACTTATTTGAGCTCGAACTCGGCTCGCGAGTTAAACCCACTCGGCTCGGCTCGACTTGCCTCGAGCTATTTTGAGAACAACCCCAAACAAGCTATACTACTAGAAACTCGGCTCGAGCTCACTTCAATATCGTTTAAACGAGCCAAAGCTCGGCTCACCAATGTTATCATGATTATTATTAGAGTAAATTGCCAAAATGGTCTCAAAGGATTTTGTCACTTTTGCTATTTTAGTCCAAAACTCAAACCTTTTGAATCTTGGTCATTGTGGTTTCAATTTTGTTGCAATTTTCATGCAAAAGCAAAATCTGTTCAGATTTTTCAATTAACATCCAGCTTTTGTTGGTCTTTTTCCAACCTTTTAATGAAGGGTAAAATGGTCAGATTTTTTTAATTTGTTATAATAAAACGTTAAAAGACCATTTTGCCCTTCATTAAAAGGGAGAAAAAAGACAAAAAACACTGGATGTTAACTGAAAAATCTAATCAAATTTTGCTTTTAGATGAAAATGGCAATAAAATTGAAACCACAGGCACTCATATTCAAAAGGTTTGAGTTTTGGACTAAAGTGGCAAAAGTAACCAAACCTCAGGGGCCATTTTGGCAGTTTACTCTTATTATTATATTATATGAAAAAAGTTAAATTTTGTTTAGGCTCGTTTAGGCTTGCGAGCCTAAATAAGCTTTGTATCTAAGGCACGAGCACGAGCTCGATAATTAAACGAGCTCTATTACAGGCTTGAGCTGGGGCTCGTTAAAGCTCGGTTCGTTCGAGCTTTTAACAGGGCTCAGGCAAGTTGCGAGTTAACACGTTGCAACGCTAGTGCGTTGTTCAACGTTTTACATCCAAATTTTGTTCGGTTTAATGACACCGCTGCAACGCGCTACAATTTTTTACATAAGATTTCAAGTATTGTGAACGTCTTTACTATAATGCATGGATTTTTTTTCATTTTACATTTTAATATAAATTTTGCGGTTCAACGTGTTTTCGTCTATTTTTTGATTTGGTATAACGGTCTCGCCCGCAAGACATGAGTCTTAACTACTAGTTATCTATGTTTTTTGAACAGGAAACACACTCATCTCTGAAAATTTTACTCCTAAATTCATATATGATTTATTTTATATGACTTGAAGCCGTATCATTTTGTTGAGATAAACATCTGATATCGCTATGCCAAGAGACCATCAACTTATGGATTGTATACATGATTATAAATATTTTATAGGCACTTAAACAAATATTAATGTTCGTCAAGATAGATAAATTTTTTTTTGGCTTTAAAATTTTTGTGTCTAAAGTAAAGGTTTCTATTAATATAAGAGTTTACCATAGTAATGTATTTTGTTTTTTAAAGTAATGAAATCACCCATTACATATTAGATATTTTATTCTCTCAAATTCATTCCATCAACACTCCTTGTTTTATTTTCATTCCATTCCCTCTCTCACATTCATCACCAACGCCTCCCACCACTAGCAACCCACCGCTGCCACCGGCACCCTTCGCCACCGAACACCGCTACCTATAGTCCCTACATTTTTAAAATTACAGCTATAATCCCCAAATTTTGCAAATTCGTTCTAGGGTAGTCCCTTAAGCGGATGGAGGTTAGTTTTTGATGTTATGTGGGTATGAAATGACTAAAATGCCCTTATCTAACGCAAAATGAAAATTTTTAATGGTATTTTGAGTGAATTATGATATGATTACATGAATCTTGGTTGTTTTTGTTTACAAAATGAAAATTTTATAACGGGTTTTTTAGGGATTTGGGCTTTAAAGGTTTGGGTGTTAAAAGAAAATTGAAAAAAAGAGACAAAGACCAATTTGATGGGTTCAAAACCATATACCGTTAAAACTTGATCATATAGTAACATACATGATGAAAATTTGTAGCATGTTACTTGAATCATGAAAGCTGTGACTTGGAGATGGCAAATAATGGAACGATGCTAGAGAAGGTCAACTTTAGTTTTCATTTCGGTGGTGAAACAGGACGGGGTTACCAGAGATGACCGATCAGAGGGGAGAAGACGATTGTGAACAAGATTTCGTGGATTCAAGCGGTCACATCTTTCAATGTTATCTTATAGTGTTTTCTTTTTTCAAAGGGATATTGGATTTAAATAATCACAACTTTCATCAATTACCAGATAACACTCCAAAAAGTTAGCTGATTTCAGCTGCCACAGCATAAAAAATGCCATGTCAGCTGCCATGTCATAAAAATACCACGTCAGCGACCACATCATCAAAAAACAAGACGTCAGCAAAAATGGCCAGATCATATGCCACATCAGCAAAAACTAATTGGGTTAGGGTTCAATTAGTTAGAGAGTATTATCGGCCAATAAGTTGAAAGTTGGAAGTGCTGGTGAACTATCGAAAGTTGGGAGTGTTATCAGCCAATTGGTGAAAGTTGAGGTTATTTAAATCCAATATCCTTTTTATTTAAATTGGCCTCCACCAATAAACAAATATAAGGGTATTTTGGTCATTTCACACCTACTTAACACCAAAAACTAACCTCCATCCGCTTCATGGACTATCCAAGAACGAATTTGCAACTTGAGGACTATACCTCTAATTTTAAAGATATATAGAGACTACAGATGAAATCTGGATAAACCACAAACCACAATGATCTGACACTCTAAATAGAGAATGGATGCTAAGTATCCTACTAATAACAAAAGTCACAAATAAATATACTTTTTGAAGGTTATAAAATCTAGACACTTTATAAATACGTTGTTTTAATCATTCGTTCATTCCTCCTTTAGTCGACATGACAACTTGAATTTCATCCTCACCAATTGTCCTCATTTATTGGAACATAGGTCAAAATGGGCCGCTTAAAAAATGTTCAATGTTCAAAATGGGCCGCTTAAAAATGTTCAATGTTCAAAATGGGCCGCTTAAAAACATGTTCAATATGGTTTGGGTGAAAATGAGTTTCGATTAAAATAGGCTCGGCTTTAAAAGGGGCTCTAGTCAACATAAGTCTGGGTAATTAAACTTTCCTTCTTGTCTTCTGGTTTACAACCTGCAACACCAAAACCCTTGTCGTCTCGAATTACATGCAGCAGCAAGGTTGCGATCTCCTTGTTTGCAGTATGCGAACCCCCTTTTAACCTTGTCGTTTTCTTTGTTCCCATTGTTGGGCTCTCTTTCTAATGGCCCATCAAAAGTGCCTAGTGGGCTGTTAATTCTCATTCTCCAACATCTCAAGCAAATTGGCCAATGCCATGTTAATTCCAGCCCACTACTTCAATTTCATCCACTAAATTACTTTATGAGAACCTATTATGCTACTGTAACAAACAAAAGTAAGCATAAATTAATAATTTTTTTATTTTCTTAAATACAGTGACCTTAAACGAAATTAAGGTAACATTTGGTATGAAAGAATAAAAAAGTGGAATGAAATGGATCATTCTGATGAAACAAAATAAACAGTTTTGATTATCATATGGTAATATAATGGAGCATTCCAAAGGAATGTAGCTCCTTTCAAATATAACAATTTTCATTACTTGGTAAGTGAGTGTTTTTTCTTATTTATTCAAGGAATGGAAACAAATATATTATTATTATAATATATATATATATATATATATATATATATATAGATAGAGGGTAGGGTTCTAGAGTTAACACTAGTGTATTTGCGAACTGAGCGAACTAATCCTAGCCATTGATTTACACACATGTAAGGCCAGGATTTTATCATCAAATTGTAAAATACAGTAGTGTATTTCATCATCAAATCCTAGCCATTGATTTACACACGTGTAAGGCTAGGATTAGTTCGCTCAGTTCGCAAATACATTTGTGTTATTCTTGAACCTAATCCTATATATATATATATATATATATATATATATATATATATATATATATATATATATAATATATATTAATACTAATATTAATATATATCAAATTTTTTATTATTAATTTTTTTACATTAATATATTATTATTATTGAGAAAATTATATTTTTGTCGTTTTTAATACAACTGTGTTTCGTTACTTTGTCTTTTTTTTTTATCTTATTGTACAAAGTAATCACTTATTTTATTCACATATGAGTAACCAAACATCATAATGGAATGAAATGATTAATTTCATTCTGTTGTCCATTCCATTACCTCGTCTAATCCATTATCCCATACCAAACAGACCGTTGCCAATTATAAACCAATTGAAGAGTCATGTTCAATCCATGCCACCTCAATCGGTGAGTTTATTCAATAAAATGGATTACCCACCTAGGATATGTAATTATTTCTAAAATACCATTTGGAATTAAAACAAAATGAGTTTTATCAGAATGCTTCCATCTCAGATTTATGTTTCAATATATAGCCATAAAGTGGTTCTATAACACCCGTTGCTCTTTGCTTTGGACCCACATAAAAGATGCAAGGTATGTGATAGATATGTTTCAGGGTGATCAACTACTGAAACAAACATATATTTCAGATCAAAGGGATATGTGCATTAGCTTGTGTGGTGATATCAGGTATGAATTTCATAAAGCAACTCTCAACTTCCATGTTAATCCAACTTACTTGTTAAGGTGGGTGCAAAACTTGATTTTCAAAATCAAAATACCCATTTAGCTTCCATAGTTTGACCGGGTTCTAACCCGAGTTTCTGTATTGATCGAGTCAAGTCAGTTGACTAAGTTGACCGGTTCTTGACCCCCATCAACCATTACCGAAACCAACCTCAACAACTTCAAATCTTCACCAGGACAAATCACCATTCTTTAAAGTAAGCCTTCTAAGAAAAATTAAATATTTTCTTAAAATCAAATATTCGCACAACCACTTCAATATAACTGATCAAAAACCCTAACAATTAGGGGCATTGATTCAAACTGACCTCATGGAAATTGAAGCTTTCTGACATTAAAGTCATCCGCTTTCTCTCGGTGATCATCCACTTGAAGAACTCCCGTACAGGCTTCAATTTGCTCACCTGATTCTCCTTGCCAGTACTGCTCCCTAGAACCCTAGCCGAACCTTCACCGGAACACCTGTGTTCACGGAATCAACATCTATGATCCTTTCAAGACTCATTTGTAACTGATCTAACAAAAAATGAAACATGCAGATGGGTTCGGATCTTACCGGAATCTGGTCTGACTTGGTGAGAATGCTAACCGTCGTCATGGTCGTCGTCTACGCAGCCTCTCTCTTAAACCCTCAACCGTTGTTCCGTCAGTTGGGGTCGTAGACACCGGAATCAGTTGGCGCCGCCCGTCACCCGTCGTGGCTCCGTCAATGAGGACGGTGGGCAGACGCCAATCCCACACGAACTCTATATCCAAGTTATATGCATGATAGTACTTGCACAATTGTTAATGAGGCGTCAAATTATCAATACGGTCCAATGAACAGTCACTCGCACTATTCATTCAATTCTCCTATTAACATTTAGTAAAGTAATTCTCCTATTAACATATAGTAATAATATTAAGATATAGTAATAATAATTATTATATATGCAACACAAGTTGGAGATTACACTCGGATAGAATGAAAACAACTATAGGTGTCAACCCAAATTTTACCACTAACATAACTAATCATAGCAATCACTAGATTGTTTTGTTTACTTAACATGATCTCACGAATACGAGCGGTGCGTTACTTCTATAGCGCTATACATGTTAAGGGAGACTTGAAACAAGTTAATGACAAAGCATAACACATGTAACGATTCTAGCATATATAAACTCTAGCATAACATATTAAGCATGTATGACGGATTATTTGTTTGTAAGCATGTTTGTAAGTGTATGAGTGCGTTTTTAATAAGGAATAAGTATTGCACCCAAAAGTGTCGAAAAGTAAAAGGGTCATTGTATACTCACAATTTTGGAAAGCTTCCCGATTATCCGTGTTTTGACGAGTTGATGTGAATAGGAGGGTGAAGGTGGGTGAGTATACAGAATGTTAACAGAGGATTCGGATTGGAATTAAAGTATGCGAAAATATGTATATAGGAAATTAATCATCTAGCCTTAAACACTCGTTCTTGACACCATGAATCATGTATGGGTTGATGTGATTTCATAGGTCGAGATACCAATTAGAATCGTTAACGAGAGGTTCAAGACTTAGATAATATAATATATTACCATGACAAGTAACCATTTTGATTATCATCAAGGATTTGGTTATGTATATATATTTATCATATAGTTTATATAATAATAATTCTAAGCTAAGTCTATCAAGAATATCATAGATTGTCATATAAGTCATGCATGGAGGTAGGAGGATAACCATCCTTTGACCTCATTGTAAGATTCACCAATACACAAATCATCACAAGGATGATTCAGATGGTCATGAATGAAAAGGAAATGTACCATAATTACTATACCAAGTAGCTAAGTAACCTTTAACCAGGGTGAGCCGGCACCGACATAGAAGAGTTAACTAAGTGTCGGAGGCTTAACGGGGTTATGTCACTTTCAAGCTAGCAAACCACTTGGGATAGCAATTGTAAAACATCAAGTGAGGTGGTGGAATGAAGGTAGGATAACCAAGGATTCCAAGTATTCACACCTATACCAAAACACAAGTCTTGCCATCAGCTTCATGGCAAGCTCGGATGGTTTCATCACTTGTGGATGGCATAAACCCTTGCAAAAACAGAAAGTTTAGAGGTGTTTGCATCTCTTAAACTCATAAGAATCTATTCCAAACAAGTCTCATAACCTTAGATAGGTTTTAGAACAAGTAGGCACAAGATTCAAACTAATTTTAATCAAGAAAAGCAAGATACAAAAGTATAAATGGAAGCAAAATTTTAATCATACTTTGGACCTCAAATATGGTGAGGTTTCACCTTAGTTTTCCAAAGCAAGCTAGTGAAATCCTTCCTAGAGGTTACCCAAGTAGAAAGAAAGAAGAAAACATAAGAAAATGAGAAGAAAAGTGAGCTAAAACTCACTTAGAATGGTTGCAACTTTCTGCCAAGTCTTGGAAATTAGAGAGTAGCCAAGAAGATTTGAGAGTGATTTGAGTGTGTTTAGGAGTGTATGGAGGCTTGTGTTTATAAGTGGAATTAGGGTTTGAGAGTTAATGAAGGTAGAAGGTGATTGGAGGAGAAATCAGGTGGAAAAAAGGTGAAATCTGATTGGCTAAAAAAATGGTGGAATGTGATTGGATTAGGAGGGAGGTGGAAAATTTTTTGGTTTTGCTCATTTTTAGTCCATGCACTTTGTAACTAGGTTATGTTATGCTGTTTTCTTGTATTTAAACTTGTTTTTAGGTATCCAAAGTGTATTTATCTCGGTTTTGCGTATAAACACGTATTTAAATATTGATTGCGCATGTAACACAAATATGAATTGTAACACGTATATGTATAAAATGAATTTTCATTATGATTAACGCCTCAAGTTGTGACAACGGAGATGGAGTACGATTGTATGGTTTCTAAAAATAGAATGCGAATACGGACTTTCTAAGAATAGGAATACACAAATACGAGGAGTTACAATCTCCCCTACTTTAGTAAATTTCGTCCCAAAATTTACTCAAGAGGAAGACTTTTGGAAAAAGACATTTTGATTAAAATTTTTGGCTAAAATCAAAATTTGAAGTTTAAGTCTACGTGGGGTTTATGTATTAGAGAGTTGAAATGTATGGAAATTGCTGAAGCTAAAAAGCTAGGTTTGTAAAAGTAATTCGTTTGACTAAGGCGTTTTCAGGCTTCAAATGTAAGTGAGTGCAAGAATAAGTAAGACGTGTATGTGTGTGTAGTGCAAAGCGAGTTTGAACAACTCAATTGGGAGAAATGTTTTAAAAGGATGTGACCTAAAAAGTTTTTTGTGTAAGTAAAGATGTAGTTTTACAAAATGTCTGGCCCGCACTGTAGGTTGTAGAAAAATTTTTCATTGGTTCAAATGCGTAATAGTAAAATCACACGTAGAAAAAAATGTTTATAGGTGAGAAGCTAGGATGGCAGGTAGTTATGGTTTCTAAAAGTTTTAGCGGTAGTAGGCCATCTAGTTGAAGTTTGCGCGTAACAAAGAACAAAGATATCTTAAAAGTATTTTTACAGACTCGAACTGGTGAGGATGTTTGTAGAAATGGATAAATCATTTAGGCTGATTTACTGAAAAATAAAGTTTGGATGAAATGTTATGGGGAGAATTTGGGAATATTCGTGGTATGAGAGCGTATGAACGATTCGGTGGGTGTAAGTGAGGGGTAAGAATGGTGTGGATATTGAATGTTATACGAACACAAAAGTTGAGAAATGCTAGTGATAGTTATAGGGGTTAAAACTAACGATTATTAGAATGAAGCTTTGTCATGGATAATTGAGTACCAAGCATTTCGAAGTTGGGTCACCAAAGTTTATTATAAATCAAATGTATTTAACAAGGTCCGATAAATTACCAAATTTCTCATGGTACGTTTTATGAAAGTTTGGTAACACGGGAGGGACACTTATATATAGGAAGTACCAACGGCGTATCCACCATGTTCACACCATGTTACGTCCGTTTCGCTATTCGGTGTCACGTTATGTTCTGTGTTGCGATACACAGTAGAACCCACTATGGTTTTCATGCACCTACCAATATAATCCCGTGTGCACCCGCGATTATTTTGGTTTGTGCATGATCCACATATTTTGTACCAGTAGTCTACGGGTCAGGTTACATTTTAGTATTACAAGCAAAATGTGTGTGTAAGGTAGCGTATAAAAATTAAGTATGTAAGCATGATTGTATGTATGTATGAATGTGTCGAACATAGGCGAAACCACTCGGGTTATGCCTACTTATAGACAAATACGTATAACATTAGCATGTAGCATCGAGCGTATATGTGGAATAAAATGGGATTTAGCATATATAAGATACCATGAAGTTGCGAGTGTGTAAAATAAGAAGTGTAATGGTGATATGTGCAAGATTGTCATGTAATATTGACTGCATAAATGTAAACGTGTAAGGCGATATGCATGTGTATGGTTGCTTGAGTCAAACATTGAGTTGGTTGAAATAAAATAAGTCGGGTTTGTCGGGAATGAAGGACCATAATTGTGAATGTCGGGTGAATATCGAGAAAAGTATTATTTTTTTTGATGTAAGATGTGGTTTGTAAAAAGAAATGCTACTTTTGTTTTTAAAAAATTTGTATTCGCATACGTCATAGGTTATCCGATCTTATGAAATTTTCTTGCCCATGTGTTCAGATTTAGATTTGCGTATTAGCATTTTTTGAAAAGGTTGTAAAATAGCGAGCTTCCTTTATTTTTATATTGATATAAGGAAAATTGTGTTTTGAAAAATTTCGTGGAAAACTTGGGTTTTGAAAAGTATTTTTAGCAAAGTGGACTTATACGTATGTGAGAGAAAGTTTTCATTGGTTTCTTGTTGGAAATAAAATGTCTTGAGAATGATAGTATAAAGTGAGTGTGTTTTTGCGATTGGACGAGTTATGAAAATTAATGGCATGAGGTTCGTTACACCGACTAAGTTGATAGGTAGCATTTTGTAAAGTTTTTTGAAAATTGTGAAAGAAACGTTAAAGTATCATTAGAAGTTTCGTGGATGTGATTCACGTAAATAAATTGTAGGGTGAGAAATCGTTTGGATAAAATAATAAGGTTTGAGGTTTATGCATAAATGAGAAAAATTGAAACAATGATATAAGTTTTGATCTAGTAATTGTTACAAAAGTAGTCGAGTTGTGATTTGATCTTCCATTGAAGTGTGGACATCACTCTTATCTCAAGGACAAGATTCCTTAGGGAAATGGGCGGAGTCAAATCGTCAAGGTAAGGGAATCACTCTTATTTTGATGATAAGACTTCCATTTTTGGGAATGTGAGTAGTGTTTATCTTGAGGGTGACGTTTCTGAAAACGTATTTATAAATAGTGTGTAATGTATATGAAAAGTATAAGTATGATACATGAGTAATCATTGTGAAAATAATTGGAATTTTGTAAGAAAGGGATGTTTGAATTACGTTATGCATAAAATTGATATAATATAATGATGGTTTTGACTAAAACTTGGATTGCTCCGAAATGAAACCTTGAGTAACCAAAGTGATCGAAAGTTCTTTTAAGTTTGGGAAGCATGCTTTGGCCTAATAGGTAAAATACTTTTGCCAAAATTTCGGTTAACAGTATTCACCTTTCCGGTTACTACATGTCCTTAGTGAATTGAAAGTTCAAGACTTTGGCAGGATTCGAAAATCGAGGAGTGGGACTAGTTACCAAGGTGCGGGTATTACCCCTAACTTGAGAACGTCATTCCTAAGTGTGGTTGATACTTATCAAACGAGGTAAGGACTTAAATCCCGCTCGTTGGTAAGGGTCCACTAGAATAAGCATGGCGAAATGTCATCAATGTGAGGATGTCACTCCTAACTTGATGTATAATTTCATGGAAATCGAGAATGCGGATTGAGAGTCTTTCACCAAAGTGAAGGTTTCACTCCTATTTTGATGAAATCGTCTCATTTGTATAATGTGAGTGTGTTCACGTCTTCATGTGTGTATGGTAAATCGTTGTAGGAAAGACATACGGAATTTTAAGAAAAAAGATGAGATATAAGCAAATAAGGAGAATTTGTGTAGATGAAGCATGAAATCAAGAATGGTCAAGTATGGGTACTTAGACTATAGACTAGGTCAAATCATGGCAATTTTTCCTAATTCCCTATAGTTATGGCTTTGATACCAATCTGTCACACCCCAACCAATGGCGGAATCATTAGGGCGGACGTAATTAGATTGCTCGAGACTTCATAACACTAAATGTGACAAGTATTTAATAAATAACATTTCATTTCATTGCTAATGGTTCAAGTACAAGAATTGGAAAAAAATCAAAAAATATTGCATGATTAATCTATACACATGAATCTAAAGTTTGGTGCGTTTCTAGCCCTTCCTATCAAGTTCCATTCGTCATCATTATCATAGAATTACTGCAATACGTATTAAAGTATAGTTCAACACAAAAGTATTGGCGAGCATACAAGTTTTAAGTACTGATTAATGAACTAGACAAACCCATTAAGCGAATTAACATTCTATATGTTATAAGAAAGCAAATTTGACAAATGAAACGGATTATGCAGAAAGATTTTTGGTAAAGTGAAACTCATCGATTACAATGGATCCTTCTAAGTCAAGCATCATGAGTTGAGTAAAAAGATGTACACGGAATCTAAACATGAAAAAATTAACACGAAAGTGTTACAAAGTAGCTTATTTACTAGTGTTATAAGAATATATTAAAAGTAACTTGGAATATGATTTATTTGTTAACGATTGTATCTCGTACTTGCGATTTGATTAATAACACTTCTTTAGTTTTATTCTACAACGAAAGGTAATCACACTTTAATGGAGGAGTAACTCAGCTCCCACGTTTCATTTAGGTTATTTCAGATCAATCTACAACATTATATTTGGGATTAAAGTCAGACAATTACTCATAAGAGGCATATATATTTATTATTGATTTTCTTCGGGTCGGATTGTTTGGGGTTTTGACCGGGAAAAGTGACCAAATAAGCGACTTAGTTTGAGGGTTCAAATATAAAATGAAAAAAATGTTTCTTTTTTATAAAATAGTTTCAAAATTCATATTGCTACTAGAAAATATCATTGAAATTCAAACATCATATGATCATATGATGTGATAATGTTCAAAAGTCCTAAAACTCAATGTTTTAAATATCAGACTTCAAATCAAAACACATCTAAAAAAAAGACAATAAGTGTTTGGGTTTCAGGTTTCGTGTTTCAGATTTTTTTGTATTTTCTGGCAAGGAAAAGGTGACCTGATAACCAACCCATATAAGGTTTAAGTTAGTCAGGCTTGGGTTGTTTCGGGTATTCTCTAATTCAGATGACTTCAGATTCGGCTCACGTGGCTTTAGATTCAGCTCGGGTTTTAGGTAAAAAATGGACAACCCTAATATTTACTTTTACAATAGAGTAGGATTACTTTCAACAACCAAAATGAAAGTTAGAAGATATTATTGGTCACATTGTATTGGTACCTCCCATCATTTTCATATCTTACATTTCCTCTAGATTAGGTTAGATTAGTTTTTCAAATCACTTTTAGCATATTTGGTGGCTAAAGTTTATCTTGTTTTGTACATTTAAACATGCTCTTCAAAATACATCCTCTAAACAAACAAGATGGTAGCTACCCTGTACATTTGGTGATAAACTTTCGAACCAAAACAAGCTCTAGGACATTATGCATCATCTAAATAACCCCTTTTGAACTCGAGATTTTGGAAATGATCCGGATAGAAATATTACACACGTATCGACCATCACTTCACGCACATCCACTTCACATGCATAACAAAGTTGATTTTTACCCTAAACACGTATCTTCTATTTGGTAATTGATATAAAATTTGAGTAGGGATTTGCAACTCATTTTTTCTGATTTTGTGCTATGTTTTTGTTGGAGTAATGTTGTCAAAGTAACAGTTTAAGGGGTGCAAGTGTTTTTTTTTGTTGTTGGGTTATTTATTCAAAGGATTTGTTTATTTATGGAATCATATTTTTCGAGTTTTGAGTCAAGAATGAGCCTTTATTTGGTTTCCTTTTAAAATGGTTTAGGTTTACTTGTTTTACTAATTATCAAGTAAATTCTGGTTTTATTATTATCAAACAGTGTAGATCAAGGTTTAATCAAGTCGTGCTTTGGTGTTTCTATTTTATTTGATATGAGCTTTAATGTGGTATCCAAGCAAGGCTAAGAAGTTGATCGAAGGGCAACATAGAGAAGTGCTTAAATCAAGTAGCAGGAAGGTTAATCAAGACTGGGTTCGTAGAATTTCTTAGCCGAGAAGAAGAACATGGAATGTTTCTTTCGGCTAGTGAATACTAACAAATTTAGATGTGTGAGAATGAGATCAACATGGGTTGAAGGGGCTCGTCTAGGAATCAAAGAAGACAAAATAGCAGTAGCTGGTTGCGTTGGCGGTTGATAGCAGTATGTGCAAATAGATTAGGGAACATTTATTTGTTACAATCCAATCAAGGTTAGGTTTTCTACTATACACAAGAGGTGGGCTCTATGAACTATCTGTGTCCTGGTTTTATCATCTATGAACTCTCTAGTATGTGCGGTAAGGATTCTAACAATTATAGATGCAATCCTAACCTTAATACAACAAAGACATGGTTTGTGGGGTTGGGTTAGGTTAGAACAACTCAACTAGAGGTGTCAATCGTGTTGGGTTGATGGGTTGGCGGGTTGACGGGTTGCGGGTTAGCGGGTTGATGGGTTGAAATGTTCAATCTGAACCCGACCCATATTATTATTCGGGTCAAAGATTTCAACCTTAACATGGCCCATATAAATTCGGGTCAACCCGAACCCGACCTGTTTAACCCGTATTTTTAAATAAGTCATATAAGTTGACGATTTATAAGCGAGTTGTTAGGTTTTAAGCGGCTTATCGATGACATATTTAATGATGAGTATGAGTGTGACAAATAAATAATATAATGTGTCAAAACTAACAATATTATAACTAACCACGTAAAATATAAACGGAAAAAACAAAACAAAATTATAAACGTTTTTTTCTCTAAATAGTTATACGGGTTGATGGGTCAACCAGTTTTTCTATGGGTCAAGCCGAACCCAACCCATATATAATACGGATCAACCCGAATCCGACCCCATTTTTTAAACGGGTCGTATTAGTCGACCCAAACCTGTTTTTTCGTGTTGGGTTCGGGTCGGATTGACGGGTTGTGTCAAGTATTGCCACCCCTAAACTCAATTTCAAACTTTGAGGAAGAAGTCTGAAAATCTTCAGATGAAGATTCCGTTGATACATTGATGGGAAAGCTAAGTGGTTGGTGTGATAGGCAAATATCATTGGAACCACTTTCGATGAGGGAAAATAGTGAGAAAATTGTTGGATTTGATGCCTATATCGTTCATTCTAATTGTGGCATTAGTTGGCAACAATTGAGCAGTGTTTCGAGTTGGATAATATGATTTTCGAAGAAGACATTAGGAGATTAAGGCCTACGAAGAGCGTGCCAAAGGACATGAGTAAGGGGGTAATTTACATGGTAAGTTGGTATATATGAAATAATATGTTAGAATCTGGTGTATTACACGGATAGAATAAATGAAGTGTTACAAGAAGTTATGTCTTTAACAAACCCGCATATTGCATGAGATGAATAAACACGTATATTACAATAAAATAGAATGTAAGAATAATAACTTATTATGTATATATATATATATATAATATCTAAAAATAAATCATTTTTATATGGTTATTAACAGGAGAGGTGGAGGGAAAGACAAAAATTAAGGTGACATACAATTGTAACATGTGTACCCTTAGTAATTTTATTTATTATAGGTTACAATCTTTTTTGTGTAATTTAACTTTTTCTTCGGTCGACGTTAAAGAAAAAGTCAAAATTAATCAAATTTATAGGTCGGATAGAAAAAAGAAACAAGTAAAAAAAGTTAAAGATTTTAAAAAGAGAAAAGTCAATGATTAAAAAAGGTCAAAAAAGAAAGTCAACGGTAGTCAAAGTTGGTAGGCAAAAAAAAGCTCAAATGTGATCAAAGTGTTGTGAAACAACAGTTTATTAGCAACTAATATATATGTATATAAACATGAGAGCTAGAATATGAAATCTTGTAGAGAATAGAATATGGAGAATTCTTATTCATTCATCTAACATCATATACAAATGCCATTATATATGGGCACTCACATTAGTATAATAGTAAATAAGAGAAATGGGTTATACATGTGGATGGTCACTACATAATGGATGCATTCATAGATAGGGGTTATACATGTGGAAAGTCACTACATAATGGATACATTCATAACACTCCCCCTTGACTATCCACATGATAGAATACTATTCTTTAATACGCTTAATGATGTTGCCTCATTAAAAACCTTGCTAGGAAAACCCAATGGGACAAAACCTCAGCTAAGGGAAAAAGAGTGCAACGCATATTGTCTCCCCTCAATATAATATGTATCATTTCAAGTAACAAGTGCCAATATTCTATGAAAGTTGTTGAAAAACTTTTGTAGTGAGTGATTTGTCGCTTGATGTGCAATCTATTAATGAACTTGATGTATGATCTTCATGTAAAACTTTAATTACCTCCTCTTGTAAGTAGATACCATAAGATCCATGAATGTGTTTTGTTATAATCCCTGCATTTACAAAACTAACCAAACTTGTTGATGGGTTAGTAAATATGAACCCATACCTTTCGTACCTTAAGGGTATAGAAAATAAATGTTTTACTCGTTACACGATCTCCTCGTCGTACACGAGTTAAATCTTGCCAATGAATTTAATGGTATATGTTCGTGTATAGTTAGCAAGATATATTAATACAATTTGTATTGAATTATGGTACTTCATGACCAAGGATCTTTGCTTCTTTGATAGAAGATGATAAAAGTCATTTTTATTTATATCAAATATTTGAACATCATTAAATGTACTTACACCAAAAGCTTTGTCCATATGAAAATTACCAACATTTTCTAGATGTATTATGATTGATGGATTATAATATAAACGTATGTCCTACGTATTGAGCCATAAATTTGCAACATTGTATTTCAGTTGCAAATTCTTGCTTAAATGTTTGAGCTCTTTTTTTTCTCTTCAGGAGATTCAATCACATCATCAACATATATTGCAATACTTGTAAACCTCATATCGTTCTTTTAATGAAAACAAATGGACCTACTTCACCATATGTATTTTTCGTTTTCGAGCTCACTGGTGAGTCAATTATACCATCTTATCCATATATGCACGTGCTTTCACTCTTCAGGAGTTTTGCTATATAAATTTGCCCATTTAACACATAGATTTCTATATCATGTAAAAGTGTCATAAACACTTGCTTTTATCTCCAAAATCCATATTGTGCCATGCGTGTACACTATTTATTGAGATATCACAATCACTGGGTACAAGTTTTCGATGTATGTTTATTGGTGCACAAGAATTACATCGTTAAGATGTTTTGATTGACCTTTAAAGAACTCAATTGCTTTAAGAAACTCATCAGGAGTTCAATCGTATTAAAAAATGAACCTGTATAGAAAGATCATATTACTTTACATGAATTACATAATTTAAATCCTTCAAGGACTTGCATGTAAACTTTAGTATCTAAATGATACATAACATTTATAAGACGCATATCAATTCTCTCTTTATATTATCAGACTAATTAAATACTGGAAAGCTATTGCATCCACCATTGGAGAATACGTCTCCTCATAATTAATCACAGGTCTTTGCGAAATCCTTGTGCCATCAATTGTTGATCCACATAAAAGACATAATATATTATATATATTTTACAACTTTTTTTATGGACTACTGGCCCGTAAGCTTTCCATTTCAATAGAGATCAACTCTGCCTCATTTGCGTCGTTCCATTTTGATCAATCATTTCTTTGTATTTATTCATAGGCAGATTTTAAATCTTGATCCTCATCATTTCATCTTTTCAAGCGCTATATATACAAAAGTATAACGACGTCGATTTTGTTTCGATTCCATACACTTCTAGACATGATATAATTTACTAAGAGCTCTTTATTTTCAGGTACCTGAGGTTCTTCCAGAACCATCATCTCTAATGTCTCTTCAAAAAACCCTTTTTTTACTATAACCTCGACTTGACCGTCTTCTTCATTACTTGTTCCAATTTTTTGAGGAATTTTTATTTTCTTGGAATCGACTAGTCTACCACGCCTCAGGTGTGCAATAGACTCATTAATATATGGTTTGCCCTACTAGGACAATTAACTTAATTCGAGCATTAGTAGTTGACTACGTGACTTACTTAGTCACTGTATTTAGGTCAGTTAACATGTCTGGTGATTGATTCTTTAATCTAGGTAACGAATTATCTTTTGAACTTCTTGTTCACACAATTTCGTTTGAGGATCAATGATAATTCATGCATACACATTCCTTTTTCAACTGCCATTAATCTCCCCCTAATGTTGAAAATGTTAATTTACTTAAAGTAAGATTTAACGAGGAATAAATAAATCTCTCGTTAATTGCTCTAAGTATGTAATCATAAATAGTATTTTCATCCAACATATATTCCCAACATTATTTGAGTTTCAATCTTTATGCGTTGTGGTGGATCAATTCCAATGTATACCGCACAATAAAAGTTTTGATGGGAAATATTTGGTTCCTGACCAAAACCAACTAATGGGGAGAAACTATTACAACATGTTGGCTTGATGTGAAATAATGTTACCGCATGTAAAATCACATGTGCTCAAATATGAACTTTTGCTCTCTTGATTAATGGCTTTGCAATCAATTTGTAGACGTTTGATCATCGTCTTCAACAAAAGCAATTTGTGTCTTAAGCATTTAGAAAGTTCAATACTTATTCTAATAGTCATTAGTAACACGGATACTAAATTCAATGTTATAACCACCATAAATATGATAATATGGAATAATATGCTTGCTATCTCATTAGCTAAGCTACACACAACTTCAAGTTGTAAATTTGATGACCATTTAGACGATGCATCAATTTAAAAACACTAAATGGTATCATGTTTTGATATATACATCCTTCATTCATTCCATAATGTTTTAGGGTTTATACCATTAATTGGCAAATAAATAATTTCCCTTAAGAGCAAACATAATATGCTATCAACTAGAAGAATCTTCAAGTTCTTCATTATATTTCACATCATCATTGACTCGGTGTGGTCTAACCGGTCATACCAATAAAGTAAATAATCATGATCCATAAAGTTATGGTTTACGATATTGTATATGTGTTACTTGCACGTATGTAATACAAAACATAAGATATGAAAGAATGTATTATAACTTCAAAGTTCAAACCATCGTTTTAGGTAATCACTAGTTTACCACTTTTGGTGGTCGATCTCATCATGACTGTCATTATAATACTTATATTCGATCTCATTATTAGCTTGACTATCTTATAATTTCTGATAGTTTGATCTCTTATTAACATGATGATTATTGCAGTTTTGATGGTCAATCTTATTATTAATATGTGTAAGATTAAATATATTATTTATAATATTTAATCATGTAGCCATTATAATCATTTATATTATATTAGATCAAAATATATTAATCCTATTGTATATTAGTTGGTAATTGTTGATGGACTATATTACCCTTACTAACTAATTAGGGTTTCATTCTGGGTGTATATAAGGAGATGATTAGAGGTTTAGGGTTAGACACTTACAATAACATCTCTAAAGCCGCCACCCACTTCTCTCTCCATAACCTAAACCGAATTCATCCCTAGTTCGGTTCTTACCATTATAATCTTACACACTAAGGAGGAACCAGATCACACTGACAAATATGTCAAACCCCATGGCTGCGTCTCTGACTGGATTCTCTGCTGCCCTGTATGCTGTCACAAGTATTTCTTTATGTTTTCCATTATGTTTAAACAGAACTGATCAACATGTGGTATCAGAGCATATGTTGATAAATCAGTTCTGTTTTGAATTCATTATTTTGGGATTATAAAAATCTGGAAAACAGAATTTTGAAAAACCTAATAATAATCCGAAATCACATAACCTGTGAATTGATAATTCGGATCTGATGTTATAATGACTAATTACTGTTCCGAAATCAAATGGTTGTTTTACTGTTCCGAAATCATCACAATGAACTCAAAAACCCAGATTTCGGATTCAATATTTAAGTTTATGTTTTTAGGGTTCATCATTTGTTCTTAAGAAATTCGGAAAAATCTTATATTTTGGAGTTAAATGCGGATTATTAAGTGTTTTCCCAGTTTTGATCTATTTTTCATTTAATTAAATTTTTGAAATCTGTTATAAATTAAACGGATATTATTTTCGAAATATTTTGATATATTTAGATCAGCATTAAAGTAGGAAAACTGATCCCATAATTCCTTAATTTTCGAATTTCAAAACTTATCACAACTAACTGGCATCATTAGGGATTTTGAAATCTTACAGGATAAGTTTTGAAACTATTAGAGTCTTATCCGAGATGCCCATTTCGGACTCATCAGAGTCTTATCCGAAATGAGTAATTCGGACTCATCAGAGTCTTATCCGAAATGCCCATTTCGGCCTCATCAGAGTCTTATCCGAAATGAGCAATCCGGACTCATCAGAGTCTTATCCGAAATGCCTAATCCGAAATGACCATTTCGGACTAACTTGAGTCTCATCCGAAATGACTATTTCGGACTAACTTGGGGCTCATCCAAAATGACCATTTCGGACTAACTTGGGGCTCATCGAGATGACCATTTCGGACTAACTTAGGGCTCATCCGAGATGACCATTTCGAACTAATCTGGAACTCATCCGAACTATCCATCTAGGACTAATCTGGAACTCATCCGAGATGCCCATCTCGGACTAATCCGAGTTTCATCCGAAATCCAAGATTTTATCTGAAATCTCATTACTAAATTAGGCTATTTTGTGAACTAAATTTCAGCTAACAGGGGGTTTGCTATTAAATAAATGGTTTTGTAAATACTTAATTCATTATAATATAACCTTTTACAAAACCAAATAGCTTAACTTGAATGAGCTTCTGATGTATCACTTCTGCCCAAAGGTGATTTGGTGCATCTATTTATTGTTCAAGTATTACAAAAGCTATGTTAATTGTGCATTATATACGTGAATGTCTTATTTCTGGCCAAAGCTGATCTAATTCATTCATGTCTAGCATACTTAACAAGTGCATAATTAAAGTGGTTGTCTCATTTCTGGCCAAAGCTGATTTATCACATTTACTTTGCACACATACTTAGGTGATTACACTTCTGGCCAAAGCTGATTTGTGTTCATTTAAGTAGAACTTTGAACTAAGTCTATTATTTTGATGTTAGTAATAGACAATATCACAGCTTCATAATTAAAATGGTCATTACTTATGCCTGCCTTAGAATAACTTGCCCTTAGATCACATTAAGACTTCTTTTCTTAGTATCATAACTTGCTCATATTATTTCCACTATCAGCACCCAATTTCGGCATTCCACCATTGACTGGTGATAACTTTGCTACATAGAAAGACTCTCTCATGCTAACTCTTGCTTTGCTGGACTTTGACTACGCCCTAAGAGAGAATATGCCTAGAGACCTTACTCCTCAGAGTACCGTTGCTGAGCAGCTGGCTCATGAAAAATGGACTAGGTGTAACCGCATGTCTCTCATGTTCATGAAGCAGTCCATAAGAAATGCAATTCGAGGAGCCATTCCTGATTCTGAAGATGCTAAAACCTACTTGGCTTCTGTGGAGGAGCAATTCAAGGGAACGTCTAAAGCACACGCTAGTACTCTTATTCTCAAGTTGGTGACTACTAAGTATGACGGGAGGAGCGGCATCCGTGAACACATCATGATGATGAACGACATGGCCCATAAGCTCAAGGGATTAGACATGGCAATTAATGATGGTTTTCTTGTTCATTTCATCATGACTTCGCTTCCTTCGTCCTATGAAGCATTCAAGATCAATTACAACACTCAAAAAGAGAAATGGTCGATGAGTGAGCTGATCGCTATGTGCGTGCAGGAGGAGGAACGTATGAAGATGGATCGAACTACTGATGTTGCACACTTTACTACCTCCAGCTCTAAGAAGAGGAAGAACATTTATCCAAGGAGGGATGTTTCTAAAGTCCAAAAGCCCAATCGTAGTACAAGTGCGCCTTCCAGCTCTAAGAACTCCTTAGGCAAACCCTATTGCAAGTTCTGTAAAAAGCCAGGACATAAGCAAAAGGAATGCCCTGACTTTAAGGAGTGGCTGGCTAAGAAAGGTAACAATTTTTTCATGATACTTGAGTCCTATAATTTAAATGTTCCTGCTAATTCTTGGTGGTTTGATTCTGGTGCTATGACTCATGTCACTAACTCTACTCAGGGATTCCTTACAATCCGGAGGCTGGTAAGAAACCAAAGAACACTTAAAGTGGGGGATGATAGAGAATTAGAAGTGAGGGCCATAGGAACTTTACAATTGTTTATGAAAACTGGTTTATGCATTAAACTTTATGATACCTTATATGTTCCTAAGGTAACTTGGAACCTTGTATCAGGACCAAAGTTAGACATAGACGGTTTTGATATTACTCATGGTTATCGCAAACTCTCTATTCTCTATGATTCTGTGGTTTATGGTACCGGCATTCTGGATGGTGGTCTCTATAGATTAGAACTAGATGATGACTTTTCCAAATGTTTGTTGTCATATAATATTAATGAATCACTCACAAAAAAGAAACAAAATCGATACTTAGAGACTTCATCCATGTTGTGGCATCAACGTTTAGGCCATATCTCAAGAGAACGATTAAATCGACTCATAAAGGATGAAGTCTCACCTCCTCTCAATTTTATTGATTTTGGAACATGTGTCAAATGTATTAAAGGTAAATGACATTAGCGAATAAGAAAGGTGCCACTAGGAGCTCTAATTTATTAGAACTCATTCACACTGACATTAGTGGTCCTTACCAAATCGCTGGCATAACAGGACATACTTCATTTATCACTTTCATTGATGATTATTCTCGTTACATGTACTTGTATCTAATTAAAGAAAAATCTGAATCTCTTACAACTTTTAAAGATTATAAAACTGAAGTTGAAAAACAACTAGATCGTAAAATTAAAGTTGTGAGATCAGATAGAGGCGGTGAATATTATGGAAGACATACTGATGTGGGTCAAGCTCCTGGTCCATTTTATGAGTTTTGTAAGGGCCAGGGGATTATAAACAAATACACCATGCCAGGTACACCTTAGCAGAATGGTGTCGTTGAACGAAGAAATCGTACCCTTATGAACATGGTGCGCAACATGTTAGCCAACACTAATTTACCATTATTCCTCTGGACTGAAGCGTTAAAAGCAGCTGTTCATATACTCAATAGAGTTCTTTCTAAGTCTGTCCCTAAAACTCCTTATGAACTTTGGACAGGAAGGAAACTGAGTCTTAAATATATAAAAAGTATGGGGCTGCATTGCTGAAGCGAAACTTTACAATCCTTTCCTAAAGAAACTTGACCCTAAAACAGTTACCTGCTTCTTTATCGGGTATCCTAATCACTCTAAGGGTTATCGTTTCTATTGGCCTTCCCATGTCACCCGTATTTTTGAAACCAAGCGTGTCACGTTCCTGGAGGATTTTAAGGTCAGTGGGAGCAGTACCAACCCTTATGAAGATTTGTAAGAAGTACAAGACGCGGGGGGGGGGGGGGGCTGGATTCATCGCTTACCATTACTCCGTTTACTCCTCTTGTACCCAATGCAAATACTGCACCTGAAGCTACTGCACCAACTGCAAATTTACCTCCACATCAAGAACCCATTATACCTCATAACGAAGGCACATCAAACGCTCAGAACCAAGACACTACTGAACCCGATAATCAACTCAGGAGGTCATCCAGGCACAGAAGGCCTACTAATTGGGATGATTATGTTACCTACCTGACTGAAATGGATGCCGAAAAGCTCAATGATCCTATCTCTTATAATGAAGCCATTAGCAATGATCAGTCCTCTGAATGGAATAAAGAAATGATTGATGAGCTTGAATCCATGAAGAAAAATGGCGTTAGGGATTTGGTAGAATTACCCAACGGTGTTAAACCACAAAACTAGATCTGAATGGGAACGTTGAACGCTATAAAGCGAGATTGGTTGCAAAGAATTACACTCAGAAAGAGGGAATTGATTATCAAGAGACGTTTTCACATGTCTCTCGTAAAGATTCATTAAGGATCGTTATGGCCCTAGTAGCTCATTTTGGTTTAGAGCTGCATCAGATGGACGTTAAAACCGCTTTCCTTAACGGAGACTTGGACGAAGATGTTTACATGAAACAACCTGAAGGCTTTAAGCCTGAAGGTTAGGAGCATCTAGTCTGTAAGTTAAGAAATCCATTTACGGGTTAAAACAAGCATCACATCAATGGTACCTCAAGTTTGATGAAGTCATGAAGAGGCAAGGTTTTATAAAGAATCAAGTGGATCAATGCACCTACCTCAAGATGAGTGGGAGCAACTTTACTATACTTGTCCTTTACGTAGATGATATTCTGTTGGCAAGTAATAGGTTAGATATGTTGCATGAGTCGAAGCGGTTACTTTCGCATAACTTCGACATGAAGGATCTCGGAGATGCTTCTTACGTCATTGGCATCGAAATTCACCGAGACAGACAAAAAGGGATCTTAGGATTGTCTCAAAAGGCTTACATAGATCGTGTCCTTACTCGTTATAACATGCAACAGTGCAAGCCCTTAGTCGCTCCAGTAGTTAAGGGAGATATTTTCGGTTCATTCCAATGTCCGACAACAGAGGCTGAAAAGGAGCAGATGAGCCAGATACCTTACGCGTCAGTAGTCGGGAGCCTAATGTATGCTCAAGTTTGTACTCGCCCAGATATCGCTTATATTGCTGGAATGCTAGGCCGTTATCAGACTAATCCAGGCCTAGATCACTGGAAAGCAACTAAGAAAGTACTTAGATATCTGCAAGGGACGAAAGACTATAAACTGACTTATAGAAGAAGTGATCATTAGAAGTGGTAGGATATTCTGATTCTGACTTTGCCAAGTGCAAAGGTGAAAAGAAATCCACTTCGGGCTATATCTTTATGTTAGCAGGCAGACCTATCTCATGGAAGAGTCATAAACAACAGTTAACTTCAACTTCCACAATGATGGCAGAATATATTGTTGTTTATAATGCAACCTGTCATGGAATGTTACTTAGAAATCTGATCACTGGACTCAAAATCGTTAATTCCATTTCTAGACCATTGAAGCTTTACTGTGATAACTCAGCTGCCGTTAGTTTCTCGAACAACAACAGTTCGACTGGAGCTGGTTTATATCTCGATACAAAATACTTGTTTGTACGTGAACGAGTTGAGGAAAATAATCTTTGTATTGAGTATATTAGTACTAAAAATATGCTTGCAGATCCGATGACTAAAGGTCTCCCACCTAAAGTTTTCGAAGAACATTTTTCGAATATGGGATTTACTAAAGACCTTATTTAATAGCATATTGTACTTACTTATGTTTTAGTTAATGAAAATTTCCTCAGTTTGATTTTGTATGTCTCTAACATATGTTCTGCCGGTATAATGACATATAGACAAATATAAATACAATTCAAACGCTAAAGGGCTTATTTACATATTTTGATTATAACTATTAGGTTTTAAATTAAGGCTGTAGTATGACTAATGAGGGTCCTGGGTCGAA
This sequence comes from Scalesia atractyloides, assembly GCA_947069175.1. Taxonomy (NCBI): domain Eukaryota; kingdom Viridiplantae; phylum Streptophyta; class Magnoliopsida; order Asterales; family Asteraceae; genus Scalesia; species Scalesia atractyloides. The sequence continues at coordinate 83,128,378 of CAMTDV010000022.1, read as the reverse complement.
TGATGATTCAACGGCTGTATTTCTCTGCTACGGTTCTTGGTTTAAAGCTAAAATGAGTGTTAACTCCTGATTAGGCTTATTCTAATACTCATGATAAATGATTAATCGGCTAAGTGGGAGAATGTAAGATTAAATATATTATTTATAATATTTAATCATGTAGCCATTATAATCATTTATATTATATTAGATCAAAATATATTAATCATATTATATATTAGTTGGTAATTGTTGATGGACCATATTAACCTTACTAACTAATTAGGGTTTCCTTCTAGGTGTATATAAGGAGATGATTAGAGAGGTTTAGGGTTAGACACTTACAATAACATCTCTAAAGCCGCCACCCACCTCTCTCTCCATAACCTAAACCGAATTCATCCCTAGTTCGGTTCTTACCATCATAATCTTACACACTAAGGAGGAACCAGATCACACTGACAAATATGTCAAACCCCATGGCTGCATCTCTGACTGGATTCTCTGCTGCCCTGTCTGCCGTCACAGGTACTTCTTTTATGTTTTCCATTATGTTTAAACAGAACTGATCAACAATATGATCATCATTACAATTTTCTCAATGATGCCCATGATTACAATGATCAATATATATTCACTTCATGAATTAGAGTAAAACCATACAATTTTTACGGTTTTCCATTATTTTCTCGAACATATAGATATATAGTCGTTTCAAACCGTTTATACCCTTTAAATGATATTGCTACTTCAGGAGTATATTTGAGGTTTGACAAACAAAATTTGTTTTATCCGATTTCCCTTATAAATAAACTTCTCTTCGTATAACGTCAATTGAGAAGTAATTATATGTCCGAGTCATATAATATTTCTTTTATACTTGATAATGAGATACAAGGAGTATGACACTTTTGGTGTCAAATCGAAGCATATTTCTACTTTTTCATGAGAATGACAATAAATCACAACTTTGGTTTAGTCGTTTTATTTGGTATTATCAATGCAAAGAAGTGATAGCATATAGAATATAAGGTGTAGATAGCAACAAATCATACAATACATGACCTTATAGCATGTCATCATATAAAAACAACTTATAATGGGCCTTTATAAAATAAGAAACCTTTTTATTATCACTAATAAGCAAACGCATATAATTTATGTAATAACTTATTATGGTATAACCAAACATAATATTTTATATATTTTGCACTTACTTTAAAACTTAAACAAATATCTCTTTCAAGTTCTCAGATCATTTATTACTTGTATTTGAAAATTTTATTTGAAAATTGTAATACTGATGAATTACATAATATACTCATTTTTTTTCTTCTCAAATATTGATATTTAAACAGCTGATGACATCATATAAGCAATCTATACATTGTATATATGAAACAATAGCAATAGTCACTATTTTATACTAACAATTGTAATAGTTAATATGCAAATAAATTGCTAAACATTATTAAATAGCATAATGAATGCATGAGAGGTACCGACATCGCTAGAAAATGTTTCTCTAAATCAACTAATGATATCTAGCAATATTAATCTATTATATGAGTTTCTTATATGCAAAATTTGTTATAGCGTTAACCTTAGTATAAGTACCAAACGATATTTGCATAATCATGTTGTAACAATAATAATAATATATTGCATTATAAGTTGTATAGTTTATTTAAAACTAAATCAATTGATGTTTATAAACAGAGGACTAATATCAAATGAGCACTACTCACATAACTCCTTTTTATTTAATTATGTAAAAGTCTTTTGCCATGCTATGTATTAACGGTGACTAATGAAAACAATTAATTACAGAATCCATATCTACTTAAATTATGAACTATATAAAATGAAATCCTAGTACATACATCATGTATATATTACCACCAATACAAACATATATACCTAATACAATTGCAATGTTTAGTCCATAAATATTGAGTTCTATACTTTGTAATGTTGAATATTGAATATTGAATTTAATTGTTTTTCATGGATTCTAAAAAGGCACATTTAATATTCTCTAGATTGCAAATTAACTTCCTCAAATCAAAATAATTCAACAATTTTATTTACAACTTAACAAGATTAATAAAGAAGCATAAATATATGATTATGGTGGCTCAAAGAATATGTAGATGAACATCACTAGATTGTAAGAGTCCTAAACAACATATATTAAATTAACTAATTTAATGATAATCCAGCCAATTTAGAATAATAGAAATGATCATTTGTAAAAGAGAAAAATAAAATAAATATTCGTAATATCGTCGTTGTCAACGAAAACTATAGTTATTCAATTAATAATGAGTATTAGAAAAATATGAATTAGTCAATTGTAACGTCATAATTTATGATGTAACATCTAAATCCTGATGAATACCAACATGCTAATATATATATATATATATATATATATATATATATATAATAACTTCTAAAATTAAATGAAAAAAAAATATAGATAAGAGTTCAATCATGAGACTACATTCTAGAATTTATAGTAATGATCAGTTTAAGTTTATATATGTATATTAATAAGTGTCACCAGTAAGATTGATGTATCATCATCAAATATAATATGAATAAACATATCTTTTTTAGTAGAGATAGATGCATAATTATTGGGTTGCTTTCTCAACGTGCGAGATTGAGTTAGGTTGGAAAATAATGCATATCAAAGGCAAGGAAAAAGGGATACCAAGGGTGGCAAAACACATATAGCACGTTCGTGCTGATAACGTGTTGTGAAATAACGGTCTATTAACAACTAATATATATGTATATAAACATGAGAGCTAGACTATGAAATCATGTAGAGAATAGAACATGGAGAATTCTTATTCATTCATCTAACATCATATACAAATGCCATTATATATAGGCACTCACATTAGTACAATAGTAAATAAGAGAAAGGGGTTATACATGTGGAATGTCACTACATAATGGATGCATTCATAGATACGGGTTGTACATGTGGAAAGTCACTACATAATGGATACATTCATAACACAAATATACTATTCACAAACTTGGTAATTGTATCTGTAAGAATATTACAATAAAATATAATGTAAGAATAATAACTTATATATAGTATATTTAGACAATAAATATCTAAAATAAATAATTTTATATGGTTATTAATAGGAGAGGGGGCGGAAAGACAAAAATTAAGGTAACCTAAAATTGTAACATGTGTACCCTTAATAATTTTATTTATTATAGGTTACAATCTTGTGTAATTTAACTTTTTCTTCGGTCGACGTCAAAAGAAAAAGTCAAAATTAGTCAAATTTATAGGTCGGATAGAAAAAAGGAAAAAGTAAAAAAAGTTAGATTTTGAAAAGGGAAAAGTCAAAGATTAAAAAAAGCCAAAAAAGAAAGTCAACGGTAGTCAAAGTTGGTGGGCAAAAAAAGGTCAAATGTGATCAAAGTTATGATGCGTGGTCGAAAACTGATGTTCTTATTATGCTTAAGTTTATGTTTTACATAAATTTTAGTTTCGAATAGGATACTTTTGATTGGATTTGTGTTTTACAGGTTTACGAAGTTTAAGGAGACATTTGGGAGCTTTTCGGAGCATCGGGGCGGAAAACGGGCCAACCGAGATTGTAAAATGGAAAAAATAGAAAACAGGATTTAGAGAGGCCGTCGCCGACGCCCCTTAGAAAGCCCCGTCAGCCAAAAATGTTTGTAGGCAGTGAATTAGAGCGTTGGAAGAATTTTAGATGATCTAAAGGCCGTCGGCGACTCCATGTCCATTTGCAATATGCTGAAACTTGGTTTTGGACGGGTTATATCATGTTTGTTGACCAATTTTTGAAGAGTTATGAGATTTTTTAGTTTTGAAACCTTTCTTTGAGCCAAGAACACCTCTAACCTCAATCCCAATCCACATTAATCATCCCTCATCATCCGAATTCATCATCCATTTTCACTTTTATAACCTAATCATTATCTCCTACAGCATTCCACCAATCCATTGTTCCTTTTCATCCACTACAAACCCTAATCATCATCACTACCATCATCAAGGCTTCAAGATGCTCAATTTCAAGATTTCCACATCCGATGATCGTTTTCCCTTCACCATGAGCGGCTAATTTCTTTGGGTTTCACCCTGGTGTAGTCTTTTGTAAGGATTTCTAGGGTTTGCTATTTGTTAAATACTTGGTTTGTAACAATTTGAATTGCATTTGAATCATTAGATAATTGTCTTACGTTTGTGTTGAATTTATGAATTGTCGAGTGAGTTATGAAATTTGACTTTGTGAAATGAATATGCGTATTTATGCCTTGTCTTTTGATAGGATTTACTTGTCCGAGGTAATAAAGTGCATTGTGGTCCGTTTTGAACGTCAATAGCAGTTGGCACCTAAGCCTTGTGATTCTAAAACCGGTTATGAACTAATTCAATTAAACCAAGTTAAAACGTGTAGTAACCCTAGGTCCTACAATTGTTGAACCGGGTGTGAACCTTGTTCTAAATTATTATTTACAACCATTCAATTAAGTTTTCGTAAGAATCTTAATTTTTAAAGTTTTTGTAGTCTAATAATTGCAACCAAACTTGTCGATTTAATCCGAAATCCTTTTCAACCAAACAAATATTCAAATTAACGTAGCAAGCTTCATAATTCGTGACAACCTGTTAAAGTCAATCGTATCCATCGCAAACCACAAAATCTTCATGGTTCAATCCCTTACTACCACTAACACATTATTAAGGGTAATTTGGGACTATAAATATTATCTTTGATCGGGGCGCGACACTCCCATCAAGTTTTGGCGCCGTTGCTGGGGAGTTCGTGCGCTTTGCGTTTGGATTTGTTTGATTTTGTGATTATCTGTTTAAATCTTTATATCGGACGATGGTGGAAATTATAACGAAAGGGTTATAGAGGATGCATGGGGAGACAACAACATGGGAACTTCTATAACGCTCGGGGGTTTGAGTAAGAAGACTTTGCCGATCAAAATGCCAATTTTGTGGGGAACAACGATGGACACGGTCATGATTATGGTAGAGATGAAATCTACAGGAATAACTGTCAACCGCAAAACGATTGAAGGAATTGAGATTATGGCAAAGACAATAACAACAACGGTAACCGTAACCGATTCCGCAATTTGTGGGCGGTGGAAATCAAGGTGTAGATAGGGGTGGTGACCGAAGGGGCAACAATTGGCCGGTGAATCAAGAGGTCAATGGTCCAAGTCGTCAATTGCATCAACAAGCTCTGCGAGGTGTAAATGGTCGGTTTAGACCGATGGTCACTGAAAATGACTCACATATTGTTCCTACGCCTCGAGGAAGAAGGGTTTTTGATTGTAAGCCAAATTACATTAACATCCTACCCCACTTCAATGGTAGAACGAATGACGAGCCGTACACACATTTGTCGGAGTTCTCGGCCACATGTGGTACTATTGGGGGTCATGATTTTGCGCTAGAAGAAGTGAGGTTGCGGTTGTTTCAATTTTCCTTGAAAGACAAAGCTAAACAGTGGTTTCTCACACTTCCGGCAAATAGTATTCCCACTTGGGCCTAAATGCAACAAGTGTTTCTTGATGAATACTATTCAATAGCGAAGACCGACGATGCAAGAGATGAAATTCGGGCATTTAGACAATTACCGGGGGAGTTATTACATGAGGCATTGACACGTTTCAAAGAATTGGTTAGGAAGTGTCCTCATCATCAAATTCTGAGGTGGGAATTATAGAAATGCTTTGTAAGGGGGTTGGATGCCGATGATCACAAGTATTTGCAATTGGCAAGTAACGGAACTTTGTTGAATAATCATAAGTACGACGATTGGGATTTTTTTGGAAAGGATATAAGAATTCCAAAGCAGTCGCTATGGCGGACTGATCTAAAAAGCATCCCATTTCCTGATCTCTTCCCGACCTTGATTCAAGTGCTAAGGATCGAATTGCTACTTTGGAACGGGAGTTGGCCCGTATGAAGAAGAAGGATGTTGGTGCGGTTCAGTTTGCGGTGTGCGAGGATTGCAGAGATATTGGGCATCGAACCGAAGAGTGTCAAGTTAGTATGGCACATACGACTGAGGAGGTGAGTCAAGTGTACGGGGATCGCAAGCAATTTGATATGAATTCTAGCACTTATCACCCGGGTTTGAGAAACCATCCAAATTTTCGGTATGGTAATGCCTCAAACCAAATGAACCCCAACTTCCAACTAGGTAACCAAAGTGGGAATCAAGGAGGATCGATGTATCAAAACCGTGAAGGTGGTAATCAAGGGGGGTATCAAAGAAATTACAACCAAGGAAGTAGTCAAGGCTATCAAAGTCGTGAGGGTGGTTATCAAATGGGCTACAACCAAGGCGGTAATGGAGGTGGTAACTCTAATCCTCAAATGGGTAAGACTCCTTGAATTAAAAACTGGATGCAATCATGAATGCCATTACTACTTCGAATCAAGAGATAAAGTTGGAAATGAAAAAGGAGTTTGAGGTACGTGACCAATCGCACAAAGCTCTATAGAAGCAAGTGGGTCAACTTGCAGAGGAGAAGGCACATATGCGAGAAAGTGGCGGAAGATTGTCGAGTGACACCACGGTGAACCCTAAGCATCAAGGGTCCAACTCGAAGAACACACATGAGGTACTATTTAATAAAATTTCATTACGTAGTGGTCGAGTAGTTGATATTGGTGTTGTATCACCACCACCTTAGTTTGTTAAAGGGGTGGTGGAAGAGGCTAGTGATGATGAAGTTGTTGACGGCCAAGCGGGACAAAAAGAAAATGTTGTGAAAAATGAAAAAAATACACCCGTTGTGACCGTCCCTGTCCCGAAAGCTAAGGAAAAGGGTGTGGAGGTTAATACCACCCCTTATCCCGAAGCTTTGTTGGAACCATCTAAAAAGTGGTAATAAAAGAGGTCCGCACCAAGAAGAAATGTGGAAATATTTAAACAAGTCAAAACCAATTTACCACTTTTGGATGCCATAAAACAAGTACCTTTTTATGCTAAGTACTTGAAGGACTTGTGCACTCAATAACGAACTCACAAGTTTCCAAAGAAACTAGATGTTACTGAAAACGTGAGCTCGATTCTTTCGGGTACACTTCCACCCAATTTACAAGACCCAGGAGATCCTATCATCTCCATTCAAGTTGGAGAATTTAAAATGACAAGGGTACTCTTGGATCTTAGCGCTAGTGTGAGTATTCTACTGGGTAGTTTATATGACCAATATGAGTTTGGTCCACTTCGAGCGGCAAACACTACTGTAGTGCTAGCCGACTTGACTCCTAAACTACCCCGTGGAATAGTCACGGATGTAATTGTCAAAGTCGAGGATTTTACTATCCGGTGGATTTCTTAGTACTCGATTACGTTTTGTTGGGCCTAACCAAGCAACCTACGGTTATTCTCGGTCGACCGTTCTTGGAACATCAAATGCCCAAATAAATTTTAAAACGGGTATGGTCGACATGACCTTTGGTAACCCTCGGTTGCGGTTAAATGTCTTTTCTGGATTAACAGATCCTCTAGTCAATAACGAATGCTATATGGCAGACGTTGTTAACGAGTGTATAACTCTCTGTGACATGGGTGTTGAGGAGAAAAACACAATAGAGGAGTGTTCTGTGTTTCACAGGTTACAAACGGAAACAAATCGGATCATTGATAAAGAGGAGAAGAAGATGGAGGTGATGTTGGTGAAAGAGGAAAGACCACCTTGGACACACCAAGTGGAAAGTCTTCCCGAGAAGATTGACACCAAGTTGAAGCCATCGTTGATAGAGCCTCCCACTGTTTAATTGAAGGTGTTGCCCAAGCATTTTAAATATGCTTATGTGGGTGAGGGCAACATGCTACCGGTCATCATAGCATCAAATCTGACCGGGGAGTAAGAGTAGAAGCTGATGGAGGTGTTGGTTGCCAATAGAGCTGCTATTGGGTGGACCATTGCAGATTTGAAGGGAATTAGCTCTTTTAGTGATGCATAAAATCATCACTGAAGATGGTAGTACTCCCTCTCGTGACACACAACGGAGATTGAATCCTAATATGCGAGAAATTGTCAAGAAGGAAGTGCTAAAGTGGCTAGATGCGGGTAACATATACCCCATCTCTGATACTCAATGGGTGAGCCCTACACAACCTGTTCCCAAGAAGGCGGGCATTCAAGTCGTCACAAATGACGCAAGTGAAGAGGTCGCCATTCGGCTGGTAACCGGGTGACGTATTTGTATTGATTATAGGAAGTTGAATCCGCAACTTCTAAAGACCATTTCCCTTTACCTTTCATTGACCAAATTGTTGAAAAGTTTGCGGGTCAAAAATATTATTGTTTCCTGGATGGGTTCATCCAGAAGATCAAGCTAAGACCACGTTTACTTGACCGTACGGTACCTTCGTATTTAGGCGAATGCCGTTTGGGTTATGTAATGCCCCCGCCACCTTTCAAAGGTGCATGATGAGTATATTTTCAGATATAGTGGGGGGAGTCATTAGATATCTTCATCGATAACTTTTCAATTTTTGGGTCATCGTTTGGTGTTTGCGTTGACCAACTCGAAAAAGTTTTAAAAAGATGCGTTGAGAAAAATTTGGTTTTGAGTTGTGAAAAGAGCCATTTTATGGTTCAAGAGGGAATTGTGTTGGGACACGTGGTGTCAAGTCGTGGGATAGAAGTCGATAGGGCAAAAGTGCAAGTTATCTCTACTTTGCCATATCCCACAAGCGTTAAGGGTATTAGATCCTTCTTGGGTCATGCGGGGTTTTACAGGTGGTTTATAAAATTTATAACCAATCTTGCAAAATGCTTTTAACGTTAAAATACCAACCGTTTGACTTTGATAAAGATTGTCAAAATGCTTTTAACGTGCTGAAAAAGAAGTTAGTTGAGGCCCCAATCTTGCAATCACCGAATTGGTCTTTACCATTCGAAATCATGTGTGATGCAAGTGACTATGCGGTGGGGGCCGTTTTGGGTCAAAGGGTAGAAAAGAAACCCGTTGCTATATACTATTGCAAGTAAGACTCTTTCAGATGCTCAATTGAATTACACAACAACTGAGAAAGAGCTACTTGTGGTGGTATATACATTGGATAAATTCCGGGCTTATATTTGGGGTACTAAAATGATTATAGGACCATTCTGCTGTCAGGTATCTCATGGAGAAGAAGGATGCAAAGCCGCGGTTACTTCGATGGGTACTTTTGCTACAAGAGTTTGACTTGGAGATACGGAATAAGAAGGGTAGTGAAAATGTGGTGGTAGACCACCTATCCCGGTTGTTGGTAGAAGAGGGTTCTTCTCGTGTGGAGATTAATGAGACCTTCCCAGATGAGCATATTCTAAAAGTGTCAATATTACCTTGGTTTGCTAATATTATTAATTATTTGGTAACAGATGATCTACCGGCTCATTGGGATAGGAGGAGGAGATTGCATTTCCTCTTGCAAATTAAATATTACACGTGGAAAGAACTGGATCTGTTCAAGACATGCCCGGATCAATCGTGAGGAGATGCATACCGGACGAGGAGATCCCAAGTGTCTTGATGCACTTGCATTCTTTTTCTTGTGGGGGCCATTTCAGTGGTCACAAGACGGGGCATAAAGTGCTCAATTGCGGCCTTTACTGGCCGACTATTTTTAAGGATGCCTTCAATTTTGAGAAAAACTATGTTGAGTGTCAAAAGTTAGGGGTATTTCCAAGCGGGATAAGATGCCCATGCAACTGATTCTCATTGTCGATATTTTCGATGTGTGGGGAATCGATTTCATGGGCCCGTTCCCGAATTCACATGAGAATTTATATATTTTGGTGGCGGTAGATTATGTGTCTAAATGGGTTGAAGCAATCACCACCAAAACAAATGACCATACCGTTGTTTGTAATTTTGTTCAAACTAATATTATTTCCAGATTTGGGATTCCTCGGGTGATTATTAGTAATGGGGAATCTCATTTTTAGAATTTTAATTTCGGAAAATTACTAAAACAGTATGGTGTTGACCATAGAATTGCTACCCCTTATCATCCGCAAACAAGTGGTCAAGTGGAAGTGTCCAATAGGCAAATTAAAGAAATCTTACAAAAGACCGTTCGACCGGACCTTAAGCATTGGTCAATGAAGTTGAACGATGCCTTATGGGCCTATCGAACGACACATGAAACACCTATTGGCACTACACCTTACCGCTTAGTTTAAGGTAAAAATTGTCATTTGCCGGTTGAACTTGTACATCGTGCTTTTTGGGCTATTAAAGAAGTTAATATTAAGTATGATGATACAGGTAAAGAATGCAAGTTGAAGTTGTGCGAACTGGAAGAGTATCGAGGGAGGCATATGAGTGTGCTTCGAAATACAAGGACGGCATGAAACGAGCACATGATGCCAAGTTAAAGCCGAAGGAATTTGTAGTGGGTCAAAAGGTTTGGCTATACAATTTAAGGCTCAAGTTCTTTCCTGGAAAGCTAAAGAGCAAGTGGATGGGCCCGTATCTGGTTACATGGGTCGGCAAGCCAGGTGATGTTACCATTGAGGACCCAAAGGATGGGTCAAGACAAACGGTCAACGGTCATCATCTTAAACCGTTTCTCGATGGTAACAAGGAGAACAAAGAAGCAAACAAGGAATTGGTATGCTTTTTGGTAAGCATGGCAACTTATGAGGTCAATTAAAGGGCCAAGAACAATTGTGTAGAGTTTTGTACATTTTTATTGTTTGCGCGTATTATTATGTATTTTATTGTGATTATTTCGTACTAATCTCGTTAACGTGTGAAGTTCGGATATCATAAACGGGTCAGAAGACGTAAGGTATGTCTTAAACTTGCTTTGTGTATTGAGGACAATACACGATTATTCGGGGGTGGTATCGTAAACATGTGAGTTAAAAAAAGAGAGAAATCGGTAATGCATCGGCGACGGGGTCTCAGGCTGTCACCGATGGTTCTTGGTTGGGGCCGTCATTTAAAAAGTGTCGTAGACAGGAGGTTAAGTCGTCAGAGGAATCTGGCCAAAATAAAGGGCATCGGCGACGGACCAAAGGACCGTCGGCGGCGGTCCTTGGTTTGTCAGCCGACGCTGGTTGATCTTTGACGCATTAGTTTGGACCTAACCCATTTAAAGTTGACCCGAACCTAGTTTTAGCCATACAATTGACCCGGGAGAACCTTATCCAACCACAACTCATTATAAACCACCAATTCTCTACACATTCATTCATCTTCTTCATCTCTTCTCCAAGAACCCTAACCTCCAATCATCCATATCTTCTTCAATTCTTAACCAAATCAAGCAATTCTTGAGCCTATTCTGTGTAGCTTTTCGAGTAGAACAAAACCCCTAACACGGTTTCTTTCAATTATTGCCCGTTTGCAAGATTGGTGAAGTTGAAATTTTGGGTTTTTGAGGAAAAATGTTCTTAAGTGTTACATTCATCTTTTCTGAGTTCTTTTGAATATACAACATTAAAGGTATGATTTTTACTTAAATTTGAGCATGACTATCATATGGTTTGTGAATTTCTTCTGAAATTTTGAACTTTGTGTTTAAGAGTAGATTGTTTATGATGTTAATGTATGATATCTAGTTTAAGTTTCAGTAGACTCTTGATTTTGGATGGGATTGAACATGCAACAAGTCTAGGTATGAGATTTTACTTGTTCGTTGCATGCTTGAACATGAACATAATGTTGAACCTTGTTTACGTCTTATGGATTTAGGATGGAAACATGAGAAATTAAGCTTTAGATGTTAACAAAATTGCCACTTTTGAAAGTTTAAACCGACTAGTTATGTCTAATCAATTAATTGTGGTTCAACATTGTATGTTATGTTTAAGAGGTTGAGTTAAATTGAAGTTTAAAGTTATAGTTTACTTGTTTTGAAGTCAATATTGCTTAACTGTTTCTTTGTATTATTACCTGTAGATATGGCGAGCCGAAAAAGAAGCAAGATTTCGGATCAAGGATCATCTTCGGGAGCCGGGTCTTCTTCATGTTTTATAGCAAGAAAGTGGGAGCAGTTAAGCTGGGTTGAGGAGAATGATGGGCGATTATATAGGCAGGATTGGGTGTGGGAAAGGATTAGAGATAGTAATGTTGGTGAACCGTGGTAAAATAACAAGAAAAGGCCGCTCTCAAGGTTTAAAGATAAAAGACTTGAAATTAAGCTTTGGAAGTGGAAGATGGTGCATGGGGTGACCACGTCTATCCTGGAAAGGATTGTTCCTGAGCGTACATTGAATGTTGAAGAGTTTAGGACGATTGGCATTGTCCAAATGTTCGAAAGGCTCGGTTGGGAGCGGGTTTTGGATTGGTGTGAAGACATCACACCAAGGGTTTATTTGGCTGCTGTTTATGAGTGGTTGGCTTCTTAAGGTTTGTCAATAAGGATGGCCCACTGAGTACGTGGCAATTGGTGGGAGATACGGGTAGAAGTCAAATGATTATGTCTTTTGAGACAATGAATTGCATCGGGCGGTTCGACTCGTTGGGGATCGACGAGTACTATTATTACAATGTCGATCAATTCCTTGACAACAAAGTGAACGGCACGGATCCCGATGGTATGGTTGGATCAGTTTTGCCATTTTCTGACGGGGTGCAGCATTGTGAAGTCAATTATCGGTTGAAGGAAAATTCTTCAACCCTTCTCTCTCGAGAATTAGTAAGATTTGGGGACCGGGGGAAAGTTAAAGTGTCTGATTGTCGGGTGCTCCATTCACTACTTTTTGGAGTACCAAAGTTGTCATGGCGGCATTTAGTCATGATTAACACTTGGGATACCCGAGAGTCGTACACCCGAAAGATGATACCATATGTACAACTCATCGGTGCCATAATAGTGCAGTAGAATAGGTTGCCGCCTGAATCATTGTGGGTTTCAAAACCCATGGATCAGATCTGCTTCGCATCAATGAAGCAGCACTGGAAAATTCAAGTGCAAGTATATGGTCATCAATACACAGTGACTGATGATCAAGGGCATCGATTCTAGTTCACTGATTCGAGTGCGGCATAGGAAGCTGCGAGAGAGGAGGAGATGGTTGATGCGGAGGATGAAGATGAGCCTCAGGGTCCGAGGGGACCCCGACAAAGGTATGCCCAGCCACATCAAGAGATTTCATCAGGAGTGGCCAGTTTTATTCCAAACCGGCGTAGACCCGGATATCCTAACAACAATCGGGGAAAACAAGACGTATATGATGACGTCTCTGCTTGTATTAGGGAAAACCGGGAATACGAACAGAGGAGACAACAGTGGGAGCAGAACTAGGAGGCCCAACAACAATCTCATTGGGCCGAAGAGACTGCTCATCGGGCTAGGGAACAGGAATATTAGGAGAGACAGCAGGAACAGTGGGCTGCCCAGCAAGCCTATATGGAAAGACAAGACTTGTATCAAGCACAAGAATTGTCTAGAAGGCAGGCATGGGAGGATGAACAGGAAAGGTTGCGTGTGGAGCATAACGCATTGGAAGACCGCCGATGGAACACTGTGGCCGTAGCTCAACAGATGGCGGTAAATAACGCCAAACATATGCACAACCAAGAGTGCCACCATCGAGATTGGGAGGCGGGGTGACCATATTAAGAACATACACCTTGGATGTCATATGAGAACTTTCCTGTGCCATCCGGGCCTTCTGATCCATCTCCGCATTGGCCCGAAGCAGTCGGTTCTAGTTTCATCCCACCTCAGTTTCAGGCACCGGCTGAAGATGAACGAGGGCCTTTAGATGATTTCAATGACATAATGTCGGTTCTCATGGGATACCCTTACCATCCGTACCCACCGGTAGACCCCAATGAGCACTACCAACGATGATCACCGGTATGTTTTTTGTTGTTGTATATTTTTGTTTAATTTTTCATTTTATGTTACTTTTATTGGTAGTAGTTAAATGAACTTTGTGGGTGTGTTCCTTAGATAACCCTCATAAGACCTACTCGTCCTCCCGAGCTATCGGGAGGTTTAAAGGGCTTGTTGCATGCGCTAAATGCAACCGTGATTCCTATGGAAGTGAGTTTAGTATGTTGTTGTAAAAAAAATTTTCCACAAAAAAAAATCAGAGTTGAATAAAAATATGACTTGGTAATTTCTTTTTGTAAAAAATGGTAGAACTAAGTAACTAACAAGTTTTAATGGTTGTGAGAAGATTGCTTCTACACAAAGGTTGAGATTTGCAAGTACATTATGTTTGCGAGACGAGCATTTTTGTTGAAAAATGAAGAGCACACAAAGAACGAGCGAAAAACCAGGTGCATACGTTTCTGTTAGCTTTGATTCTTAGTTTTAATAAGTGGAATGTATTTTTGTATTTTCTTTTCGGGGTGAAATTTTAGGGAAGGTTAGCCATGTCACATCCCTTTTGCATTTTAAATAGCTATATTCTTACACATTGAGAACAATGTTGACCTCAAGTGTGGGGATGGGGAGAAAAAGTTTTTTTTAATTTTGACCTGTTTATTTAAACACTACACATTGAGAACAATGTTGACCGCAAGTGTGGGGATGGGGGAAAATTTCAAAAAAATTTCAAAATGTCTTTGTTTGAAGCAATCTAAAACGCACAAGTAACTAAGTTAATGAGGGATGGCACAACCCATATGGTCTCTTGTCATGGTCAAGTTCAAATTAATAACATGACGGGTATTTAGCGGGTGGTTATTCGAGAATAATCTGCCTAAGAAACTTGCATTTTGTACATATCGCATACCATACCCTTTGTACATGAGATTTTGAGCCACTTTTATACATCATATATGAGTATATTTCTTTGGTTGAGTGGACCATTAGTCGCGTATTGTAGAACTTGCAACTTTTGATGCGTTTGAGACCACAGACCGAATACGAGCACAAGAATGATTAAGGCATTAGGTAAACCTTTTCATTTTAAACCATTTATATATCCTTAACCGAAATCAACCCCTTAGTCGCCAACTTTGAGCCTAAACCTTTCATTTTACTAACCCAATTAGCCCTTGATCGTTTAAACTTTAATTTAAACACATGTGTTGAAAACTCGATTTTAGGATTAGTTGCAATTGTAAAAAAAATGATGAAAAAAAACATTGAGAAAAGCATAAAAATATGTGTTGAAAGTTGTTGAATAAAAGGTGAAATTGCCTCTTAGTTTGTTTATTTATAGAGTAGTTGTGTATGTAATAAAATCGAGTTCTCATCACTTTAGCCACTTTCAAAAATACCCTATTCCATGCCCTTAGCCTAGCCCGTTACAACCCATTAAAGACCTTTTGACTTGTGCTTAGTGTTTGTGTTCAATGGTGGAGAATGATTGAGTTGCAAGCCTATGTGGGTACGTGTTCTAATCGGTTTGAGTGATTACATCATAAGTGCTAATACATCATCTATTAGCCAATTTTTAAACCGAGTGGAGAGAACACTGTGAGGGATGTGTATGATTTGTGAGTTTTAAGGATGGGTTAATCTTGGGTAACCATTTTTATGTGTTAATCACCTTAACGTTAAATATTTTGAAAATGGTTAGATTAATGGACCGGGTATGACATTAGACCTTAGCTTATGTCTCAAGAATGGGAAATGTATTTCTCATTCGACCCACATGAAAGTGAAAGTGTGGGGATGTGATGCGTGGTCGAAAATCGATGTTCTTATTATGCTTAAGTTCGTGTTTTACATAACTTTTAGTTTCGAATAACCTACTTTTGATTGGATTTGTGTTTTACAGGTTTACGAAGTTTAAGGAGCTATTACGGAGCTTTTCAGAGCATCGGGCGAAAACGGGTCAACCGTGATTGTAAAATGGAAAAAACAGAAAACAGGATTTAGAGAGGCCGTTGCCGACGCACCCCTGGGCCGTCGCCGACGCCCCTCAGAAAGCCCCGTCAGCCAAAAATGTTTGTAGGTAGTGAATTAGAGCGTCAGAAGAATTTCAGATGATCTAAAGGTCGTCGACGACGCCATGTCCATTTGCAATACGTTGAAACTTGGTTTTGGACGGGTTATATCATGTTTGTTGACCAATTTTTGAAGAGTTACGAGATTTTTTAGTTTTGAAACCTTTCTTGGAGCCAAGAACACCTCTAACATCAATCCCAATCCACCTTAATCATCCCTCATCATCCGAATTCATCATCCATTTTCACTTTCATAACCCTAATCATTATCTCCTCCATCATTCCACCAATCCATTGTTCCTTTTCATCCACTACAAACCCTAATCATCATCACTACCATCATCAAGGCTTCAAGATGTTCAAGTTCAAGATTTCCACATCCGTTGGTCGTGTTCCCTTCACCATGAGCGGCTAATCTCTTCGAGTTTCACCATGGTGTAGCCTTTTGTAAGGATTTCTAGGGTTTGCTATTTGTTAAATACTTAGTTTGTGACAATTTGAATTGCATTTGAATCATTAGATAATTGTCTTACGTTTGTGTTGAATTTATGAATTGTCGAGTGAGTTATGAAATTTGACTTTGTGAAATGAATATGCGTATTTATGCCTTGTCTTTTGATAGGATTTACTTGTCCGAGGTAACAAAGTGCATTGTGGTCCGTCTTGAACGTCGATAGCAAACCGGTTATGAACTAATTCAATTAAACCAAGTTAAAACGTGTAGTAACCCTAGGTCCTACAATTGTTGAACCGGGTGTGAACCTTGTTCTAAATTATTGTTTACAACCATTCAATTAAGTTTTCGTAAGAATCTCAATTGTTAAAGTTTTTGTAGTCTAATAATTGCAACCAAACTTGTCGGTTTAAGCTGACATCCTTTTCAACCAAACAAATATTCAAATTAACCGTAACAAGCTTCATAATTCGTGACAATTTGTTAAAGTCAATCGTATCCATCGCAAACCACAAATCTTCGTGGTTCGATCCCTTACTACCACTAACGCATTGTTAAGGGTAATTTGGACTATAAATATTATCTTTGATCGGAGCGCGACACTCCGATCAAGTTAGTATTCACAAACTTGGTAATTGTATATATACTAACTAATAATAATTGTATATATTCTAATATATACTAATTTAATTAGTGGTAAAACGGTTATGTTAAAAAAACATATACATTACACGGTTGAATAAACTCGTGTATTATACTAATATAATAAAAGATGATGTAGTTTATTAAAATATACAGTCATCAAGATATGTATTTAAATAATAAACAATGATGTTCAATCAATATTTAAAACATTATTTATTTAATTGGTATTAACTTTGATATTTCAGTATCACCTATTTTTTGCTATTAAGATATTGTATTTTTATCGTTCTTAGCATATAACGATATTAAATATTTGAAAATGTTTAGAAATCACTCGTAAAAACAATCATCATTAATATTCTTCATTTTTTTAATATGTTAACTAACATAATTTTTAATTTGGTGAATCTTTTAAGTAAAAAAATATAAATTTATATAAAAAATTATTTATATTAAATTTATTTGGTTAATGATATAACAATTATCTTAGTTAAAAAATAAGTAACCATAATTATGTAGGAGGGAGACGATGAAACCAAAAAGTAGATGGTCTTAATGGTTAACATGTGTCCCAAATTGACACATTGGTTTTGTATTATTATCTAGTATAGATGTAGATTAGTTGAATAAACACGTGCATTATACAAATCAAATAAAATATAATATAAGAATAATAACTTATAGTTTTGTGTATATATAGATAATAAATATTTATAATTAAATAATAAGTATCCAATATTAAATTTATAATAAATATCTAAAATAAATAATTTTTATATCATTATTAATAGGAGAAAGGGGCGGAAAACAAAAATTTAAGTGGCCTAGAATTGTTACATGTGTTTCTTTAGGGTTTATTTATTATAGGTTACAATCTCCTGTATTACACGAGTTGATGAATATAATTTAATTTAATTAGCGGTAAAACAGTTCTGTTTAGAAGTAAACATATTCAATGCATCGTTAAATAAACTCATGTATTATACTAATGAAATAAAAGATAATGTAATTTGTTAACATACACAATCGTCAAGATATGTATTTAAAAAAACATTGATTTTCAGTTACTTTTTGAAAACATTATTTATTTTAACTGGTATTAACTTTGATACTTTAATTTCAACCAATTTTTTTTTGTTATTAACATATTGTATTTTTACCGTTCTTACCATACCACATTAAATATTTGAAAAACTTTTAGAAATCACTCATAAAAACAATCATCAAAATTATTCTTTATATTTAATTATTCTTTGTATTTTTTTGGTTTGGTAACCAACATAATTTTATTTTATTGAATCTTTCAAGTAAAAAATATAAATTTATTTTAAAAACCAATAACTAGTTTCATATTTAATTCATTTGGTTAATATTATAATAATAATATTTAATTAAAAAATTAAGTAACCTTAATAACATTAAAAAAATTAAAAATAGATGGTTTCAGTGGCGTTCTTGTTTATTGATTTTACTTTATTATATAATATTGATATAGATATAGAGGGTAGGTTTCGGTTACAAAGATCAAATTTCTTAAAAAGCGTAAAAGGTAATAAAATACCATAATTTGAGTTATAAAACACACCTAAAACCCACAAAGAACAGAGTGAATTTTACTAAAATACCATATTCAAAACCTTAATAGTGCATAAAAACTTAAAACACATCAGTATAGAACTATTAATATAAAACACAACATGCTAATCAATATAAAACACAATTATATTTGTCATTTCATAATCAAAGCCTTATCATCTATAGTATAACACAAACCCACATATATGATATTTTAGTAATCTTTATTATGTTATTATAAGTTTTTTATATGTTTTTAGTTAACATTATAGTGTTTCATGACTTCTTAAGAAATTTAGGTATGGATATATATAGAAGTATAGATATAGATAAGGGTGATGGAAAAGGAAAAAGGGAACCATTGTCTACAAACGTTGTTATTAGAGTATTCACATTTACATATACCCAAATGTAAAATTAACAGCTAAAATAAATTGAATTTTATGTATCTATAAATAAAAGTATTTATATTTCAATACAAGCAACCCAAGCTTATTATTAGGTCATTGTCAATTGACGATTTGAAAAAAGGTGATGATGAATGAGTTGAAAATGGAGTTCTTGACATGATTGCCACCCTAGTGCTTTATATTAAACAAAAACACTTTTTAATAAATATTATATCACTAAAAATAATACATAATGTTTTAAAAACTAGGTGAGACACCCATGCTACGGTGTCTGATAAGAAAGGTTGTAAGCGTATTTTTTTTTACCAAACTAACACATATACGGCATTAGGATAAACAAAGAAGGTACATTTATTTTGTTCCTAATTAAAAATGTCTTATTTCGAGTAAAATTACATTTTTATTAAAACTTATATCTAAACGGGAAGAAAAAAACCATGTATTTATATTTTTTATAAAAAATAACGAAAGTAAGTTGTTAGAGAAAAATAAAATTAAAATTACTAAAAAAATAAATAGGTTAAATATGTATATAGTTTGTAGTATTTGGCTCGATATCCATAAAACGAATGTCGCTCCCATTAATTCGATAGTAAAAAATATATTTTATTTTGAATATAACTCTTATTTTTCAAAATACTTACATCGAAACTTTGAGAAAAACAAATTGATTACAATCATATATTTAGTTTTTTCAAGTTCAAGTAAGTTATTAAATATAATTAAGAATTAATCGCATGGTTAGTATTTGGGGGTTTACTTATTTTGCCATCTTGATACCTAATTTTTTAAAAATTACACCATTATTGTCAACTTTTACAAAGTTTTATCATTGGTACATGTGGTTGTAGAATTTATTACATGATTAGTACCTGTGATATACTTATAATGAAAATATTTTGTAAAAGTCAGTACCAGTTGTGTGATTTTCAATAAATAAGTAGGAAAATCATAAAATAGACAAACCACAAGTTCTAACAATGTAGTTAATTCTAAAATTAAAATTACTAAACCTAAATAATTTATTGACATGTATTAGACATGTATTATTTATGGTGTAAGGAATCAATTATTTATCCTCACATTCATTTTATAACTATTTATTATTTCCAAAGTTCTCATAATATATTTATTTTTGTAATATGAATTTTTTTATTATCAATAATAACTTTAAACTTATTTTAAATAAATACATGGTTAAATAATAATAAATCTATATGCTGTGTTGGGAGTGTTGGGTATAACTTTGTCTTTGTAGTAAAAGAGTTATGTTAGACGTTCAATAATAAGAAATTACAAAAAAAAGGAGTTGGAAAGAGCCGAACACCTTTTCGTTAACTACCATTTTTTACTTTCCACCAGAGACATAACATGAAATTAAAAAACATTGGCTTTCTTTCACTATTAATCTATACATAGAGAAACATGAAATTAAAAAATAGAAAAAAAATGTAGTTGATACCACTTGGCATCCACTTATTGGCTTCATATCTTCACTAACAAACTAAAAAATATTACTGTACTAACTTCTTTAAAATATAAGTCATAGATTATATCTTATTTAATATTTTCATACATATTAGATGTTAGTTAACACTGATAGTTTCTAACTTTGACATTTAAGATTTCATGATGTAGCATAGATGTGCATATAGTTTTTTCATTACCATTATTGTTTCTATTACTATTATTACTACTGTTGTTATCATTGTTACCACAAACAAGTTTAAATAAGGATACAATGAAACCTGAGCCCGATAAAAAAACCCAATACTTGATATATACGAAATGGGTACGGGATTTGTTTTGAAAATTTGGAATAGGTATAAGATTTGAGGTTATACCCGTTTACCTGTCTTGATTATATATGCACATTTACCCGTTAACATACCCGATATATATATATATATATATATATATATATATATATATATATATATATATATATATATATATATATATGGATCATGAGAAAACTAGTTTAAATGAAAAAACCAAAAAACTAATTAAAAAAAGCTTAAAAAACATATCAAATTTTTTAAATAAATTTCATTATATATAATATATAAAAAAAACTTTTTTTCAACAAAAAAAAGTTGTACTACACATGTGCATTAATATGAAAAAAATCTAAACCACCTAACCCACACCTCACCCCCAAAAACTTAAACCCCCACCCCCTAAAAACCTAAATCCACGCTCCCATCAAAAACCTAAACCCCCCACCCCTACTCCCCTAAAACTAAACCTTAAATGTAAACCCCCCAAAAAAACCTAAAGCCCCACCTGCACCCCTCAAAAAACCTAAACCGCCCCATCCGCACCCCCAAAAACTTAAACCCCCCCCCCCCCCCCCCACACACACAAAAAACCTAATCCTAATCCCAAACCCCCAAAAAACATAACCCTAAAAGCTAAACTAAACTTAAAAGCTAAATCTAAGAATATAATGCACACGTGTAGTACATATATAATGCAAATGTGTAGTACAAGTTTTTTTACATAAAAAGTAGCGATTTTTATAGAAAATTTGTAAAAAAAAATTAGTATGTTTTAGACTTTTTTAGTTTTCTCATTTATATGTAGTTTTCTCATGATTCTCTCTCTATATATATATTAGGATCATGTGAAAAAAATTAGACTAATTGAGAAACTTAAGAATTATTCTGAACCATACATTTCCCTAAGTTTTTATAATATACACATATGTATATTTTTAAATTTATTATATACATATATTTAATTCAAGATTTGACAATATACATATATGTATATTATCAAAAGTTTAGGAAAATGTGTGGTCATGAAGACTTTTCAAATTTATCAAATAGGGTGGATTTCTCTTAGTATCCTTACTATATATATATATACACTCCGTAATTTTCCAATTCTCGAATCTATAAAAAATGAGATGTAAGGTGGAGGGTTTTTTTTTGCTGGAATAATGTTGGATAAGTTCTATTTTGGTGAATGTAACATACTGAAATTGAAATACAGGATCAAGGATGGTTATATGACAAATTTTTCATGGATGTATATTTGTTAATTTTTAGATATGCAGAATGGTTTTGGTTCTTTTGAATATATATTGTTTCAAGTATTTCCTTATTTTCTTTTAAATATGTTGGTTTCAAAACTAACTTTACTAATGGTTATAGCCTACTAATTATATCACATTCTAGCCTTTTGCATTGGTTTTGAACTCAACAAACATCGATTTTTACTTGTTAATATCCTATGGTTATGCCCGAAACCTGAAACCCATGAGCATATCAGATACCTGTAGATATGCCTGATACCTGACGGGTAATTATCTATCTCATACACGACGGGTTTTAAGACAGGTATGTAATAAGTTTTTGTTATCGGGCATAAAGTTAGAATTAGCCATACCCGTCTGACTAATATTCCTAAGTTTAGATATAAGTATTGCTATATTATACATGTGAATATAGATGGACAATATATAGTGATTTTACCATAAGATATAATTTTTAATATTTTTTAGTCTCAGCTTTGGTTCTTATGGGACCTGGCACCCACCGAATGGCCTTCAGGTAGGTACTATCTGTGCGGGTACATGTCGCCGGTTCGATTGGTAAAGTTAGCAAGTGATAGTTACCGTTTGAAAATAAGAGTAAATTCCGTTTTAACCGGCTATTTTTTTTGTATTTAACGTTCAAGCTTTAAAAAAGGTATTTTCCTAATATATATATATATATACATACATATATATATATATATATATATATATATATATATATTATATGTAGGGCAGAGTTAGTTTATAAACGGTATTTTTCTTACAAAATGTAAAAAGTCTATGTATGCATGTTGTTTAAAAATTTAGACGTGGTGTTTTAGATTTTTTTAGTATTGTATAATCTTGAAAAACAACAAATGTAATAATTTAAACATAATCATATGTATTCTAGCTATTAAATTTAAAACATACCGATTAACTTTCATTATATAGTGTTTTAGATTCCATGCTTAGAATACATTTTATTGTGTTTTAAAGTGTTACGTTTGGTATTTTTCTATATTATACCATGTCAAAAGAATTTAAAGCATTATGTTCAAAATTTAAAACAAAATGCTTACGTAGACTTCTTACACTTTATAGGAAAAATATCATTTGTAGAGGAACCTTTAATATACACACATACAATATAACACTTAATTCCTACTCCTACAATATTCTACATATTTAAACTCTCAAAGTTTTTACACTCACAATTTATATATATTTTATTTTTAATACTCCAATCTAGTATCGATCCAAGAAAAGCGTAGGGTACCACAAAGAAATCGCCTCTAGCGGGTTCTAATTTGAGAGGAGGTGGGTCTAGTTCAAGAGATGGCTGGTCTAGGGCTAGAGGAGGTGGTTCAAGTAGTAGAGGAGGCGCTTCAAATAATGATTTGTATATGCCACAATAATTTTTCACACAACAAACACAACCCCAATTTTATCAATATCCAACATCATATGGGTTTTTATAATTTTTGCCTATTTTTTTTCCAACCACCACTTCAACCACATAATCTACCACACGGTCCTAATCTAGTATCGAGTCTATACGAATATTCTTAAGAAGACGAAATGAGCTTCAACGCTTTTGGAATGATAAGGAGCCTAACTCATCATTCCCCACATATAGATGAAGGTCGGCAGCTTCCAATCGATGACTGTGATGATAAACATTTTGTGACCAAAACTCAATACCACAACATAATTTGGATG
Organism: Scalesia atractyloides; assembly: GCA_947069175.1. Lineage (NCBI taxonomy): Eukaryota > Viridiplantae > Streptophyta > Magnoliopsida > Asterales > Asteraceae > Scalesia > Scalesia atractyloides. Next base: position 83,104,670 of record CAMTDV010000022.1, on the reverse strand, counting down.
ATGTGTCTGAAGATTTGCATGTTCAAGACAATGATGATGAAGATGGTGAACCGAAAGGAATATTCGCCGGATGTGCGAAGAGTACGCTATGGACAAACGCGCAAGAGGTAGCTTTACCGAAGGATGGTGTTATGCCTCAGAAAACAAGAAGAAGGCAAATCAACAAACGAGGAATAATTTTTGGAATTCGGTACTAAAACATTTCAACTGAGAATTGGGTGGATCGTTTGGTTCATCAACTAAATTCAAAATGGACCTCTTTGAATACACAAATGAATTCGCTCAACGACTATTGGGCTCAAGCGGCAATATTCTTACTATTATGTATTTTTAAGATTAAATTTTATTAAACATATAGTAACAACTATTTTTTATTAAATATGTAGTAACAAGTATTTTATTAACTTCATATCAGGTCGTTTTCGTGGGAGTGGATGTAATGATCCTAAGGTGATGAAACTGGCGTTGAAGGATTACAAAAATATCACATCCAGGTGGTTTTACTCATGTTGACACATCGGAGATTGTTCGAAAGCATTCAAAATGGGCTAAAGTACCACGATGGCTGAAGCATCGGATCTTCATTCTGACAAGAGACGAAAGTCATTGGAATTTGACAATTACCAAACAACAATATCGGACCATGCCTTCACTAGTAGTAGGTAGGATCTCAACGAATGTAACGCACCAACAAGACGAAATGGGAAAGATACAAAGTCGGTCGAGTCGTCAAGTAAAGCTTCTTGCTTGGCGAATTGGGTGCGTATAGAAATATGTAGCAAGACATGCTTCAAAAGTTTGTGGAAATATAAACGGAACAAGGTCAAAAGCTATAGCGTTGTTGTATGAACAACGCAAGTTTTAAAAGAATCATCAATTTGACTGCGACTTGGCCACATTTACGAAACATCACAACGATGTTTGGGTATGTTGCAAGTAATTCTACTACGAAAATGAGAATTGCCGCCGAAATATGGTTCTGGATGTTTTTGGGAAACCGAAAAAAGATGTTTGTTCTAATTTTTATTTCACTAATCGTAATTTTTTTAATTGTTTTTTAGTTTAATTTTATGCATATTTTAATTTATTTTAATGAAATTATAGTCTAATGTTTAAACTATTTTTATTTAAAATGTTCTGTATATTTTAAATTAAAATTGTTAAAGAAGATTGGAGTTTAGGGTAGTGGTATGTGCCTTGGTGGGGGTTAGGGTATGTTAGGGTTGTTGGGCCACCCTGTTATACTATAAACAATATAGTATGTGCCTTCAAATTAGGTAGGGCAATGGATGTAGTGAGTGACGCGAAAGTATATGATTGGTGGGGTTAGGGTACGTTAGGGTTGTGGAGTCACCCCATTATACTATAAACAATATACATCTTTAATTCATTTAGTTATTTATTTGATTTGATCGTTTTTCAATAACTCGTGTTCGTTTACTTTTTATAAGTTTTTTAATACGCATGGTTGATTTAGTTTGTTAACAGAGTTGTATATAGTGTTTATTTTTGGGAACGTAAGTTATACGAGTGCTACTACAGTGACGGACCGAACTAATTACGACCGAACATCTGGTTTCCATATAACCGGTATCTAGGGCTGTGACTATAGTACAAGTAACCCAGACTTGTGCCTAGGGCCTCCAAAAAACAGGGCCACCACTAAAAGAAAATTAATATGCTAACTATTAATATCAGTGCAAACTTATTGTTTAGATTTGTTTGATTCTCTACAAAAGCAAACCACTTTCTATTATAATTAAGTTGGATTTTTGCTTGGTTTCAAACATGAATAAAGGAGTATCATTTGTAATAAAAAAGGAAAAAAAAGACCCCAAAATTTTATTTGGCCTTAGACCTCCAAAAGGTTTAAACAACCTTGCGGGTATCGAATTTTATTTAAAATATAATATTTTTGGGATCTTAAGCTATACAAGTGTCGGTAGCGTATCAGAACCATGACAAAACCAATCGATTCTAAACGAACAAAATCGGTATTGATATCAGCGTTGTCGGAACTAATACCGCTATTCTTAATTATGGTTTTCAATGTCCTTTTGGATGTATCATCATTTTTTTGTGTTTTGCCTTTGGGTTAATATATGGAGTTCCAACATAATTTCTTTTAATTTGGAATCTTTATGTATATATAATATATATATGCAAAGAGGGTTAGGGTAAAATGAAAACTAATACGAATTGTGAGAACTTAACGAACTTGACATTACGAAAGGTTTTTTCAAAAATTTCTTTTATTAAAAATCCTAAAAGAAGTCAACTCTTTTTTTTTAAAAAAAAAAACCTTAATTTTTTAATTTACAGTAGCTGTAAGGGACCGAAAAACCTTCTTTGAAATTTTTTTACAGCCATCTTTATAACATTTTAATATAGGGATGTGGAAAAATGGGGCAAAACTTACATAAAAAGATCAAAATCCTTAAGTTCGGATAACTTGTAAGAGTTTTCTTTTGATCCGAATCCTATGGAAGGATAACCGGATAAACATGATAAGAAAATTTAAGCACATTGAAAGAAATTTAAATTCGTATCTATCAAGGTGAGGTAATACTATCATTATTTCCAACTGTTTTCTTTAATTCTTTGGGTTTCTTGAAAAATATATTAAAATGGCATTCGATTTAAGTTACAGTTATTTTCTCATTAATTACCCAATAAATGCATATATTGTAGTAAACAATAAAAATAAAATACAGTGTACTCCCCATATGCAGTGAAACCAAAAGGATTTTTCACTGCTTCTGAATTCGTTTATTGAATTGAAAGCTGCTTACGATATGAATCAACGTTACGTTTTTGCTTAACTAATGGTTGTTTGATTTGTCAACCACTTTTGGGTAACCTTATAAATCTAGGTTACAAAGTTGTGTTAAAACCCATAACTGTGTGTTACTGATGTGTGTTACTAAATTGTTACAATGGTTACAAAATCTGCCTTAAAATATACGTTACAATAGTATTTCATACTTTAAAAGAGTAGGATTTGGTACCAAAAATCCCTAATGATATTTATAATTATCTTTGATTGTAAGTAGCACAAGTATAAGCCAACTTGCATGTGATTTCTTCTCAATTCGACTTGATTTGAATAACCTAATTGTATTATAAAAAAAGATAAAAATTATATAAATTGAATATGAATTGGTTCCAAAAATCACAAATTCGACCACAAGATTAAAACCTACGTAAGCCCTCTAACCATTCTCTTTCTATTTGCGACTATAACCTTTTTTGTAATATTCGAAGAAATCAAATAATGTAATCCTTAACCCATTCACCTCATATGTTGGCCCAGACGGATCAATCATCCATGTCAAACTCGAACACAAGATAACATAGGGGGACAATGTTAAATCTAGGTACCAGATCAGAAAGATGAACACAAACGAGATTCACAAGCTAATTATTATTATTATTATTGTAAATGAATAAAATACATGACATAAGAAATATATATATACTGAAAACATTATACTCCTCCTAGAACTCGTACATTTACTTATACTTATCCCTAAATTATTAGAAACTACATCAAACTAATACTAATTAGGATAATTCAAATAATAATTAAATACATTTAATTATTGTTTTACTCCCTCTCAATTGTGACTCATTCTGCCTCGATATGCCGCACCATCTTCGGTAAACACGACACCTCCATTGACATCTTTAATAGATACAACGCCATTATCGTCCTTGGTTACAACATCATTAAGGTACTAACAATACGTGCAACGAACACTATGTTCGATGAGCCTAGGCTATGATACCAATTGATGGCCCAAAAGGATCAAACAATCAGATCAAACTAGATACAACGCCATTATCGTCCTTGGTTACAACATCATTAAGGTACTAACAATACGTGCAACGAACACTATGTTCGATGAGCCTAGGCTATGATACCAATTGATGGCCCAAAAGGATCAAACAATCAGATCAAACTCGAATACGAGATAATTTGGGGGATAAACCCATGACACTTTCCATTCAATCAAACAAACTTACGAATGTACAAGGAAAAAAAGGGACAAATATAACAATAACCTAGATCCCTATTTATAATCATATTAAACTTCCTCTCTAAGACAATCCTTTCCTAAACCTATTACAATACCAATTAACTAAAATAAATGAAACTTTAATAAAACATATTAAAAGAAACCCTTGACTTTATTCAAGATTAACCTTCATCACAAACACTTACCGTGAAACTATATATGTTTTTATGTATATAAGTAACATGTATGAAGGCGTAACAATGTCAGGGGCGGCTCAACCATTTTAAGAGTGTTAAGTGAAAAGAAAAACCAGGGATCCTTTTTCTTAATTGGTTAGTTATTAATCTTTTATCTTAAATGATGATACTAAAGCCTTCATAAATGACAAGCTTTTTTTTCCCAAAAACTAATCATATTAATCAAGTGAGTAGGTTGAATGACTGGATCTTCTACTTTTGCAAACAAAATCTTAATATACAGTTATATATAAAAACTTTTTTATAATTTTGAGGCCCTAAGCAAGATAATACAATAGGTCGGCCCCAAGCAACATGAATTCCTAACAACGACACACGTGTCCCATTCAAGGACGTGAGTCCTGTTCGTGGAACAAACCTTCTACCTAAGGATACAAGTCATAGTCTCGTAACACATGTTCTAATCCCCGGATGTGATTCATACTTATGGAACATACATTACGCGCCTAAAGACATATGTCCTTACCACGAGACGTAGTTTCTAACTTAAGAATAACAATCCTAGTCACTAATGTATTGGCACTAGCAAAAAAAAGTTTGCTAGGGGTCAAAATGAGTCGGAGCAAAATTTGGGTCGGGTAAAATATTGGGTTGAGTAAAAGAATGTATAGCAAATAATAATAAATCACAAGAAACGATTTCTAAGTAGTTAATAATGATTACTCATAATACTCATCAAGTAGTTTAGTAGATGATCACTAAGATTCATGTCTTAACTTTAGGGTAATCAAATAAAACTAAAGGGTCTAAAAGTATTTCTGCTCATCAATACCTGCGCACAAGGCTGTATTCGAGGGGAATAAGAATGTCACCCTGAAATTATCTTGGTCGGTTATTTCACAAGTCCATTTAGTCAATTATAACTTCATAACCCCCAGAGCACATGCTTATGAGATTAAGGCTTAAACTATGAGAACTAAAGCACTACACAAGCTAGTCTCACCAGACAAGTCGAAGTCAACGATACAGACAAGAAGCATATTAATAACGTCTGAAAACCAATTGCATAATAATTGGTAGGAGTCCCTCTATCAGGGAGTCAAGACTTAGATGGTTGATCGTACGCTTCCACAAATAGAATGCGGTCCAAACGACTAACGATAAGAATTCACACTAGTATAATATGCATTCTTTTAGTTTAGGTAGCGTTCATTACACTCTCATCTCTCTTAATACTTTCTTCCCCATCATACATATACATATACTTATTCTCATTCTAGAGGTTGATAACAGAGAAAATTCCATTATGTCTGTAACGAAACTGAACGTGTTATGTAATGCAGATGATTAAATATCCCGAAGCCACGTTGTTGGCCATACTCAAGTACTACGTTCGAATCCCAACCTCTAGGTGAGGATCATTGGAGCAACACACTATGTTTAATGCATGTGCATGGGTACAAGACTAATTTCCTTCTTTTTTTTATTATTATGTGAATTCATAATACATAAAAGAGAAATTGAATTTTAATAATTCTAATTTTGACCAATTGACCGGAATTATTCTAACTTAGTAAATTTTTATTTACAGTCTCAACTTTGAATATTTTTTCTTGGTTAATTTTTAATGACATGGACTACCACACAGAGAGTGTACGTCATCAAAACACTGACTTTTTTTGGCCACGTAGGCAGTCAACATTAACAAAAACTAACTGAGTTAACTTTCAGTTAAGAGTTAAGTGGGATCACTAAAGGAAAATTTATTCAGAGTTGGGCTATTTGTAAACAATTCTTGAGTTGTGATTAATCTTGATCAATAGTTCAAAGTGAGAATTAGTAAAATCTAAATTTCCTAGATAGGGAAATACAAAATTAATTTAAAAAAAAGAAACAAAAACTAATGCAACTTATGTTAGGTATAATGGAATTAAAACATTGTTTTAGTAACCTTTTCAAAACCTCACAAACAAAGTGAGTACAAATAACACCGGTTGATTTAAAAGAAAATCATATTAAATTGATAGAAAACCGTCGATTTTGTATCACCAAACACATAAGAGTCAACTAAGCAAGCAAAGGTTTTGGAGTCATGTTTCTCTAGCAAAGAACCCTCAAATTATAATTTTTTTTAAATTTATACGTATCTATTAAGGCTTTAAGATAGTTGGCGATGGAGTTTGTAGTCGAAAAATTATGTACACACAGACGACATAGAATTATAAGATCGAAAGCAAAATAAGTTTTTTCTTTGTAAGAGGGGGCAAATTTTATTATTTGCTTTAGATCTCTAAAAACCTTACAGCCGGCATGTAACATGTCGTGTACTACTAGTTCGGTTCAACGTATGAGGCCAACTAAATGACCTTTATATCCCTTTTTATATATTAACGTTCAAGCAATAAGAGTTGAATTTGGTTTGACTTGTAATAAATGCAATACAAATTGCACCTAAGGAATCTTCAATGTACTTCCAAAGAAAATGGAAAGTGAAAAATTCTGGAAATTATGTAACTAATATAACTAGCCGTTCAAATAGTGAGCTTAATAAGCTCATAATAACGATTAAACTATATAAAAACTAGAATGTTAAACTGGGTAATGTTGTTTAGAGTCCATCCATTTAACCTAAACTTTCAACATGAAGTACCCATTACAATAAAATATAAAAGAACAAGTAAAAAAAAGACAAGCTAATAAAAGAAAAAAACATAATTTCCTACTGATTTTTAAACCCTTCTGTCTTGTTCATTCTAACTCTTTTTTGTTGTCTTGACATTACCATGGACAACATCAAGTAGAACCGTACTTTTGCATTTAGGGCACTTAGGGTAGTACTCCTCAGCAAGCATGATATACATAAGGCACCGAGGACACCCTGCCAACATCATAGACGTTGCGTCCGGGCTCGAAGAGTACCGAATGCCCGTTTCATCAAAACCATGCTCGGAAGACAGACAAGAGCTTGTAGGAGACTGGTTTGGTGATTCTACCATTGGCCTTTGAGCTCTTGGTGGTGAAAGATGCAACTTCAAGTCAATCTTTGGACCTCTACCACCACTACCTCCACTATTTCTCCTACTCATATTTGCCCTTATGGATCTCCCAATATAATAGTAAGTCAACTTCGCTGCAAATTCAAACATAAACCAGTTATATCATTAAAAAGATGTGATCATCCCCAAGAGGACGCCATGTGGTAAGTGGTGTCTCCACAACCAAAATGTTGGGAGTTCAAATCCTCCATGTGCGGTGTATATATCCTAGAAAATCTAAAAATTGCTGTTAAAATAATAGAAGGGTTTGATTATTAGATGCTTATGTTATCAACAATCATTATAGTATGCTTACCTTCAAATATAAGTACACATATAGAGGAAGAGGGAAATAGATAGAGAGAGAGAGAGAGAGAGAGAGAGAGAGGTGGTTGTTTGTTTGAAGCTTCAAAGTCCATGTATATATAGCAACTCATATAAGTGATAAATAGACTGATATTAAGTGAGGAGCAGGAAATGAATTAAATCATTAATTGTTGTAAAACATCATCGTGTGGTCACTTTCTTATAATTTCATAAACTATAAAATTAACAAAATCTTTCTTACAGTTTTACAAATTATCAAATTATAAGAGAGGTATCAACATAATTTGAGAAATTATCATCGATATTGTTGTTCAAGCGAGTGGAATGAGGAAAAAAAAAGAGTATCGAGTTCTGGTAGCTCGATTTATGCAACATATGTTTTTATTTTTGTTCTTTTTTTTCTTTCTTTTATCTCTATTTATTTTATTTTCCCAGCATGCTATATATAAGTTATAACATAGTCAAAGTTGGTGTTAGGTGGACTTGTATAGATCTGTTGTTTTAAGAGTGGCAGGATGGTGGTTGGGCATAACAGTTAAATCAACACTTTAGTTTGAAGATTTAAAGTTACATCATACGTGGCTTAGACTTCGATATTGTAGAATATTATATTTTTGTAAAACCAAAATACATAAAGGAGAATTAAATATGTAGTTATTAAAAATTTAAGAAGGTTGTGGTTGGATTTATTGGAAATTTAGTTTTAGATTAAATAGCATTTAATTTAACATGAATAGTTGCATGCATAATGGTCGATTTTGAATAATAATAATAATAATAATAATTAAGAAATAAGAAAACTCAAACTTAATGAGAGTAATTTTGAAAAGTAAAAAATCTGATCAACTGTTAACTTGTCTACAAGATTATGCAATGTTTTGAAAACCAAATCAACCGCTCAATTAGAGGCTCCGACGCAGGTTCATTTGGTCGGCCATGTCCTAAAAACTGGTTGGCGAGCAAAGGACGGAGGTAAGATCGTTGGGTTTAGTGGTTTTGTCTGTGAAATGCGGGTTCAATTCATTTGTGTCGAAACCTTTGGCATGTAAACGGAGCCGATGGTTTTAATTGAGTTTAATTGTCATACTAGCCGATCTAGTTTTTAAAACACTATTTGTTTAAACATATATATTCTTTGTGGTAAAACTGCAGCAACCAGGTTATATACGGTTTAAAGGTTTAAAAATTATATTTGACAATAAACTGTTTCCAAGAAGCACAAGTGTGACAAAGGTAAAAAATAAACAAATATCTAGAGATTATTTTGTAGTTTTAATCACTTAAAACACTACATAACATACAAGTCTCGGTTCATTAACTTATGAATTCAAACTTTATATTACTTCATGAAAATTTAAAATTAGAAACGGAATCAACAAACTTTAGGGTGAAAATTATCGGATACTAATAAATTCATTTTAAAGCCTCTGACAAAAATTAAACATGATATGTATATAATATGTATAATTAATACTTTAAAAGTTTTGTTATTTTTATAATAGTTTTACAATTAGTTAAAGTTTTGTTCTTTTTATAAGAGTTTTACAATGAGTTAAAAAAATGTTGCAATTGGAGTTAAAAAGAATATTCAATCGGTATTCAAAGTATGGTGTTTGAAATGAAACATATAGTAGGAGATGAGTAATATTTTTATAGGTGTGTGAACAATTCACAAGGATTGTAGATGCTTGACAAACAAATTCGTTGAGTTTTAATCTCACAACTACGCACACACCGTGAGGGTGGGGTGGATCAAACTCGTAAATGCTTATGCAAGTCATGTTTTCTTATGAGCCATAGCTTTTTTTAACAAGTTTTTCAAGTTTTGGCTGAATAAGAAAAAAAAAAGACAATTGTACCATTTCACGCATAACAAATCTATTAGTAGCGTCTAAAGAGGTTGTGATGTAGACAAATCTTAACTTTATCCTTACAAATAGAAAAACTGATCCCAGAGAATCCCCCAACTTAAGGACAAACAATACTAAAAGAACATACATATAGAAATCTATCATATAACACAAGCAATGATACACAAGCAATCACTAGAGAGTACCATAGTGGAACATACATATAGGCAGACAATCACAGGTATAATCCCCCTTAGCTGACTGAAACAATTGTGTATAATATTTGTAACAACGATAATACTAAAACTTAATTTTTTTTCCTATACCATTGAGTTGTTTGATTTGATATTAATTAAATCATTAATTGTAATTAAATCAGTGTATTACAAGATTGATATGATGCAATTTCATATTGTTTGACAATAACGATATTGTGGTTCATTTCTTTAAACACAAAACACCATTAACCTGTTTGTTTGGATATTAAATCTAGTAATTACAATTATATGAGTTTAATGAAAGGCTTAATATGCGGATCGGATTTGATAATGTGTGGCAGTAAATGAGCATTTGGTTAATTTCTTTAGGCACGTACATAGAGGGAAGAACACACTCAATACTTTTTCCCATTTCGCGAAAGAAGTGACTAAACTATTTTTGTTTGTTTTCATGCTTGAAATGTACTATGAAACGACTACATAAATGGACGCAAAATCTATTTTACAAATTCTATATAACACATAGCTCAACCAATTATGATTCGTCTTCTATTCGATGATTCTTAATATTAAAGTTTATAGTTTAATTTGTGTCATTCTTTCTAATGACTAATTTTACATCTTATTGTAAGCAAGGTATTATACTTGCAAAACCCTAAAGGGTGAATATGCTAACTTTAAGCTTTCATTTTGGAATGAAACGAATTTGGGAGGGTTCTCCTCTCAATTCATACATGTGTATCGTCTTATTTTTCTCATATATAAACAAATAAACAACATTACAAGAGAACACGTGGAGCAACCCCCTATAAAGGATAGAAGCTACAGACTAGTGGTGCGAAATGGCGAAAGAAGACTCCACTTTGACAATATTGAATATCTAAGGAAGAAGGTGTGGCACATGAACGAGTACAACAAGGTGTAGCTTTGGATGATGGTCGGCAGGAGGTCTGACGTAATAGAAATCCCCCGAAGATTCAAAAAAGTTGATAAGTCGTGATTAATGACCTTTCAACGCCCCATGTTTAGCCTTTGGTGACATTGACGTTCTAGTTCTCTAACTTTTGTAGGGCTTCTCCTACTGCTAACCTTAACTTTGACCTATAGGTAAAATCTTCCTATCAGGCCTCGTAAAAAAAGGCCAACTTTAACTTTGAACTATAGGTAAAATCTTCCTATCAGGCCTCGTAAAAAAAGGCCTCATTCTAATGCATCAGGCTCCCCTTAGCTAAATTCTATTAATAAAGATAAGAATGGTCCGCCTGATCTTAATACATCACCACTTACTTTCCATTTACAATTGAAGATCGTTAAACCTAATTAGTCTCAAAGTAAAAACCTCAACACCGTAGGAGGAACAAAATTCGCACAATTGTGGAAGGCAAGATATCAGAGGTAATAGATCAAGAAGTTGATATATAACACATATGAAAAGCCGAAGAATGCATGTAATCATTTCAATCCCCAATTACCTCTAGACAAGGAATGGAATCGAACTGATAATCAATCCTTGAAATTTATTTTCAACGAAGCGCATGATACCATTGTTGTTGGCTAATGTGTTTGAATCGATCTTCATTCGAAATCCGTGTGCGTGATATAATCATGGGTGAGGTGAACTTTATAGTACCTCAACGAATTTCCTAAGTCCAAACATCATTGGTGTGGGAAAGCCGGGTAAAGCAAGATGAATCCAGAATTCGAAACTTTTTTTGTCAAACAACATATTCTTAAGCATCAATTCTTTTTACTTATTAGCGGTTTTATCAAATGTGTAACAAAAGAGGTGCACATTATGATTGTCTATGCTACTCATGACCTCTCTGCCAAGATAACTCTTTGGTGTAAATTTGTTTATTAAAGCATTAAACTAAGTATATGGGTGTTTATGAGTGGATTCAACGTGGATAGAACCTGGGAGGAAATTAGAAATTTTGCTATTAACCCGGTTTGTGCTAGGGAATTTAATTAATTTATCTTCAATGTCAACTTTTCTAAATTTTCTATGAAAGGGATATGTTTCACATGTTGTTTTGAGGTATATTGGTAAACTTAGTAGAATTGATACATTCTTGTATGTCATCATTTCAATAACTTGTAGCCAAAGGCATGCTACATTGCACTTCCTAGATATTTATATGACTACTCTCCTCTTATGTCTATCACATATTTGAACGATTTTAGCATGCTCCCATTTAGATTCTATAATTTTTGTATGGATTGTCTTGATATTGATTATGTGATTATTAATAATAATACATTCTTTTTTAAAGGACTTCTTTATTTAAATTTGGCAGAAAAAAACTCAAGTATTTCAAGGAAGTCCAAAAACTATGGATCAAGGAAATAGACAGGAATTACATGCAAATATTTCAAACAAGTTTGATCAATTAGATGATCTCATGGAGTTTGAGAGCCATAATAGAGGAAAATAATGAACTAGAATGGAAGGTAAGAAAGGCTTAAAGGATTAATGGAGTCGGATAAACAAAATATGTTAGACAAAAATCTAGATCTAAATGTGCTACTCATGGGAACGACAATACGACCTTTTTTTTCATGGAATGATTAAATGTAGAACTACGAGAAATTGTCTTCACGGGCTGAACACTAATGACGTGTGGTTCAACAGGCCTATTACTAATAAAAAATAGATCTCTATCACTTTCGTGACAGATTCAAGGAGAATAGCCTCTCTCGGCCTTTTTTTCACTCTTCTAACTTGAAAAAGTTCCCTGACTCAGATGCAAGTTCTCTAATATCTCATTTTTCCTTTCAGGAAGTGAAATGAGCAGTTTATGATTTTAAAGATGACCGAACACCGGATGGCTTTAAGTTCCAGTTTATCAAACACTTTGGCATATTATGAAGATAAAATTTCTCAAGCTTCTTATCAACTTCCATGTGGTTAGGGTGACTAATGATGACTATTCCAATTTTTTTTAATGTTTTATTACAAAAGCTTAAGGATCCTATCGGTCTTCATAATTATTGACGGATCATCCTTATTGCAACCACTGGTAAAGTTATTATAAAACTCCTCTCCAACAGATTAAAGGTGTTTTGCCTTCTGTTATTTCTAACTCTCAAACTGCCGTTTTAAAAAAATCCATTCCTTATGGTTCCTTGATTATTAATGAAATTATCACATGGTTGAAGAAAAGGAAGTACCAAGGCTTGTTATTTAAAATCTGCTTCCAAAAAGATTTTGACCACCTAAATTAGAATTTCGTAGATCAGGTTCTTATGCATATGAATTTCCTGTCTCGGTGAACGTCTTAGGTTAAAGGAGTTGTTTCTTTAGCTAAATCTTTGGTTCTTGTGAACAGGTCTACCACCTTCGAATTTTAATGCTCTTGAGGAGTTCTGATTGAGATCCACTTTCTTCGTTCTCAATTATCAATTCTATGGAGTACTTCACGTGTTTAAAGAACCATATAAGTAGTGTGGGCATGTTCCATGGTTTCGTTACCCCTAATGGGTGGCCACAATATCACATATTTTTACCAATGATATCTTGATTATTGTAGATTGATCATATGTAAATGCTAATAACACCATGAGGTTGTTATAGTTCTTTCACTTAGTCTTCGGGCTCAAAATTGCCTTTCACAAGTCATACTTCTTGGGTGTTGGGGTAGCCTCTTAGAATCTCTCGATTATGGCTACCTCCATGCGATGTAAGGTGGATTATCTTCCTTTAGACTATTTAGGGATTAAGGTGGGCTCAAATAGGCTTGATTTGATAGTTTGGAGCCCGTTTGTAAACCTTTAATAAATGACTTTCTGAATGGAAGGCGTAGTCATTATCTATTGGAGGGCATATCACAATCCTAAGTTGTCTTTAAATGTCTCCCAACTTATTAGTTCTCTCTGCAAGGCCACATTGAAAGTGATCAAATTTTTGTAAGGTAAGAGATGAATATTAATTTGGGGAAGAAATGAGCAAGTTAAAAAGATCAGTTAGGTGGGTTGGGATCAGGTGATAGCTTCAAAAGAGGATGACAATTTGTGTCTTTGTTCGTTAAGAGATTCTAAGGTTGTCCTGCTCATCAAATGGTGGTGAAGATTCTAATACGAGAAAGACAAACTATGGCAAAAATTTATTGTCGTCCTTCGTATCTCAAAGTGTTCTTCGCCCGCCCTCCCACATAAAAATGGTTCTTCCTGGTACTTGAGCACTATTGCCCATCTTGAAAACCATCTTGTTGGAACTTTTGGAGACCGTTGGTACTTGATAAACCATAGTTTGAGCTGATTCTGTAATAGTTAGAAAAACAAAAGGGTCAAAAGTGTCATTTTGTGAAACATATATATACGCGGCGTAATTAATTGCCCAGCGTATTTAATAAATACGCTGGGTGATCAGTCTGTATAAATACCATGTTCAATGAAGTTATGTCCAAGTTTCTTGGACATATTTTGGTGATCTTCTTGTGTTATGATTTTTGCTATTGTGCTCTCATCCGAATATCCAGGTGCTGTTATTGATTACATATTATTGGGATTTCATATACAACACTAGTTGTTTGATCCAAACAAGATTCTTCATCTTCTTTGCTTGGTTTTTCTTAGTATTTGCACATTCAAACAACTAATCAATAGTTGTTTGGGTGAAAACAATCAACCACTGTGATCCGAATCTGTTTTGGGACTCACAATTTGATATCAGAGCCTTTGTGCTCTTGATTGTTTGAGTTTTTGTTAAGATTTCTCAAGTTTTGAAGGTTTTACAAAAGTTTTCAAAGTTTCATGGTTTTTCAAAATTTTGGGATTAAAATGGCTTGATCTGGTGCGTTTAATCCTTGAGTTGTTGTTAATCAGTAGTTTGGTAAACATTTTGGTCATTTAGCTGCAAAGATACATGAATTTTAGGTCGTTTTTGGGTGATTAGAGGGTTTTTGTTCGTACTAAAACCCTTCTGGGCGTAATTATTCTCAAAGCCAGCGTAGATATTCTTGAAGATAGCGTAATTCTCTTTGAAGCTGACGTATTTAACTTGAATCTCGCGTAGTTAACAAATACGCTGGTTCTTAAACCAGCGGATAATTGCCCCAGCGAATTTAATCGAAGGCGACTTCGAAATCAGTGATACTAATCCTCCTATTTTATCATGGTGTTCAGCGAAATTAACTAAACCTTTGCTTGTTTTCGAATATCCAGCGGATTTAGCATTTTGCAGGACAAAGTGCAGCGTATTTGATCTCTGGTCCACGTAATTGTCTCCTAGTGCAGCGTATTTGATTTCTGGTCCAGCATATTTACCTCCTAGCAAGTGTAATTATTCTTTGATTCACCAAAGCCCAGCGTATTTAATCACCAATCATCCATTATATCTCTCAATCAACTCAATCCGATTGCTCAAGCCGAACTAGAAACTGGAACTGCTACAAGGCCACCAAAGTTGAAAGGTTCGGAAGATTTCAGCAGCTGGAAAAATAGGATCAAGTCTTTTTTTGAGTATACCGATTATACTCAATGGATGTCAGTCACTATGGGCCCGCATGTTCCCATGATAATACGTGACGACATCCGTACTATCAATGAAAATCCTTCAACATTCACAGATGAAGATAGGACACTCATTCAACGTGACCGGAGGGCTCACGCTGCTCTCACTATGGCTCTGTCAAAGGATGATAACAATCTGTTTGAAGAATACACCTCGGCACATGAACTGTGGTTGGCTCTAATCGACCATTATGAAGGCAATGAGGAACTCAGGAGAACAATCGAGACATGGTGCAGAAAGAATATGATATGTTTGGAAGTTTTCATGGCGAAAGCTTGTCCGACCACATAAGCAGATTTCTGGGGGTGTTGACCAAGATGAAGAAGGTGGGAAACCCAGTTGCAAATTATGCATCGATCAAGAAGCTGCTAGATTCTCTACCAAAAGAATGGAGTCTTCAATGCATGATGATTAAGAGAACTTTCCTCACAAGCACAACTCCAATTACTCTTTCAGAATTGATTAATACTTTAAAAGCCTTTGAAATGGACATCATGAAACGAGAGATGAATCAAACTGGATATTCTCAGAAGACATCTCAGCAAGCTGCTGCAACCTCGGTCCCCAAGAATATGGCATTTCTTGCTCCTGTCACCTCATGTGGATCAAATCCCCAAAGTGCTGTCGAATCCTATTCAAATGCTTCCGCAAACTCTGTGAAGGCCTCATCATCTTCCGAG
Organism: Scalesia atractyloides; assembly: GCA_947069175.1. Taxonomy (NCBI): domain Eukaryota; kingdom Viridiplantae; phylum Streptophyta; class Magnoliopsida; order Asterales; family Asteraceae; genus Scalesia; species Scalesia atractyloides. The sequence goes on along the minus strand of CAMTDV010000022.1, from coordinate 83,088,832 downwards.
AAGACCACTGTGGCCAGCGACACTCAAGCACTTAAAATTTCCACAGAACATGTAGCTCTTTTTATTACTTTCTTAAGTAGCTATGAGGCGCTTATGTCAGGAGGGTTGAAGAGAGAATTCCTAACAGCAGAGGATATGTATCAAGTAGATCCAGACGACATGGAGGAGATGGATCTGAAGTGGCAGATGGCAATGATCACCCTACGGTTGAAGAAATTCCAAGATAAAATAGGAAAGAGGTTGGCTCTTGGAAAAGCTGGATTTGTCAAGTCCAAGCTTAGTTGTTATAATTACAAAGACTTGGGCCATTTCAAAAGAGAGTATCCGTTGCTGAAGAACGAGAATACCGAAATCAACCCGACAAGGAGGCCGATCGCCATTGAAGGAAATAATAATGCTGCTGACAATAACCATAAGGCTTTAGTGGTGGTAGACTATGATTGGTCGGAGGAGATAGCTGAGGCAAAAGGTGAAGTAAACAAGGCCCTCATGGCAAACATTACCACTATCTCTGCCACGTTTGCTTCAAATGGTGTTGAAAAACAAACCTCCAAGATTCCAAAAAATGACACTGGTTTGAAAAGCATCATCTCTCCTGTCTCAGAGAAGAGACAACAGAAAGCTGAAATGATCGAGTCGAAGCCTGCTGTTCAAGAAGTCATTAGTACCAACAAGAATGAAGCGGTTGGCACATCTACCACTGCCATGAAATCAGAAGCCGAGGAAAAGGATTTAGTAAACATCATTTCATATGAATTTAAGGCAAAGCTGTGCTCCAAACCATATTTGAACGTCGTGGCACACTACAAATTACTCAACCGTGATATTATTAAAGAAAAAGAAAAAGTTTTGAAAATAAATCAAGAATTAAAAGAAAATGAGGCTGCATATCAGCGAAAGTTAACTTCAACCATAGCTGAAATGCAGACCTTAAAAGAATTTGTTTTCAGAAAAGATTTTATCATAAATGATTTGACCGAAAAACTAGAAAAATATCAAAACGAATGTCACACCCTGACCCGCAGCGGAAATGGTAGTTGGGGCATGATTGGGTTTTCATCAAAGCTCATGACATTTGCTATAAAGTTTCATATTTATTATTTCTCTTTTAAAGAAGAAGTTACAATAAACATACAAACACAACATGTTCAAATACATTTTCTATTCAAATTACAAACTAAAATATCCAATAAACAAAATTCATACAATTACAAAGGAAAACAAAACAAAACGTTCATTCCAAAGCATTAACTTGTTTATTCTTCTAGGCCATCCTAAGTGTTTTCTTTCCTCAATTGGATCACCTGTATCATGTGTAAAATAGGGTTTTGGGTCAACAAAAGTTGGCGAGTGAATCTTATGAAAACATTTGAACGAATTTATTTTATTGGTTATAAAAAGGTGCATAACCACATATGAGTAAACGCAAATGTAAATTTAATCACAATACACATAATATCAATTAATGCACACGCACACACCAAATGATGAACAATGAGATCAAGGCTCAATCAAACGGAGCCGATCTAATGAGGCACGCGATGTTCAACTCGTCTCCCACGAGGAACTGATGGGCCTAATGAATGATTTGCACGCAACTTGACAAAATGTAAACACACATCACAACAAACAATATTTACATCATAAGTTTAGATCAATAATGGTAATAGCACAAGTTTGAATAAACGAAGTAATTAAAGTGACACATGATACACCCCAAAACATGAATAAAAAGGGGAATTTGTAAGAATTCACTCACAATGGGTGCGTTGCCTTGGTTGATGAAGAGTACGCATGAATTTAAGGTTTAGCCGACGAAGAGAAACTAACCTAAATAATAAAGTAAGAACTCGATAAATAAATAAATTTCATTTGAAGTTAATATTTTTAATTAGTGCTCTTAATGAGATTTTTAGATTTATTTTTGTGAATCAAAGAAAATAAAAAGGATTTTTAATTAAAAGATTACCCTTTTTTCCTAGGGTTGACTGGTCAAACGGCCGGTCTGACTCTTTTGTTATAGGCAACGTGTGAGGTTCGAACTCGTGACCTCCCGTATGCGTGCACGCTGTCACACCCCGACCCGCAGCGGAAATAAGAGTCGGGGCATAATTGGGTTATCACCAAAGCACATGACATTTACTATTATGTTTCATAATTAATAAAGTCAAAGTTACATTTTCAAGCATCCAAACATATTCATCCAATACAAAGGAAATAACCAAACATAACAATCCCAATACTAAATTGTTTTATTCTTCTAATCCAGGTCCTATGTGTTCCTAGCTGCTGCTGGTTCACCTGTATCATGTGTAAAATGGGAGTTTTTGGGTCAACATAAGTTGGCGAGTGAACCTTATTAGATAAACATTTGATAATGATTTTATGGTTAGTTTATCAATGAAATATGGTGCATAATCATAAATGAACAAATGTAAATAATCAAGCATTGGCAAATAGCAGTTACAATTATAACATACAATAACACTTGCTAGCATACATGAATATACCAATATCATATAATAACTAACATAATTGAACTGTGCGATCAAGGCTCAATCAAACGGAGCCGATCGTATTGCATGTACTGAAAATGTAAAATGAACTGTGCGATCAAGGCTCAATCAAACGGAGCCGATCGTATTGCATGTACTGAAAATGTAAAATGAACTGTGCGATCAAGGCTCAATCAAACGGAGCCGATCGTATGCGGGCACGCCAGGTTCAACCGCATAATAAAATGGGGAACAAGCTCAAACCTCATAATTGAGGAGCGGCGGCCTCGGCAATTGCATGTACTGAAATATTAATTTGCATCCAATAATAACTACTTAACAGCAACAAACTAAATACACATGTTCATGATATGATGTATGCACAATAGTTTAGTTATAATATGTATATAAACAAAGACACATGATACACCCCAAAAACGTGATTAAAACGGGGAATTTGTAAGATTCACTCACATTGGGTGCGTTGAATTGGAGATGGTGAGATGCGCACGATTTAGATGAGCGGATCGACGAGGAATACTAACCTAAATAATAATGGAAAAATATATTAGATGGATGGATTTTATTAAGGATTTTAATGAAATTTTTAGATATATTTTTGTGAGTTTATGGCTATTTTCTATCTTTAAAAATGTTATTTTTAAGTATTTTTAATTGATTTTTAAATTAAATTAAATAAATAAAAATATAAAAAAATATTATTTTTTTAAGTGTTGACCGTTGACCGGTTCGGTCAGCGGATAATTCTGCGCCGGGTGGGATTCGAACCGGCGACCTTCCGTTCGCGTGCACGCAGCTCTACCAACTGAGCTACGTGTCTAACCCGTTATAAACTCGTTTTTAATTATATTTATACACTTATTTGAATTAACCGAAAATTCCTTTATTTGCAAAAACATTTTAATTCAATTGGACCGGTGCTCGTGACAAGTTTCGAACGCGCGACATGTAGTACATGTTGCACACAGTCCACCGCTGGACTGTGTGTCTAACCCGGTTATTATCTTGGTTTTTATTATACTTAACAACTATCTGTTTTAACCCGGTTTAGTTCTTGATCAAAAAGGCATGTTATTACACAAAGCGTGCGTGTAGCGGGGATCGAACTCGGGACGTGTATAGTTTTTGTTTGCACACAGTCCACCGCTGGACTGTGTGTCTAACCCGTTTATAATCCTGATTTTAATTACTCTTATGACATTACCGAACTCATCTTCTTCATTACGAACACAGACCTCAATCAAACAACCGATTCATGATTAATCTAGTTAATAAACATGATGTCTAGTTGAATGCATAAACCGAACAGTTTGGGGAAAAAAGATACCGAACAGGTTGTCTTCTTCAGAGAGTCCGGCGAAACCTGTCGGCTCTGTTTTTTAACCTTCGGCTGAGAGAAACTATTAACAGGTTTAAGGGATTAGATATGAAATTGAACTAGTGAGTATTGATTATCAGTACGTTGGAATGTGCATACCGGTAATTAACAAATTTCCGGCAATTCCAGAAATTTTCCGGCGAACACAGAAAGTCCAGTAATGTCGTCTGTGGTTGATTTTGAGTGATGGGTTAATGTTAGTAAAGTTCTAACAATAGATTGAAATCGTAAAGGAGAAGTATTTTACCGGTTTGTGTTGAATACAGTTTTCCGACGACTTTTGCAGAGAATTCCGGCGAACTGTTTTAGGTGCTCAGATGGTCTGAAAATGCGACGAAAAGGAATTGGAGTATTGTTGTGATAGTGAGAATGGTCTGAAGCTTGAATTAAATCAGAACCTTGATGAACTTTCGGTTTCAAAAACCGAAAATGATGAGACTTAAAGTTCAATCAATTTTAACTTGATTGGAAACCGTCACACATCGGTTATAAGCTGAGAAAGTGAATTTAACAACGATTTGACGATTAGTTTGCCGATTACCGTTTTTCAGATGGCGCCATCGGTTCAACTGAGTTTGTGTATAAGTTTCTTTTATGTTCCTAGAGTTAACAGAAAACACATTGTGGCGGAGTGGTTTAAGGAATGATTGTTAAGTTGTTGCAGCGACTCAGCTGACCCGGGTTCGAGTCCCGGCAGCTTCATATATTTTTTATTTATTTTATTTTAACTTTTATCAAATATAATTTTTATAGTTTAGTTTATTTATTAATTATGTATCGTTTTAACTCAAAATATTCATAAATAATTAATGCAACTTTTATAACTCGGTACAAGATTACAAAACGGGGCGGGTTTTGGAGACCCGATTTTTACAAATGTTACACACGCAGCTCTAACAACTGAGCTACGTGTCTAACCCGAAAGATTCTTGATTTTTATTATACTTATATACTGATTAGAATATTTCAGAATTTAATTAATTTTAAAAAGGATTTAACTGATCGAACCGGTGTGAGAGCTTGGACTCGAACCCGCGTTTCCAGACATGTTTTGCACCCAGCCCAACCAACTGGGCTGGGTGTCTAACCCGATGTATAAGTGGTTTTTAATAAATTTAAATACTTACAGATTATGTATATATGTGAGTATTAAAAAGGGTGGGTATAATCTATGAAATTGGAACTGTGTGCATGATTCGAACCCGGGTGCGTGTAAAATGTTTGCACATAGTCCACCACTGGACTGTGTGTCTAACCCGGTTAAATATCCGTTTTTTAATTATGTTAATATACATCTTAAACTTCATCTTCTTCATATATATCATCACTGGAACAGATTTGTTGAACATTCGATTTCACTGATCTTGTTGTTTTAGATTAAACAAATAAATCGAATAGAACTGACAGAAAAGATTAAGAATTCACACCGAAAACAGGGGCCCGGTTTTCCGGTGACTAACTCCGACGGTTTCAGCAAAGATTCCGGCGACAAGAAAATTGTTTTCCGTCAAGAACAGAGTGTTTGAGCAGAGCGTTTGACTTGTGATTGTGCGAGTTCAAGCAGGTGATTGATCGATATATATATTGGCCGCAGAGAAACGGTTTCGGTTTTGGATTTTTAAAACCAATAATTGATTTCGGTTTTCCGGTGCTAATCTCCGGCGAGTGCACCAAATTCCGGCGATGTATAATTTCGAAACAGAGAATTTGTATGATGCTTTTGTGAGGGTGAGTGAGTTCTTCAGAGGTGTAGAGATCTCTATTTATAGTTGAAGGATATTTAAGTTGATTTCATGCTTCTTTCGGTTTCGGTCAAAAGAGATTATGACCGGATGATTTGTAACCGATCTTGACCCGATGATCATGCTTAATCACGTATTTTAAGACGTTTCTAAGTTCAATTTTGTAGGAAAGATGATGATTGATGATGAGATTGGGTGGGTCCTGCCGTTACCATCGATTATTTGAAATGGGTTTTAAGAAGTTGGTTCAATATAAAATCTATTTAATTCTGATTTATATCAGATATGTGTGTTCAGTGTAGTGGTGTTTTGTGTGCGAAAACATGTGGGAGACCCGGGTTCGAACCCCGGTTTCTCCTATTAAGTTTTGTGTTATTATATATATATATATATATATATATATATATATTTAAAGTTTATTTTAATTAACTAATTATTATTATTATTATTATTATTATTACTTATTATTATTATTTTCGTCTTAATTATTCGTTGATTATAATTAACAAATTATAATTAACAAATTAAGTAATACAACTAAATAAATATGTGACGAACTTCGAATAATTAATAAATTTTTAAACGGAGCGGGTTTTGAAACCCGTTTTGCGACGAATGTTACAACGAAAACAATAAGTTACAAATAGTTATTGATAAATGGAAAACTAATCAAAAAACACTGGTTGTTATTGTAAATTGCCAACGACCGACATTCATAAAGGATGGAATTGGATATAAAGATAAATTCGGAAACGAAAGAAAATTATTTCCTCCTCCGCACAGCAAAAATTATGTTCCTATGCCATCTCCTCATCCTAAGAACGACTTAATCAATAAAAATGATCTTTTGGATCAAAGTATTTTTTATAAATCCAAAAACGACACTAACCTTTCTGAAAGTAATGCAGATCTGTGCGAGAGTAAGGAAGATGTGTGCGATGGGGAAGATGATTGTGGAGGATGAAAATAGGAATAGGCTATTCAGGCGACAGTTATTCAACTATTAACTGGTTCGCCTGGAATTATGATAAGATGAACAAAATTTCTATTCGAGATAACTGTAATAGTTTATTTAGGATGGATGATTGTAATGGCTGTATGCCTAAATTGACAATTCAGGATGACTGTAATGGTAACGAGCCTACACTTAAGGCTCACAACCAAGGGTTTGCCAAGGTTGAGGGTCATGACCTAAACTTTGCTCTCAATGATGAAAATGTTATGCTTGAATCTCCTGTATTTGTGCCAGAGTTAAAGAAAAACATTCTTGGAAAATTCCTTACAGAGGAAATTCCAGGATTTGTTCCATCAGTTGCAGGTACATCAGAGACTGATAAAGATTTCACTGAAGATTCAAGCACAACAACTTCAGAAAGTGATGAAGAAAGGTCAGATGAAAGTCAAGAATCGATTTCCTCATCAGACAGTGAGCACAGTGAAGTCGACATTGAAGATAAACATCATCCTGAAGAGAAACTGAAGAAAGCTAAAGATTCAAGCCACATTACATCATCAAACTCCTCAAGATGCTCCAGACTCTCATCACATACATCATCTTCACACTCAGCACCCAGGAAGAAAAGCTCGAGTCAAAAACAATGTTTTCGCTGTGGTCATTTAGGACATACGGCGAAACATTGTAAAAGCAAGAAATTTTCTAAACCTAGTCAAGATCTAGTTAAAAGTTTTACTGATCAATTTGACAGTTTAAAGAAATTAGTAAAATGCATAGTTGATTAAACCTGTTTTGGAAAAGAAAAGACAACACTCTTGCTCAAAATCATGATAGAACTAATGTAAAGCAAGTCTGGGTTCCAAAAACTAGCTAATTTGTACATATTTTTGTTGTTGTTGTTGTATAACAGAATAAAATTCAGAAATGGCTTCGGATGCTCATGGAGTATACCTGGCACGTTGACAGCGGTTTCTCCAAGCACATGATTGGGCTAAAGGATCTGCTTACCAACTTTCGAGTTATTGATGGTGACTTTGTATCCTTTGCCGGAGACGAAAAGGGAGGAAAAATCGTTGGAATAGGTGACTTCGTGTCAGAAGCACTCACTTTGGAGAATGTGAACTATGTTCCAGAATTGTGTTACAATCTTATGAGTGTTTCGCAAGTCTGTGACAAAGGAATCACTGTGCTGTTCAATGACACGGAGTGCTTATTCCTCAAACCCAGTTACTCCATCCCTAAAGAAATGATCATGCTTAGAGCTCCCCGTCAAAATAACACCTACGTGTTAAATATGAAGAATGCCAAATCAAATGAGCCAATGATATATCTTATGTCAAAAGCATCTGAATCGGAATCATTGTTGTGGCACAGGCGTTTGGGGCATGTGAATTTTAAGAACATAAATAAACTTTCAAAATTAAATCTAGTAAGAGGTTTACCTATGAAGGATTTTCCTTTTTCAGAAAAGTGTATCGCATGCGCCCAAGGAAAGCAACATAAAAAGCCTCATAAGTCCAAAGCAGTGAATACGATATCTGCTCCTCTGCAATTACTTCACATGGATCTTTTCGGCCCAATTAGCGTTAAAAGTTTAGCTAAAAGATCTTATTGTTTGGTGATTACAGATGATTTCTCACGGTTTTCATGGGTATTCTTTCCTGAAGCCAAAAGCGAAACGACATCCATTCTGAAGAGCTTCATTCCCATGATTGAAAACGTGATCAAGCTGAAAGTCATCTCCGTCAGAAGCGACAACGGTTCTGAATTCAAAAATCATACGTTTGTCTCCTTCTGTGAAGATAATGGAATTTGCCTCCAATACAGCGCTGCCAGGACTCCTCAGCAAAACGGAGTAGCAGAACGCAAAAACAGAACTCTCATCAAAGCTGCAAGAACTATGCTTGTCGACTCTAAGATTCCCATAATCTTCTAGGCTGAAGCAGTCAACACAGCATGCTATGTTTTGAATCGTGTTCTTTTTGTCAAACCTCATGGAAAGACAACCTATGAACTACTTTTCAAAAGGAAGCCTCTAATAGATTTCTTCAAACCGTTCGGGTGTTCATGCACACTTCTCAACACTGAAGACAATCTCATCAAGTTTGAAGCAGTCGGTGACGTGTGCTACTTCATGGGCTATTCATCTTCTCAAAAGGCATATCGAGTCTACAACAAAAGGACTAAGATGGTGATTGAATCGTACTACGTCAATTTTCAAGAAGGAAACTCCACTAACACTGGAAGCGCTCTGAACTGGTTTTATGACGTGGATATTATATTCAGTACTTTCACCATCGATGAACCCATCACTGAATCCGAACCTGGCTCTGATACCATCACAATTTGGTTTTATGACGTGGATATTATATTCATTAAGGTGAGTCAATATGGTTTTGGATTGATTCTTGGGTTGTCAATATAGATTTAAAGGATGTGTTTCCCCACATGTATGAAGTATCCCTCAACACAATTTATGTCGGTGAGCATACTAGTTTATTTGCATAGCATTAATATGAATAAATCTCAAATCCACATGCTTATGGTTTACTAAATTATGTATCATACTAGCACGCAAAGACTAAATATCAATCCAAAGTTTGGTACTAGCGTAACTTTATCATTGAAGTAAAAAGATCGTAAAGAATAACTTAACAGTGACTCACAAAACGAGTGGTGTGCTAATCCTATAACGCTATACATGTTAAGGGAGGCTTGCAAGGTTAATGATATATAGCAAAGCATAATAATGTTCTAGCACGTATAACAAATTAGCATAACAAATAAGCATGTTCAAGGATCGAGTGTTTGCATAAGTTTTTTTTATGTGTGTGTATGTGTATTCAGTAAGGATAAATGTTGCAACCCAAATAGTGTTTAAAGCGTAAAATGGTCAAATATGAACTCACGATTTATGAAGAATTTCCACAAATGCGAGTGAGTAGTTTGAAGGATGGAATCAACAAAGTTACCCTAAAGAGGTAAACAAAGGTGTATGAGTATGAGGATTTGAAGGTTGGAATATAAACAAAAATTTATAGGTATGAAATTACATAAAACATATCTTGCTTTAGACACTTATTTCGGCACTATTTTAAGTTTGTGTTTTCATGAGTGTTATACACTCATCAGAGGTCCAAAATATGGAAATCTAAGATCAAGATATTCTCCATCTTACCATATCACATTCAACCATGGATTGGCTTTTGAAGTAAGTGTTATATATATATATATATATATATTATGTATATAGTCAAGCATTAGAGGTAGGATAAATCCATTAACCTTAAGGATTCATTATTGCACAAAATCACCAACATTGTTGATGATTCGGATGGTCATGAATGTAAGTAATAAAATACATAATTAACCTATCTAGTTTGCTAAGTAACCAAGTAATGAAATGTAATCAAGACGAGTGCTTCCAACATTGTGTGGTTGGAGACTTGGTTTGGTATCACTCACATCATTGTTTGTGGGTTACTTAGAGGTTTTCAAATACATAAAAGGGAGGCATATGAACCTCATGTTTCTTGAATTAAGGGTAACTCAAGTAAATCAACATGGAAGTTTGTTGGTGACTTGAAGGTATTCCAAAAACAAAGTTAAGAAAACAAGTATGAAAAGTTTACTAAAAATCCTAACTTAGACCTTAAAAATGGTGGTTTATACTCTTTGTTTACCTTGGTAAATATGTGGTAATACCCCTAGAAGTTATCCAAGTGTAGGGAAGAAGAAATACAAGAAGTCAAAGTGTAAGAAAGTGGCCAAAACTAATTGTTTTGGATTTAGAACTTTCTGGCTAAGTTGGATTTCTTGTAGATTAGGGAGTGTTTCAGAGAGTGTTTGGAGTATAGAAAGTGTTTCGGAGGTGGTGGGGGTTGTTTTATAAGTGGGATTAGGATTTGGGTGTTAAATAAGGTGGTTGGGAGTTAAAAGGGGGGGGGGGGGAACTCACAAATTTATGAGCTACGAACCTTCTGTTAGCGACACCCCTTACGGATTGCAAGAGGGATTGGATACGGCCCGCATAGGCCTAAGAAAATCCAAAAATTTCAATTTCAGCCCTTGAAGTTAAATGGTTTGTTATTTTATGCTATAAATTCAATGTTAAGCAGTTTTGGATGTTTTAAGGTGTATGCACGCATGTGATTAATAATAACACGTATGAATAACATTTCCAACAAAACATAATCTCGATGTATGGATTGATTTTTAATTAAAAACGCTATTTGTTATTGTCTACGTATTGTGCAAGTATAATTAGGAAAAAAAACAAAATATGATTTCCATTATGATCAAGTCTCGAATTACAAAGTATTGTAATGAAAATACGAACTAAAAGACGGAAAAGAATAAAAAATACGAAACATTACAAAAATTGTGTGGTGGGAAATTGTTTTTCCTTGTAGGGTCAACAAATTTCCTGATCTTAGGAGATGGAGCTGTTTTTCTGCTACTTAAATTGAGCTCCAAGAATGGCATAAATGTGAAGATTTGCTCCACAACATATTGGTTATCGATGTTATAGGTCATTGGGATTGGGTAGCGAATGGTTTGAAGGCCTTCTTTGTTGCATCTATTAAAAGCATTCTCCACAAAACTCAATTTTGGATGATGTTGATTTCATTTTACAATGGAAGAATTGGGTCGCCAAAAGTTAAGGTCTTTGATGGAGGGCTCAAATGGATAGAATTTCAACATTTTGATGTGTGTGTGTGTTATATTTGAGATTTAATGTGTGTAATTGATGGTTTTTAGTTTGGAACGTGTGTACTCTTACTATGTTTATAATTTGCAGGCCAAAAATGCGCTAAAGGAGCATAAAAGAGTGCTGGAAAAAAGTTTGGGGGCTAAACTTAACAATTGGTGATGAAAGTTGAATAAAAGTTGAAAAAATGAAAATTGAGTAGTCCATAAATATAGACCTTAGTTTGTAATTTACGGGCCTGCATGACCATAAAAAAGACGGAAACTTGACCCCTAATAGTGAAGCTTGTGCGTCAGTGTTTTGAGGAGTCGTAAACTACGAACCCCTTTCTGTAATTTACAAACATGTGGAGGTAACTTTGGAAATCACAAACTCATGACCTATAAAAAGATCTAACCTAGGTTTCAATTTCTAGCCTCTCTCTGATTTGAGAAAGCGATGCCGAGCATCCCAAATTATCCAATTCATATCTTCATTCATGTTCAAGCATCCAAATCAAGAATCAAAGATTTGATGACGAGTATTTGAGGCTAATCTACCCGTGATGGTCTCCAGGTGTATGGTCCATGTTAGTAGATGCTTTTTATGTTTTTTTACCCAGTTGAGATTGAATTTTGTTTGCTCCTTAATCTATTTTGTGATTCAATTGGTATTTCATTTCGCTAAGTGATTTGATTTTGTTATATACTTTGATTCAATACTCACAAGTTCTTGGTTTCTTTACGCCGGGAATAATATGGGGTTATAGATCATTGGGATTAGAAGATAGTTTGAACCCCTTTTCCGTTGCATCTATTAAAAGCAGTCTCAATAAAAATTTTAGTTTTGGATGATGTTGATCATTTTACAATGGAACAACTGGGTCCCTAAAAGTTAATGACTTTGTATAGAGGGCTCAAATAGATAGAATTCCAACTCTTTATGCTCTTAATAAAAGACACATCTAAACCGAATCAACGTTTTTCCATCTTTGTGGTTCTGTGGTGGAATCATCGGAGCACCCATTGATTTCATCATGATTGCGTGTTGGTGTATTTGATGTGCAAGGAGTTATCCTCTCTAATAAACCGGCTGTGATGGAAAAGCTAAAACATGATATAAAGTCAACGGTTATCTTTGGATTAAGAATAGGTCTAACTTGATTACTTTAAATGTTTTAGCCCTTGTTTTTCCTCTTTGTTTATTGTTGAAATCCCTTTGGCACCTTCTAGATGTGGATGTTTTTAATAAAAGATGATGTTGAAAAAAAACAAGTTCATTTTCTATAGCTACTACTTAACATATTTAGTTATAGTTAACAAATTTTAATGCACGGTTAAACTATTTCAATAATGACTTAGTAAACCAATATTCTACATAATGGTTTTAGTTACAATGTCTTCTAACCACACCAAGTCAAAGTTAGTGACAATAACAATTTGGAAGGAACAAACCCATAAGCAACAACTTAGAAACTCATAGAAAGGCTATGATACAAAACCGATTCATAAAATAACAATTAAGAAAGAAAACCCAATTGCGTTTGCTAGTTCGAGTTTTAGGCTAATTGAACCAAATTCCTGAGTTATGCTAAGGATCTTAGCGTTGAGAAATAGAAAGTAATTCATCACCTTCAACTAAAGGGCCTTTGGCCTAAAGGTATCCATATGTGTAAAATGACATCTCTATCTAAGAGGTCGAAGGTTCGAGTCTTACGGTGAAGATAGTTTATAATTAGAAGTAATTAGATTGTTATTAAAAAAATCTTTCATCTTCAGCTTAGATGCTCTAAGACAGCGCTTAGGGGTTGATGAGCCTAACTTAGATTGGTGCTTATGTGAGAACTAAACCCATCACTATGTCGGATATCTAGTCGATGTATCAAAGTCTATATTTATGGAATCAAACTATTTAGCTTTTCTTTAATATGAAATATCAAACTATTATTTTTTTCTTTTCTAATTTCATATATACTAAACCAACGATTTTACAACACCACAATTACGTGAAAATCATTTGTTATCATGTTTCGACGCCTTAGCCATCATGATTTTATCGAGTCTTTGTCTTAACCTAAAAATTTGGTCCGGATAAGTTCATTGGTTTGAAACTCACCATCCGAATGCCGATAAGTTAACAAGGTTTTTTCAATTAAATATAAAGTAATCTAAGATATATATATATATATCTTTTCAGATATGGTTGTAGGGTTTTCTAAGTCTTTCTCAAAACAATGGAAATAATGATGTTAAGAGCATAAATGATAGGACAAGGTAGAAATTGCCATTCCTATACAAAGAATTGAGGAGGGTCAAATGTCATGAATTCATATGTGACTTCATTCATGAAACCTAAATTAATCTCTCAACCTCCCCACATTTAAGATGCAAATGCATTTAAACACACATTAAGGGATCCTTTTCTATGTGCCAACCAAACTCCACCATAAAAGAACACTCTCAGGTATTCAATCCCTCTCTGGCTTAGTTATTATGAACTCATTCAAGTGCCTCCTGCCCATTACTCTTTTTTATGTACTATCTTCTTTATTTTCCTATAGAATGTGAAAGGCGAGTAAGTTAAGATGTTTTGAATTTTTATTTAGTTATTTAAAAATTAGTTGCTATGTTTTGTATTTTTATCTTAAGTGGGTAAAAGTTTCATAATTTAGATTAAAAAAGACGTGTTGATGTGTCAAACAGGTCGAATACACGTTTAAAGTGTTTTTATATGTGCATGAACGCATAAATCACATTCTTAAGAAAGACTAGACTATTGCTTTAGTATACATGTACGAACGCATAAATCACATTATTAAGAAAGAAAAGACTATTGTTTTAGTATGCAGTTTGTATAGGGTATCAACGAATTACACAACATACCAATGGACAAAAGGTGTAGCCATGTTGCCTAGTCCCACTAACCCCACTAACACACCCTTTGATCACATATAGTTAGTGAAAACATTATCCAGTGTGTTGTACAGATATATAAATGGTTGGAACCTCAGGGGAGTCATCCACATTTTCTGGTAGTTTGAAACCTCTCTCCTTAGTTATCGTTAAAATGTTATCTTTTTAATAAAAATAAAATGCTTCTAAAATCAAATGTAGTAAACAAAATAGTTCATAAGAGGTTTTAAAAAGGCCAAGTATAACAGTTATCATTTATAATAAACATTATAACAAATTCACAAAACAAAAAGGATATTGTCAAAATATGAAACTTGTCTGTCAACCAAAACGCATGACAGGTTCCAAATTATCATTTCTTCATATTTTAAGTCTTTTAACGTATGTCCTATTCTTCTAAAGAAACCAAACAACCCCCTAGGTTTAGTGTGTATGTTTTTTAAATATAGTTACCTCCCTTATATCATGGAGTGTTTTTAATTATCCTATAATTCGTGTGGTCCTAACCTCTTTCTAACGTATTTTTATTTTTTATTGTTAATAAGAGTTTTTTTATATATGTGGTGCTGGGGAGAAACTATTTACCATTTTAATCTTTTCTTAAAACTATTATCAAAATAGCGTTTTCATTTATTTTTTTATGTAATCTTTTATTAAAAAATAAAATAAAAAAGGGCATACTTTCTCCCAAATTCTCTGCCCTGTTGCTAAACTAAATAGCCATTCCCATTGAATTGACATTGCCAATTTACCGATCTAATCTATTTAGAACGCGAAACATATATTTCATCTCCACCATTGATTGAAACAATAGTTTATTAAAGCCAATTGAATAGTTTGTATGTACGTATGGCTATTTAGTATTTAGCATTTACCATCAATTTGTTCACATGGCTATTTCCTTTTTTTAATCCATGGGCATCTTTTTACTTCACAA
This sequence comes from Scalesia atractyloides, assembly GCA_947069175.1. Lineage (NCBI taxonomy): Eukaryota > Viridiplantae > Streptophyta > Magnoliopsida > Asterales > Asteraceae > Scalesia > Scalesia atractyloides. Next base: position 83,073,702 of record CAMTDV010000022.1, on the reverse strand, counting down.
CAGTTTGATTTTTCTTTTATAACAAAATGCCTTCACTTTTTACATTCATATTTTTTGACTTTGAATAAAATGCCACAAAGTTTGAACGGCAATAAAAATTTGAAAAAAATAAATAATGATCACTAAACGGGTCGATTTTTTGAATATGTTTTTTTAATTTGTTTGACATTTAGATCAATAATGACTCGACTATAATTGATATTTTTATTTTTGTTTGTATATGACATCTTTAATGTTCGAGTATTTTTGTTTTGCCTAGTATTGCATAGTTCAAATTTATTTGAGATGATTCATTTTTTCTTTATTTGAGATGATTCCTATTTCACTATTTGACATCAATTGATCGATCAAGAAAAAAATGAAATACAGTAAGTTGTTAAGAATACAAAATAAAGATAAAAAAACACTTAGTTGATGAAAAATGAAATATAATGTGTTGGTAAGAAAATAAAAGAAAGATAAAAAACAGTGAATGCTTTGATGGAAAAAACCAACTAAAATAAACATATGACTAATTAAATAAAAAGAATAAAACTGAACCAACTGAGACGCCCAAGGGAATATGCTTTTTTCTTAATTCAATACAAAATGAGCCAATGAAAAGGTTGATAAAAAGTACTAAAATAGTTTTGGTAAATAGTTTTAGAAAAATAGTTTTAGAAAAATACTAAAATGATAAATAGTTTTTCTAACACCAAAAAAACTATTGTTAATGATGCATGGATAATTAAAATATCAATAAAGATACTTGAATATATGGTGTTTAAAAGCAAGCATTCATATCTAACAATAAATATGTTGCATTTTCTTCATATCTTCTTAATGTTACAGTGATATATATATATATATATTGTATAAGCGAAATATATTTAATTATATTTATAATCTTAATTTTCCATGAAATTCAATAGATATCTTACTGGGTAATTCTTAAAACTTCTGATGTTAATCGACCAATTCTTTTAATGCTAGACGGATTGGCTAGTTGGGTGAAAATAACAAATGTAATGTAATAAATATATTTAAAAGTAACGATAATGATTATAATCACAGTAATAGTAGTAGTAGTTTTTTTATGACCAACAAAGCCCGACCATCTGGGTAAACCCAATGACAAAAGGCTATCCACGTCATGAACACAGACAACGCTAATAACCCGGGCCATGATAAGATAAAGATTAAACCACATGAACATTGTATGAGCATGAGATAATTGTTATGTTAAGAAAAGATTACTAGCTATGATAAGATAGATATGCACACATGCTTACTTTATAATGTGTTTTGAATACGTCGTGTTGTGCCTTTTTAACCCATAACAATAATTTACCATGAAAAGAATGGTTTGAAGAAAGAACAAGTCTTAAACTGTTTTACTCTATTTGGTCGTTATCTACGTCGCATGTTACAAATAGAGAGAAACACCATGATGTCACTACTAGTAAACTAAGTAATACTAACATCACATCAACCACGTACGGCCGCATTCCATCGTAATTACCAATTACCGACGAATCCAGAAAAACCAAAAAAGTAAAATTAAAGATTATCCGCCACCGGACTCTTGGTAATTTCCAATAGATCAATGGACGAATAACCTAAACCATAACATGTTTTGCTATTAGCTGGGGGTTTAGTGTCGAACCAACATACGGTTTGGTCGACATCAAATTTAAATCAAGGGCGAAAACTAATGACCAATCTGTTCGAGTATCATAAGCAAAACAAGCGTGTTATAAATTATATCCATTGCTGACAAAGGTTTTGAAACATTATGTGTAAATGAAGTCGTAGATGATGAAAATTAAGAGGAATAACAATTCTTTCATATCAACGAAAGGCTAAACCATTCAACATATATAGTAGTGAATGAGGATATCAAACTTGTTTAGCTTATCACAAGTGAGGTTATCGAAGTTGATGAGGCAAGGATGCTAACGGCGAGGAAGAAGAAGAACTTGAAGGCGCATATGATGATGCGGAAAAAGAATATGAACCTATTTTGTGTGATTATTCGTTTGAGAACTATTGTTTTTGTAATATGTTGGGAATCAAACATTGACCCTGTACATATAGTACTTTTACATATTGGCCGCTATACTGAAATTTTGTTATTAGTACTAACTTATCTGTCATTTTATAACAGGTGTCGAGCGGTAGGTTTCTCCAAAGTCTGGTAGAGTGGCATTAGATATAATTATCCTAGTTATATCTATCTTGGTGAATTAGTGTGGCCTCTAAACCCTAAACCATACGTTATAATAGTTATATTGATTGGTTAACATTATAAATTCATTGCACTGCATTTACAACTATGATTATAAACATGCACCGGAAAAGATCAATTTACAGTCGTTACACTGTCGAAGTTCTTATAAATGAGCTAATTACCCTTTTATCTATTGTTAGACCGTGGGATTGGATTGACTAGTTACTTAACATAACATATACTTAAACTACACCAACACAAGTACTAATACAGACTTTCCCGACCCATTCTAGCTAGATAGTTTGTCATCATGATATATTTGTTACACACAAATCATTGTAGATTTTATAATTTTATATTTCCAGAAACTATTATATTTTCTTGAGTAAATTACAAAAATCGTCCTTTATTTTAACACCAGATTGCAAACTATATCCTATAACTTCAAAAAGTACAAAAAATGTACTTGATGTTTGCAAACCCTTACACATTATATCCTTTATACTATGGAGTGTGGATGGACTTAGATTGAGAGCATTGCTCGACATGTGGCGAGCGTAGGATCGACAGTGTAATATTAAAAAACAAAGGGTGTGATGTGGCGTGGCTTTAGCTTGCGTGGCCAGCCATCTAGATTTTGATTTATTATTTTTTTGGTTTAAACTATTTAAAATTTCATTTAACTAAAATAACACACTAATTAAAATAGAAGATTACATATAATATTTTTAAAAACTACAAATAAAATAATAAAACTACATACAATTAAAAAAAGCTACATAAAATTAAAAAAGAAATTAAAACTTCATTATTTCTCCATGTTAAATTTTTTAAAGATTTCTTGTTTCACTTCCAACGTCATTGCCAATTCTAGGCTGGTAAGGTGAGCGACGGGCATGGCGAGAAATTTCATATCTTCGCTTTTTTTACTTTAAGAGATACATTTTTACCGAACAACGCGTGGATATTTTTTCTCATCTCGATCCTTTGTTGTTGGAGGAAATTAAATGTTTCGTCCCAAAATCTTCCAATTGGTCGGTGTACAACCCTTTATCCGAGGCCAAATTAGGAGCCGAACCCGAGGCCAAACCTGATCTCGTTCTTTAAATCCGCTTTTTTGACGTGTCTCTACCGGGTGGGCGGAAAGGACAATAATCAAAATCATCCAAATTAAGATCAAACTCTTAATCACGAGCATCAGACTAAGCTTGGGACAAGGGTGTTCTTGCCCTTTTGGATGAGGTTGACTCGATAGGAGGAAGGACTCTCGCCCATTTCGAAGCGTACCTACATACATACCAACAATGCGTGTACTTCAACTTGTTCTTCTTGTTCTCTCTGTATGCTAGCAATGCATTCTTGATAAAGTCAGCCTCGGTTTAACCGCTACTTGGCCCGTTCTTCGCCTTATGGAAACTAGCGTTGAATGCGGTGACGTGTGTATTTATATAACCTCACTTGAACGAGAGGCTATCATTTTCACGATACTCCTCCGCCCTTTGCATTTGCGTATGAAATGATTTCTTTATTGAATCCCAAAAATCTTTTTTGTGTCGTGAATTCCCTATTCAAAAAATATTTTAGACATTACAAAAAAATTATAATAAAACTTAAAACAATAATGTTGTAATCATTAAATATGTTATATAAAAAATACCATAAATCGGATTTTGCGATTCATCGATCCAACATCTTGTCAAAGTAGTTTCTTCTTGAACCGTCCACTTTAATTGTGTTTGTTGAGCGGCCGCTAGTGCTTTCTCTTCATCCGTTTTTTTCTTGTGGCTTCTTTTTTTGGCCGGTTTGGATGACGAATCACCAACGTTTTGCGGTTGAGTTTCGGGCACGAAATCGGGTTGGGAAAGGTTAACTGGAATAGATGAATCGTCGTATGGAAAGTTTGTGTATACGATTTCCTAAATACAATGCAATTCTGGCTAGATCGAGACACAGTGTGTAGCATTCGTTGTAAAACGGGTTCCAAAACCCGCTCCGTTTAAAATTCAGAAAAATTATGTTTCGTTATGCATTTAATTTTTTTAATTTGTATTAAATAATTTTTATGGTTAAATAAACAAATAATATAGTTAAGGTATTAATTAAATGAAAAGAAACAAAATAATGCTATTAAATAAAAAGTTAAAAAAATAAAATAAAAATATTCAGGGGCAGCTGGGTTTCGAACCTGGGTCCCCATCACCCACACACACGGATTCATCACTGAGGTACACACACACACATATCTGATATAAACCAGAATAAAATGGATTTTATATTGACCCAACTTCTTAAAACCCATTTCAAATAGTCGATGGTAACGGCTGTACCCACCCAATCTCATCATCAATCTTCATCACTCCTGCAAAATTAAACTTAGAAACGTTTGAAAATATGTGATTAAGCATAATCATTGGGTCAAGATCGGTTACAAATCATCCGGTCATAAAATCTTTTGACCGAAACCAAAAGAAGCATGAAACAAAAACCTTCAACTATAAATAGAGATCTCTACACCTCTGTAGAACTCGCTCACCCTCACAAAAGCATCTTACAAATTCTCTGTTTCGAAATTATACTTCGCCGGAGTTACACTCATTCGCCGGAAAATCTCGCCGGAGCCCAGGAAGACCACTCAGATTGGTACATCCTAAACTCTTATTCTTTATTGTTCAAATATAATCTCGTCTGAAATTAAGTTTTAAAACATCTCAGATCGAATCGGTTTCTAAATCATCTTCTGTGTTTGAAACGTAGAAGATGAACTGAAATGTGTATATATCAGAAATAAAAATTGGTTTATACACTGGGTTAGACACACAATCCAGTGGCGGACTGTGTGCATTTTAACTAAAAGGTCATGGGTTCGAGTCGTGTGCATGATGCCGAATTCCTTATATAAAACAACATTTTTACAACTTATATATAAAACCGTTCAGGTAATACTTAAGTATAATTAAAATCCTAGAATAACCAGGTTAGACACCGAGCCCAGTTGGTAGGGCTGGGTGCAAAACCACACCAAGGTCGCGGGTTCGAAGCACATCTCTCTCACCGGTTCAATCATTTGAATCATTTTTAAAATTAAATAATTTTTGATATTCTAACTAGTATATATGAATAATTAAGACAAGGATTGTTTCGGGTTAGACACGTAGCTCAGTTGGAAGAGCTGCGTGCACGTAAACGGGAGGTCACAAGTTCGAGTCTCACCACACGCAGTCAAACCAGTTAACGAATCGGTCAGACCTGTCAGGTCTGACAAGATCCCAAATTTTTTTTATTATTTTATTTATTATTTTTTTACTTTAATATTTTAATTAAAAATCAATTAAAAATACTTGATAACCACATTTCTTAGGTTTAAAAACTCCATTAAATACCATAAAAATAACCTAAAAAATTCTAATAAAAAGCATAAACTAAAAATTAACTTTTATTTATTTATCGAATTATTGCGTTATTATTTAGGTTAGTTTCTCTCTGGTTAAATCCAAATTCGTGCGCGTTTGTCGCCAATTCAAGGAAATGCACCAACTGTGAGTGGATCCTTTCAAATTCCCCTTTTTCTTCATGTTTTGGAGGTATCATGTGTCGTATCATATATTTCATTTATTCAAACACTTGTGTTATTACCATTATATGATCTAACGTGTGATGTAAATATTACTTGTTGTATTGTGTGCTTATATTTTTGTCAGTTGCGTGCAATCATTCATTAGGCCCATCAGTTCCTCATGGGATACGAGTTGAGCATCAGGTGCCTCATTAGATCGCCTCCGTTTGATTGAGCCTTGATCTCATTTGTTCATCATTTGGCATGCTTGTGTGTGCATTGATTGACAATATGTGGTTTGTGGTTAGATTTACATATACGGTTACTCATACTTGGTTTATGCACATTTATATTTAAATAATCAATATAACTAATTCTTTCAAATGTTTAAATGAGATTCACTCGCCAACTTTTATTGACCAAAAACCCTATTTTTACACATGATACAGGTGGACAGGTTGAAAAATAAAGAGTTCATGAATGTTGTGTTTAGAACATGTTGTGCTTGTATGTTGATTGTAATTTCTCCTTTAAATTTGAAAAAATAAATATGAAACTTATATTAGTAAATGTCATGAGCTTTGATGATAACCCAATTATGCTCTGACTTTTACTTCCGCTGCGGGTCGGGGTGTGACACAGTGAGTACACTAAACCGTGTGGCGGTTGTTGTGGATGGCCACGTGTAAGTGGTATTTGGGTTGGGTTTGGTGGTGGGCTAGGGTTCGGGTTTTCTTGGTATCCAAAGGGTTGTTTGTCACACCCCGGATTTCTAACCCAAATTCATACACCGGTGGGCCCGAGTGGGGAGTATCATGACGTCACTCGATAACATCATTATCAATTAAACACACAGCGGAAGTCTCGGAGTAAAATTACTAATACAAACCGAATGTTCGAAATACAAAATAATATACAGGCTCGTAATAGAAGATCCACAGGCGGATCATAAAAATGTACAAAGAAAGAATATAGAACAAACTTTACTTTAGGGCAGATCTAAGGATTTGCAAGATCCTCTTATTCACTACCGAGCAGCTTCCGGCCTATTTCGTATTGTACCTGCAAGCTTAGCCTTTGGACGATACGTCAGCTTTTGCTGGTAAATATACCCAACCGACTCATTTTGAAAACATTTTAAAATGATTTTAAGTGCACAGGGCACAAAATCTTTTATAACTTGGGAAAGTTACTTTGTAACCTTGTTAACAGATTCACATGTTTGTTCATACATACAAGGCCTACTAAAGAGACCGAGACATGATTAAATACACACCACTTAGAACTTACGGAGGAGTTATCCCCAACGTCTTGGGTAATTTGCATTTGAGCGTTTGTCAGGTGTATGCCTACACCCCGCGCTAAGATCATGGCCATTAACTAATGTAATGAGCCGAGGATATCTAGGACACGGTAATTTAACCCCCGATGTTTAAGTTATCAAACAAAACTGATTTAATCGGAATATGCGGATTTACTAGCCATAATCCGGCATTCGATTGATCCCATTTCCGACGAAGCCGTAATAATTTACCGTAACCCAAGACCGTATAGGGAAAATAAGTCGAGAGTATTTACCTGAGCTAGTCTTCTTTTAGTTTTAATAACTCAGCCGTATACAAAAGTACTAAGTGCAGATAGCATTTACCGGCAAGGCTCTAGTTTGGATTATGACATAAGCTAACCAATTAAATACTAACGGTCTTTATTTAAGTTATAGACTTTGACCGTAGTGTACATGATCAAAACATATAATGCTTGATTAAACGATGATTGGATAGAATGTAGTTTAAACCCAACAAGTGCTTTGAGTTGTATAAAATGTGTAAACAATTAATATTCTGGATTTTGAGTTTAAAATGACAAGGTTAAACCCGTTTTAGTTAAATTCCGTAAACTAGTTATGTATAATCAACCATACGCTTATAAGCGATAATGGGAAACCGGATAAGTCATGGACAAGTTCTATATGCCATTATATTTTAAATAAGTTGTAATATCCGTAAGATATCAACTTTTATGCCCGTTATGGTTTTAAATTGAAACTATGCCTCATAAGGCATTTTGGTAATTTCATACCTTATAAAAAGGAACTTGAAAATAATTTAATGTTATAATTTTAAGTATTCTAGCAAAATAACTTATTTATAATATAATATCAGTAGGATATCAATTATATGTGTAATTTATATTTTATGACCAAACTATGCACCGAATGGGCATTTTGGTCATTTACACATAGTTTATAAATTATTTGGGATTATGAGTTCATATCATGTACCTAGTGTAAATATGTTTAAAATATGCTTTAAAATCAGTAGGTAACAAGTCTTGGTCAATTAATATGGTTTAAAACCATAAAATGCGTCGAAACGGCGCTTATGTCGTAAAATGACGTCTTATGCGATGTTTAATGAAAACTAATGTTAAGGTCAGATTAAAATGGTCTTAGATATGTTATTTAATATAACATATCCGTAGGTAAAATATTTACATTGTAAAGATTTGATTCAAACCATTTTACGAGCCACAAGGGCTAAATTGTCATTTATCGACATAATTCAAGAACCTGCTTGTAAACTCAGTTTATAATCTGATTTAACATCCCAAATAATCGTACTTATAATATTACATCAGTAGGAAACTTATTTTCAAGTTCATTATCATTAAAACCTTGTTTTATGTAAAAAGAGCATTTTTGTCAACATGGCATAATTATGGAACTTGCGCATAAACTCAGATTCTGATTATGATCAAGTAATATAGCCTCAGAGGGTTATGCTACATTATATTACGATCATAATGCAAGTTTAGATCAGTGGGTAACTAATCTAAATCGGTTCAGAATCGAAAGTCAAAACAGAAGTCAAACTTCACGACATTCGGTTGCGAACCGACCCTAGTACTAAAATTGACGAGCCGAACATGTTCTTGCATGTTCTAGTAATTATTACCAACTTTTTTAAGTGTCAAAACAGGTTCCTAACATATATAAGATCAATTTATGATTTTTTGAAAAATGGTCTGTTTGACTTTTTAATATCGTAACTTTGACCCGTCAATTGGTCTAGCAAACGTGATCTTCAGGAGGTGCCCTTTTTAGGGACTAACACCTACCTTATTATGATCACTTAGCCATGTTCGTTACGAACAATGGCAGGACCATAATGGGATTAACCGAAAGGCAAAGTGTTTTCCGTAAAACGCTTGACTTTTGGCTATAAAAGCCTATAAACGAAAATGCAAGAGCAAGGAACACTTACAAGAGGTTCCTAGAATGCAAGAGAACTAAGTTGGATGCTCCTTTCAGTTAGGAAATTCTAGAGGAGGGAGATAGATTTGAAAATGAGAAAGGTGCAAGTTCAAATGGTGAACTTGGACACCTATTTATAGTTGGAGAACTCAAAGGAGGTAATGACAGGTGTTTAGGGGTGTAAGAGGGAGCTTACATGTGTCCTAAAACGTGGCATAGCTATTTGGGAAGCCATAGTTTCGAGAAAATGGTTTTTGGAATTTTTGTTTGGAGGCCAAGGAAACTTTCTGCAGACACAGGCCTTTCGTGCCCCGCGAGAGGCCAAGGCCTTGCCTCTCGCGCCCCGCGAGCGCCCCATGTCAGATTTCAAATTTTGTCACATATAGCTCCTCAACTTATTAAACCCTCCAAAGACATTCTAAAACACCCTTTTGGCATATTAGCCCTTCGTAACCAATTTTTTGCATACCCGGGATTATGCCCGGACATTGTCGAGCTCTCGGTTCGTTAAAAGCTCACTCAGAGGTATAAATTAACATGTTGACACTTTTAATCCCTCCATTTTCCAACTTTCACATATTTACAGAATTGAACCCTCTCGTCCAACAAATGGCACGTATGAGAGTTAGGACTTCGCAAAGGATCACTTAGAGGCTAATTATAAGCATGTTGACTCCGATGTCACCCAGAGGCTGGGTATATTGACATATCAGTCACTCAGAGGTCAAGTTTTAAGCATGTTGACATATCAGTCACTCAGAGGCTAATGATTTAAGCATGTTGACATATCAGTCACTCAGGCTGTTATTTATGCATGTTGACATCAGACTGTTATTTAGAGGCTCAGTTTGAGCATGTTGACGCCTTTAGTCCTTATTGCTTTTTAATAGACTATATTCAAAGTACAGCACGTGTCACTATACTATTGGACCCGATTTTACATGGTATACATCCTCACCCCCTTAAAAGAAATCTCGACCTCGAGATTTTATTCAAAAAGGTGGGGGTACTTTTGTCGCATAGTGGACTCAACCTCCCATGTGTACTCGGGACCTCTAAAGGCGTCCCACTTAACCTTTACTATAGGTATCATTTTCCTTCGGAGCTTCTTAACCTGTCGATCCTCGATCGAAATTGGTTTCTCAACGAACCTCAGGTTTTCATCAATTTGCACATCTTTATGTGACATTGCTAGCGACTCATCTGCCAGACATTTCTTAAGGTTACTGATGCGGAACACATCATGGATTCCACTTAGCTCCTCTGGCAATCTGAGCTTATAAGCTACAGTGCCGACACATTCGATTATCTCAAATGGTCCGATATATCTTGGGCTTAACTTGCCCTTCTTCCCAAAGCGCATCACACATTTCCAGGGTGACAATTTTAACATGACTTTGTCCCCTATTTGGAACTTAAGAGGTTTACGCCTCTTGTCAGCATAACTCTTCTGCCTATCCCTAGCAGCTTTGAGACGATCGCGGATTTGCACAATCTTTTCCGTGGTCTCTAGGACAATCTCTGGTCCTGATAGTTGCATTTCCCCAACTTCTGCCCAACACATGGCCGTTCTACATTTTCTCCCATACAAGGCCTCGAAAAGAGAAGCTTTGATGCTCGTTTGATAGCTATTATTGTAGGAGAATTCTATTAGGGGTAAGTGGTCATCCCAACTTCCACCTAAATCAATCACACATGCCCTAAGCATGTCTTCCAATGTCAGAATAGTACGCTCACTTTGACCATCAGTCTGCGGATGGTAAGCTGTACTAAAGTTCAATCTTGTGCCTAACGATTGTTGGAAACTTTTCCAAAAGTGAGATGTGTATCTAGTATCTCTGTCAGATACAATAGATACTGGCACACCGCGTAGGGACACAATCTTGTCCACATACAACTTAGCCAATTTGTCTGAATTATACGTTTCCTTTATTGGCAAGAAATGTGCTGACTTAGTCAGCCTATCCACAATGACCCAAATAGTTTCATTTCCACTTTTGTTCTTAGGTAACTTGGTAATCAAGTCCATAGTTACCATTTTCCATTTCCATGTGGGAATTTCCAATTGTTGTAGAAGGCCTAACTCTCATACGTGTCATTTGTTGGACGAGATGGTTCAATTCTGTAAATATGTGAAAGTTGAAAAAGGAAGGGATTAAAAGTGTCAACATGTTAATTTATACCTCTGAGTGACCTTTTAACGAACTGAGAGCTCGACAATGTCCAGGCATAATCCTGGGATGCCAAAAATTGGCTACGGATGGCTAAATATGCCAAAAGGGTGTTCTAGAAGGTCTTTGGAGGGTTTAATAAGTTGAGGGGCTAAATGTGATAAAATTTGAAATCTGACATGGGGCGCTCGCGGGGCGCGAGAGGCCTGTGTCTGCAAAAAGTTTCCTTGGCCTCCAAACAAAAATGCCAAAAACCATTTTCTCGAAACTATAGCTTCCCAAATAGCTATGCCATGTTTTGGGACACTTGTAAGCTCCCTCTTACACCCCTAAACACCTGGCATTACCTCCTTTGAGTTCTCCAACTATAAATAGGTGTCCAAGTTCACCATTTAAACTTGCACCTTTCTCATTTTCAACTCTATCTCCCTCCTCTGGAAGTTCCTAACTGAAAGGGGCATCCAACTTAGTTCTCTTGCATTCCAGGAACCTCTTGTAAGTGTTCCTTGCTCTTGCATTTTCGTTTATAGGCTTTTATAGCCAACAGTCAAGTGTTTTACGGAAAAAGCTTTGACTTTCGGTTAAGACCACTATGGTCCAGCCATTGTTCATAACGAACATGGCTTAGTGATGGTAATAAGGTAGGTGTTAGTCCATATAAAGGACACCTCCTGAAGATCATGTTTGCTAGACCAATTGATGGGTCAAAGTTAAGATATTAAAAAGTCAAACATGCCATTTTTCAGAATAATCATAAATTGATCTTATATATGTTATGAAACCTGTTTTGACACTTAAACAAGTTGGCAATAATTACTAGAACATGCAAGAACATGTTCGGCTCGTCAATTTCAGTTCTAGGGTCGGCTCGCAACCGAAAGTCTCGAAGTTTGACTTCTACTTTGACTTTCGATTCTGACCCGATTTAGATTAGTTACCCACTGATCTAAAGTTGTATTATGATTGTAATATAATGTAGCATAATTCTCTAAGGTTATATTACATGATCATAATCAGAATCTGAGTTTATGCGCATGTTCCATAATTATGCCATGTTGAGAAAAATGCATTTTTACATAAAAACAAGGTTTTAATGATAATGAACTTGAAAATAAGTTTCCTACTGATGTAATATTATAAGTAGGATTATTTGGGATGTTAAATTAGATTATAAACTGAGTTTACAAGCAGGTTCTTGAATTATGTCGATAAATGACAATTTAGCCCTTGTGGCTCATAAAATGGTTTTAATTAAATCTTTTCAAGGTAAATCTTTTACCTACTGATATGTTATATTAAATAACATATCTAAGACATTTTAATCTGACATTAATATCAGTTTTCATTAAACATCGCATAAGACGTCATTTTACGACATAAGCGCCGTTTCGACGCATAGTATGGTTTTAAACCATATTAATTGACCAAGACTTGTTACCTATTGATTTTAAAACTTAATTTAAACATATTTACAGTAGGTACATGATATGAACTCAAAATCCCAAATAATTTATGAACTATGTGTAAAATGACCAAAATGCCCATTCGGTGCATAGTTTGGTCATAAAATAAATATTACACATATAATTGATATTCTACCGATATTATATCATAAATAAGTTATTTTTCCATAATACTTATAATTACAACGTTAAATTATATTCAAGTTCCTTTTTATAAGGTGTGAAATTACCAAAACGCTCTTATGAGGCATAGTTTCAATTTAAAACCATAACGGACATAAAAGTTGATATCCTATTGATATTACAACTTATTTCAAATATAATAGCATATAGAACTTGTTCATGACTTATCCAGTTACCCATTATCGCTTATAAGCGTACGGTTGATTATACGTAACTAGTTTACGGAATTTAACTAAAACGGGTTTAACCTTGTCATTTTAAACTCAAAATCCAGAATGTTAATTGTTTACCCATTTTATACAAGTCAAAGCACTTGTCGGGTTTAAACTACATTCTATCCAATCATCGTTTAATCAAGCGTTATACGTTTTGATCATGTACACTACGTTCAAAGTCTATAACTTAAATAAAGACCGTTAGTATTTAATTGGTTAGCTTATGCCATAATCCAGACTAGAGCCTTGCCGGTAAATGCTATCTGCACTTAGTACTTTTGTATACGGCTGAGTTATTAAAACTAAAAGAAGACTAGCTCAGGTAAATACTCTCGACTTATTTTCCCTATACGGGCATGGGTTACGGTAAATTATTACCGCTTGGTCGGAAATGAGATCAATCGAATGCCGGATTATGGCTAGTAAATCCGTATATTCCGTTTAAATTAGTTTTGTTTGATAACTTAAACATCGGGGGTTAAATTACCGTGTCCTAGATATCCTCGGCTCATTACATTAGTTAATGACCACGACCTTAGCGCGGGGTGTAGGCATACACCTGACAGACGCTCAAATGCAAATTACCCAAGACGTTGGGGATAACTCCTCCGCTAGTTCTAAGTGGTGTGTATTTAATCATGTCTCGGTCTCTTTACTAGGCCCTGTATGTATGGACAAACATGTGAATCTGTTAACAAGGTTACAAAGTAACTTTCCCAAGTTATAAAAGATTTTGTGCCCTGTGCGCTTAAAATCATTTTAAAATGTTTTTAAAATGAGTCAGTTGGGTATATTTACCAGCAAAAGCTGACGTATCGTCCAAAGGCTAAGCTTGTAGGTACAATACGAAATAGGCCGGAAGCTTCTCGGTAGTGAATAAGAGGATCTTGCAAATCCTTAGATCTGCCCTAAAGTCTGTTCTATATTCTTTCTTTGTACATTTTATGATCCGCCTGTGGATCTTTTATTATGAGCCTGTATATTATTTTATATTTCGAACATTCGGTTTGTAATAGTAATTTTACTCCAAAATTTCCGTTGTGCCGTGTTTAATTGACAATGGTGTTATCAACTGACGTCATGATACTCCCCACCCGAGCCCACCGGTGTATGGATTTGGGTTGGAAATCTGGGGTGTGACAATGTTTGAGTCGTAGCTTCGGTTAAAAAGGATGCATTGTTGGATATTGTGGGTTAATTTTATAAAAAATAAAGAAGTAGAAGAAGTAAAGATATGGTAAAAAATGTTAAAAATTAGTGGGTATTTATATTGTTTAATATCTTAATTTTTTAATTAAAGTAGTCATTTGGCAACGGTTAGCCACGGCTATATTGGACCAGCCAATCACCTTCCTCCCCCACCCCCGCCCCACGCCAGCGGGGCAACGCCATGGCCAACGCTATCCCGGTGTGGTTTAGCTAGCGTTGCTTGGCAACCGCCGCCCCAACCCATACCCCACACCCCACAACCTTAGGCATGACTCAATCAATTTTCATGGTTAAATCTGACCAAGTGGACCCCACATAAGAGTATTTTAGTCATTTTACTTTATATACTTAAATAAATAAAACCCACTCACCCCACCTACAATTTCTCTCTCATAAAAATACACACACACACGCTCTCTCTCTCTTTACAAACTCTTTCTCTCTTTCTCCACCACCCACCACCACTCAACTACCACTACAACCACCATCAACCATCCAACCAAGCCACCGCCACTTAATTTCCGACCGTTACACTGACCTTATTTCATATCTTCTATAAAATCCCCCCAAAAAAATAAGGGTTGAATGTGCAATTTTTTGTTAACCTCATTTATGCAAATTATACTTCACTATCTACGATATTTGGGGTTCACTTTCCTATTCCAAGATCTTCATTCAAAATCCAATTTCATCATCACAGTACCACCATTGTTGAACTTAAACTAAATTGAATGGACCTTCACAATAACGATGACCAAAATCTTAAATCCAAGAAACCCCCTTTAACTTCATTTGTAACTCCCCGCATTTCTTTACTTTCCATATTAAAAAAGTTATATTCGCATTTCTAATTTAGAAATTTGTAATCGTGTCGTATTCGTGGTTCATTTCCAATCTTGTAATCCGAGGCTTTGATCATAATAGAAATTCATTTTATACATATACATTTTACCTTTCGTATTTGTGTTATATACACAATCAGTATTTATATACGTGTTTATACACAAAATCAAAACTTAAAATACACTTTAGATACCTAAAAACAAGCTAAAATTCAAGCAAACGGAATAAAATAAGCTAGTTACAAAGTGCAAAGACTAAAAGTGAGCAAAACCAAAATCTTTTCCACCTCCTTTCTCCTCCAATCACCTTCCACCTTTTTAAGTCAATTATATTTCAGCTAAACATTTTCCACGCATCAAATCTTCTCTCGAACTCCCAAATTCTCTTAAGTCTTCCAAACAAGGAAGAAAACTCTAATTGTTCTAAGTGAGTTTTCACAAACACTTTTATTCATCTTTCTTCTTCATTTCTTCTTTCAAACTACTTGGACACCCTTTAGGAAGGTTTCCACAAGTTTGCCATGGCAAAATAAGGTGGAACCTCACTATATTTGAGGTCCAAAGTAGCATAATATTCTATTCTAATTTATCTTTTTATTTCTTATGAATCTTGCTTAAAACTTAATGGAAACTTACACCAACCTTGCTCCTAACTAAACTAATAGTTATGGTTTGTGTTTTGGTTGATTTTCACAAGAAATGAGGCTTAAAACCTCCACAAAATTCTGCTAAAAAAGTCCCAATTGACTACAAAACTGTTGAAACCATCCAAGCTTTCAACATTCAATGTTAAAAGACTTGAGTTTTGGTGAATGTGTGAACCATGGAAGCTTTGGATCTCCAAACTTGTTTCACTACCTCACTTGTTCTAGTGGCAAGAATACCTAAGTAGCTTCCAAAAACCAAAGTAAGATAACCATGCGTCGCCTCTAACATTTGTATGTTGAGTATGACACGCCCGGGTTGTTCTAATTTGGCTACTTAGAAAGACTAGGTAGTTGTATCTTCATTTTATTCATGACCAACCCTATAACATCCGTCAAAATGGGCTCCCAAAATCCGACCCGTCTTGAAATTTTTGAGTTTTATTTTTTCTACAATCTTGCATTCAAATAACCAAAGCGATCGAAATTGCCTTATAATACACTCATATACATATACATATATGTATCTAAATGTACATATAAAATATAAACCTATCATGCATGTACATATATATATATATATATATATATAATATATATACGCTCAGATAAAAGTTTCCTTGTGACTATATAATCAACTAGAGGGACTATTGTGGTATTTTCCTAAAGATGAAGTTCAGGGACTAATTATGTGAATAATGAAAATATAATAAAACTTCAAATAAAAAGAAAACGGAGACCGCGGGACTTAAACCCAGGTCTCAACAGTACACACACAATAAACATACCACTGCACCACCTATAGGTTTGGCGCAAGACTCCTATTCAAGTGTATTATATATACACTCCTATTCAATCGGGGAAACATGGTAACATGCTAACTAATCGAGATTGATTTTTATGTTTGTGTTTTCGTTTGTATGAAAATCATAAACTTGGTCTTGATCACGTCCCCATACCTCTTTCGTTCAAAAACTTTCCGTCGATACACCGCCTTCTCATAATCAACGACAACTATCACTATAACAACCCTAGCCGAATCCTTCAATTCATTTACCATTTCTCCTCTCTACTCTTAAACGAACCTGCACCTACGCTAGAGGAACTAGACGCTGCCGGAGAATCCACTGGAACCCACGGCCTTTTCGTTTTGGTATATCTTTTCATTTCCAATTATCTTCTCGTTAAAACATTGATGATATCCTTATTCTGTAATAGTTAATAGTCACCTTAAACAAACACTAGATTTTGGGAAAACAATAACAGTGGGTGGTTTGTTCTTGTTTAGCTTGGGGACGAAGATGATACAATTAATGGGTATTTAAATAAAATCAAAACTTAGTCATTTTAGATCAAGTGGCATTGACTCAGTGGTTAAGGTGTTAAACAACATAGACAGGGTGTGGGTTCGAGTCCCGTCCTTGATTCTTCGCTGAACCATGTCTCTTTTTTTTTATATAAAACCGAAAACAGTGAACTTGATTCTGTTCAAATATATTAGTGTAACAAGAAATAACATAACACAAGGTGTAGTCTAGTGGTTAGTTTGTTTGTTTAACTCACATACGCAGCGGAAGTCACGGGTTCGACTCGACCATCCCCTGGATTGTCGCTGCACATCATTTCTTTTTGGATATAACCAGTTCATGAATAACCTTAACTACTGCATAAGTAAATTACTGAACAAGATATTCACGAGTCAAACACATAGCCCAGCGATCGGACCATGTGCAAATGGAATAGAGGTCGCCGGTTCGAATCCGGGCCGACCCTGTTTCTTTTTTTTATTTTATTCCAATCCTTTTTAAGTATAATCTTTAAGTTTAGTAATAAAAGTAAATAATTTTTTTTTACATTAGCTCATTTTATATCACAAGCTATTAATAAGATAAATTGTAATATCTAAATAATTAATTGTGGAAGTAATAAAAATTAGGAACTTTATTAATTTTAACTAGATCGTTTTTGTTTTAGGGTGATCACTTTCATTCTTTCGGAATTCCCTATTTTTCTTCGTGCGTTATCTTCAAGGAACCTTCAACGCAAAATTGTAAGTGAATCTTACAACTCCCATTTTTATTACACCTTTTTGTGGTGTATCAATGTGTCGCATTTCATTATTACATTTTACAAAATTCAATTTTGTGCAATTACCATCTTGTGAAGTATATGTGTTATGTGTTAATTGGTTGTTTGTCACTTGGTGCATTACATTCATTTCAATCATTACATCATCATAGGCTCGTCTGTTCTCCATTACCTATGAGCGGACTTAACATTGCCAAACAAACAAGGTCAGGTCCGTTTGATTGAGCTTAGATCTTGCAGCACACCATACTATTGTGCACATTTGTACCACAGTTGATTGGTTTATTGTTTGAGATTGTTTGTTGATTTTTGACATATGACATACAACATATTCACTTACATTGGTTAATGCATGTTTTCTCAATAAGCAAAATAAACATATTATTTTTATATTAACAAGGAGATTCACATACCAACCTTTGTTGACCCAAAAACTACTTTTAAACAATATATAGGTGAACAAGTATGAAGAGAAGATTGAACATAGGAGGGGCCTTAATTAACAAGAAATGGATTAATGAAGTTTAAATGCTATGAACAATGTCTCACATGTAATTGTTTTAGTTGGATTATTTGCTATGTGAAACATTTAATGTAGATTAATGATTATTTAAAACACATAATAGCAAGTCATAAGCTTTGAATCAACCAATCATGCCCCGATCACCTATTCCGCTACGGGTCGGTGTGACAAACTGAGTCATCAACTAAGTTAGTGACTTTGTGCTTTGGTGAATCATATAATGAGATTAATCATACATCCATGCTTAACTTACATGATACCACATGACAATATGGACTAGATTAATTACCACTATTATATATATATATATATATATATATATAATATATATATATATATATATATAAGTTATACGAATTCTTGATACTAATTGGTTATGGTTAAACGTCATGAACTTAGGTTATATTTATCGTTTGTTCTAAATTCCTTGTTTGTGTTTCTAATGGGACGTTTGGACCCATGGAAACACATGACAACTTAGTGTCCAAACGAGTATTTAGACAAGATATATTTTCGCATACATATACTTTTTATACTTAATTCCGAATCCGAACTCTCCACAAACTCCCTATACTCAAAAGCCTTTGTTTCCCCAATGTAAAGTATCTTTGGCGCCCCACTCTCATCAAATCATCAACTTGTATTTAATCGGAAAGCTTTGCAAAACCGTGAGTATACATGACCCTTTTTTCGTTTTTACACTTTTGGGTACAATACATATATCATATAAAAACTCACACGGACACTTATACGCAAACATATTATTCATACACTCGTATCCAACTTACACGCTTTATACATTTATACTTAGAAATACATGCATGTAGAGACTTTACGTGCACAATGCTTTGTCATTAACTTCGTACAAGCCTCGCTTAACATGTATAGCGCTATAGGATTAATGTATCGCCCGTATTCTCGAGTTCATGTTAAGTCAAACAAAGCGTTATTGTCGTTGCTACGACAAGATTACGCTAGCGGGAATCTTTGGGTTGACAAGTAGGTGTTGCATGCTAGCTTATGTTATGTTATGCCTTAGTATGCGTTATTGTCATGTGTACCTCGATAAACTCTTTTATACATATGATAGTACACTAAAACCTTGTATACTTGCCAATACATTATGTGTTGACATGTTACTTTAATATGTATTGCAGGATCGTGATCATGATGCGTTGAAAAGAATCTAGTAGGAAGGACGAGCAACGTAACAAACTTTAACTCATGTTTATTAGTTTAGTCAAATGATACTTGTTGTACTTTGTTTCCAACTTGATCCGTTAGCAATGAAATAAAAATTTACTTTTTAAATACTTGTCACATTTAGTCGTTATAAAGTCTTTTGCAATCTATTTCATCCTGCCCCAATGTTTCCGTCATCAGTTGGGAACCCGCAGCGGAAATAAGAGTCGGAGCATAATTGGGTTATCACCAAAGCACATGACATTTACTATTATGTTTCATAATTAAATGAAGTCAAAGTTACATTTTTCAAACATCCAAACATGTTCATTCAATACAAGGGAAAATAACCAAACATAACAATCCAAATACTAAATCGTTTTATTTCTTCTAATCCAGGTCCTATGTGTTCCTAGCTGCTGCTGGTTCACCTGTATCATGTGTAAAATGGGAGGTTTTGGGTCAACATAAGTTGGCGAGTGAACCTTATTAGATAAACATTTGATAATGATTTTATGGTTAGTTTATCAATAAAATATTGTGCATAATCATAAAAGAGCACATGTAAGTAATCAAACATTGGCAAATAGCAGTTACAATTATAACATACATTAACATTTGATAGCATACATGAATATACCAATATCATACGATAACTAACATAAATGAACTGTGCGATCAAGGCTCAATCAAACGGAGCCGATCGTATTGCATGAACTGGAAATGTAAATTGAACTGTGCGCTCAAGGCTCAATCAAACGGAGCCGAGCGTATTGCATGTATTGAAATGTAAAATGAAATGACCGATCAAGGCTCAATCAAACGGAGCCGATCGTGCGGGCACGCCATAGATCAACCGCATAATAAAATGGGGATCAAGCTCAACCTCGATGGATGGGGAGCTGCGGCCTCGGCAAATGCATGTACTGAAATAATAATTTGCATCCAATAATAACTACTTAACAGCAACAAACTAATACACATGTCATGTTATGATGTATGCACAATAATTTCGTTATAATATGTAAATAAACAAAGACACATGATACACCCCAAAACGTGATTAAAACGGGGAATTTGAAAGGTTCACTCACATTGGGTGCGTTGAATTTGAGATGGTGAGATGCGCACGATTTAGATGAGCGAGTCGACGAGGAAAACTAACCTAAATAATAATGGAAAAATATATTAAGTGGATGAATGTTATTAAGGATTTTAATGAAATTTTAGATATATTTTTATGAGTTTATGGCTATTTTCTATCTTTAAAAATGTTATTTTTAAGTATTTTTAAATTAAATTAAATAAATAAATATAAAAAAAATATTATTTTTTTTACTGTTGACCGTTGACCGGTTCGGTCAGCAGATAATTCTGCGCCAGGCGGGATTCGAACCGGCGACCTTCCGTTCACGTGCACGTAGCTCTACCAACTGAGCTACGTGACTAATCCGTTATAAACTCGGTTTTAATTATATTTATTTACTTATTTGAATTAACCGAAAATTCCTTTATTTTGCAAAAACGTTTTAATTCCATGGACCGGTGCTCGGGACAGGATTCGAACGCGCGACGTGAAGTTTATCTTGCACACAGTCCACCGCTGGACTGTGTGTCTAACCCGGTTATATTCTTGATTTATATTATACTTAACAACTACCTGTTTTAACCCGGGTTAGTTCATGATTAAAAAGGAATGTTATTACGTAAGGCGTGCGCGTAGTATGGATCGAACTCGGGACGTGAATATGAAATTTGCACACGGTCCACCGCTGGACTGTGTGTCTAACCCGTTTATAATCCGGATTTTAATTACTCTTATATTCTGAAATAGCTTCATCTTCTTCGTCGGATTACACGGTCAGCATAATTCGACTGGTTAAGTTTGATTTTGTGATTTACAAAGTTCTTAGACACTAACAGTAATTCAAGAGTAAGGAATGGAGAGAGTTTAAAGAACAGAATTTACCGATTGAAGATAATCACAGAAATCCGGCGAAGGTTCGTCGGTACTGGAAATGAACTCCGACTGTTGAACCAATTAACAGTGTGGATCGATTATTCATAAAGTTAAATCACCTAAACAAGGTTTAAAAGAAGTGCAGGATATCTTACCAGTTCACAGTGGGATTCCGGCAATCTCAGGAACTTTCCGGCGAAGGTAAGATTTCCGATAAACGTTGGCTAAGATTGATTCTGATGATGGAGTTGTGTTAGAGATTGACTAATCACATGTTTTAAACCAAAAAGAGTCGAAGGAATTACCGTGAGAATGTGAGTCCCGGTTTTCCGGTGATTTGCAGAAAAATTCCGGCGATCTGATTCAGAGAATCTTATGGTTCAGGAATGCGACGAAAATGAAATTGGATATTGTTGTGATAGTTCTGAATCGTGCAATTGAACTGAAGCTCGAATTAAATCAAAACTTGAAGAAATATTCGGTTTCAAAAGCCGAAAAGATGAAGCTTTAAGTTCAATCACTTCTGACTTAATTAAAAACCGTCGCATATCGGTTATAACTGAAATGGTGAGGTAAACAATCGATTTAACGATTGGTTTGCCGATTATCGGTTTTCAGATGGCATCAACGGTTAAATCGAGTTTGTGTATAAGTATCATTTGCTCTCCTAAAGTTAACAGAAAACACTTGGTGGCGGAGTGGTTTGGGGACAGGATGATAAGTCGTTGGAGTGCCTCAGCTGACCCGGGTTCGAGTCCCGGCAGCTACAAATGTTTTTTTATTTATTTTATTTTAACTTTTTATCAAATATAATTTTTATAGTTTAGTTTATTTAATAATTATGTAACGTTTAAACTCAAAATAATCATAAATAATTAACGAATCTTTTATAACATGATACAAGATCACAAAACGGAGCGGGTTTTGGAGACCCGATTTTTACAAATGTTACATGACATCATCTTTCGAGTATCTTGAAAGGTCCTACGTAACGTGGTGCTAGCTTTCCCTTTTGACCAAAACGAACCACTCCCTTCCACGGTGATACTTTTAAAAGTACACGATCACCAATGCTAAACTCCAAGGGCTTCCGTCGTTTATCTGCGTAACTCTTTTGACGACTTTGAGCTGCTAAAAGATTGTTTCGGATTTGATGAATCTTATCTGTGGTTTCTTGGATCAATTCTGGACCAGTAATTTGTGCTTCCCCAATTTCGTGCCAACAAACAGGAGATCGGCACTTTCGACCATATAAAGCTCCAAAAGGTGCCATGCCGATGCTCGAATGATAGCTATTGTTGTACGAAAATTCAACTAACGGTAGGTGGGCGTCCCAATTTCCCTTGAAGTCTATGACACATGCTCTAAGCATGTCCTCAAGAGTTTGAATGGTGCGCTCAGACTGTCCATCAGTTTGAGGATGATAGGCGGTACTGAGATCTAGTCGAGTGCCCATAGCGGATTGTACTGCTTGCCATCTTCGTGAGGTGAAACGACCATCACGATCAGAAATAATACTTAATGGTACTCCATGCCGGCTTACGATTTCGTTGATATAAATACGAGCAAGCTTTTCGTTCTTGAAATCTTCTCGAATAGGAATAAAGTGAGCTGATTTTGTAAGTCGGTCTATAATCACCCATATAGTGTCATACCCACTAGAAGTGCGAGGTAACCCGGTAATGAAATCCATGGTTATATTTTCCCACTTCCATACAGGTATTTCCGGTTGGACTAGAAGTCCTGAGGGTCTTTGGTGTTCAGCCTTCACCTTAGAACATGTGAGACACTTGGAAACAAAAACGGCAATATCTTTCTTCATTCAGGCCACCAGTAGGTGTACCGTAGGTCTTGATACATCTTATCGGCTCCTGGGTGTATAGAATATCGCGTTTTATGAGCTTCATGCATGAGTGTTTCAGGAAGATTGATGTGGTTAGGAACCCAGATACGATCTAGGTAATAGAAAATACCATCAGATTTAGTTTCAAGTTTTAGCTCGGCTCCACAGGACATCTCTTTTTGTACATCTTCCTCTGTTATTGAAACGTGTTGAGCTTCTCGAATTTGATCCTTAATATTGGTTATAATTTGCGAACATAGAAGATGAATGGAGTTCGCATAACCTTTTCGACTAAGTGCATCAGCCACCACATTTGCTTTGCCAGGGTGGTATCTAATTTCACAGTCGTAATCATTTAGGAGTTCGACCATCTTCGTTGCCTCATATTTAACTCTTTTTGATTGAAGATATGCTGAAGACTCTTGTGGTCAGTGTATATTTCACACTTCGTACCATAAAGATAATGTCTCCATATCTTAAGAGCGAATACAACGGCTCCAAGTTCGAGGTCATGAGTGGTGTAGTTCTTTTCATGTGTCTTGAGTTGCCATGAGGCATAAGCTATGACTTTTCCTCTATGCATGAGAACGCAACCTAATCCTTGCCCTGACGCGTCGCAATAGACTACAAAATCATCACAACCTTCAGGAAGAGTGAGGATTGGTGCATCACAAAGTTTTTGTTTAAGTGTTTGAAAAGCTTCTTCTTGCTTGGGTCCCCATACGAATGGTTTTCCCTTATGGGTTAAAGCCGTGAGTGGCACCGCAATGCGAGAGAAGTTTGAAATGAACCGACGATAATAGCCAGCAAGTCCAAGAAAAGACCTTACTTAGGTTGGTGTACGTGGAGCTTGCCATTCTTGAACTGCTTTGATCTTTGATGGGTCAACATGTATTCCTTTGTCATTGACTACATGCCCGAGAAATTGCACCTCTTTTAACCAGAATTCACATTTAGAGAACTTGGCATAAAGCTTTTCCTTTTCTAGAAGTGCAAGAACAAGTCGTAGATGACGCTCATGATCAGCTTTAGATTTTGAATAGATAAGAATATCGTCGATGAATACAATAACAAATCGATCGAGGTAAGGTTTGCAGACTCTATTCATTAGGTCCATGAAAACAGCTGGTGCGTTGGTTAATCCAAACGGCATAACCATGAATTCATAGTGACCATAACGAGTTCGAAAAGCAGTTTTAGGGACGTCTTCTTCATGCACTCTAAGCTGATGATAGCCAGATCGAAGATCGATTTTTGAAAAGCAACTGGCACTTTGTAGTTGGTCAAGAAGATCATCTATGCGAGGTAAAGGATATCGATTTTTGATGGTTAACTTGTTGAGCTCTCTGTAGTCGATGCACATCCGAAAAGATCCATCTTTCTTCTTTACAAAAAGGACAGGTGCACCCCAAGGCGATGAGCTGGGGCGTATGAATCCCTTGTCAGTCAACTCTTGCAATTGACTGGCTAGCTCTTGTATTTCAGAGGGAGCTAACCTATATGGAGATTTTGCCACTGGTGTAGCACCAGGTATAAGATCGATACGGAATTCGACATCTCTGATTGGAGGAAGTCCTGAAATGTCGTCAGGAAAAACTTGTGGAAAATCTTTTACAACAGGAATATCTTCAAGTTTCTTCTCTGTGGTCCCCTTCTTGATGATATGGGCTAAAAACGCAACATAATTCTTGCGAAGGTATTTTTGAGCTTGAAGACAAGACATTAAGTTGAGCCCTTTCGACGAGGTTTCTCCAATGATTCGAAGAGTCTGGCTGTTTGAAAGAGGAATACGAATAAATTTTTCACGACATACAACTTCCGCATGATGTTGACTGAGCCAATCCATACCGATTATGATGTCGAAACTTCCCAGCTTCATAGGAATAAGATCGACTGAGAAATCGTGGTCGTTTAAGGTGAGTGTACAGTTGCGTAAAATAGAGTCTAATGAAACAGGTTTTCCGTCCGCAACTTCCACCGTTATGGATTCCGCGAGCTTATCCCGATTTTTGCTTAAGATAGGTTCAAATTCTAATGACACGAAACTTCTATCCGCACCAGTATCAAATAACATAGAGGCATATCTACCATTTATAAGAAACGTACCGTTGACCACATTGCCGTCAGCTCTGGCCTGGTTTGCGTTAATATTGAAAGCTCTTCCTCTAGCAGGTGGAGGAGCCTGGTTTGCTTGATTCACAGGGTTGGCTTGGGCCTGAGCATGAATAATATTGACCAGCCTTGGACATGTGTTTCTGAAATGACTTGGGTCGCCGCAATTGAAACAAGCCCGCATAGGTTGGCCCATAGGGTAATTGGGTTGATAGTATGTTTGGGCTAAATGTTGGGTGGGTGGAAATGGTAGTTGTTGTTGTGCTTGACCCATTAGCTGTTGGTGGGTTTGGGTTATAGGTTGGTGGCGGTTTGTTCGTTGAGACGTGCGGCAGTTTTGAATAGTGTGTCCGGCGCGACCGCAGCCGGTACAGTATTGGCAAGGATAATCAGGGGAGTGGTGATACTGACAACGGTTACATTTTGGTAGTGGCCCTGTGTATGGTTTTCTGTATGGCGCGGGTGGAGGAGTGGCTTGAGTGATGGGTGCAGCAAGAATAGGGGTGTTGGTTTGGGTGACTGCAAAGTTCTTGGTGTTACGCTTCCTCTTATTAGTAAACTTAGAGGAAGGAGTGTGGTGGTTTGAGGTTTGTCCCTCAGCAAGGGCTTTCTTCTTTTCTTCTTTGAACTTCCCATTGCGAATTCGGTTTTCGGTCAGTTCAGTTGCCAACTCCATGGTAGCTTCGAGTGTTACCGGTGAAACGCTGAGGACCGAATCTTGGATTTTCGAGGGAAGTCCTCGAATGTAATGTTCGATCAGACGATAGGTTGGAGTGAATAAGTTTGGAACCATTTGGTTTAACTCCAAGAACCTCTTGTTGTAAGTAGAGTGATCACCCTCTTTTTGCTTCAAAGCATGAAATTCATCCTCCAATTTCTTAATTTCACTTCTAGGACAGAATCGCCTAGTCATGATTTCCCTTAACTCCTCCCAAGTTAAGGCCATTGCATCCTCAGTTCCCCTTTTTCCCTTTCTCAGTATTCCACCAAGTGAGAGCTACACCAAGTAGTCTCCCGGTGGCGTAACGAACTTTGCGATCCTCAGGACATTCGCAGTTTAAGAAAACGTTTTCCATCTCCTCGAACCAATGTAGGAGAGCAGTGACTCCCTCAGTCCCTTCGAATTTTGGAGGATCGCAGGACTTAAAATGTTTGTAAGAGCATTTGATGGTAGGAGGGTTGTTGATGTTCTGGTCCTGTTGTTGAGGAGGGTTAGTAGGATTTGCAGCAAGGGCTTGTTGTACTTGTACTACGATGTCAGGCAATATCGTGGCCATTTGATTCGCGATATGAGTGGCCAAACGTTCCCGAGACTTTTCCGATTTCTTACCCCTTCGATGCTGTCTAGACAACATCTACAGGATCATAAAATGAGAAGATTGTGAGTTTATGGTGTCTTTTTAGGTGTCATGTGTCTTTAAGAAAATGAAAATAACATAAATATCAATAATGCAACTACATCCAAAGGATGTCTTGGGTTCGCTCATGTTGGGCCTCAAATGTCCCCCATACCTTCACCTACATAGTCATGTGGGCCCCCATGGCTATTGGCTTGGTAGGATTCACATTAGTATTGGCAATTTAACACTCGCATCCCCCGAATGCAAACCACAAAATATGTTCATGAGATGTTTGGTCGGAACGTGTCCAGGTGTAGACACAATGACAACTCAAAGTGGGATTAGCTCTCACGACGTTTGGTATAGCATGCTTTGGCCTAATAGGTATTTCGTACTCTCATCGTTAGTCCCCAGGTAGGCAAACTGGTCCTTTATTTTGGATTTATACGAATGCCAGCCTAGACAGGACGTTCCGACTACCGGTACTAGTACCCTTCCAGTTACTACATGTCCGTCATGAGAACTCACTTTGATGAGATTTGAAAACACGAAAATCAATGTAAAATCAATCATGATGTGGTGTGTGCTTGCATGGATGTGATATGTTATGATCATACGATTTCATGATAAGCATTATTTGATAATACATACTTATGAACATGCTTGTACAATATCAAATGTAACATTTAACATAAACATATAAACATCATGAAATTTGGCATATAACACACAAAATTCTTATAAGTTTCTAATCGACTATAGTATAGGCTCTAAGGTTCTAATAACCTATCCTATATCCCTATAGTCATGGCTCTGATACCAATCTGTCACACCCTGACCCGCAGCGGAAATAAGAGTCAGGGCATAATTGGGTTATCACCAAAGCACATGACATTTACTATTATGTTTCATAATTAAATGAAGTCAAAGTTACATTTTTCAAACATCCAAACATGTTCATTCAATACAAGGGAAAATAACCAAACATAACAATCCAAATACTAAATCGTTTTATTTCTTCTAATCCAGGTCCTATGTGTTCCTAGCTGCTGCTGGTTCACCTGTATCATGTGTAAAATGGGAGGTTTTGGGTCAACATAAGTTGGCGAGTGAACCTTATTAGATAAACATTTGATAATGATTTTATGGTTAGTTTATCAATAAAATATTGTGCATAATCATAAAAGAGCACATGTAAGTAATCAAACATTGGCAAATAGCAGTTACAATTATAACATACATTAACATTTGATAGCATACATGAATATACCAATATCATACGATAACTAACATAAATGAACTGTGCGATCAAGGCTCAATCAAACGGAGCCGATCGTATTGCATGAACTGGAAATGTAAATTGAACTGTGCGCTCAAGGCTCAATCAAACGGAGCCGAGCGTATTGCATGTATTGAAATGTAAAATGAAATGACCGATCAAGGCTCAATCAAACGGAGCCGATCGTGCGGGCACGCCATAGATCAACCGCATAATAAAATGGGGATCAAGCTCAACCTCGATGGATGGGGAGCTGCGGCCTCGGCAAATGCATGTACTGAAATAATAATTTGCATCCAATAATAACTACTTAACAGCAACAAACTAATACACATGTCATGTTATGATGTATGCACAATAATTTCGTTATAATATGTAAATAAACAAAGACACATGATACACCCCAAAACGTGATTAAAACGGGGAATTTGAAAGGTTCACTCACATTGGGTGCGTTGAATTTGAGATGGTGAGATGCGCACGATTTAGATGAGCGAGTCGACGAGGAAAACTAACCTAAATAATAATGGAAAAATATATTAAGTGGATGAATGTTATTAAGGATTTTAATGAAATTTTAGATATATTTTTATGAGTTTATGGCTATTTTCTATCTTTAAAAATGTTATTTTTAAGTATTTTTAAATTAAATTAAATAAATAAATATAAAAAAAATATTATTTTTTTTTACTGTTGACCGTTGACCGGTTCGGTCAGCAGATAATTCTGCGCCAGGCGGGATTCGAACCGGCGACCTTCCGTTCACGTGCACGTAGCTCTACCAACTGAGCTACGTGACTAATCCGTTATAAACTCGGTTTTAATTATATTTATTTACTTATTTGAATTAACCGAAAATTCCTTTATTTTGCAAAAACGTTTTAATTCCATGGACCGGTGCTCGGGACAGGATTCGAACGCGCGACGTGAAGTTTATCTTGCACACAGTCCATCGCTGGACTGTGTGTCTAACCCGGTTATATTCTTGATTTATATTATACTTAACAACTACCTGTTTTAACCCGGGTTAGTTCATGATTAAAAAGGAATGTTATTACGTAAGGCGTGCGCGTAGTATGGATCGAACTCGGGACGTGAATATGAAATTTGCACACGGTCCACCGCTGGACTGTGTGTCTAACCCGTTTATAATCCGGATTTTAATTACTCTTATATTCTGAAATAGCTTCATCTTCTTCGTCGGATTACACGGTCAGCATAATTCGACTGGTTAAGTTTGATTTTGTGATTTACAAAGTTCTTAGACACTAACAGTAATTCAAGAGTAAGGAATGGAGAGAGTTTAAAGAACAGAATTTACCGATTGAAGATAATCACAGAAATCCGGCGAAGGTTCGTCGGTACTGGAAATGAACTCCGACTGTTGAACCAATTAACAGTGTGGATCGATTATTCATAAAGTTAAATCACCTAAACAAGGTTTAAAAGAAGTGCAGGATATCTTACCAGTTCACAGTGGGATTCCGGCAATCTCAGGAACTTTCCGGCGAAGGTAAGATTTCCGATAAACGTTGGCTAAGATTGATTCTGATGATGGAGTTGTGTTAGAGATTGACTAATCACATGTTTTAAACCAAAAAGAGTCGAAGGAATTACCGTGAGAATGTGAGTCCCGGTTTTCCGGTGATTTGCAGAAAAATTCCGGCGATCTGATTCAGAGAATCTTATGGTTCAGGAATGCGACGAAAATGAAATTGGATATTTTTGTGATAGTTCTGAATCGTGCAATTGAACTGAAGCTCGAATTAAATCAAAACTTGAAGAAATATTCGGTTTCAAAAGCCGAAAAGATGAAGCTTTAAGTTCAATCACTTCTGACTTAATTAAAAACCGTCGCATATCGGTTATAACTGAAATGGTGAGGTAAACAATCGATTTAACGATTGGTTTGCCGATTATCGGTTTTCAGATGGCATCAACGGTTAAATCGAGTTTGTGTATAAGTATCATTTGCTCTCCTAAAGTTAACAGAAAACACTTGGTGGCGGAGTGGTTTGGGGACAGGATGATAAGTCGTTGGAGTGCCTTAGCTGACCCGGGTTCGAGTCCCGGCAGCTACAAATGTTTTTTTATTTATTTTATTTTAACTTTTTATCAAATATAATTTTTATAGTTTAGTTTATTTAATAATTATGTAACGTTTAAACTCAAAATAATCATAAATAATTAACGAATCTTTTATAACATGATACAAGATCACAAAACGGAGCGGGTTTTGGAGACCCGATTTTTACAAATGTTACATGACATCATCCCCACCAAAACAACAACCACCGATGAAATTTCATAACCCTATATATTGGTTGTTGGGTGTTGCAAAATCACTAGATATTTTCAGCTAAAAATATTCGAATTAGGCTTTTTGAAAGATAATTTTCAAAAGATATGGTTGAAGGAGTTGTGATAACAATTACAAGTAGAACGATGGAAGTGATGGTGTGATGGCGGAGGTGATGATGCTATGGTGGTGGTGTGATGGCGACAATGGTGGTGTAGCGATGGTTGTTCGATGGCGGTGGTAGTGCTATGACGGTGGTGATGCGATGGAGGTGATACACCATATTTGTATAGAGAGAGAGAGAATTTGTAGAGAGAAAGTGAGAGAGAGAATTTCTAGAGAGAGAATGTATTTTTAGAGATAGAAATGGTAGGTGGGTGAGAGAGTTTTATTTTATATTTATTTATTTAAGTATATATGGTAAAATGTCAAAAATACCCTCATGTGGGGTTCATTTAGTCAAATTTAATCATGAAAACTAACTGAGTTATGACTAAATGACATAATGTGCAAGGGTTTGTAAATATCGAGTACGTTTTTGTACTTTTTGAAAATAAAGAACATAGTTTTCAATTTGGTGTCAAAAAAAAGAACGACTTTTTGTAATTTACTCTATTTTCTTATGTTCACCGAGTTGTTTTTCAATAAAAATCAAAATTAGCAAGTTTGTTATTATCACGTATCAGTCATTGAATGATCAAAGAAACCTTCTACAAAAATGGTGTTCGATAAAGCATCTTTTCAAGAGCGACATAGTTGTCAGTAATATGTCGGTGATACCGTCCATTGGTAATCCTTTAGTGAAGACCATTGGTAAACCGTAAATTTATTTTGGTGTATAGTTTACACCAAATTTCTACACTATGGTTTGGTATATATATTGGAAATGCTCATAATGTATACTTTTATGTTAATGTTAAACTATTAGCTAAATATTTTATAACACTTTTTCAAATAGATTTCAAGAAAAGACATATGTTATAGGTGTTGCTTATCAATCGTTAGAAAATGTTTAGCTAAGTCATTAGGTTCTATCATTCCACATCTACACAGCCTTATACACAATACAAAACAAAGCGCATTCAGATAGACGGATCCTTCGGAAATCCGTACATAAAAATAAATGCTTTAACCAATAAACATGGTGTGGTAGTACGGTTCACATCCTGCAGCAAGATACATCTATAGGAATAAAGTATACACCAAAATGAATTATTCACCACCCATTTATGATTCGCACACACATAAACATATGTATATATATACAAAAAAAAGCCTAAAATCAAAATTAAATCTGTTGAACAAGATGTCATTACAATAAGCTCACTGGGACTTCAAAATGAGTCCAACATGAATTATTTTACTCACTTTATGGTACGGTTGTTTTGACCACTACGTTCTCCCGAGGGCATGCCTTTATGTGGAAGTAAAAGCCCTACCAGAAACTAAACCTTTTACATATGGTTAAAGGTATAGCCAAAAAAGATCAATTTAGATTCTCACCTGACCTTACCTGAGCTCTATATGTCTCTAGATATCATCTCTTTATCACTGACAACACATATACTTACACCAAATCCCCTTAAGTCAAAGTATTAATTGCCATCAATATTCATCAACCTCATTTGGTTGGATACCCTCTTAATTCTCTTACCCACTTTTTTAGTTTTGTATTCATTTAATATCTAATAGTGATATTTCAACTTTCCTCAATTCATTTCATCCGAACATTTGTCTTCCTACTAAGCACATGAGTTACCATCTCAGCTTTACCAGATAGAGCATTTCATAAGCATAGTCGTTGACCAAATCTAACCATCAGTTTAAGCAACACGACGAGTTCCATTAAAACCAGCCCGCTAGCAAGGCAAACAACAACAGTTTTAAGCAACAAATGACGTCTCTCTTGTTGTACCTTGGAAGCCACAATCAACCAACCTTAATTGTCCGTAATTGAGTAATTAGCCTTTAGTTTTTCGTCAAAATTTGTACACTCGGAAGTCCTTATAATTAAACAAACCTAGAATTTACTATGATTGATATTTTAGAGAGACACGAAAGCTAATGTCTATGGGGATGCCTTTTTAATTCGATAACAAACTTTGAAAATTGTCTTTGCATTGGATGGTTTAGTGTTTGAGGACCCCTACCTTATTAACCACAACTTATGTATTTGTTATCACATCAATTTATCTAATAGCTACTAATAGCGTGAATGTGCAGGGATGAATCTATCATGACACTATTGTTATGCAACCACTTATTTATGTATGTGAAATATAATAACTGTGTATATAATAATAAAACTTGGCTAAATTGACACATCCACAATTGGGTGTGCATCACTTATCTTTTTCATAACAATGATGTATGACCCTTCGAAGTACCAGTCTTATCTCACTTTAAATTCTAAGGATTGGTTCTTATAAGCAAATAAAATATGTGTAGTGTCAAAGAACTGTTGGTTGATTTTGCTTAAAGTGAAAGTGTGGTCTTGAATTTTAAGGTACACAAGAACAAGAAGTTAAAGGTATTCATTAAATGATCCTTAAATAGTGCGCAATAGAGATAAGATGCATAATGTGTTAATTAGGTGTTGCGCTAGATAATTAGATAATATGATGGTATCATGTTACCAACACTAATTAAAGAGAGTCAACAAGCCTACACAATATGGGCCGTCACCTCCATGCCATCTCACCTAAAAGGACACGATACCCCCCCTCCCTCACAGTACCACAGGCGCCATCAGGGGCACTATTGAGGGGATGTGGTTGCAATGGCGATGAATAACAAGATGAT
This sequence comes from Scalesia atractyloides, assembly GCA_947069175.1. Taxonomy (NCBI): domain Eukaryota; kingdom Viridiplantae; phylum Streptophyta; class Magnoliopsida; order Asterales; family Asteraceae; genus Scalesia; species Scalesia atractyloides. The sequence continues at coordinate 83,040,532 of CAMTDV010000022.1, read as the reverse complement.
TATGTGTGTGAGGATGGTTGCTCTCTCGAATAATGGGGGAGCCATTGGTGGAGGCAACAGGGGGGGCTCTATTCTATACCATGGGTGTTATTAAGAAGAGGTAATAGAGCCTCTAGGGCTCCTGGTTGACGTAGTGCTGAGGTGACGCAATAAAGCCCCTATGGTAGGGCCGTTCAAATCGCTCGCCGCTCATCACTCGCTCGCTTGCTGCTTGTTTAGAAACTGCTCGGAAAATGCTAGTTTGATTTGACGCTCGGTTGTAAACGAGCCGCTCTGCTCGGTTCCGTTTTTAAACGAGCCAAGCATGAGCAAAGGTGCACTCGGCTCGGTTCGACTCGAATTATTATTTTTAATTAGTATATATATGCATATATTATACACATACAGGGTTAGGTTCATTTGTGAACACCCTTTTTGATTGTGAACACTGGTAAACTGATTCTAGCACTTGATTATTAATACACAAGTGTAAATCAATGGCCGAGATTTAATGATAAAAATACACTAGTGTATTTTACGATTTGATAATATAAATCAATAGCCAGAATTTGTTCTCGGTTCACAAATACACATGTGTTCACTCTAGAACCCCACCCTACACATACATATATAAACATGTATATATATATATGTATATACACACACAAACATAAATTATACATATATATATATATACATGACAGACACCTATATAAATTATACATATACACACATACATATATAATTAAATATAAATTAAATTTATAGTTTTATATATACCACTCTATTAGATTTTGGTTCACTATATACAAATTTCCAACTATATCTATTATACCTACTAGCCCAATAATGCCAATAAAAAAAATTAACATAAAATCTAAAACTTAAACTTTGTCTTAATGTTTCATGTCGTTACCCTAAGTCGATCATCTGCTGCCCTCGATGTCATTGTTCGTGCAATATGATCATCGCCTCGTCGGCCACCATTGTAATTAATAAGAAAAATATTATGCCATGAAATGTGTCTGTTTTTTTAAATATATAAAAACTTGAGACCTAACATAGTCACTATCTCTTTCAGCAAAATTAAATCGGACGACACGGTTGTCCAAATCGCTCGAACATCGCTGGACACTTGCTCGGAATATCTATTGCTCGGAAATGCTTGCTTGATTTGAGGCTGGTTTTAAATGAGCTGCTCTGTTCGATATGGTTTGTAAACGAGCCAAACACAAGCAAATGTCCGCTCGATTGGCAGGTGAACAGCCCCTATCCTGGGGCTCAATTTCATACCCTCCAAACTAAGCATTTTGGATACATCACACATGGAACTTGAAACATCTGTAAAAGAATTCACAATTTTTTTTTTCGATTTTTACTAGGATAGATTGGCAGTATAGATAGTTGAATGCGCACATGTAGATTCAAAACTCTTAAATACAGAGACCGCCAACTATGAAATTAATGTAGTGTTAATATTAAAATTTATGACCACAACCCATTCTATGGTTAATGTATGTTAAGTCATAGGCCGGCGGACCAAAAGGGGTCCGGGAGGTCTGTTAAAAGAGTAGCAGTACGTTATTTTCATGCATTTTTGTTGTTGAAAAGTAATTGAAGCAAATGTAAAAAAATTGTTGAGACCCCTGAGTTGAAAATTTTGGTTCCGCAAGGTCACATGATTTGAATGGGTAATAACTAATAGTACATTATCAAACTCTAAGATGTTACAACTAGAAATAATCATCAGAAATTTTATTTTATGAATAACGTGTTGGGTTTGATTTAAGCTTAGAAGATTTGGGCATGGTTTTTGGTCCATGTTATTTTCTTGGGGCCTAATTTACAAAGCCTAATTATTCTTTAGATATGCCTAGTTATTGTAATTGTAATCTTTGAATGAGGTAATAACAAAACCCTAGTTACAGGCCGTGATTGTAGGTCCCCCACTAGAACCGAATCACGTAAAATTGTTATGTCCATGTTATCTTTATTGTGTGTTTAATCGTATGTCTTAATTCGCTTCCATGCGCCACTTGAAACCGAACATAAATTTGAATATGAAGAATTATTAGAATAATTAAAAATTGTTACATATATACATCTGGGGAAATTAGGGTGTTTTAAGTTAATTTAGATATGTGGTATAATTGAAGCTAAAGTCAAAAGTCAAAATTACTTGCACAAATAACGCATTCTTGATTGCTCCTTAAGCTGGTGATGAACTCATGATGCTGTTAGTGTTTAGCATATTAATTAAAGATCTTTAGTGTCACATTTTTTTACTTGCACACCAGCAATTGTTTTTACGAACACGAGTAACAATTTTTTGTCATCACTGACTTTGTATTATAAAAATAGATATAATTTTTAGGTCATATATGATCAGGGATAACAATTAGACATGTATTGATAATCTTATTCTTATACCCGGTATAATAAATGTTGGATAATTACTCGGTATCAGACCTACTCGTAGGTATCGGGATTACTTTTAAATTTGAAAATACATTTTGATCATATCATTCTAACTTTTATTTAATTTTATATTCTTAACGACTTGGATCAGTTAGAGGAAATATATAATAAGTTAATGTATATGTGATTACATACATATTATTATGAATATATATATATAAAGTTTGAAACATCTTTAATATGTAAAATTCATGATGACATAAATTTCAAAAGATAATGTATTACTTAATATAATATGAAATTATTAAAATGAACCTTTACTAAAGTAGCTAGGGTTGCAGAGAATGCAAACCATATATGAAGAAGATTGGTAACCTTGAATCTGTAGCTTTAAGTACATATTCTTGCTAAAAAACGAGTCAAACCAAGCCGAGCCGAGTTCGTTTCAGCATAGGATTAGAATAAATCTTAAAAGAGTCAGCTTAGCTTGTTGATCTTAATGGGCTGAAACTTTAAGCTCAATCTCGACTCGTAAAAAGCTTGAGGCAGCACATTCATTTTCTTTTCTTTCAAATTTTAATGAAAAATAATACTTTAGCCGAATGCACATTCATAAAAATTACCAAATATGTAATAAACAGCAATTGTTTAAATCACTTTCAACCAAAAATTAATAAATATGAGTCTATACAATCTGCAGCCGAAATATTCACTACAACACAATTTTGAGTATTGGGTTGATACAAAGTTAAAAAATATATTAGTATTAATCTAATACTAAGTTGGAAAATATCAAGGCCAGGCTTCTACAATGGTAAACAATGCTATTTGGGTTCTAATTCAAAAAAACCATAATTTGGGCTTTAATTAATTGAGACAAACGAGCCAGCTAATGAGAAGATGAACTAATTACCTTGCTCAACTCATTTACAAATGAGTAATAAATTTCGAGTGAGCTTTAAGCCACGAGTTTTTTTAACAACCTTTGCGGATTAAATACCACCCAAATATTGATAGAAAGGTAATATCAATTATTGTTCATAATTCATATACAAAAGTAATCAGCTGGTTTTGACTAGTCATACATACTAAGGGAATGTTTAGCAAAAGTAGCTGGTGGCTGATGGCTGAAAGCTGCTGGTTGGTAACTGTAGCTTTTAGATATTTCTACGTGTTTGGCAGAGTAGCTGAAGCTTTTAATAAAATGTTTAAAGTGATCAAAATGGACATAACTAAAAAAACATAATACTAAACGTAATCACACACACATATATATAAGTTCTTTCTCAAATAAATAAAACATAGTCATTTTCAATTAAATAAAACATAGTCATTGATTTTCGTTATCTTTAGAAAAAAATTTAAAAGTTGGTGCGTTAAAAATTTAAAGGTTAAAATAGTTATTTTTCCCTAAAAGCTTGTATCTCTTTCTAAACGCTACTAGTAGGAGCGTTCAACCAAAATGTTCAAGCTCCTTCAATCAAAAAAGGTTTTTTATTAAGTAGCAGCTTTTTCTTATAAGCTTAAAGTTATAAGCTCCTAAAAGCTTCATTCCAAACATACCCTAAGGCAACTTTTGAGCGCATACTACAGAATCCACCAGATGATATGCTAAATCTGTATCTTAATTCCCAAATGATATACTTGTGCAGCTGTGTTTGAATTTTCATTATAAATGGGGCCGGATTCGGGTACACCATTATGATCGAGAATTGCATGGTGTGTTTTCCACTTTGATGGTTACAAACACCGTGTGCACGTATGATGCCACTCCCAAAGTGGCTAATTGGTAGAGCTGGCATTCGGTAAGTTGTATAAGACATATTAGACATGTTTATAAAAAATTACACCGTGTGATTTTCACTTTCTTATAAATAATTCAACTTAGAAGGTTAGGATTATCATTTCTCCTTATTGGTACATAAAACATAAAACTTGTTAGGGTGGTCAGGGTGTATTCGGGAAGTGGGGTGTTTGAGTGTGTTCACCGAGCGGTGACACCACCGCCACCCCTTCCCGTGTTTCGGTGACTCCCCATTTCGTTGATTAGTCACCGCGTTTGAGATTCGATCGTTGAGACTTGACCGTTTGTTAAAAAAAATTCTTTATTATTTAAAACCCACACATTTCACTCATCTCCAACACCAATTTCACCTATAGTCCACAAAATCATTTCTTGTATATTCCAAAAAATTAACCCTGTTAATGGCGGATGACATACCCCCGCTATTCATTCTATTTGATATCAGTGAAAACGACGATTCTTCTTCGAGCGATGGTAGTTTAGTTTTTTTTCCAAAATCTGATTACGGAAGCGGCCGCGCTGGAAGACACCGGTAATTTTAGAAAAAAGAAACTTGTCATTCGAGATCGAGAGAAAGGCCACAAAACCCTTGTGTCAGATTATTTTGCCGAGGAGCCCAAGTTCAACGAAGATGTTTTCCGTCATAGGTTTCATATGTCGAAAAGGTTGTTTTTAAAAATTGTGAGCGACGTGCAAGCGAATAACTCGTGGTTTCAAGAGGGCCTGGATGGGAGAATGAAAAAGAGTTTTACACCGTTGCAGAAAGTTACATCGGCGATTAAGCAACTTGCAACCGGTAACCCTCCAGACGAGAACGACGAGTATTTAAATATGGCCGAAAGGACTTCTCGAGAGTGTCTAGATTATTTTTGCGAACGTTATGTAAATTATACGCTTCCGAGTACTTACGTAGACCAACAAGCCACGACGTCGCGCTCTTGGATCAGGCTCATGAGGATATACATCACCTTCATGGGATGTTGGGTAGTCTTGATTGTACACATTTTGCTTGGAGAATGTGTCCAACAGAGTTGTGGGCCAATATATGAGGGGGGCTCAAAGGTACCCGACAATTATGCTCGAAGCGGTGGCCTCTCAAGATTTGTGGATTTGGCATGATTTTTGTGGTCCACCAGGCGGAACGGGCTTTTGGTGTTTTAAAGGCAAAATGGGGTGTACTAAATCGACCAATGCGTGCTATGACTGTAAAAAAGATTAGGAATGTCGTATATGCGTGCATTATTATGCATAACATGATTCTGAAAGACGACGGAGAGGCGATTGCACCGATACGTATTCATGATCCTCCAGTTGAGCCTGCTTTCGATGAAACTGTTTATAACGAGCTTATTGATGAAGACACACATTATAGACTAAAATATGATCTTGTGGAGCATCTTGGAGAACAAGATTTACCCCACTTTTGGCGGATTCCGACGACGAGTAGTTTAATTAGTTTTAGTTTTAAAATGTATTTTTATATTTTAATGTTTTGTTTAAAATATGTTTTATTTATAGATGCATATTTTCTAGAAATAAAAAATAAATCAAACACCCCAAGTGTTTGAGCACCCCTAGTGATTGAGTGCAAAATGAGGAGTGGAGTGGTGAGTTGACATGGAATGATATTATTGGGTAAATGCTTAGGCACCTATCTTAGATAACTTGTCGATTAAATTTCTGGCTCATAATTGTGCCTATTATTATGGGTGTGGGTATTTGTACATCCTCAAAATTAAGTGAACATCCCCCCTTACGTCGCGTATAGTGCAACAAGCAACATATAGGGGTTCAGTGTATTAGGTGCATCAGAAAAAGTGATTCTATATGCCTCACATTGCTCTATGAGCGGCGTACAAAATGGTGATAGTTGAAGCGTTAAATCATATACGCCTCTCATTGCTCTATGAGTGACGTATAGGTACGATGTGAGAGGAATTTAAGGTATAATCACTGACATTGCAGCGAGTTCAGACTTAAAAGTCTAAAGAGGTGCCCATGTACGACCCACATTGACCTATACGCGACATATAGTTCGAGAAAAATGTTATTAATCCAAGCATACATGAACCATTTTATTCAAACAATGAAAATTTACAAATAAAACAGTCTGATCAAACCGTTTATATCATGATGTCGTCTTGGGATATTGGTTATGTTTTTAGAGAAGGTTAGAACCAGTCATACGCCTCCCAAAGCGTTTGGTTACATGGCATTGATCGAGGTGAGGAGAAGGTTGTGTCCGTGCTTCGTTGTGATGACGAGAGTGTGCGGCTTGTGTTGCCTGATTTGAACCAGGTAAAAAATCTATATAAGATGTAATGTCATTTTGGTTATTAAAGTCTTACCAAGTATGACTGATCATCAACCGCCTAAGGTACAACAAGATACTTGGGTCACCCAACGATGAAAACACAACAAACAGGAAGGAAGATGTTGCGAGACATACAGATAAACGAGGACACTCAAAAGACAATTCCGATTCCAGATGAACATTTTCCACTATTAGTGGTGGGCAAGAACGCCAACATGCATGCATGCATGCATACATACATACATACATACATACATACATACATACATACATACATACATACAAACATACATACATACATACATACATACATACATACATACATACATACATTTCTCCTGATAAAGATTTTCCAATATGTATATGCCAATTACAGATACAAACACGTGATCGGTCGTTTTAAGGATTAGCTTCTTTCTATGTATCGGAGATACATAACACAATAGAAGATGCCCAACTTGACGGTAACTGTGGGTTTTGATCTATAGCTATGGGTTTGGGGTTGGAGCAGATCGAGTGGATGTGGGTCTGCTAACAGCTACTCGATGAGATGTTCATTAACAAAGAACAGTAGTGGCCTATTCTTGACTCTTTCGATAAGGGATGTTAATCAATAAATTGATTAATCATGCAACCTACACCAAAGCCATGCTGGATGTTGTTGCCCTACGGGATTGTTGGTGGCTTAGAAATTTGGTGTGATTTTTCATCATTTACGCAATGGTGTTTGTCAAACTTACTTCCCCATGTTCGATGGTTCAGAGGTTTATCCGAACCATTCTATTTTATTGATTGCTTATGTGAAAGATGGCCATTTCATCATGGGTAAGTTAATGAATGATTGTCCGATGCCAATAACAAATGGAATTTGGAGTATATGCCGAAGTAGAGAAGCTATAGAATGGGAGACAACGTACATGTCTTGTATTACACAAGGTAGGGCGTTAATGGGTAGTAATAGAAGTCAATAAAGAGACTTTATTAACTTGTTGTAGGTTTTCGTCGTAACACTTAAAACTGTTTAATCATAGTATTACGTGTTAAAAAAGTTGGTATTTACATTATAGTATCTTTCAAATATAGTGTACGCAACTTTTTTTTATAAAAACTGTTAATTAGATTGTTTTATAATATAAAAACCTTTATTTATATCACATTAAAAGAAGATACCATACGCAGTAGTGTATTGGGCAATGAGTGGCATATACCTGGACCTAAACAACGCACATAACCCAATATGTTGCCTATGGTGGACTGTGGTGGGGGTGGCGGTGAGTGGGTTGTGGTGGTGGGTCGAACCCGTTTTATCAAATATAAGTTGAACACGTAGACCGAAACGAACTGTAAAACGAAACAAACCGAAATGAATCTGTTTTAAATTTCTATAAAATTGGTTAATAAAATTTGTTTCAAGTTTATCGATATTTGACACTTTTCAAAACGAAAAAACCTCTATATGTCGCTCATAGGGCAATGAGAGGTGTATCTCTATAAAATTTTTGACAACTTTTCAGATATAATATTTATATACGCCGTGTATAGGGTAATGAGGGGCGTATATACATACTATTTCTGAAAAGTTGTCAGAAAGTGTATATCTATACGCGTCTCGTTGCCGAGTGACATATAGAGGTTTTTTCTTTGGCCTTTTTTAGCTGCAAACCGATTATAAATGATAAGTTAAACACAACTATAGACACATACGATTTATCTAGACCGAACCATTATAAAAATATATTTTTATAAAAAAATGGTATTTTATAACAATACTTAAAGAATCTGAAAATTTTGACATTTTATAATAAATAATAAATAAAAATTTTGGCATTTTAATATATACACATTTTTTATAACAACATTTTATAAAAGTTTGAATTTATTAAAATAATATTTCATAACTTCTTCCATTTTCAAGCTGAAACCCCTATTCCATTTAAATCAGTCCCAATCATTGGTTGATTTGGCATTAAATAGATGGGTCTTATATGCGCGTATAAGGTAATGAGAGTCGTTTAGGGTTGAGGTGTGTAGATAAGTTGGGGGATATGCCAATAAGCAATGTTAATCCCACCATCTATACGCAAGGGCTATGATAATATATAAAAAAATATGTCATTGTTATTGGTTAAGAAAATTATTAATCTAAACTGGATCGAACTCGAGAAAATTAGCTGCTCATGGTGAATAGAACATGAACACCAGGTGAGAAGCACGCAAACCGAGACCTCTTGATTTGACCTTGAATCTTAAAAGTGATGGATGAGGGTTAGAGTTAGGGTTTTGATAATGATTTGATGGATGATTGGTGTAATGATTGAATGATGATGGATTAGATGATCGATAGGTGATGATGGAGATTCTAAGTTAGATGAATGATGACGATGGTGATTGGTAGTGAGTGTCTTTCAAAAAATAGGCTCCAAGAATTGAGATATGCTCCATTCACATTTTTCTCAAGATAAAACCCCCCAAAACTGAGTCAACCCGGTCAAACAATGCACAAAAATGTACAAATTTCTGACGCCGCGTAACGCTGCCTACAGACATTTTTGGGTTACGCGATACTTCGGTGACGCCTGTTTCCGGCGTCATCAACACGGCTATCAGCTTTGACGCAGGTTTTCTTCTTTTTACGTGCCCCGTTGGTTCTAGCATTGTTCCGATGTTCCGTAAAGCCTCCGAATAGCTTCTTAAACTCACTGAAACAACCGAAACACAAGTCACATCAAAGTAGGTCATTCAAAACTAAAACTCGCATAAAATGCAAATCTAAGTGCGTAAAACACCTAATATCATGTCCGTCCTATATCCACGAAAAGTTTATGTATTTGTTATCACATCAATTTATCTAATAGCTACTAATAGCGTGAATGTGCTGGGATGAATCTATCATGACACTATTGTTATGCAACCACTTATTTATGTATGTGAAATATAATAACTGTGTATATAATAATAAAACTTGGCCAAATTGACACATCCACAATTGGGTGTGCATCACTTATCTTTTTCATAACAATGATTTAAGACCCTTCGAAGTACCAGTCTTATCTCACTTTAAATTCTAAGGATTGGTTCTTATAAGCAAATAAAATATGTGTAGTGTCAAAGAACTGTTGGTTAATTTTGCTTAAAGTGAAAGTGTGGTCTTGAATTTTAAGGTACACAAGAACAAGAAGTTAAAAGTATTCATTAAATGATCCTTAAATAATGCGCAATAGAGATAAGATGCATAATGTGTTAATTAGGTGTTGCGTTAGATAATTAGATAATATGATGGTGACATGTTACCAACACTAATTAAAGAGAGTCAAGAAGGCTACACTGTATGGGCCGTCACCTCCATGCCATCTCACCTAAAAGGACACGATACCCCCCCCTCACAGTACCACAGGCGCCATCAGGGGCACTATTGAGGGGATGTGGTTGCAATGGCGATGAATAACAAGATGATTATGTGTGTGAGGATGGTTGCTCTCCGAATAACGGGGGAGCCATTGGTGGAGGCAACAGGTATTCCATACCATGGGTGTTATTAAGAAGAGGTAATAGAGCCTCTAGGGCTCCTGGTTGACGTAGTGCTGAGGTGACGCAATAGAGCCCCTATGGTAGGGCCGTTCAAATCGCTCGCCGCTCATCACTCGCTCGCTTGCTGCTTGTTTAGAAACTGCTCGGAAAATGCTAGTTCGATTTGACGCTCGGTTGTAAACGAGCCGCTCTGCTCGGTTCTGTTTTTAAACCAGCCAAGCATGAGCAAAGGTCCACTCGGCTCGGTTCGACTCGAATTATGATTTTTAGTTAGTATATATATATACATATATTATACACATACAGGGTTAGGTTAGGTTCATTTGTGAACAACCTTTTTGATTGTGAACACTGGTGAACTGATTCTAGCACTTGATTATTAATACACAAGTGTAAATCAATGGCCGAGATTTAATGATAAAAATACACTAGTGTATTTTACGATTTGATAATATAAATCAATAGCCAGGATTTGTTCTCGGTTCACAAATACACGTGTGTTCACTCTAGAACCCACCCTACACATACATATATAAACATGTGTATATATATATATATGTATATATATATATATGTATATACACACACAAACATAAATTATACATATATATATATACATGACAGACACCTATATAAATTATACATATACACACATACATATATAATTAAATATAAATTAAATTTATAGTTTTATATATACCACTCTATTAGATTTTGGTTCACTATATACAAATTTCCAACTATATCTATTATACCTACTAGCCAATAATGCCAATAAAAAAATTAACATAAAATCTAAAACTTAAACTCTGTCTTAATGTTTCATGTCGTTACCCTAAGTCGATCATCTGCTGCTCTCAACGTCATTGTTCGTGCAATATGATCATCGCCTCGTTGGCCACCATTGTAATTAATAAGAAAAATATTATGCCATGAAATGTGTCTGTTTTTAATATATAAAAACTTGAGACCTAACATAGTCACTATCTCTTTCAGCAAAATTAAATCGGACGACACGGTTGTCCAAATCGCTCGAACATCGCTGGACACTTGCTCGGAATATCTATTGCTCGGAAATGCTTGCTTGATTTGAGGCTGGTTTTAAATGAGCTGCTCTGTTCGATATGGTTTGTAAACGAGCCAAACACAAGCAAATGTCCGCTCGATTGGCAGGTGAACAGCCCTATCCTGGGGCTCAATTTCATACCCTCCAAACTAAGCATTTTGGATACATCACACATGGAACTTGAAACATCTGTAAAAGAATTCACAATTTTTTTTTTCGATTTTTACTAGGATAGATTGGCAGTATAGATAGTTGAATGCGCACATGTAGATTCAAAACTCTTAAATACCGAGACCGCCAACTATGAATTTAATGTAGTGTTAATATTAAAATTTATGACCACAACCCATTCTATGGTTAATGTATTTTAAGTCATAGGCCGGCGGACCAAAAGGGGTCCGGGAGGTCTGTTAAAAGAGTAGCAGTACGTTATTTTCATGCATTTTTGTTGTTGAAAAGTAATTGAAGCAAATGTAAAAAAATTGTTGAGACCCCTGAGTTGAAAATTTTGGTTCCGCAAGGTCACATGATTTGAATGGGTAATAACTAATAGTACATTATCAAACTCTAAGATGTTACAACTAGAAATAATCATCAGAAATTTTATTTTATGAATAACGTGTTGGGTTTGATTTAAGCTTAGAAGATTTGGGCATGGTTTTTGGTCCATGTTATTTTCTTGGGGCCTAATTTACAAAGCCTAATTATTCTTTAGATATGCCTAGTTATTGTAATTGTAATCTTTGAATGAGGTAATAACAAAACCCTAGTTACAGGCCGTGATTGTAGGTCCCCACTGGAACCGAATCACGTAAAATTGTTATGTCCATATTATCTTTATTGTGTGTTTAATCGTATGTCTTAATTCGCTTCCATGCGCCACTTGAAACCGAACATAAATTTGAATATGAAGAATTATTAGAATAATTAAAAATTGTTACATATATACATCTGGGGAAATTAGGGTGTTTTAAGTTAATTTAGATATGTGGTATAATTGAAGCTAAAGTCAAAAGTCAAAATTACTTGCACAAATAACGCATTCTTGATTGCTCCTTAAGCTGGTGATGAACTCATGATGCTGTTAGTGTTTAGCATATTAATTAAAGATCTTTAGTGTCACATTTTTTTACTTGCACACCAGCAATTGTTTTTACGAACACGAGTAACAATTTTTTGTCATCACTGACACGTGTAACATTAGTTTATTTACATTCATAAACATTCGTTCATTGAGGTTAAGTTACACATATAGTTAGATTATAGTCGCTCACACATATTGTTAGTTTATGGTTGATTACTTTTCAATAAAGAACAAACCTAAAACACATTAATTTCCTTAATAAATGTTAAACTAACGGGTTTTGTTATTATGAAAGAGTGTATAAGAACGGAATCTAGTCACTACTACCAGTCAAACCGAACCAAAGAATCTGAGAAAAATGTTTAAATCCATATAACATTTCTCTTTGACGCAATAAATAGGGTTTTAATCACTAGCACAAATCCTTAGTCCGGTTTGGGACCGAACCCAAGGTCTAATTATTTTCAAAACTTGAGTTTGGTCTTGTTAGGAACCTCCACTGACTTTGTATTATAAAAATAGATATAATTTTTAGGTCATATATGATCAGGGATAACAATTAGACATGTATTGATAATCTTATTCTTATACCCGGTATAATAAATGTTGGATAATTACTCGGTATCAGACCTACTCGTAGGTATCGGGATTACTTTTAAATTTGAAAATACATTTTTATCATATCATTCTAACTTTTATTTAATTTTATATTCTTAACGACTTGGATAAGTTAGAGGAAATATATAATAAGTTAATGTATATGTGATTACATACATATTATTATGAATATATATATATAAAGTTTGAAACATCTTTAATATGTAAAATTCATGATGACATAAATTTCAAAAGATAATGTATTACTTAATATAATATGAAATTATTAAAATGAACCTTTACTAAAGTAGCTAGGGTTGCAGAGAATGCAAACCATATATGAAGAAGATTGGTAACCTTGAATCTGTAGCTTTAAGTACATATTCTTGCTAAAAAACGAGTCAAACCAAGCCGAGCCGAGTTCGTTTCAGCATAGGATTAGAATAAATCTTAAAAGAGTCAGCTTAGCTTGTTGATCTTAATGGGCTGAAACTTTAAGCTCAATCTCGACTCGTAAAAAGCTTGAGGCAGCACATTCATTTTCTTTTCTTTCAAATTTTAATGAAAAATAATACTTTAGCCGAATGCACATTCATAAAAATTACCAAATATGTAATAAACAGCAATTGTTTAAATCACTTTCAACCAAAAATTAATAAATATGAGTCTATACAATCTGCAGCCGAAATATTCACTACAACACAATTTTGAGTATTGGGTTGATACAAAGTTAAAAAATATATTAGTATTAATCTAATACTAAGTTGGAAAATATCAAGGCCAGGCTTCTACAATGGTAAACAATGCTATTTGGGTTCTAATTCAAAAAAACCATAATTTGGGCTTTAATTAATTGAGACAAACGAGCCAGCTAATGAGAAGATGAACTAATTACCTTGCTCAACTCATTTACAAATGAGTAATAAATTTCGAGTGAGCTTTAAGCCACGAGTTTTTTTAACAACCTTTGCGGATTAAATACCACCCAAATATTGATAGAAAGGTAATATCAATTATTGTTCATAATTCATATACAAAAGTAATCAGCTGGTTTTGACTAGTCATACATACTAAGGGAATGTTTAGCAAAAGTAGCTGGTGGCTGATGGCTGAAAGCTGCTGGTTGGTAACTGTAGCTTTTAGATATTTCTACGTGTTTGGCAGAGTAGCTGAAGCTTTTAATAAAATGTTTAAAGTGATCAAAATGGACATAACTAAAAAAACATAATACTAAACGTAATCACACACACATATATATAAGTTCTTTCTCAAATAAATAAAACATAGTCATTTTCAATTAAATAAAACATAGTCATTGATTTTCGTTATCTTTAGAAAAAAATTTAAAAAGTTGGTGCGTTAAAAAATTTAAAGGTTAAAATAGTTATTTTTCCCTAAAAGCTTGTATCTCTTTCTAAACGCTACTAGTAGGAGCGTTCAACCAAAATGTTCAAGCTCCTTCAATCAAAAAAGGTTTTTTATTAAGTAGCAGCTTTTTCTTATAAGCTTAAAGTTATAAGCTCCTAAAAGCTTCATTCCAAACATACCCTAAGGCAACTTTTGAGCGCATACTACAGAATCCACCAGATGATATGCTAAATCTGTATCTTAATTCCCAAATGATATACTTGTGCAGCTGTGTTTGAATTTTCATTATAAATGGGGCCGGATTCGGGTACACCATTATGATCGAGAATTGCATGGTGTGTTTTCCACTTTGATGGTTACAAACACCGTGTGCACGTATGATGCCACTCCCAAAGTGGCTAATTGGTAGAGCTGGCATTCGGTAAGTTGTATAAGACATATTAGACATGTTTATAAAAAATTACACCATGTGATTTTCACTTTCTTATAAATAATTCAACTTAGAAGGTTAGGATTATCATTTCTCCTTATTGGTACATAAAACATAAAACTTGTTAGGGTGGTCAGGGTGTATTCGGGAAGTGGGGTGTTTGAGTGTGTTCACCGAGCGGTGACACCACCGCCACCCCCTTCCCGTGTTTCGGTGACTCCCCATTTCGTTGATTAGTCACCGCGTTTGAGATTCGATCGTTGAGACTTGACCGTTTGTTAAAAAAAATTCTTTATTATTTAAAACCCACACATTTCACTCATCTCCAACACCAATTTCACCTATAGTCCACAAAATCATTTCTTGTATATTCCAAAAAATTAACCCTGTTAATGGCGGATGACATACCCCCGCTATTCATTCCATTTGATATCAGTGAAAACGACGATTCTTCTTCGAGCGATGGTAGTTTAGTTTTTTTTTTCCAAAATCTGATTACGGAAGCGGCCGCGCTGGAAGACAACGGTACTTTTAGAAAAAAAGAAACTTGTCCGTCGAGATCGAGAGAAAGGCCACAAAACCCTTGTGTTAGATTATTTTGCCGAGGAGCCCAAGTTCAACGAAGATGTTTTCCGTCATAGGTTTCATATGTCGAAAAGGTTGTTTTTAAAAATTGTGAGCGACGTGCAAGCGAATAACTCGTGGTTTCAAGAGGGACTGAATGGGAGAATGAAAAAGAATTTTACACCGTTGCAGAAAGTTACATCGGCGATTAAGCAACTTGCAACCGGTAACCCTTCAGACGAGAACGACGAGTATTTAAATATGGCCGAAAGGACTTCTTGGGAGTGTCTAGATTATTTTTGCGAAACGGTATGTAAATTATACGCTTCCGAGTACTTACGTAGACCAACAAGCCACGACGTCGCGCTCTTGGATCAGGCTCATGAGGATATACATCACCTTCATGGGATGTTGGGTAGTCTTGATTGTACACATCTTGTGTGGAGAATGTGTCCAACAGAGTTGTGCGGCCAATATACGAGGGGGGATCAAAGGTACCCGACAATTATGCTCGAAGCGGTGGCCTCTCAAGATTTGTGGATTTGGCATGCTTTTTGTGGTCCACCAGGTTCACAAAACGATATCAACGTGATCCATCAATCTCCGTCATTCTTTACTCAACGGAATGGAACTGCACCAAAATGCCCATTTTACGTGAACAACCACGTGTACAAGCGTGGATACTATCTTACCGATGGAATCTACCCTACGTGGTCTGTGTTTGTGAAATCATTTTTGTATCCTCACATTCAGAAAGAAAATAAGTTCAAGAGGCAACACGAGGCGGCAAGAAAAGACGTGGAATGGGCTTTTGGTGTTTTAAAGGCAAAATGGGGTGTACTAAATCGACCAATGCGTGCTATGTTTGTAAAAAAGATTAGGAATGTCGTATATGCGTGCATTATTATGCATAACATGATTCTGAAAGACGACGGAGAGGCGATTGCACCGATACGTATTCGTGATCCTCCAGTTGAGCCTGCTTTCGATGAAACTGTTTAGAACGAGCTTATTTATGAAGACACACATTATAGACTAAAATATGATCTTGTGGAGCATCTTGGAGAACAAGATTTACCCCACCTTTTGGCGGATTCCGACGACGATTAGTTTAATTAGTTTTAGTTTTAAAATGTATTTTTATATTTTAATGTTTTGTTTAAAATATGTTTTATTTATAGATGCATATTTTCTAGAAATAAAAAATATAAAAAAAAATCAAACACACAAGTGTTTGAGCACCCCTAGTGATTGAGTGCAAAATGAGGAGTGGAGTGGTGAGTTGACATGGCATGATATTATTAGGTAAAAAACATTTACCACTCCCTATTTTGGGAGTGCCACTTCCACCCTTATAGAGATTGGATATAAAGTAGTTAAACGAGTCGTATTCATGTTTAGAACTTGTGTTGTTCGCGTCGTTAGAGACCTGCTAAACACACTAAGACACGATTTTCCAGCCCTATTAACTGGGTTGGTAGATGGGTGTGTGGCTTAATTGCTAAAAAGAGAAAGTATTCACATCGTTACAACTTAATTAAGTTGAATTTGCAGTTCAAGCCGGATAATGTTGGTGAAA
The DNA here is from genome assembly GCA_947069175.1 of Scalesia atractyloides. Lineage (NCBI taxonomy): Eukaryota > Viridiplantae > Streptophyta > Magnoliopsida > Asterales > Asteraceae > Scalesia > Scalesia atractyloides. The sequence goes on along the minus strand of CAMTDV010000022.1, from coordinate 83,023,801 downwards.
AGGTAGAGAGATTCCTGGAGGGTCTCGAACATAACACAATCTCTATTGTGACAGTGGAAAGGCTGAGCTTCTAGTCATGCTTTTGGTTTGTAGACGCCACTTTTGTTCAAGAACTGTCATTCAGGTTTAACTTTCATCCACTTTTGCTTTTGGTTTGGCGATGTTGATAAAGATATACTACTAGTTGCTTCATTGTATGTTCAGAAGTGATTTGTCAAAAACTTAAAACTCATTGCTTAATTGATTTTGAGACGATTAATTGTAGTGTTAATTGTCAATGACGGTTTAATAAGTGATTATTCTGAACCCAATAGCAACCAGCCAATCAAACACCGGTTTAACTGTTTAAGTAGCCATTGTAGGCCTTGCACCTCTACTAGCATAACGAACCATCACAAACACCTTTCAGCCCCACATCGTGTATAATAGCTAACACATGCTACTTTAGAATGAGCCAATGGTTCCATTAACTATCAAACTCTATAAATAGTGAGGAGTTAGGAAACCCCAACTATTAACGAGCTTTATATATGGGCTAGGGTCTATGTATTCACACTATAAAATCCCTAAAAAACAACGGTTAATAGTCCCCCACAACTCGAGCGAGAGCAAGGCATACACTCAAATTGAATCTGAAGTTCTCCAATAGTTGATGTGGAACGCCTTTGGGGAATATGTGTGCATAGTGTAACGACGATGGATTGTGTAGCACTCAAATATGACTAATACAAACTTTCTCCGGAATAAAGCGTATATCAATTTTAACGTAACTGAGGAGTTTAACGTGAATACAGTGATGTGATACATTTTTATAATTTTGTTCTAGGAATATGATATTTTAATTAGTCAACAGTTGTATCTACTTTTATACCTATTTCTTAAAAGCAAAAAAAAAAAGTTTTAATTTCATGGATGGTCTTTTAAATTATTTTGGTTTTTACTTTCACATGGACTATTTTCGGATTTCACACCAACATAAGTCACGCCTTGGGTGAGACATTCATCTTATGGTATTCATTTTAATTTTTAAGTTTGAGATAAGTATAAAGCAAATATATTAAAAACTAGAAAATAGCATAGAGACTAATTTTCTTGTAGACATACGTTAGTTTACTTTCAAGAACAATGGTTGGTGTTAAAGATTTTTCTTTTATATAAGGTTTTTTAGTGGCAATCCAATACTCTTAATGCTTAGGCACCTATCTTAGATAACTTGTCGATTAAATTCCTGGCTCATAATTGTGCCTATTATTAAGGGTGTGGGTATTTGTACATCCTCAAAATTAAGTGAACATCCCCCCTTACGTTGCGTATAGTGCAACAAGCAACATATAGGGGTTCAGTGTATTAAGTGCGTCAGAAAAATTGATTCTATATGCCTCTCATTGCTCTATGAGCGGCGTACAAAATGGTGGTAGTTGAAGTGTTAAATCATATACGCCTCTCATTGCTCTATGAGTGACGTATAGGTACGATGTGAGAGGAATTTAAGGTATAATCACTGACATTGCAGTGAGTTCAGACTTAAAAGTCTAAAAAGGTGCCCATGTACGACGCACATTGACCTATACGCGACATATAGTTCGAGAAAAATGTTATTAATCCAAGCATACGTGAACCATTTTATTCAAACGATGAAAATTTACAAATAAAACAGTCTGATCAAACCGTTCATATCATGATGTCGTCTTGGGACATTGGTTATGTTTTTAGAGAAGGTTGGAACCAGTCATACGCCTCCCAAAGCATTTGGTTACACGGCGTTGATCGAGGTGAGGAGAAGGTTGTGTCCGTGCTTCGTTGTGATGACGAGAGTGTGCGGCTTGTGTTGCCTGATTTGAACCAGGTAAAAAATCTATATAAGATGTAATGTCGTTTTGGTTATTAAAGTCTTACCAAGTATGACTGATCATCAACCGCCTAAGGTACAACAAGATACTCAGGGTCACCCAATGATGAAAACACAACAAACAGGAAGGAAGATGTTGCGAGACATAAAGATACCCAATCCTAAAGGAACGAGGACACTCAAAAGACAATTCCGATTCCAGATGAACATTTTCCACTGTTAGTGGTGGGCAAGAACGCCAACATGCATGCATGCATACATACATACATATATACATACATACATACATACATACATACATACATACATACATTTCTCTTGATAAAGATTTTCCAATATGTATATGCCAATTACAGATACAAACATGTGATCGGTCGTTTTAAGGATTAGCTTCTTTCTATGTATCGGAGATACATAACACAATAGAAGATGCCCAACTTGACGGTAACAATGGGTTTTGATCTATAGCTATGGGTTTGGGGTTGGAGCAGATCGAGTGGATGTGGGTCCGCTAACAGCTACTCGATGAGATGTTCATTAACAAAGAACAGTAGTGGCCTATTCTTGAGTCTTTCAATAAGGGATGTTAATCAATAAATTGATTAATCATGCAACCTACACCAAAGCCATGCTGGATGTTGTTGCCCTACGGGATTGTTGGTGGCTTAGAAATTTGGTGTGATTTTTCATCATTTACGCAATGGTGTTTGTCAAACTTACTTCCCCATGTTTGATAGTTCAGAGGTTTATCCGAACCATTCTATTTTATTGATTGCTTATGTGAAAGATGGCCATTTCATCATGGGTAAGTTAATGAATGATTGTTCGATGCCAATACCAAATGGACTTTGGAGTATATGCCGAAGTAGAGAAGCTATAGAATGGGAGACAATGTACATGTCTTGTATTACACGGGGTAGGGCGTTAATGGGTAGTAATAGAAGTCAACAAAGAGACTTTATTAACTTGTTGTAGGTTTTCGTTGTAACACTTAAAACTGTTTAATCGTAGTATTACGTGTTAAAAAAATTGTTATTTACATTATAGTATCTTTCAATATAGTGTACGCAACTTTCTTTTATAAAAACTGTTAATTAGATTGTTTTATAATATAAAAACCTTTATTTATATCACATTAAAAAGAGATACCTTACGCAGTAGTGTATTGGGCAATGAGTGGCGTACACCTGGACCTAAACAACGCTCATAACCCAATATTTTGCCTATGGTGGACTGTGGTGGGGGTGGGGGTGAGTGGGTTGTGGTGGTGGGTCGAACCCGTTTTATCAAATATAAGTTGAACACGTAGACCGAAACGAACTGTAAAACGAAACAAATCGAAATGAATCTGTTTTAAATTTCTATAAAATTGGTTAATCAAATTTGTTTCAAGTTTATCGATATTTGACATTTTTCAAAATGAAAAAACCTCTATATGTAGCTCATAGGGCAATGAGAGGTGTATCTCTATAAAATTTCTGACAAATTTTCAGATATAATATTTATATACGCCGTGTATAGGGTAATGAGGGGCGTATATACATACTTTTTCTGAAAAGTTGTCAGAAAGTGTATATCTATACGCGTCTCGTTGCCGAGTGACATATAGAGGTTTTTTCTTTGGCCTTTTTTAGCTGCAAACCGATTATAAATGATAAGTTAAACACAACTATAGACACATACGATTTATCTAGACCGAACCATTATAAAAATATTTTTTTATAAAAAAATGGTATTTTATAACAATACTTAAAGAATCTGAAAATTTTGACATTTTATAATAAATAATAAATAAAAGTTTTGGCATTTTAATATATACACATTTTTTCTAACAACATTTTATAAAAGTTTGAATTTTTTAAAATAATATTTCATAACTTCTTCCATTTTCAAGCTGAAACCCCTATTCCATTTAAATCAGTCCCAATCATTGGTTGATTTGGCATTAAATAGATGGGTCTTATACGCACATATAAGGTAACGAGAGTCGTATAGGGTTGGGGGTGTGTAGATAAATTGGGGGATATGCCAATAAGCAATGTTAATCCCACCATCTATACGCAAGGGCTATGCTAATATATAAAAAAACATATGTCATTGTTATTGGTATGAAACTCGAGAAAATTAGCCGCTCATGGTGAATAGAACACGAACACCATGTGAGAAGCACGCAAACCGAGACCTCTTGATTTGACCTTGAATCTTAAAAGTGATGGATGAGGGTTAGAGATAGGGTTTTGATAACGATTTGATGGATGATTGGTGTAATGATTGAATGATTATGGATTAGATGATCGATATGTGATGATGGAGATTCTAAGTTAGATGAATGATGACGATGGTGATTCGTAGAGAGTGTCTTTCAAAAAATAGGCTCGAAGAATTGAGATATGCTCCATTCACATTTTTCTCAAGATAAAACCCCCCAAACTGAGTCAACCCGGTCAAACAATGCACAAAAATGTACAAATTTCCGACGCCGCGTCGGCGACGCGGCATGCTACTTTGACGCACAAAAACGCTGCCTACAGATATTTCTGGGTTACGCGATACGTCGGTGACGCCTGTTTCCGGCGTCATCAACACGGTTATCAGCTTTGACGCAGGTTTTCTTCGTTTTACGTGCCCCGTTGGTCCTAGCATTGTTCCGATGTTCCGTAAAGCCTCCGAATAGCTCCTTAAACTCACTGAAACATGCGAAACACAAGTCACATCAAAGTAGGTCATTCAAAACTAAAACTCGCATAAAATGCAAATCTAAATGCGTAAAACACCTAATATCATGTCCGTCCTATATCCACGAAAAGTTTAAAAACTAACCACAAATCCTATCTCATAGATGAATATATATTTTGGTTATTTTTTTGAAATAACTTAATTTGGTTATTAATATACGCAAATTTTAAAAGCTAATCACAAACCCTAATATCATACCCTTCTTGTATCCATAATATAGTTATTATTATATATATTATTAAACAATGATTAGGTGGAAATGTAAAAATGTTTGTGAAGAATAATAGATTGGAAAGGAAATAGGTGTCTTGCATGAAAGATGTATTGTTGATTGTGAGCACTATTAGCATCACCTATTAAGGATGCTCTTATGAATCCTAAAAGGGCATTACTGAGGGCATCGGTGGGACAAAAGATGGCGTCAAAGATGAACATTCTTAAGACATCAGACGTGCCCACGGTCTAGTTTATATGGGAGTGGTGTGGGTCATCGTTGTTTTTTTTTCATCTTTATCTTTATGCGCATTTAGCTTTTAATTGGATTAATGACTTGTATCACGCGCATTTATGACTTGTAGTAATAAAAAATGTAGGTTTTAATTTTAAAAACATTAATTTCTTTATTACACCATTTTGATTTCTCGAATGCATTACTTCAATTTCCATAAACTATTTTACTAAACTATTTGTTTATTATAATAAGTTGATTAGATTTTCTTATAAATAATCTGATTTTCTGTAATATATAGTTTGGTCATTAAAACAAATGTAAAAGGTGATGGAAATGTAAGATGTTGGTGAAAGATGATAGATTAAAGAAGAACTATGTGTTTTTAAAGAGAGGAATAGCAAACTTTTTCGAACTTGCAAAAACTCGGTTCAGTCAGCTAGAAAACACATGGAGCAAGTTTGTTATGGGCCAGAAAGTAGGGTATGTGAATGGATACAATGGCTGCCAATTAAGGTCAACTGCTTCATATGGAGGCTGTGTTAAAATAACTCATTCAGTTGGTATTATGTTTATTATGTATGGTTATAATTCTGTTTGTGAGTTGTTGTCAGGTGTTGTTAATGAAGGGCTTTCAAGTCAATTGAGGAAACTTAGTGGATCTGAATAAAAGGTTATTGTGGTCGTGATTAAAAAGAAAAGAAGCTCAGGGGTGCAAAGTGGAACATAACAAATTTCTGGGTATAAGTTGGTGGAGTTGTTCTGTTGGCGTAATACCGACTCAATTATCACTCTCAGTTTCTCTCTCTTGTTTCTCTCCCTAGTTGTTAGGGTTTGAGATCTTGTTGATCTCTGTTTGAGAAGATCTGATTGAAGATCTGTTGTATTATCTGTATCGTTTCTATGTTTTGATCAACTGATAGTTCATCAGTTGATCTGTGTATTGTTGTTATATGTTTCAGATCTTACTTTGGTAAGATCTAGGGTTTGGGGGTGTTTTTGGGTCGGATAATCAATAAAAGTTTTGGTCACCGTTTTTGTCGCTATTTTTGTTGTTTGATTCTTGTTGTTCATAGATCTGTATAATTGTTTGTATTACAAATTTCTATATGGTATCAGAGCTAATTAGCTCTTGATCTGTGTTTTTCCGCTGCAAAACTAACTAGTCTTTTGTTTGATTTAGGGTTATCTTGTCTCGTAAGGGTTCTGTGCTTGAAGCTAGAGTTTCATCGGTGTTTTTCTTGTTCTTGTTTTATCGATTGAAGGCTGTGTTGGTCTTTGTAATCGATTGTGGTTACAAAAAAAACTGACCAGTTTTTTGGTGTGGATCTTGTCTTCTGATCTGTTTTATAACCCAAGAAGGTTATAAAACAGATCTCTGCTAAGGAAGGAGTTAAACGCTTCTGTAAGTTAGGGTTTAATTTCTTTGTTAGTATTGGTTTTGATTAGTTGATGTCGGGGTAGTAAGGACCGGTTATACGTGTTCTTTATCTGGTTTGTTTTGTTTCATATAGCTTATTTGGCTCCTGAGTTAACACATGTCCAGGCACTCTGAGTGATGAACCTGGAATCTTGCCCCTGACTCGGTTTCGCCTTAGGGTTTGTTGTGTGTAAGATCTTCTTGATCTTATCTGTCTGTGATCGTCTGTTGTATTTTGTTTGTTTGATATATTCTATATTGTGTCAATATGAGCGATGTTGTTGGTACCTCTGCTACTCTTATAAGTAAGCTCGATATAGGTGATCCCCTGTTTCTTCACCCTAGTGATTCTAGTAATCTTATAATTGTCAGTATCAAACTTAAAGGGACTGAAAATTATAGGGTATGGTCTAGTGCTTATAAACTTGCCTTAGAGGCAAAAAATAAGTTTGGCTTTATAGATGGCAAATGTAAAAAACCTACTGATGATGTTGTGTTAAGTTGTCAGTGGGATAGATGTAACTCAGTTGTGTTGACCTAGTTATTGAATTCTGTATCAGCGGAGTTGTATTTGGGTCAAGTTTTTTCTACTCTTGCTTCTGAGGTTTGGTCTGATTTAAAGGAAACTTATGACAAGGTAGATGGTTCTGTTGTATATGACTTATATAAACGTATTAATGGTATTTCTCAAAATAGAACATCTGTTTCTGAATATTATCATAAACTGAACACTATGTGGAAACAATTTGATTCCATGGTTCAGTTACCTACATGTTCATGTGATGCTGCAAAAGATTATAATGATTTTTCAACTCTTATTAAATTGATGCAGTTTCTTATGGGCTTGGTTGATGTATACCAGCCTGTAAGAACAAGTTTACTAACAAGAGAACCTCTACCTACTGTCAAAGTTGCCTTTTCTATTATTTCCTGAGAGGAGTCTCATAGAAATAATAGTGCTAACTCAAAAGTTCAAAATGTTTCTTTTGTTTCAATGTCTAATCAACAGTTTGACCCTAAGAAAAAATTGTTTAGAGGACCTAAACCAAATCTGAAATGTACTAATTGTAATATGCTAGGTCATACTGTGGACTGATGTTATGAATTAGTAGGTTATCCCCCAGGGTTTAAGAAAAGGTTGGCCAGGGTAGAAAAAAAACTTAATAGTAGGTCAAATTTATCCTCTGGTTCTTCTTTGTCTCCCTTCTCTGCTGAACAGATTGCTAAACTTCTGAGCCTTGTGAGTGAGAAAACAAATTCTGATCCTCAAAGTTCTAATATGGGAGGTAAGTCTGATTGTGTGAATGGTGGTTTCATTTGTTGTTCTAGTAGTGTAAATTTTGGTTTTGACTTTAACTGGATTGTTGATTCGGGTGCTAATCAGCACATGGTTAATACTGATAAGAATATGTTTAATTGTATTGATGTATCTGAGTTTGAGTTGAGAGTTTCTCATCCTAATGGTACTAATGCTAAAGTGTCTAAGATTGAGAGCATTAAATTGGTTGATGGTGTTGTCTTAAATGATGTGTTTTATGTTCCTGAGTATGGTGTTAGTTTGTTGTCTGTGTTCAAACTTGCCAAAGATAATAAAATTACTGTGGTATTTAATGAGAATACATGTGTGTTACAGGATTTGAAGTCAAAGAGAATCCTGGTGACTGGTAATCAGGATAATGGGCTGTATTTTGTTAATAAGAGTGGTAATTCTGTTAATCTGTCTTTTAATAGTATAAGTAACAGTAATCTTTGGCATAGTAGGCTAGGACACCCTGCAAGTCAAGTCCTAGCTGTTTTAAAAGATGACTTAGGTGTAAACAAAATTATTAATCAACCTTGTGAAATATGTCATAGGTCTAAACAGGTTAGAGAGTCCTTTCCTTTAAGTGATCATAGGACTAAACATGTTGGTGAGTTAATTCATTTAGATATTTGGGGTCCTTATAAGGTTATTAGTAGGGATGGTTATGGGTATTTTCTAACTGTAGTAGATGATTATTCCAGGTCTGTTTGGTGTTATTTGCTGAAAAATAAAACTGAAGTTTTTAATAACATACAAGCTTTTTATGAGTTAGTGTTGACTCAATTTAAAAAAAGGATTAAAGTTTTTCGAAGTGATAATGGTAGTGAGTTTGTTAATAGTCAAATGAATGTTTTTTGTAAAAACAAAGGTATCCTTCACCAAACTACCTGTGCATATACACCACAACAAAATGGTATTGTTGAAAGAAAACACACACATCTTTTAAATACTGCTAGGGCTCTCATGTTTCAAGGTGGTCTTCCTCTTCGTTTCTGGTCTGATTGTATTTTAACTGCTGTGTATTTAATAAACATGCTTCCTTCATCTGTGTTGTTAGGTAAAAGTCCTTATGAACGTATGTTTGAATTTAAACCCTCCTTGTCACATATTAGGAACTTTGGGTCTTTGTGTTTCAGCACTATCTTAGATGATTCAGATAAGTTTTCCTTTAATGCTGAAAAATATGTTTTAATTGGTTACTCTAATACAAAAAAAGGTTATAAACTGTGGAGTTTAGATAATAAAAAAGAACTCTATTCTACAGATGTAAAGTTTTATGAAACTGTGTTTCCTTTTTAAGTCTAAACATTTAAGTAATCAAGAAGAAGTTGTGGTTGAAAATCTGAATCACTTGAATTTTTTTTTATAGTCTTGAAATATTAACATCTCTGTTCCTATTACTCCCAATGATGAAGATGGGAACAATGGTTCTCATGAGATTTCTTGTGATGATCAGCAGCCAGTCCCCTCTACATCTGCCACCGCTAGTAGTGTTGAAATAAGACAACATTCAGAAACTAGGGATGAGAGTAGTAGTGGAGGTGGATCTGGTAGGGCAGAGGTCACAGAAAGCTCAAATGATGAGACTATCCCATCTGAGGGAAATCAATTTGAACTTAGAAAGTCTAGTAGAGATGTTAGGTTACCAAAAAGGTTTGAGAACTTTGTTATGAATAGCAGGACTAAGTTTGGCATTGAAAAAGTTGTTAATTATTCTTGTCTTTCTATTGATAATTTGTGCTTTGCTACCTCTCTGAATAAGACCATTGAACCTAGTAGTTTTGAGGAGGCTGCTGATGATCCTAGGTGGGTTGAGCCATGAACAAGGAAATGGAAGCCTTGTTCAGGAATAATACCTGGGTCTTGGCTGATCTTCCTGTTAATAGGAAGGCCATAGGTTCTAAGTGGGTCTTTAAAGTCAAGTACAAATCTAATGGTGAAGTTGAGAGATTCAAAGCTAGGTTAGTAGCAAAGGGGTTTAATCAAAGAGAAGGCCTTGACTTTGGAGAGACCTTCTCTCCTGTGGTAAAAATGGTACCATTAGATGTTTAATAACAATTGCTATACAAAATAGTTGGCCAATGTACCAACTGGATGTTGATAATGCTTTTTTGTATGGGAAAATTGATGAGGATGTTTATATGAAACTTCCCCCAAGTTATTATTCAAATAATGAAACCAAAGTGTGTAAGCTTGTCAAATCTTTGTATGGGCTTAAACAAGCCCCTAGAAAAATGGAATGAAAAGTTAACAAGTGTGTTAATTGAAATTGGTTTTGTTCAGAGTAAGTGTGATCATTCTCTGTTTGTTTTATGTAAAAGCTCTGTGTTTATGGCGTTACTTGTGTATGTAGATGATATCGTTGTTACTGGAAATTCTAAATCTGAGATTGATAGAGTAAAAAAATTGTTAAGTGATAGTTTTAAGATTAAGGATTTATGAATTTTAAAGTATTTTCTTGGTATTGAAGTATTATATGATAAAAATAATGTGTGTCTAAGTAAGAGAAAATATTGCTTAGAGTTGTTAAGTGAGTTTGGGTATTTGGGATGTAAACCAATAAGTACAACTATTGAACAAAGTTATGTTGTGACATCTAAAGTTGGAAAAAACCAACAGGACTTAAAAAATGTAACTGGCTTTCAAAAATTGATAGGCAAACTAATATACCTGTCTTTAACTAGACCAGATATTAGTTATGCTATTCAATTTCTCAGCCAGTTCATGCACAAACCAACTGATGTTCACTTGAGTATTGCACTAAGATTACTAAGGTATTTAAAACAAAGTCCAGGTAAAGGGCTTTGGTTCACAAAATCTGACAAGTTAAACCTGTCAGGGTATGTAGATTCTGACTGGGCAAAGTGTTTGTCCACCAGAAAATCTGTAACTGAATTTTGTATCTTCTTAGGAGAATGTCTTGTTTCTTGGAAAAGCAAGAAACAAAGTACAGTCTCTAGATCAACTGCAGAAGCAGAGTATCGTGCAATGTGTTCTGCTACTTGTGAGTTGATATGGTTAAAAAACTTGTTAAAAGAATTAGATGTTGAGTGCCAGATACCTGTTGATTTATACTGTGACAGTCAAGCTGCTATATCTATAGCAGCTAATCCTGTCTTTCATGAGAGGACAAAACACTTTGAGCTTGATTTACATTTCTTAAGGGAAAAAGTTGTAAATGGAGTGATTAATACTGTTAAAGTTGATTCTGAGAATCAATTGGCAGATTTGTTTACAAAAGGTTTGGGATTTGTTCAACATCAAGAGTTTTGTAATAAAATTGGTCTGGTTGACATGTTCTCCCAATTGAATGAAGGGGGGATGTTAAAATAACTCATTCTGTTGGTATTATATTTGTTATGTATGGTTATAATTCTGTTTGTGAGTTGTTGTCAGGTGTTGTTAAATGAAGGGCTTTCAAGTCAATTGAGGAAACTTAGTGGATCTGAATGAAAGGTTATTTGGTCGTGATTAAAAAGAAAAGAAGCTCAGGGGTGCAAAGTGGAACATAACAAATATCTGGGTATAAGTTGGTGGAGTTGTTCTGTTGGCGTAAGACCGACTCAATTATCACTCTCAGTTTCTCTCTCTAGTTGTTAGGGTTTGAGATCTTGTTGATCTCTGTTTGAGAAGATCTGATTGAAGATCTGTTGTATTATCTGTATCGTTTCTATGTTTTGATCAACTGATAGTTCATCAGTTGATCTGTGTATTGTTGTTATCTGTTTCAGATCTTACTTTGGTAAGATCTAGGGTTTGGGGTGTTTTTGGGTCGGATAATCAATAAAAGTTTTGGTCACCGTTTTTGTCGCTATTTTTGTTGTTTGATTCTTGTTGTTGTTGTTCATAGATCTGTATAATTGTTTGTATTACAAATTTCTACAGGCTGCTGCAAAACGGAGCCTCGGTTGCTTCAAATCTGCTTACGCGAGGGGTTGTGGTGAATTCCGGGTGTTGTGTACTGTCCGAGAGTTGCTGAATCAATGGAGCATGGTTTTCTCGATTGTCCATCTACCAAAGACATGTGGAGAAATGTCACACCCCGACCCGCAGCGGAAATAAGAGTCGGGGCATAATTGGGTTATCACCAAAGCACATGACATTTACTATTGTGTCTCATAATTAAATGAAGTCAAAGTTACATTTCTCAAACCTTCAAACATGTTCATTCATTACAAAAGGGAAATAACCAAACATAATAATCCAAACACTAAATCGTTTTATTTCTTCTAATCCAGGTCCTACGTGTTCCTAGCTGCTGCTGGTTCACCTGTATCATGTGTAAAATGGGAGGTTTTTGGGTCAACATAAGTTGGCGAGTGAACCTTATAGATAAACATTTAGTAATGATTTTCTGGTTAGTTTATCAATAAAATATTGTGCATAATCATAAAAGAGCATATGTATGAAATCAAGCAATGGCAACATCGGTTACAATTGTAGCATACATTAACAATCGATAACATACATGAACATACCAACATCATATGATAATTAACATAAATGAACTGTGGGATCAAGGCTCAATCAAACGGAGCCGATCGTATTGCATGAACTGAAAATGTAAATAAATCTCTGCACTCAAGGCTCAATCAAACGGAGCCGAGCGTATTGCATGTATTGAAATGTGAATAAATGACCGATCAAGGCTCAAACAAACGGAGCCGATCGTGCGGGCACGCCCTGATCAACCGCATAATAAAATGGGGATCAAACTCAACCTCGAGGGATGGGGAGCTACGGCCTCAGCAATTGCATGTACTGAAATAATAATTTGCAAACAATAATATCTACCTATCAGCAACAACTAACACACATGTCATGATATGATATATGCACAATAACTTAATTATAATAAGTAAATGAACAAGACACATGATACACCCCAAAAATGTGATTAAAACGGGGAATTTGAAGGGTTCACTCACACTGGGTGCGTTGGATTCGAATTGGTGAGATGCGCACGAAAGCGAGTTAACGAGGAATCACTGACCTAAATAATAATGGGAAAAAATATATTAAACGGATGGATTTTATTAAAGATTTTTAATGGGATTTTTAGATATATTTGTGTGAGTTTATGGCTATTTTCTATCCTTAAAAATGTTATTTTTGAGTATTTTTAATTGATTTTTAATTTAAATAAAACAAATAATTATTTAAAAAAATAATATTTTTTTTTACTGTTTGACCGTTGACCGTTGACCGTTGACCGGTTCGGTCAGCGGTAATTCTTGCGTCGAGCGGGATTCGAACCGGTGACCTTCCGTTCACGCGCACGTAGCTCTACCAACTGAGCTACGTGACTAACCCGTTAGGAATCCAGTTCTTATTATATTTATACACTTATTCGATTTTACCGAAAATTCCTTTATTTTGCAAAACGTTTTAATCTCATTGAACCGGTGTTTGGGACGGGACTCGATCGCGTGACGTGCAATTTGTTTTGCACACAGTCCACCGCTGGACTGTGTGTCTAACCCGGTTATATTCTTGACTTATAATATATTTAACAACTACTCGATCTAACCCGGTTAGTTTTATGAATAAAAAGGAATGTTTATTACGCAGAGTATGTGTGGTAAGGATCGAACTCGGGACTTGTATATAAACTTTGCACACAGTCCACCGCTGGACTGTGTGTCTAACCCGTTAATTATCCGAGTTTTATTTATTCTTATCCCGTTTTTAGATTCGTCTTCTTCGTTATGATTACCGGTTTTTACTCAGACAACTGATTCATGGCTCTACTACTTAAATATCATGCCTACTAGTTTGAATGAACAAACCGAACAGTTTGGGGACAAGAAATACCGGACAGGTCGTCTTCTTCAGGAAGTCCGGCGAGAACAGGCAACTCCGTTTTTGAAACTTCGCTGAGAGGGGCTAATCAACAGAATTAAAGAATTAGATTTGAAATTGAACCAGAGTACATGAATTATTAGCACGATTGAATGTGTTTACCGTCAACTAGCGTGGTTCCGGCAAATTCCAGAATTTCTCCGGCGAAACCAGAAATCCAGCAAAGTCTTCTGTAACTGACTTTGAGTGACGGAATAATGTTAGTAGTGTCCTAACAATAGATTGAAACAGCAAGAGAGGAAATTCTTACTGGTTTATGTTGAACACGGTTTTCCGGCGAGAATTGCAGAAAATTCCGGCGACAGTTTTCTTGTGCTCAAAAGACTTGAAAACGCGACGAAAAGGGATTGGAGTGTATTTGAGACAGTTCTGAATCGTATAAATGATTGGAAACAGAATTATTTGAAGCTTGAATGTCTTTCGGTTTCAAAACCCAAAACTCGAAGTTCATTCAATCCGAACTTTAATTAGAAACCGATATTCATCGGTTATAAGCTAACTAAGCGAAACAAAACTGATTTGGCGATTCGGCTTACCGATTTCCGTTAATCAGATATCATTAATCGTTAATCAGAGTTTGCGTATAAAACTCAATTGTTTTCATAATGCTAACAGAAAACAAGTGATGGCGGAGTGGTTTGGAGACGGGAAGATAAGTCATTGGAGACAGTTGACCCGGGTTCGAGTCCGGTCAGCTCCAATTATTTTTTATTTATTTTATTTTAACTTTTTATCAAATATAATTTTTATAGTTTAGTTTATATATTAATTATGTAACGTTTAAACTCAAAATACTCATAAATACTTAATGAAATTTCGTAACTTGATTTTTGATTACAAAACGGAGCGGGTTTTGGAAAACCCGATTTATACAAATGTTACAGTATCCCCTACTTTTAGGAATTTCGTCCCGAAATTCAAACAGTTGAAGTAGTAGGGAAAAGATGAGGGTATTTTTCACGCATTGAGTCTTCACGTTCCCAAGTAAACTCAGGTCCCCGTTTCGACTCCCAGCGTACCCTAACAATAGGAATGCGACTTCGACGTAGACGCTTTTCTCCATAGTCCATAATCTCTACTGGCCTTTCGATAAAATGCATGGATTCATCAATCTGAATATCCTCCAGTGGAATATGAAGATTCTCATCAGCGAGGCACTTCTTCAAGTTCGACACGTGGAATGTGGGATGAATTCTGTCGAGTTCTTCCGGTAGGTCAAGCTTGTAAGCTACAGGACCTACTCTTTCGAGTATCTTGAAAGGTCCTACGTAACGTGGTGCTAGCTTTCCCTTCTGACCAAAACGAACTACTCCCTTCCACGGTGATACTTTTAAAAGCACATGATCACCAACGCTAAACTCCAAGGGCTTCCGACGTTTATCTGCGTAACTCTTTTGACGACTTTGAGCCGCTAGAAGATTGTTTCGAATTTGATGAATCTTATCTGTTGTTTCTTGGATTAATTCCGGACCAGTAATTTGAGCTTCCCCAATTTCGTGCCAACAAACAGGAGATCGACACTTTCGACCATATAAAGCTTCAAAAGGTGCCATGCCGATGCTAGAATGATAACTGTTGTTGTACGAAAATTCGACTAACGGTAGGTGGGCGTCCCAATTTCCCTTGAAGTCTATGACACATGCTCTAAGCATGTCCTCAAGGGTTTGAATGGTTCGCTCAGACTGTCCATCAGTTTGGGGATGATAGGCGGTACTGAGATCTAGTCGAGTGCCCATAGCGGATTGTACTGCCTGCCATGTCCGTGAGGTGAAACGACCATCACGATCGGAAATAATACTTAATGGAACTCCATGACGGCTGACGATTTCGCTGATATAAATACGAGCAAGCTTTTCGTTCTTGAAATCTTCCCGAATAGGAATAAAGTGAGCTGATTTTGTGAGTCGGTCTATAATCACCCATATAGTGTCATACCCACTAGAAGTGCGAGGTAACCCGGTAATAAAATCCATGGTTATATTTTCCCACTTCCAGACAGGTATTTCTGGTTGGATCAGAAGTCCTGAGGGTCTTTGGTGCTCAGCCTTTACTTTAGAATAAGTGAGACACTTGGAAACAAAAACGGCAATATCCTTCTTCATTCCAGGCCACCAATAGGTGTACCGTAGGTCTTGATACATCTTATCGGCTCCTGGGTGTATAGAATATCGCGACTTATGGGCTTCATGCATGAGTGTTTCACGAAGATTGATGTGGTTAGGAATCCATATACGATCTAAGTAATACAAAATACCATCAGATTTAGTTTCCAGCTTTAGCTCGGCTCCACAGGACATCTCCTTTTGTACATCTTCCTCTGTTATTGAAACGTGTTGAGCTTCTCGAATTTGATCCTTAATTTTGGTTATAATTTGCGAACATAGAATATGAATAGAGTTCGCATAACCCTTTCGACTAAGTGCATCAGCCACCACATTTGCTTTACCAGGGTGATATTTGATTTCACAGTCATAATCATTTAGGAGTTCGACCCATCTTCGTTGCCTCATATTTAACTCTTTCTGATTGAAGATGTGTTGAAGACTCTTATGGTCAGTGTATATTTCACACTTCGTGCCATAAAGATAATGTCTCCATATCTTAAGAGCGAATACAACGGCTCCAAGTTCAAGGTCATGAGTGGTGTAGTTCTTTTCGTGAGTCTTGAGGCATAAGCTATGACTTTTCCTCTTTGCATGAGAACACAACCTAACCCTTGTCCTGACGCGTCGCAATAGACTACAAAATCATCACAACCTTCAGGAAAAGTGAGGATTGGTGCATCACAAAGTTTTTGCTTGAGAGTTTGAAAAGCTTCTTCTTGCTTGGGCCCCCATACAAATGGTTTCCCTTTATGGGTTAAAGCCGTGAGTGGCACCGCAATGCGAGAGAAGTTTGAAATGAATCGACGATAGTAACCAGCAAGTCCAAGAAAAGACCTTACTTCAGTTGGCGTACGTGGAGCTTGCCATTCTTGAACTGCTTTGATCTTTGATGGGTCCACATGTATTCCTTTGTCATTGACTACATGCCCAAGAAATTGCACCCTTTTTTAACCAGAATTCACATTTAGAGAACTTGGCATAAAGCTTTTCCTTTTCTAGTAGTGCAAGAACAAGTCGCAGATGACGCTCATGATCAGCTTTGGATTTTGAATAGATAAGAATATCGTCAATGAACACAATAACAAATCGATCAAGGTAAGGTTTGCAGACTCTATTCATTAGATCCATGAAAACAGCTGGTGTGTTGGTTAATCCAAACGGCATAACCATGAATTCATAGTGACCATATCGAGTTCGAAAAGCAGTTTTAGGGACGTCTTCTTCATGCACCCTAAGCTGATGATAGCCCGATCGAAGGTCGATTTTCGAAAAGCAACTGGCACCTTGTAGTTGGTCAAGGAGGTCATCTATACGAGGTAAAGGATATCGATTTTTGATAGTTAACTTGTTGAGCTCTCTGTAATCGATGCACATGCGAAAAGATCCATCCTTCTTCTTTACAAAAAGTACAGGTGCACCCCAAGGCGATGAGCTGGGGCGTATAAATCCCTTGTCAGTCAACTCTTGCAATTGACTGGCTAGCTCTTGCATTTCAGAGGGGGCTAACCTATATGGAGATTTTGCCACTGGTGTAGCACCAGGTATAAGATCGATACGAAACTCGACATCTCTGATTGGAGGAAGTCCTGAAATGTCGTCAGGAAAAACTTGTGGAAAATCTTTTACAACAGGAATATCTTCAAGTTTCTTTTCTGCGGTCCCCTTCTTGATGATATGGGCTAAAAACGCGACATAATTCTTGCGAAGGTATTTCTGAGCTTGAAGACAAGACATTAAGTTGAGTCCTTTCGCCGAGGTTTCTCCAATAATTCGAAGAGTCTGACCGTTTGAAAGAGGAATACGAATAAATTTCTCACGACATACAACTTCCGCATTATGCTGACTGAGCCAATCCATTCCGACTATGATGTCGAAACTTCCCAGCTTCATAGGAATAAGATCGACTGAGAAATCGTGGTCGTTTAGGGTGAGCGTACAGTTGCGTAAAATAGAGTCTAACGAAACTGGTTTTCCATCTGCAACTTCCACTGTTATGGATTCCGCGAGCTTATCACGATTTTTACTTAAGATAGGTTCAAACTCTAATGACACGAAACTTCTATCCGTACCAGTATCAAATAACATAGAGGCATATCTACCATTTATAAGAAACGTACCGTTGACCACATTGCCGTCAGCCCTGGCCTGGTTTGCGTTAATATTGAAAGCCCTTCCTCTAGCAGGTGGAGGAGCTTGGTTTGCTTGGTTCACAGGGTTGGCTTGGGCCTGAGCATGAATAATATTGACTAGTCTTGGACATGTGTTCCTGAAATGACTTGGATCTCCACAGTTGAAACATGCCCGCATAGGTTGGCCCATAGGGTAGTTGGGTTGATAGTATGTTTGGGCTAAATGTTGAGTGGGTGGAAATGGTTGTTGTTGTTGGGCTTGACCCATAAATTGTTGGTGGGTTTGGGTTATAGGTTGGTGGCGGTTTGTTCGTTGAGGTGCGCGGCAGTGTTGTACAATGTGTCCAGCGCGACCGCAGCTGGTACAGTATTGGCAAGGATAGTCAGGGGAGTGGTGATACTGACAACGGTTACATTTTGGTAATGGTCCTGTGTATGGTCTTTTGTATGGCGCGGGTGGAGGAGTGGCTTGAGTGATGGGTGCAGCAGGAACAGAGGTGTTGGTGTGGGTGACTGCAAAGTTCCTGTTGTTACGCTTCCTCTTGTTAGCAAATTTAGAGGAAGGAGTGTGGTGGTTTGAGGTTTGTCCCTCAGCAGGGGTTTTCTTCTTTTCCTCCTTGAACTTCCCATTACGAATTCGGTTTTCGGTCAGTTCTGTCGCCAATTCCATGGCAGCTTCTAGTGTTACCGGTGAAACGCTGAGGACCGAATCTTGGATTTTCGAGGGAAGTCCTCGAATGTAATGTTCGATCAGACGGTAGGTTGGAGTGAATAAGTTTGGTACCATCTGGTTCAACTCCAAGAACCGTTTGTTGTAAGTAGTGTGATCACCATCTTTTTGCTTCAGGGCATGAAATTCATCTTCCAATTTCTTAATCTCACTCCTAGGACAGAATCGCCTAGTCATGATTTCCCTTAACTCCTCCCAAGTTAAGGCCATCGCATCTTCCGTTCCCCTCTTTCCCTTCTCGGTATTCCACCAAGTGAGAGCTACCCCAAGTAGTCTCCCGGTGGCATAACGAACTTTGCGATCCTCAGGACAATCGCAGTTTAAGAAAACGTTTTCCATCTCCTCGAACCAACGCTGGAGAGCAGTGACTCCCTCAGTCCCTTCGAATTTTGGGGGATCGCAAGACTTAAAATGTTTGTAGGTGCATTTGCTGGTAGGAGGGTCGTTGATGATCTGGTCCTGTTGTTGAGGAGGGTTAGTAGGATTTGCAGCAAGAGCTTGTTGTACTTGTACTACGATGTCAGGTAATATCGTGGCCATTTGGTTGGCGATATGAGTGGCCAATCGTTCCTGAGACTTTTCCGATTTCCTACTCCTTCGATGCGATCTATACGACATCTACAGGATCATAAAATGAGAAGATTGTGAGTTTATGGTATCTTTTAGGTGTCATGTGTCTTTAAAAAAATGAAAATAATATAAATATCAATAATGCAACTACATCCGAAGGATGTCTTGGGTTCGCTCATGTTGGGCCTCAAATGTCCCCCATACCTTCACCTATATAGTCATGTGGGCCCCCATGGCTATTGGTTTGGTAGGATTTACATTAGTATTGGCAATTTAACACTCGCATCCCCCGAATGCTAACCACAAAATATGTTCATGAGATGTTTTGGTCGGAACGTGTCCAGGTGTAGACACAATGACGACTCAAAGTGGGATTAGCTCTCACGACGTTTGGTATAGCATGCTTTGGCCTAATAGGTATTTCGTACTCTCACCGTTGGTCCCCAGGTAGGCAAACTGGTCCTTTATTTTGGATTTATACGAATGCCAGCCTAGACAGGACGTCCCGACTACCGGTACTAGTACCCTTCCAGTTACTACATGCCCGTCATGAGAACTCACTTTGATGAGATTTGAAAACACGAAAATCGTTGTAAAATCAATCATGATGTGGTGTGTGCTTGCATGGATGTGATATATTATGATCATACGATTTCATGATAGGCATTATTTGATAATACATACTTATGAACATGCTTGAGCAATATCAAATGTAACATTTTAACATAAACATATAAACATCATGAAATTTGGCATATAACACACAAAATTCTTATAAGTTTCTAATCGACTATAGTATAGGTTCTAAGGGTCTAATAACCTATCCTATATCCCTATAGTCATGGCTCTGATACCAATCTGTCACACCCCGACCCGCAGCGGAAATAAGAGTCGGGGCATAATTGGGTTATCACCAAAGCACATGACATTTACTATTGTGTCTCATAATTAAATGAAGTCAAAGTTACATTTCTCAAACCTTCAAACATGTTCATTCATTACAAAAGGGAAATAACCAAACATAATAATCCAAACACTAAATCGTTTTATTTCTTCTAATCCAGGTCCTACGTGTTCCTAGCTGCTGCTGGTTCACCTGTATCATGTGTAAAATGGGAGGTTTTTGGGTCAACATAAGTTGGCGAGTGAACCTTATAGATAAACATTTAGTAATGATTTTCTGGTTAGTTTATCAATAAAATATTGTGCATAATCATAAAAGAGCATATGTATGAAATCAAGCAATGGCAACATCGGTTACAATTGTAGCATACATTAACAATCGATAACATACATGAACATACCAACATCATATGATAATTAACATAAATGAACTGTGGGATCAAGGCTCAATCAAACGGAGCCGATCGTATTGCATGAACTGAAAATGTAAATAAATCTGTGCACTCAAGGCTCAATCAAACGGAGCCGAGCGTATTGCATGTATTGAAATGTGAATAAATGACCGATCAAGGCTCAAACAAACGGAGCCGATCGTGCGGGCACGCCCTGATCAACCGCATAATAAAATGGGGATCAAACTCAACCTCGAGGGATGGGGAGCTACGGCCTCAGCAATTGCATGTACTGAAATAATAATTTGCAAACAATAATATCTACCTATCAGCAACAACTAACACACATGTCATGATATGATATATGCACAATAACTTAATTATAATAAGTAAATGAACAAGACACATGATACACCCCAAAAATGTGATTAAAACGGGGAATTTGAAGGGTTCACTCACACTGGGTGCGTTGGATTCGAATTGGTGAGATGCGCACGAAAGCGAGTTAACGAGGAATCACTGACCTAAATAATAATGGGAAAAAATATATTAAACGGATGGATTTTATTAAAGATTTTTAATGGGATTTTTAGATATATTTGTGTGAGTTTATGGCTATTTTCTATCCTTAAAAATGTTATTTTTGAGTATTTTTAATTGATTTTTAATTTAAATAAAACAAATAATTATTTAAAAAAATAATATTTTTTTTTACTGTTTGACCGTTGACCGTTGACCGTTGACCGGTTCGGTCAGCGGTAATTCTTGCGCCGAGCGGGATTCGAACCGGTGACCTTCCGTTCACGCGCACGTAGCTCTACCAACTGAGCTACGTGACTAACCCGTTAGGAATCCAGTTCTTATTATATTTATACACTTATTCGATTTTACCGAAAATTCCTTTATTTTGCAAAACGTTTTAATCTCATTGAACCGGTGTTTGGGACGGGACTCGATCGCGTGACGTGCAATTTGTTTTGCACACAGTCCACCGCTGGACTGTGTGTCTAACCCGGTTATATTCTTGACTTATAATATATTTAACAACTACTCGATCTAACCCGGTTAGTTTTATGAATAAAAAGGAATGTTTATTACGCAGAGTATGTGTGGTAAGGATCGAACTCGGGACTTGTATATAAACTTTGCACACAGTCCACCGCTGGACTGTGTGTCTAACCCGTTAATTATCCGAGTTTTATTTATTCTTATCCCGTTTTTAGATTCGTCTTCTTCGTTATGATTACCGGTTTTTACTCAGACAACTGATTCATGGCTCTACTACTTAAATATCATGCCTACTAGTTTGAATGAACAAACCGAACAGTTTGGGGACAAGAAATACCGAACAGGTCGTCTTCTTCAGGAAGTCCGGCGAGAACAGGCAACTCCGTTTTTGAAACTTCGCTGAGAGGGGCTAATCAACAGAATTAAAGAATTAGATTTGAAATTGAACCAGAGTACATGAATTATTAGCACGATTGAATGTGTTTACCGTCAACTAGCGTGGTTCCGGCAAATTCCAGAATTTCTCCGGCGAAACCAGAAATCCAGCAAAGTCTTCTGTAACTGACTTTGAGTGACGGAATAATGTTAGTAGTGTCCTAACAATAGATTGAAACAGCAAGAGAGGAAATTCTTACTGGTTTATGTTGAACACGGTTTTCCGGCGAGAATTGCAGAAAATTCCGGCGACAGTTTTCTTGTGCTCAAAAGACTTGAAAACGCGACGAAAAGGGATTGGAGTGTATTTGAGACAGTTCTGAATCGTATAAATGATTGGAAACAGAATTATTTGAAGCTTGAATGTCTTTCGGTTTCAAAACCCAAAACTCGAAGTTCATTCAATCCGAACTTTAATTAGAAACCGATATTCATCGGTTATAAGCTAACTAAGCGAAACAAAACTGATTTGGCGATTCGGCTTACCGATTTCCGTTAATCAGATATCATTAATCGTTAATCCGAGTTTGCGTATAAAACTCAATTGTTTTCATAATGCTAACAGAAAACAAGTGATGGCGGAGTGGTTTGGAGACGGGAAGATAAGTCATTGGAGACAGTTGACCCGGGTTCGAGTCCGGTCAGCTCCAATTATTTTTTATTTATTTCATTTTAACTTTTTATCAAATATAATTTTTATAGTTTAGTTTATATATTAATTATGTAACGTTTAAACTCAAAATACTCATAAATACTTAATGAAATTTCGTAACTTGATTTTTGATTACAAAACGGAGCGGGTTTTGGAAAACCCGATTTATACAAATGTTACAGTCAGGTTTCTATGTGGGCCGAGTGGGATTTCACGGGTTTTACGAACCTAGCCCAAATGTTATATCAAATTTTAGAAGAGGATGGCGTCATCATAATAAGGATTTTGATGTCTATCATGTATACAACAATTTGGTTGTTGTGGAAAGAGAGGAATAGCAAAATTTTTCGAACTCGCGAAACCTCTGTTGATAAGGTACCGATGAGATAGTCTCCACGTTGTTTTGCTGGATCAAACACAAATCTAAACATTCAGATTGGTGCTTGTCTAGTTGGAGGGTGAACCCACTTAGCTGCAACTAATTTTCTATATGTTTTGTTACTGTCGTTTTTTTCTTTTTGTGGAATGTTCCAGTGTTTCGCTGGCTAATTTTCTTTGCAATAAAAGTGTCGTTCTAAAAAAATGTGTTTTTAAAGGATAAATGCATTGAAGATGTAGCGACAAATTTTTGGAGTTTTTAGCATCATGAGTGGCTCCAATGGCTAGTTTTTTGAGAAATCTAGGACCCTTATGGAGGGGAGAGAAAGAAAGATGTGGCCAAGGACGACCACAAAACGGAGTCTGTGAGTGAGAAATGGGTGCGCTTGTCTTGTTCTTGTGATATATCCGAACAACACCTACTTGCCATCCATCCATAAAGATCACCAAAGTGGAGGCTTTCAAGGCATCTGTTTTTGACGACTTGTCACTTAAATTTCAAGTTTATAAACTATGGCTATTAATGGATACATATATGTATAATAAACTTATATCGGTTCCAGTTGTTGCTAATTTAAGGAAACTTTATTTTCATAGATTGCAAACTCACATAGATATATAATAAAACAGCCATACGTTACCCTTCAAAACATAGAACTATAACAAGCTTGTTGGATTAAAGTTATTGAGTGATGGATTAACAATGCTAAACCCACCATCAATAAAAAGGTTTTGCCCGCTAATTTACTTGGCCTCATCACTCGCTAGAAAAAGAGCAGCATTGGCGATATCATCCGTTTTTAATTTCACACCCTTGAGGTTTCCAGTCATGTGTATCACATTCTCTACAACCTCCTCTACATTCTCTATAGCGTCCGCTTCAAGCTTGAAATTGTTTATGAAAAATGGCGTCGCGATTCCATGAGGGGACAAACAGTTAACTCGAATTCCAAATTGTCCAAGCTCTACAGCCAAATTTTTGGTCAAACCGACTACAGCGTGCTTTGCACTACAATAAGCATGTGTCGCGACTCCGCCAATATTTGATGCAACACTCGCCGTTGAGATTATTGAGCCTGTTTTTACTGGAACCATAACTCTAGCAGCATGTTTCATGCCTAGAAAGACACCAACGACATTAACACTGAGCACACGCTCAAAGTCAGACTTTTCATTATCAAAGATGTGTGGCTTGATGGAATCCATTATTCCCGCATTATTGAACATGATGTCTAGTTTTCCGTATGTGGTGATCGCAATATCTATAGCATTTTTGACATCTTCTTCTTTGGTTACATTGCAATGGACATATATCGAGTTAGATTGTCACACCCCGACCCGCAGCGGAATAAAAGTCGGGGCATAATTGGGTAATCACCAAAGCTCATGATATTTACTAAGATGTTTCATATTTATTAAATTCAAATTACAAACTTAAATATCCAAAAACAAAATCCATA